>CM061141.1:217802970-218490053 GCA_030789695.1 Scilla litardierei | reverse complement strand
CATTACTAACTGAGACTTAACCCAGAGGGAGGACTTAACTCAGAGTCACTGGTTATAGATCGCACCAAGTCTAACTAAGTGCGATTCATATCTTTTAACACACCGATGTGTTAACAGACTTGACCTGAGAGAAAATCACATTTTCTTTTAATTACGCAAGATTTCATTTAGCTAAGTATTTGACCATTCGATCTAATCGAATCAGTTTAAATACTTTTGTCATTTCGTTCTTTATTTTATCAGACTTATGTTTCATCAAGAACACGTGTCTTAATAAAATATAAGAATACCTTATTTTGGTTAATCTAGACTCGGGTACATCAGTATGTACGAGATTGAGTTCGACAACTCATTCTCCCACTGTCTTACAGATAGGTTTTGGCCATTATATCCAAGAGGATAAGATTCACAAGTGTCCGTAGACTTCATAATACAAGAGGTCAGACCCCTCTTTATGTGACTTGTAAAGCTTAGTCTCTCGATACGGCCTAGTCTATTTTGCCATATAAGTTTGCTACTATCTTGTGTATTTATATATTAACATTTAATATATTATAGTTATTACAAATTACTGACACAAAACATTGCTTCAGAAGCAAGGTGACGACATTCGTCAAAATGTATTAGACGTCTTTTGTATAACAATTATTCTGAAATCGTGACATCAAAATATGTCACATTTTCATTTCCTCCTACTTATGTCTTTACTAATGATAAATATAACTAACTTTCTCAATTGACTTTCCGGAGTGCCTTCTTCTTTTTCTAAATCATATTTAGATATTAAATAGCCCAACATAAATGAATAGCTATGCAAGCATCTCATGTATTCAAACGCTTGAGCTTTGCAACCTTGAGTGTAGCTCAACACGTTGCTTGTCTCAAGATCCGGTTGGGATGCATAGTCTTACACCACTCATGCATTCGTATTCGACTCAAACAGTTTGATCGAATTCTCGAACTTTGCGGATCAAAATTGT
Organism: Scilla litardierei; assembly: GCA_030789695.1. NCBI lineage: Eukaryota > Viridiplantae > Streptophyta > Magnoliopsida > Asparagales > Asparagaceae > Scilla > Scilla litardierei. Next base: position 218,489,073 of record CM061141.1, on the reverse strand, counting down.
TTTTCCTTACAACCTTGAGTGTAGCTCGACAAGTTGTAGGGATAAACATACTTCGAATAACCTATATGTCAAGCTGCCCCATACAGAGGCGAGTGACATGTAGCGTGAATTTATTTGTTGGACCCAGAACTCAATGAAATCATATTTCTTAAGTCTGTTCTTTAGAAGGTCATTTTAATGTCAACGAAAATATAGTTTAATTCTATCAATTAGAATTTAACTTGATATTCAATTAATCAACCTATTTAACCAGTTAACTAATTCCATTAAAATATTATATTTTGATTCCATTTGTAAACTTAGAACTTACCCTAGTTTAGCATATATTCAATATTAAATATAGGTAGAATGGCTTTTATCTATCTATATCCTCCCACGGTTTTTACGATCATTTTAAGCCTTAATAATGACCGATTTAATCGAATTAAATAAATGGGTAAGAGATCCAATCACCCTGAGCCTAACAACCTTGAGTGTAGCTCAACAAGTTGCTTGACTCTGTAATCGAAAGATGACTCTTCATCGATCATATCAGATATGACCCTCTTATCAGTTTTTACCCCTAGCCATTTGTGATCATGAGTGTGCTCATCCAAATCACAATGTCTAGTCTAGTCGGACCCTTGTTTTCGTGTCTAACCTAACTTGCCCCGGCGCTCGGTGTATTCACGACCCGTCGGTTTGGGTCAGGTCTTAGACTACATCTATCCAGACTACATCATTGACTTAACTTATGCCGGCGCTGGGTGTATTCACGACACGACGGTTTGGGTCAAGTCAGATTTCATCTTATATATTTAAGGAGTTGGTTTCTACAAGGTTGCCATGTCACAGCTTGAGTGTAGCTCAACAACTGGAACACGAGTCCTATAGTTGCCAACCCCTAAAACAAGGAGGGCTACGGCTAATCTTGAAGAATATTATTAACGTATTTGACTTAGATATAGTCCAGGGTGTCATATAGTCATAATTCACGTCATTGCGGTCCAGCGGAACACAGCCAGGGAATTGACTAAGCCAGGATCACTATCCTTTAGAAGGGTGATCCAAAAAACTTATCCAAGCACATTGACTGGATCATGGTCCATTGAATGAAACTTGTCATTTTTATATGCGTGCCATAGACTAAAAGGCTTTTATTAACAACTAATTAATCCTATCAACTAGTTGCATTCTTAAATTCAAAATTTTAGGATTTGTTTAATAACTTTTATTAAATCCTTATCAACTATAAGATCCACGTGCTTTCCTAATCGTTATTAAGATTTTAATAAATTTATTAACAACGCAAAAGCGAAGTCCTTTAATGAGAATTAATATCATAACAATTAGAATTAAAATTTCATTAAAGGGACTACCCTAATCAGAAATTAGGTCTTAAAGTGTTGTTAATATTTTATTAAAACATAGCATGTCATTAGAATTTATCTCATAAATTTTAACAAGTTCTTTAATGGCTAACCTAAGAGGTTGTCTTGTGTTATCAAATAAGTGACAACATATGCATAGCCATTAACATAAAGTTATACTAATATTAACAAATAAAAAGAGTGTACAACTATTTAACAATTAAATAGAATAATGTTTATCACATAAACAATTTTAGCATGCATACTTAAATTTAACATTTAAATTTAAAAATATGATTTTTAAAACATTTTATTTTTATCTCATAAAAACTTGTTTTAAAAGATCACAAAATTTGCATGCTACTTAAAATATTTATCGCATAAAAATTTTAAACTTTTAAAATCAGTTTTAAAAATATCACATAAATTTAAAACATCATTTAAAAAATTTCAAGCTTAAAATTTATCATAAAAATTTTTTAAACATCTAAAATTATTTTAAACTTATAGCATAAATTTAAAAGTTTTAAAATCATTTTTAAAATTATCACATAAATTTAGAACATCATTTTAAAATTTCTTGTTTAAAATTTTATCATATAAAATATTTAAACATCAAAATCCTTTTTAAACTTATCACATAAATTTAAAGAAACATTTTAAAAGGCATCTAAAAAATTTTAAAAAATTATCTCATAATTTTAAAAAAATTTTAAAGTATTTTAAAAGCATTTCAATTAATTAATCGCAGTCCTAGATCAGCATACAGAGATGGCTCTGATACCACTGAAGGGCTTTAGCGGACCCTTAGGGCACAAAAACTCTATTCCCGTCCTAAGTCGGACGGAACATAGATATAAAAATGCAGCGGAAAAATTATGTTAATCTAATTAACATGCAGCCCTAAGGAACCAGACCCTCTTAGCCAGCATCTCTGCCAACTTGGGATGGATCTGACCACCCCAAGAGGGATATAAACTACTGCGAATAATTAAAACGAAAGCTTCTAAAAACATACCCGGAATATCAATATTGGGGCGGGCAAGATGTTCCGCACAGTCTTCCAAGCCGCTCCCCGTCCCACGCCGAGCCGCTCCTCGAACCGCTCCGCATCCCGAGGCAAGCAATCCTCGTGTCGCCGAGCCAACCACGCGCCGAAGAAAGTTTCACGCGAGTGAAAGCCTTCGCCAAGATTTCGGATCCGAATCCGAACTTCTTCGCGGCTTTGCTAGAGCCCTCAGGAGTAAGGCAAAAATATAAGGAGATGAAGAATATTAATTTAAGCCTCGATCCAAGCGTGCTTTAATATTTACGGGAGCAGCTCAGATCTTGAGCTTTGGACAAGTTTGGAGGAAGGGGGAGGCCCCTATTTATATAGGCAGCTGACTCTCCCCTTTTCTCCACAACCGATGTGGGACTATTAAATGGAGTTAATAAATTCAATTTAGTTTGCCTTTCACAAAGGCTAAACTTCCGTGAATTGTAACTCTCTCACCGTTGAGCTTCAATCTTGGTACAACCTACCAAATCGATGGGCGTTCAACGGTGAACGCATAGGAAAAAACGGCGAGTTAATCGGTGTCCGTTTGACCCTCCAATTGATCGTCCAAAGTTAGATAAAACAATTTAAATATGGAAAATCCAGCTGTGAAAAAAAATCCTGGGTTTTAAAAAACCCTAACCAGAAAATTCAGGCTTGGTGGGCCTCCATTTTCGCTGTGTTCAGCCCAACAATTTGGGATGACTTGTTTTGGCTATAACTTGTGCATTTGGACTCCGTTTTTGACGCGGTTTGAACCTGCGTTTAGAGCGGGACGATCCCGTCATCTAGGTAACCTTTCCATGTGTTTATTATATTAAATATTGTCGTAAAATATTTACGACACCTTTAATCCGGTTTGCATCAAATGCAAAATAGTCCCTATCTAAGCTTAAATTTTCATTTGCATCAAAGACAAATGATTTGAGGGCATATCCCCCAACATCTCCAACTTGCACTCAGAATCATTTATCCCGAATGTAGGAGATAATTGCAAACATCTTTTGCAATATTTTATCCCTTACATCAAATGCATATTCTCCCTAATCGTTTCTACCTATTACTAGACGAAGGTCGCACTCTATGTGAGACCCCACAGCCTGACCCTTACTACAGGTTGGGCTCGAAGCCCTTTACGGCAGTGACCACGAGTAGTGGTTGCCGTCCTTGCTTCAGAATCATAATTATGTGGTTGACTCATCGACATGAGTATTGTCGGGACCACCCTGACTATGTCCGTGATGAATTCTGCAGTTTTAGTCTCTTCGTCTAAACTATGTCCTGCAGATCAAGTCTAGGGTACGGTCACACTGTCAACCCCAATAACTTGACTCCGGTTAGTTTCTATCGATCTTTAGTCAACTAATGTTGGACTTCTTTCAACATACTCTGATCAGATATTTTACTAAAGACCGAACTAACTCAACGACACTAACTCCCATTGACCGGGAGAGACAAATCTTCTCTTGGTCATTACTCTCCTCGTATGCTTCAAGTGGCACCCGATCAAAGACCTTTCGACAGGCCTAGCCTCGAAGCTATGTCAGTGATCTAAGTGGCACCGTTCACGCACAGGTTCATAAAATAACCTCAAGTCAAAAGACCAACTTGCCTATCATCACTAAGAGTTATCATTGATAGATTGGTCAATATAACCATATGATAGCTCTTTGTGGATCGTTCAGTGAACTCATTCTCTAATGAGTATCTGTGTCTCGTCTTCGACTTCGCCAAGTCAAACGATCATGAGATCATCGCCATCGCTAAACGGTGAAGACTAAGACATAATGGTCTATCCGATGTTTCGATATCCTTGTCTCGAAACATTTATGACCACGAACCCTTTTAGATTTATGCTACAGACGGTCAAACATTTCTCCATGATCGAGATACTCATCTCGATACATGTTTGACCTTGCATAATGTCTCAGGACTTTACCTAAGTTAATATCCAATGTTTACTACATTATAAAATAACTTAGATAAATCATTACCAAACAGCTTACTGTTATTTCGAACAAGACATTTGTGTTATTCACACAGAGATAAATAGCCTCGAGGGCATCATCTCTCTACAGCTTATTCTACCCTTCCACCGCATCCTCCCAACGACTTAATAAGAAGTTAATGGCAGAGAATAAGCAGCTAAGGGCTGAGGTAATTACAATCAAGGATTTACTCATGTAAATAGGTCAGAGATGTGGAGTTGACTTTTCGACCATATACCCTGATGTGGTATAACTTCTTAGTTATTCAATATATGTTCCATTTGTATATATTAAGTTATAGTTATATTTTACTTGTTTATTAATTACAGCTTAATTAATATATTAATTGTTAAATTCTATGTAGGGCACAACCACCGGTGGATCATCAGCTACAGTGGGTGCACCAACATCTCCACCTGCTGCAGGTGCATCAACATATGCATAACTCGATGCAGCTGTACATGAGGATCAGGCCCATGTCGATGATGAGCCTCCACATCTTATCGACTTATATGTATATATTTCTATATTTATTTTGCATCTTACAGTAGAATTATTAAAATTTCTTTTTTTGTGCATGGTTGAAATGTAGTATTTTAAAATTTCTTTTTGTGCATCCATGCATGAACTGTAGTATTTTTACATTAGAAAGCTTTTTCTAGGATTTTAAAATTCAAATAGAGCATAAGTCTTTTTTTCTTTGTTTGTCGGGGGGGGGGGGTGTGTCAGTGTGTCAGTTTGTGTGTGTGTGTGCACGCACGCGCGCACGCTAAGTTAGTGTGTGTATGTATGCTATGTCAGTGTGTAGGTGTGTGTCTGTTGTAACGGCCGCTTTCCGACCGTTCGTATTTTCTACGTGCACGTACTTTTTTGTGCACGTATTTTATTTGGCTCTTTCTTGGTTTCGGTATATACAATGTGATATGCTGTTGTGACCGTATGGAAGTGTAGAATTTTATAGTAATTTTTGGGAACATCATTTCACGGCTCGTTTTCTCGTAAAACAGCTTTGAATGGAAGGGCGTTTTGGTCTTTTAGCACCAATACTCAGTTCCTGATTTTACGATAATTTTTGGTGGGTGTAGCATGCAATCGAACCCCATAGCCCCGTACTTCTCGTCTCCACGATCGTCCCGGTATTTTCGGATTATTTTTCCGATGCCCGTAGTGGAAGATATCCCCTAATCAATTTGCAACCGTTGATTAGCCTTAATCAAATTCAAATTCAAATCCCTTAATCAAATCTCCAAGGATCTTACGTATCATGAGATTGATTTCTGCCTCACCCTCACCCAGCTTTTCCCCACTTTGTACCCCACTCTCTCTCTCTCTCTCTCTCTCTCTCTCTCTCTCCCCCTCTCTCCCTCCCCTAGTCACACCCCTCAACTTATACCCCTTTCAAATACTTTTAGCAAACTCATCTTCATTTAGAAACCACCCTAACCCTAACCTCCTCATGCGTTGGAACCCATCCCTTGGCCGCCCCTTGTGCCTCCCCACACACCGGAGGCCACCCCCAGCACCCCCTCTCCGGCCACCACCCTCTCCTCCTCCTTCTCCTCCATCTCCACCTCTCCAAGGGCCCCAAAAACCCATGAAAACAAGCTTGGCCGAAAATCACCAAATCAGTGCACACCGCCGGAAAAACCGCCGGCCATCCCTATCCGGTGACCCCCTCCGACCGACTCCGCCTCCCTCGGGTCCCCCACGACCTCCCCTAGTCGCTGCACCCCTCCTCTCTCCTTCCTCCCTCCTCAAAACCTCTCAAAACCCCATTGAAACACCAAGAAACTGCCCAGTCCCAGATCTGTGCGTGCCCGCCGGAAAACGGCCGCCGCCGCCACTCCGGCGACCCCCTCCGACAAAATCCACCACCGTCGGACTCTTATCGAACCCCCCGATGATCTCCAACTCCTCCTACCCTCTTCCCTCATCTCTATCCCCCTCAAAACAATTTCAAACACAACCCAAACGACGGTTTTACAGATTTGCGCCACCGCCGGAAAAACTCACGCCCACCGGCCATCCGGCCACCTACGACGATCACCCTACAGCCGTTGGATTTCTATCGAAACCCCCTACCAACTGCAATTTCCCTTACACTCATAGACCATCTGTAGCTCCCAGAATCCTCGTTGGAACATGTCGTATCGGCTGTTTTTCACAGATCTGGAAGCTGAACTTCGCCGCCCGCGCACGACCACCTCCGACCACCCCCGGCGACAACTCTACTGCCGTTGGCTTCGTCTTGAAGTCCTTTACCTTTGGCAATTTCCCGTTTTCACTGTTCGTTGCTGGAATTCCGCTGAGAGGCGTGATAACAGACGTTGCGTGAATCTATCCTCTCCGGCTTCTCACGGACACCCACCGTCGTACACCCACGCCGTCGGCCACCCATCCGGCCGAGCATCTTCCTCTGGTCCCACTTCATCTATCGACAGCCCCCTTGGACTCTCGGAGTTCACGTGCGTTGCCGCACGTACGTACTTTTAGCTGACGTCGCCGTTATCGTGAAGAATCGTTGCGCTACTCGCAATGGGAGGAGGATCGCTGATTAGCTCGCTGATTTCACGCCACCACCCGCTGTCCAGAGGTACCTCGCTGTGCTATCCGCGGCCAAGGAGTTCCATACGACGCCGACGCTTCGCCGTTCAGACCCGACTTCCGCTTGTTGGACGACGTTACGAGGTTGGTTTCCCTAACGAGTAGTAAAACCCATACCGTAGCTAACCAAAACCTAAACTAAAAGTCGGACACCTATAACTAAATTTGCTTTTCCGCACTAGTAAAATGATGTCACTGTAGAAATTGACCGTCGGACAACTTTTCTGTGCATATAGGGTAGTGGTCGATTTAGGCTGAACGAAACACCAAAAATGTGACGTTGACGAATAGGATAGCCCCGATAACCTAGAAACAAACCTTAATAGGATTTGATGGAAATCGCGGCCTGACACCGTCGCCGTGACACTGTTTCAGACGGACTACCGCGGACGAGACGCCTGGACGAGACGCCCTGGACGGACGACACACTCGCCACTGCAGGCAAGTGTATCCACTTGCACTTTTGGCCGTGCTTAGGCCTTAGTTTGTTAAAACTGTTAACTGTGAACAAAGAGAACCAGACGTGAAATGATAGCGTCCGGGACGTCCCTTGACGGCTCATACTTGACAACGAAGTCTGAGCCTAACAACAACTTTTGACATCGTAGGACTATCTTGTGTGTGCGTGCGTGTGGACAGCCTAGAATAACCTTTCCTGTCTTGTCATGTCCCGTCCCGTCTTGCACAGCCCAGAGGGCAATAGGGCACTCTCCGAGTGATCCCTTGTCGTGATACTCAGCGCAGAGGGCAATAGGGCACTCTCCGAGTGATCCCTTGTCGTGATACTCAGCCCAGAGGGCAATAGGGCACTCTCCGAGTGATCCCTTGTCGTGATACTCAGCCCAGAGGGCAATAGGGCACTCGCCAAGCTAGAGCGAGTGATCCCTTGTCTTGTCTTGTCTTGTCTTGTCTTGAATACTTGGGGTTGGGGTAGGGTTGAGCGTGCGCACGGGAAGAGGGTCTGATCCCCCTCGAACCGTAAGGCGTGAACCCTTTCGTGTCACACTTGTCTTGTCTTGTCTCGCCATGTTCCAGCTTGTCTTGACACCTGTTAGGTTAGTCCCGTAGTTGGTAGCACATGCTACGACAACTACTTGTCATGTTTTACTTTCCTGCTGCGTTTACTTCCTTTTGTTCCTCTGTTATAACCTTAGCATGCTAATCAACCAGTAAACCATTGTTAAATAGTCGGTACACTTGCAGTAGAGTCTAACCCCTTCTATAGACTTTACCTGACGTACAGTTCCTTTCTTTTGGGTGCTGTACGTCAGGTGTGGAGCCAGAGTACGTTGACGAGGCGGAGGACGTAGAGCCGGAGGACGCAGACCCAGAGTACGTGCCTGACGAGGACAAGACCTTGGGGACTTTTCAGTCGCCACCTTCAGAGGTTACTACTTTTAGTTTGCTCTTTCGATAGTTTGTAGCCATGCTTTGGCTTTCCTCTCTTTAGACTTTTTGTACTCGCTGGACATTAATTATAGTAATGAATGCAACTTTCTTTCTGTACTTTCTGTTGTTTCGAACTTTATTAATGCAAGAACCTGAAAATTTTAAAATGGTACCCCTACAGACGCTTATTGGGTCCGAGCTTCTCAGCTCTGGCCCAAGCGGGCCTTAGTCACGCATCGCCTCCATTGTTTTGGGAAGCGGGGCGTGACAGGTTTTAGTGGTGGCCCATGCAGGTCATGCAAAAGTTCGGAACAATAAGAGTACCGCATTCATTTAATATCTATGTACAAGTCTAAATTAGGTTTTTCCAGTCTTAGATGGCAGGAAGACTTAGATAGACATCCAGGTTTGATAGTCTGACACCTTGGTTAAGATTTAGTCATCTTAGTTCTAGGATACCTTAGTAGCCAACACTTGACTCTGACCGTGTTAGATTTCTATAGCCCTTCTTTTAGTCGTTCGCTCGGGTCCATCGACTTCGGGCCCAGCAGAACGTAACCTTGATTCTCTTAGGAACCTTCCCCTTAGACCCTAATTACGGTTTAGCTCATTAGGAAATCTTAGTGCCGAGCTCTCCTGATCTTTAGACGGCTCGATAATTAGAATCCCTGACCTCTAGCATCTTTCTGATCATTACCCTTCTGTGACATTGACCGTAGGATTCCACCGTGACTTTTCATGGTTCATCTCCTAGTCATATTTACGTTTGGATCATTCGATTCTTTTCCTTGCCCTTGAATCACATGATCCGTTCGTCGTCAGTCGTCAATCGTTGAATCTTTTCCATTCAGCTTGTCGATCCTTCTAAAGAATTTTCAATATTATATTTTTCGAATTCCTCCTCCAGTTTCAATTCTTTGAAAAAAAGCATGAACTTAGATTTCCTACCTTTCGGTTAACTTGAATGCATGCTTTGAATTTCGGAATTTCTCATCAAAAATCTTTAATTACCATCTTATAATGTTTCTAACCTATATATTCGAATTTCAGTTTATATATACATATATATATATATATATATATATATATATATATATATATATATATATATATATATATATATATATATATATAACTTTATTTCCATTATGATAAATTAATATATTATCCCTTTCTTTCTATACTATTAAATTTATTTTAACCACTTATCGTACAATACTTTTAGGATATTTTTTGGAACTATAAAAAAAGACTTTAATTCTTAGTATATCTGTTTTCTAATCATCATATCCGTATTTCAAAAAAATCTGCTATAAATCTATTTACATATGTAAAAAAAATCATTACCTCACCCTACTCATTATTTTCTTAGTCTAACACTTTTTCGTATTTTAAAATTTTACCGTCTGCTCACTTTTCTACATATTTTTATAAGTATAAAAGTATATGATACCATACTTTACATATAATTTTTCTTTCATCTATTTCAATATTTTGAGCAATATTTTTGTCCCATCCAACCAGCTATCTTCTCATCCTCGCCTTATCTGACCTCGTTCTTTTCGATCTTGTTTCGTTTCGCTTTTGGTTTCGGTCTCCTTTCTTTTATGTAGACATCAACGCCTGTAGTTGCCTATGTCATCTCTAGTTAGTAGTGGGCCCATTGGTTTGTGATTTCGTCGTGGTGTATATATATAGGTATAATGTGTAGACCTGTATAAGTGTGTTACCTTTATGATCTTGATGATTGCCTCTTGTGTCTTGTATGCATACTCAGTGTGGTCCATGACATACATATGGAGATGTCTGAATGATGGTATTCATATTTGTGTGGATAACGTCATAGCATGCAAATTCCTTAGACCTAGTCTTCCGTATTATAGTTTAGCTTATTTTGCTGCTTATATATGTTTCAAAACCTATTTGTTTCCTTTAAATCAAATCTTTAGAGTTTTGAAACAAGCACACAAGTTCACAACGCACCTATTTTCCTCATCCATTACCACAACTCCACACGTTTTCTCACATGTTATTTTTTTTAAAAAATATGTCTTTGGCCTTAAGTTTACTTTCTCTTCTCTTCTTTCTCCCTTAGAAATGTTATGTTTATTGTTGTTATATTATTGGGACTAGCTATTATTGTTATAGGATTTTGTTTACGGGTAGGCTCAGGGTGAAATGAGATTTATTATAGCAATGTTTATTTTATTTTTGGAACACAAGGATTTTGGATTAGGTTTCTTTGGATGAAAAGAATGAGCTGTCCAAGACTTATTTATAATACCGATGTGTGACGGACTCAATGGAGAATTCTGGTCGGATGAAATTATATGCGGGGAGATGATAACTTATCAGACTTGAGACTTAGACGAGTGGTAGATAGGAGTAGCTACGGAGTATAGTATGAGTTAGGGTGATCATGAGAATGAGTAGAGCATTTAAAGCATCAAGACTTGATTGTTAATGTTGACGTTAGAAGACATTGGGAATAACACGACGTGTTGAGATAAATGAATGGTTAGGTAGTCGGACTTAATATTGGTTGTGATTAGTTATAGTGAGTAGGATAAGATGTGATTTTGATAGTTCAATCATTTGGCGGATAAAATTTATGGGAAGATATGACAAGGAATGTATTGAGGACATGACAATTGTTGATTTGTGAAAGGTGTTATAAGATAGACAAAGTTTTTGTCTTGGATTGGTGATTGACTAGAACATCATTTTAGCGATTGATTAATATTGGGAAGAGATTGAGAAATTAAAGATGTTATTGAGCGATGATGTTTAGTGGAGTGGTATGGTAAGAAAAGATGATTATTATTCTTTTATGAGGACTTGGAGTTGGAAATTTGAACAGCAGTGATGGGTCTATAGTAAAGTGTTAGGATGTGAGTTTAGTCGTGGCATTATCCAGTGAAAAGACGGGTTATGATGGATTATTTGAGGAACGACGTTGACGTGATAGGATTAGAGATCATTGTGTGGAAGATGGGAATTATAGGCTTAAGTGTTTATAGATATACTTATTATTAGTATAAGTGATTTCGAGGACGGAATCATTTCTAAGGTGAGTAGAATGTAACGGCCGCTTTCCGACCGTTCATATTTTCTACGTGCACGTACTTTATCATGCACGTATTTTATTTGGCTCTTTCTTGGTTTCGGTATATACAATGTGATATGCCGTTGTGACCGTATGGAAGTGTAGAATTTTATAGTAATTTTTGGGAACATCATTTCACGGCTCGTTTTCTCCCAAAACAGCTTTGAATGGAAGGGCGTTTTGGTCTTTTAGCACCAATACTCAGTTCCCGTTTTTACGATAATTTTTCGTGGGTGTAGCACGCGATCGGACCCCATAGCCCCGTACTTCTCATCTCCACGATCGTCCCGGTATTTTCGGATTATTTTTCCGATGCCCGTAGTGGAAGATATCCCCTAATCAATTTGCAACCGTTGATTAGCCTTAATCAAATTCAAATTCAAATCCCTTAATCAAATCTCCAAGGATCTTACGTATCATGAGATTGATTTCTGCCTCTACCCTCACCCAGCTTTTCCCCACTTTGTACCCCCCTCACTCACTCTCTCTCCTAGTCACACCCCTCAACTTATACCCCTTTCAAATACTTTTAGCAAACTCATCTTCATTTAGAAACCACCCTAACCCTAACCTCCTCATGCGTTGGAACCCATCCCTTGCCCGCCCCTTACGCCGCCCCACTCGCCGGAGGCCACCCCCAGCACCCCCTCTCCGGCCACCACCCTCTCCTCCCCCTTCTCCTCCATCTCCACCTCTCCAAGGGCCCCAAAAACCCATGAAAACAAGCTTGGCCGAAAATCACCAAATCTGTGCACACCGCCAGAAAAATCGCCGGCCATCCCTCTCCGGCGACCCCCTCCGACCAACTCCGCCTCCCTCGGGTCCCCCACGACCTCCCCTAGTCGCTGCACCCCTCCTCCCTCCTTCCTCCCTCCTCAAAACCTCTCAAAACCCCATTGAAACACCAAGAAATTGCCCAGTCCCAGATCTGTGCGCGCCCGCCGGAAAACGGCCGCCGCCGCCACTCCGGCGACCCCCTCCGACGAACTCCACCACCGTCGGACTCTTATGGAACCCCCCGATGATCTCCAACTCCTCTTACCATCTTCACTCATCTCTATCCCCCTCAAAACGTTTTCAAACACAACCCAAACGACAGTTTTACAAATTTGTGCCACCGTCAGAAAAACTCACGCCCACCGGCCATCTGGCCATCTATGACGACCACCCTACCGCCGTTGGATTCCTATCGAAACCCCCTACCAACTACAATTTCCCTTACACTCATAGCCCATCTGTATCTTCCGGAATCCTCGTTGGAACACGCCATATTGGCTGTTTTTCACAGATCTGGAAGCTGAACTTCGCCGCCCGCGCATGACCACCTCCGACCACCCCCGGCGACAAATCTACTGCTGTTGTCTTCGTCTTGAAGTCCTTTACCTGCGGCAACTTTCCGTTTTTGCTATTCTTTGCTGAAATTCCGCTGAGAGGCGTGATAACGGACGTTGCGTGAATCTATCCTCTCCGGCTTCTCACGGTCACCCACCGTCGTACACCCACGCCGTCGGCCACCCATCAGGCCGAGCATCTTCCTCTGGTCCCACTTCATCTATCGACAGCCCACTTGGACTCTCGGAGTTCACGTGCATTGCCGCACGCACGTACTTTTAGCCAACGTCGCCTTTATCGTGAAGAATCGTTGCGCTACTCGCAACGGGAGGAGGACCGCTGATTAGCTCGCTGATTTCACGCCACCACCCGCTGTCCAGAGGTACCTCGCTGCGCTATCCGCGGCCGAGGAGTTCCAGACGACGCCGACGCTTCGCCGTTCAGACCCGACTTCCGCTTGTTGGACGACGTTACGAGGTTGGTTTCCTTAACGAGTAGTAAAACCCATACCGTAGCTAACCAAAACCTAAACTAAAAGTCGGACACCTATAACTAAATTTACTTTTCCGCACTAGTAAAACGATGTCACTGTAGAAATCGACCGTCGGACAACTTTTCTGTGCATATAGGGTAGTGGTCGATTTAGGCTGAACGAAACACCAAAAATGTGACGTTGACGAATAGGATAGCCCCGATAACCTAGAAACAAACCTTAATAGGATTTGATGGAACTCGCGACCTGACACCGTCGCCGTGACACTGTTTCAGACGGACTACCGCGGACGCGACGCCTGGACGAGACACCCCGGAGGGACGACACACTCGCCACCGCAGGCAAGTGTATCCACTTGCACCTTTGGCCGTGCTTAGGCCTTAGTTTGTTAGAACTGTTAACTGTGAACAAAGAGAACCGGACGTGAAATGATAGCGTCCGGGACGTCCCTCCTTGACGACTCAGACTTGACGACGAAGTGTGAACCTAACAACAACTTTTGACATCGTAGGACTATCTTGTGTGTGCGTGCGTGTGGACACCCTAGAATAACCTTTCCTGTCTTGTCACGTCTCGTCCCATCTTGCACAGCCCAGAGGGCAATATGGCACTCTCCGAGTGATCCCTTGTCGTGATACTCAGCCCAGAGGGCAATAGGGCACTCTCCGAGTGATCCCTTGTCGTGATACTCAGCCCAGAGGGCAATAGGGCACTCGCCAAGCTAGAGCGAGTGATCCCTTGTCTTGTCTTGTCTTGTCTTGTCTTGAATACTTGGGGTTGGGGTAGGGTTGAGCGTGCGCATGGGAAGAGGGTCTGATCCCCCTCGAATCGTAAGGCGTGAACCCTTTCGTGTCACACTTGTCTTGTCTTGTCCCGCCATGTTCCAACTTGTCTTGACACCTGTTAGGTTAGTCCCGTAGTTGGTAGCACACGCTACGACAACTATTTGTCATGTTTTACTTTCCTGCTGCGTTTACTTCCTTTTGTTCCTCTGTTATAACCTCAGCATGCTAATCAACCAGTAAACCATTATTAAATAGTCGGTACACTTGCAGTAGAGTCTAACCCCTTCTGTAGACTTTACCTGACGTACAGTTCCTTTCTTTTGGGTGCTGTACGTCAGGTGTGGAGCCAGAGTACGTTGACGAGGCGGAGGACGTAGAGCCGGAGGACGCAGACCCAGAGTACGTGCCTGACGAGGACCAGACCTTGGGGACTTTTCGGTCGCCACCTTCAGAGGTTACTACTTTTAGTTTGCTCTTTCGATAGTTTGTAGCCATGCTTAGGCTTTTCTCTCTTTAGACTTTTTGTACTCGCTGGACATTAATTATAGTAATGAATGCAAATTTCTTTCTGTACTTTCTGTTGTTTCGAACTTTATAATTGCAAGAACCTGAAAATTTTAAAATGGTACCCCTACAGACGTTTATTGGGTCTGAGCTTCTCAGCTCTGGCCCAAGCGGGCCTTAGTCACGCTTCGCCTCCGTTGTTTTTGGAAGCGGGGCGTGACATCTGTAGAGGCGATGATGATGATCTGCCAATAATTAATGTGTATGTGTAGTCTGTGTGTGTGAAGTCTGTGGCAGCGTACAAATTATTTTTGAGAAAAATGGCTTGGCGCGATAGGATGGTCTGTAATTATGCAGACAACCATCTTGCATCCATTCTTTATCAAGTGATTACAATGTTCAGATCTGAGCCTCATTCGTGTGTTGTGTGTGCCAGTGTGTGTGCCAAGTCAGTGTGTCTATGTCATTCAGTGTGTCTGTATGCCAAGTCAATGTGTGGGTATGTGTCTGCCAAGGTGATGATGATGATAATTTGCCAATAAGTACTGTGTGTGTAGTCTGTTTGTGTACAACTTATATTTGAGAAAAATATCGAGGTGTAATAGGATGGTCTGCAATTATGCAGACAACCATCGTGTATCCATTCTTTGTCTAGTGATTACAATGTGCAGATCTGAGTCTCATTCTTATGTGTGTCCCAAGTTAGTGTGTCTATGACTGTGTATGTGTATCTGACTTAGCACACAAACACACAAACACACAAAATGACACACACACACACACACCGTATCATATTCTCATGCATGGTTTTTGAGTATCATCACTAGTCAAACCATTTCGTGCCCTTTCCCGTGGGGGTACCTGTTGGCCTAGTTAGCCAACTAACTAGGTCGTGCGATATAATTTTGATGATGACAAAAAAGCTGTGTGACTAACATTTTCCATTAAGTGATTTCAGGGAGCAAAATGCAAAATAAATTTCATTTGCAAGAGAGAGTGTGTATGCGTACATTGGTGCAAGTAGGATATTCAAATGATTCTATATTATCTATATTCAGATTCAAATGAAGACTTGAATTGGTCAAATAACTGATTGGATATTGAAGGGATTTTCTACTTGAATGCAAACTCCATGTTCTCATCCAAAACACAATGCACTTGGTCTCCTATTCAATCTCCTATTCAGTCTCATCCAAAAACACTCTCTAAAAAACACAATCCCATTATCACGCAACAAATCTCTTTGAAGTGCCGCATGATCAGTTCATGCAACACACACAACAAATCCTTTGAATTACATACTCTGCCGTATCTTTCAAATATATTAGCAATCAAAATGTGTGGGCAGTGCTTTCAAATACAAAAGCAAGTGGAACGCACCCAAAAAAAAATGAGTGCTGCCATTTTCTCTTAATAATCAAATTTTTGTGTGCCTCCTATAAAAAAAAACACTCACAGAGCTATTATATTTAGTGGCCTTGTGTTCTCTTCTCTGTGCGGCTTCTGTCAAAGGTTACGCAGGAAAGTCCAATGAGCAAATTGGTTTTGTGCGGCTGGCATACACAAAAAAAAGGAGGAATACACATTTTTTTGATCTCATCCATTATCAATCACACATTTTGTCAGCCAACCGAAAATTTTGAAGCAAGGCGCAACACAATTTTTTGAATTACAAAAAATCTATCCTCCTGAAATAATTGGTGGCTGCTGCTTCAATTCCTTTTGGAAAAGGTGTTTTTAAAAGGGACAGAAGGCTGTCAAATTGAGGAGGCTTGCGAAACATAAACAGCTCCTTGCGAAACATTGAAGACAACAATATTCGTCCATCTTCCAGAGCTCCTTCTCGGTAGAGATTAGTGATCTCACGGCAGAGACTTGTGATCGGAAGCAACATCCTCCAGCGACTTGTGACCGTAGGCGACATCCTCCAGTGACTGGTTGCCGCAGATCTCATTCTCCAAAATTCGGATCGTGCAAGGGCAGATTTCAAGTGCAGATTTCAGATTCGCGCATCCGACTTCGTACGCTCATATCTCTCAATCCAGACGTCAGATTGACGAGCCGTTTGCGCCCACGCGACCACATCTTCATCCTATTCTCAACGGTGATAGTCTTCTTCGCTCAGTTCTCAGGATCATACATCGTTCGGTCGTTTTTCTACAGATTCATCACTGCAGATTTCAGATTCGCGCGCATCCGACTTCGTACGCTCATATCTCCTAATCCAGACGTCGGATCGACGAGCCGTTTGCGCTCACGCGACCACATCTTCATGCCCTTCGCAACGGTGATAGACTCCTTTGCTCAGTTCTCATAATTATATACAGTTCGGGCGTTTTACTACAGATCAGCCACTGCAGAATTCAGATTCGCGTAGTCATCTTCCGAAGACCATATCTTCCAATCCAGACATCGGATCAACGAACCGTTTGCGCCCACACAACCACGATCTCACAAAATTTATCACGGTGATATCTATCTGATTTTTTACCGCAGTATTAAAACTATTTGAATCTGTTTTAGTTGTGAGATTGTATTGTGAATAGCTTTACTCTGAAGCTATCTCTGCGTTTTAACTCTTGAACTATATTTGTACGGTGAGATCACTACCCGTAAGTGTGATCAGGTTTATTGAGTGAAATCCTCATAGGTCTTGGGGTCGGAGTTTGGCGGGGAGCCACTCCGTTAAAAAATTATCTGTGTCTGATTATCTCTGTGATTGTGATTGTTTTTAAAATTTGTGCCACACACCTTATTCACCCCCCCAGGGTGTTTTTCAATTGGTATCAGAGCGGGGTTCCTTTTAGACTCAAAGTCTAGTGGAATTTTGATCCTATGGCACAAATTCCACACACATACTCATATGACACGCACAATCAAAGAGAAGGTCAGTCGTATCTCAGATCTCCTCTATTTGATGGTACAGACTATAATTACTGGAAACAACGCATGTCCATACATATCAAGGGTATCGATATGTCATTATGGAAAATAATCAGTGAAGGATTTACACTATTTGATAAACCCACTCCTGAGCAGCAAAAAGAAAATGATCGGTTACAAAATCTAAACTTTAAGGCCATGAGCATCTTGTATTGTGGTCTTAGTAAAACTGAATTTAACCGCATTAGTTCTTGTTCTACTGCTAAAGATATTTGGACGAGACTTGAAGTTACTCATGAGGGAATCAGTGAAGTTAAGAAAACTCGTATTAGAATGTTATTACAGAAATACGAAAATTTTGCTATGATGCCTAATGAGTCTATTGATGCTATGTTTTCTCGTTTTGCAGATATCGTCAATCCATTGAAATCTTTAGGGAAGGACATCCCAGAGGAAGATCTGGTTGGAAAGATTTTATACTCTTTATCTGGCGATTGGATTCAAAAGAGGACGGCGATCGAGGAAGCACATGACTTAGCAGATATCAGTTTCGAGAAGCTAATGGGAAAATTAATGGCTTATGAGGTTCAATTGAAGATGGCCAATGATAGCACACCAAAGAAGGAAGAGAAATCTAAGAAGGAGGAAACAAAGGAAAAGAACTTAGCTTTACAAGTTTCCAAAATGCTCAAGGAGGAGATGAATGAATCAGACGATGAAAGCATGGCTCTTGTTACAAGGCAATTTGTGAAATTCATGAAAAACAACAAAAGAAGGACGGGAAGCATTTGGGGAACCAAGAAAAACGAAGAAAATGATGGAGAAAGTTCCGCACCTCGGTGTTTCAGATGCAACAGGAGAGGGCACATGAAAGCAGAATGTCCACTTCTAAAAGAAAAATGAAAGGAAAAGACTAGTGATGAAGAAAAGAGGACATCAAAGCGAGGAATGGTGGCTACTTGGGGAGAAAGTGACGCAGAGGAGCTCTCCTCAGATGATGACTGGAACGACAACACTGGAACTTGCTTTATGGCTGGAAACGAAAAGGTAAAAATTGGCTCTCTTGTTCAAAGTTTTGATGATGAAATGAATATTAGTGATGATATGTTTTCTAGCATGGAGGAAGCTTATGAATTTCTTGTAGAACTCCTTCAAGAAATGGGTCCTAAATTTCTTAAACTAAAAAGGGTTCGTGATTCATTAAACGAGGAACTAGGGAGCATGACAAGAGAGAGAGATGAGCTTTTTGTTAAGTGGAAAGAACAAAAGGAAATAATAGATAATTTTGATGAAACCCAATTAGAAACAAAAACCTTAGAGCTAGAAAATACTAATAAAAAATTGGCTACGATAGAGCTTGACAACGTTAATTTAGCTAAAGAATTAAAGGGGAAAATTAGCATTCTTGGCTCTAAAGACTCTGAAATAAAATTGTTGAACCTAAAAGTGGCTAGTTATGAAGAAAAATTGGAAGAGCTTGAAAAAGAAAAGTCTAATTTAATAAAAGGAAAACACATAGCCATCGATTTAGAAATTAGCGAAAAAGAAAAAAGATATGAGACTAAAATTAGTGAACTTGAGAATGAAAATCAAAATCTTAGCTTGACATTGAAGAAATTCACAAATAGCCAAGAAAGTTTTAATAAGATGATAAATGGGCTTAATGAACAATCTAGTAAACATGGTCTTGGCTTTCAAAAAAACAACCTAAAAAAGAAAACTAGAAAGATCATTGAAAAGAATTTTGCAAGAGACATGAGCTTTCAACATTGCATGCACAAAAATCATATGTCATCTACTAATAAGCATTTCAATGTTACATGTTTTTATTGCAACAAAAGTGGGCATGTTATGAATGATTGCTTGGCCAAATATTATCCTGAATATTTTATATGGGTTCCAAAGCATCATACTAACAATTGTGGATCCAAAATTTGGTTACCAAAGGGTGCATCTTCTTTTGTAGGTGCATCGTCAAGTGGAAAATGATAGCATTTGGTACCTTGATAGCTGTTGCTTGAACCACATGACGGGCAACGAATCCCTCTTCACGACGCTATCAAGGAAAGATGGAGGGACGGTTATTCTTGGAGATGGAAAGAAGTGCAAAATCTTGGGTAAAGGTAACATTGAATCTTCATATATTGCGGGTGGCTTAGATGGACTGGAGATAAACATTAGCAATTCTAATGAGCAAGAGAACAACAATGATGGTGTACCAAA
Organism: Scilla litardierei; assembly: GCA_030789695.1. NCBI lineage: Eukaryota > Viridiplantae > Streptophyta > Magnoliopsida > Asparagales > Asparagaceae > Scilla > Scilla litardierei. The sequence goes on along the minus strand of CM061141.1, from coordinate 218,469,378 downwards.
AGAGGCAGAAGCTACTACGACATCACAAGATCTCCCTAAGGATTGGCGCTTCAAGAAGGATCATCCAAAGAACCAAATCCTTGGAGACACGACGGAAGGTATACGCACTAGAAGTAACTTTAATTTGAAGGCCTTTAAACCAAAAACAATTTTGCTTCATCCGAAGGGAGTTGGGGATTATGTCACTAATGAGCAGTAGCACGAATATCCATGCACATATACATGCTTAAATATTGTATCTAAGCTACACACATTGCACACTATTTCATCTTTACATGGGTTTGGTCATTCTTGGTATGTGCATGCATGATCGTCATCACTATTATTGATTTTGGTTGAGAATTTGATATGAACCTTGTTAGACATCTTAGAAACATTAAAATGTTTTTGATGATGATGCACCATATTCTTGTAAAATCCCCATGCTTGAATTATTAATATAAAAAAAAGTGAAACTTGTAAGCATGCCAAATTGTATGAATCAAATAGATTGATTGAGTCTTATAAACTGTGGAGACAATTGGATGTGCTTAGATTCTAAAGTTTCTGAATTTATATTTTATCCTTACAATTGTGTGCGCTTAAGTCTCTATGGAAAATCATTTAGTAGGAGCCGAATATGTCGATGCCTTCATGCGTCACTATTCTGAGACACCAACATTGTAATTAAAAAAAATGCAATGAGCATTCATATATATTAAAAAAAGGGGAAATATCAAAACATTTTCAAATATGATATATTTGATACCGGCGGCTAGTAACCGGATTTCGGGGGTTTGTTGAGCAATGCGTATGAAATATGGTAGATGAAGCAACCACTTAGCGCATCTCAATTCCAAAGGACCCGAAATTTAACATCATGGTATCCCTTGTTTGGTGTCTCCCTACACATTACTTATTGATTATTCCATAGCAACGAAGGCTCACAAAATGTATTAGATAATCTCATATTTTCATCTCTTAAAGTTTCTAAGCATCTTTCATATTGTCAAAGTGTTTTATAATACAACATCTTTTTGTTATATTTCTTACAACGACCGTATGCTTTCAATGCTCATGACATCTGTTATACTTTAAGTTCGTGGAGAAAACACATTAATATGAACATCGTCATCAATTGCTTGTTTCTTCGATATGCTAAACTTGTTTCATGTCTCATTCTTAACCTCTTCAATATATTTTTGTGATCTTTTCGATTAATGGCAAAAGGGGGAGAGTAGAAAAATAGTGGAAAAATAATGCACAAGGGGGATGCACAAGGGGAGAGATGCACATTTTAAGGGGGAGCTTGTCATAACTTTTCATGGAAGCACATCGATAGGGGGAGCCTTGTATGATGTTTATAATCATGTGCACTATATGACTTGCTCTTTAATATCATTTCTCAATTTTTCCAGATTTGTTTGCCATCATAAAAAAGGGGGAGATTGTTGGCCTAGTTAGCCAACTAACTAGGTCGTGCGATATAATTTTGATGATGACAAAAAAGCTGTGTGACTAACATTTTCCATTAAGTGATTTCAGGGAGCAAAATGCAAAATAAATTTCATTTGCAAGAGAGAGTGTGTATGCGTACATTGGTGCAAGTAGGATATTCAAATGATTCTATATTATCTATATTCAGATTCAAATGAAGACTTGAATTGGTCAAATAACTGATTGGATATTGAAGGGATTTTCTACTTGAATGCAAACTCCATGTTCTCATCCAAAACACAATGCACTTGGTCTCCTATTCAATCTCCTATTCAGTCTCATCCAAAAACACTCTCTAAAAAACACAATCCCATTATCACGCAACAAATCTCTTTGAAGTGCCGCATGATCAGTTCATGCAACACACACAACAAATCCTTTGAATTACATACTCTGCCGTATCTTTCAAATATATTAGCAATCAAAATGTGTGGGCAGTGCTTTCAAATACAAAAGCAAGTGGAACGCACCCAAAAAAAATGAGTGCTGCCATTTTCTCTTAATAATCAAATTTTTGTGTGCCTCCTATAAAAAAAACACTCACAGAGCTATTATATTTAGTGGCCTTGTGTTCTCTTCTCTGTGCGGCTTCTGTCAAAGGTTACGCAGGAAAGTCCAATGAGCAAATTGGTTTTGTGCGGCTGGCATACACAAAAAAAGGAGGAATACACATTTTTTTGATCTCATCCATTATCAATCACACATTTTGTCAGCCAACCGAAAATTTTGAAGCAAGGCGCAACACAATTTTTTGAATTACAAAAAATCTATCCTCCTGAAATAATTGGTGGCTGCTGCTTCAATTCCTTTTGGAAAAGGTGTTTTTAAAAGGGACAGAAGGCTGTCAAATTGAGGAGGCTTGCGAAACATAAACAGCTCCTTGCGAAACATTGAAGACAACAATATTCGTCCATCTTCCAGAGCTCCTTCTCGGTAGAGATTAGTGATCTCACGGCAGAGACTTGTGATCGGAAGCAACATCCTCCAGCGACTTGTGACCGTAGGCGACATCCTCCAGTGACTGGTTGCCGCAGATCTCATTCTCCAAAATTCGGATCGTGCAAGGGCAGATTTCAAGTACAGATTTCAGATTCGCGCATCCGACTTCGTACGCTCATATCTCTCAATCCAGACGTCAGATTGACGAGCCGTTTGCGCCCACGCGACCACATCTTCATCCTATTCTCAACGGTGATAGTCTTCTTCGCTCAGTTCTCAGGATCATACATCGTTCGGTCGTTTTTCTACAGATTCATCACTGCAGATTTCAGATTCGCGCATCCGACTTCGTACGCTCATATCTCCTAATCCAGACGTCGGATCGACGAGCCGTTTGCGCTCACGCGACCACATCTTCATGCCCTTCGCAACGGTGATAGACTCCTTTGCTCAGTTCTCATAATTATATACAGTTCGGGCGTTTTACTACAGATCATCCACTGCAGAATTCAGATTCGCGTAGTCATCTTCCGAAGACCATATCTTCCAATCCAGACATCGGATCAGCGAACCGTTTGCGCCCACACGACCACGATCTCACAAAATTTATCACGGTGATATCTATCTGATTTTTTACCGCAGTATTAAAACTATTTGAATCTGTTTTAGTTGTGAGATTGTATTGTGAATAGCTTTACTCTGAAGCTATCTCTGCGTTTTAACTCTTGAACTATATTTGTACGGTGAGATCACTACCCGTAAGTGTGATCAGGTTTATTGAGTGAAATCCTCATAGGTCTTGTGGTCGGAGTTTGGCGGGGAGCCACTCCGTTAAAAAATTATCTGTGTCTGATTATCTCTGTGATTGTGATTGTTTTTAAAATTTGTGCCACACACCTTATTCACCCCCCCAGGGTGTTTTTCAGTACCCCAACTCGAGGTGGAATGCACAGGTTGAGTATGGACAATTACAGTGCCAAAGCCCAACCGTCAACAACCAGACTTTTGGATCCTTTAGGTTCACCTCTTGTCGTTCCGACCGAAATACTACACATTCTCTAAATCGCAGTGGAATGCCCTACAACGTAAATCATGCTTGCATCGTCAACCATATCATAGCAGAAGGGGTCAAAAGAGAGAGAAAAATAGCATATTCATGGCCAAATACAACAGCTCTACCACTTGGCCTTTCGAGAGGTTGTAGGCGCTCAATTTGACCTCCAAATGCCATTCGTTGGCATAACTCCTTGCAGGGCCTTTCTTTGACCTAGCCTTAGATGATGATGCAGTGTTAGCATGTTCTTCTCGTCTTCCTCATGCGAACACATCATCATCATCTACGGCTAGTGCACATAAAGCTCCTTTAAGAGTCATGTTAACGAATGATGTTTTCAAGTCAAACTGAGCGCCTACAACCTCTCGCAAGGCGAAGTGGTAGAGCTGCTGTATATGGCCATGAATATACTCCTTTTCTCTCTTTTTTGACCCTCATATTATGATATAGTTGATGATGCATGCATGATTTGCGTTGCAGAGCATTCCACTACGATTTAGAGAATGCATAGTACTTCGATCGAAATGATAAGAGGTGATCCCGAAGGATCCAAAAGTCTAGCTGTTGAAGGTTGGGCTTTGGCACCGTAAGCAACTATACCCGACCAGTGCATTCCACTCCGAGTTGGGGTGCCCCCACGGGAAAGGGCACGAAATGGTCTGGCGAACGAAAATACTCGAAAACAACACATGAGTAGATAATACTGTGTGTGTGCGCGCGCGCGCGCGCGCGCGCGCGCGTGTGTGTGTGTGCGCACACACGCATGCCAAGTCAGTATGCCTGTAAGTGTAGTCAGTGTGTTTGTGTCTGTGTAGTTTATATGTGTGGTCTGTATGTGTGATCTGTGTAGGAGGGTGTGGGTAGTCTGTAGTCAGAATAAATTGTCTTAAAAGTTGTTTTTTTTCATATGATGAATTTTATGGGATGTGTGATCTATATTTTGAGAGGAATTAGCAATTTGGCATCTTAGTTTTCGATGAGCAAACATAATTTCGGATGTTGCAACATTATCTTCAACATTATCTTCTTCGTCAGACCAGTCTTCCTGAGAAGCCCTTCCTTTAACAACAGCTGCCTCCTTTTGATCACAATCATTTATCACCACATTAATAGACTCCATCATGATGTTGGTATGTTTGTTAAATACCCTGAAGGCACGGCTTGTTGTAGAATATCCAAGAAAAATCCATTCATCACTCTTTGCATCGAACTTCCCTCTAGGAGTACGATCCTGAGAATATAGCATTTGCTTCCGAAGACATAAAAGTATGATACATCAGGTTTTCTACCTTTCCAGATTTCATATGGAGTTTTCTCAGTTCTAAGTCAAAGATAAACTCTGTTTATAGTGTAGCATGCAGTGTTGATAGCTTCAGCCCACCACTTTGTACTGATCTCCCTGGCATTCAACATCACACGAGCCATCTCTTGCAAGGTGCAATTCTTACTTTCAACCACTCCATTTTGTTGAGGAGTCTTAGGAGCCGAGAATTCATGAGCAATTCCTCGATTCTCACAGAAATCAGCAAAAGAGTGGTTCTCGAACTCCTTGCCATGATCACTTCGGATCCTGATAATTTTGCAGATACTACTTCCCTTCTCAATTAGTAAACGCGTACACAATTTCTTAAAGGCTTCAAAAGTGTCTGAATTTTCTTTAAGGAAGTCTATCCAAGTAAACCTGGAAAAATCATCCACACAGACATATATATACTTCTTACCTTCCACACTTATTTCTGAAGTTGGCTCGATCAGATCCATATGCAACAGTTCAAGGATCTTGGATGTAGTAATCATCTGAAGTTGCTTGTGGCTGGTCTTCTGTTGCTGTCCTAGTTGACACGGTCCACACACTCCCTCTTTCTTTTTGTTTAGAACTGGTATTCCTCGGATAGCTCCCACTTTCGATATCGTCATCAGAGTCTTGAAGTTGAGATGCACTAACCTTTGATGCCATTGTTCAGAGACATCTGCAGTGACATTGAGACAGGTGTTAGCTTTCTGGAGAAGGTAGCAGTTATCAGTGGACCTTGTCCCAGTAAGAATACACTCATCATCTATATTATAGACTAAGCACTTCTCTTTTGTGAACCGAACCAGAAGACCTTGATCTCGTAATTGACTTATGCTAATAAGATTAGCCTTCAAATCTTCGACATGCATAACATCATTCAGATTGACAGACCTGCCACATTTAGACTTCCCTTTCCTTCCCAACAACCTTACTTCTTTGACCATCACCAAAGGTTACGTGACCCTTGTTGCATGCGGCATACTCCGTAAGAAGATTCTGGTTACCGGTCATATGCCTGGAGCACCCACTGTCACAGTACCACATGTTCTCAGAAATGGCAATTAGTGAAGAGTGAGTCACCATGCTATACAGTTCAGACTTCGTTACCCATTTCTTCATCATCTTTATGTTAGCGTATCTGGCATTTCTTCCTTCACGTCAATGTCATAGGCAACTGAAACAGTTTCTTTCGGTATGTCCTATGAGCCTGCAGTAGCTGCACACAGTACGGCCAGATGTTGTACCTTTACTCAGCTTCTACTTCTGTTCATGCATCTTGAGCTGACCCATCCTTTCCAGCTCCTTGGTCACGAGAATATGTCTTTCCTTAGGGACATGATAATAGCCTCCTCTGTTGTACCCCACACTAGTGCGATCTCTTGAGATTTTCCCCATATTTAGTATGTCATCAAGTTTCGACCTTCCAGAGTTCCATTTGTTGAGAGTACTTTCAGCCTTCTTAGCTCTGAGGAGAGTTTTACTAAGACTGCTCTCAAGATTCCGGAGACTAATCTCAGGCTTCAGAAGTCTAGCTTTAGTATCTTCCTTTTCACCCTTCAATCTGACATTTTCATCGTTCAATGCTTTGTTTGCTTCACAAATATTCATCCATTCATCAAACATAGTCTGATAGGCTGTTCGAATGTCGTCTTCACTCACTTCCTCATCACTCTCAACTTCCGAGTCAGATTCAAAACTAGATGTTGTACTTGATGTTGCAACATTCTGTCTGCCATTGTCCAGTTTGTCGTCTGATGTTGTACCTGATGTTGTAACATCCGACCCAATATGACTGTGAGTGTCACAATCAGACTGTCCTTTTAGGATAGCTGCAAAAGCGACATAGTTACCGGTGATGTCCTCATCTCCTGCACTTCCTTCTGATTCATCATCACTCCAGGTGCTAGCTAAAGATTTCCCTTTCTGCTTCTTGAGAGTGTTGGCACATTTGACTTGTATGTGTCCAAAACCCTCATATTCTCTGCATTGTATTCCATTGCCTTTGTTCTTCGAATCATACTTCTGAGTATGTCGACTGGTAATCTTTCCTATAGTGGGAGGATTTGGCCGTGGCACCTTATTGACAGATCTGAGGTTCTGACCCGTGTTACTGATCTTTCTCATCATTCTGCTGAAGTTCTTGGTCAGCAAGGTAATGTTATCATCTAGCTCGGCCTCATCATCTGATTTTGGTGCTTCATAAACTTCTACCTTTAGTGCCACCCCATGTCCCTTTTGTTCTGCTTCAGATTCATTTCATAGGTCTGAAGAGAACCCATGAGTTCATCCAGTCTCATGGTGGACGTGTTTCTCATTTCCTCAATGGCTGCAATTTTTGTAGAGAACTTGTCTGGAAGTGATCTCAACGTTTTCTCGACCAGCTTCTTTTGTGAGTATTTTTTCCCTAGCTGGAAAGCCTGATTAGTTATGTCTCTCAGCCTCCCATTGAATTCAGCCACGGTCTCATCATTATTCATCCTTAGATTTTCAAACTGAGACGCAAGCATTTCGAGTTTAGAAGCTTTTACTGTACTAGTGCCTTCATGAACATTCTGAAGAATATCCCACGCTTTTTTTGGCATACTCACACATGGAGATCAGCTTGAACTGTTCTTCGTCAACAGCGGTAAAAATGGCATTCACGGCCTTTGAGTTCCCTAGAGCCGCTCGATCTTCTTCTGGGCTCCAGTCTCTTGTGGGTTTGAGATGTTCTTTGCCTTCTTTGTCGATGTCAACCAGAGGTGTCCATCCATCAATCGTGGCAACCCATGCCTTCGCATCAAGAGACTTGATGAAGGCACGCATTCGAGGCTTCCAATATGTATAGTTGGTACCGGTGAGTAGTGGAGGGCGAGTAACGGAAGCGCCTTCTTTTGTATTCATGATTTGTGTACTGAACAACCAGGATCACACCCACTTTGACAACAAAGTAGAACGGATGACCTGCTCTGATACCAAATGTAATTCAGTATGTAGAGATAAGCAAATAAACACAATGATTAACACAAAACCAAGCATGACACACAAGACTTGGTAACACAGTTCGGTGCACACACCTATATCTGCGGGGCCTCGCCCAGAAAAACAGATAACTCCACTAATATCAATGAATACAATCACCAATACCACGTTTCTATTAGGAGGAACAACCTCCCCCTCAATACAAACCGTGATGGGTGGTCTCTACCAACCCATGGAGTAATCTAAGCAAGCTCCCCTTGCATGCAAGATCCCCTTGCCAACAGACTAGAATCAACTCCCTTGATCCCCTACGTTCGTAGCCGTCAGCCTCCCTCCCGAAGTTCTTCAAAAACTTTTTCAAAAGGCTTACCCTAGCCGCAATCATGCACACGTCTTACATACCCTGCTCCCCCTCAATCACGGAGTAGTTAAGAAAGTACATTTGATCATATCCGTGCAGATCGACAACCTGCAAGTTTCGAAACCATCTTGGGAAGGTGGTTTTGCACAATCTTCAAGGATCTGGCAGCTAAAATCTTGCGGGCGAAAATCTCTCCTTAAGATCCCAAAATCAGTTCGAGAGATATCAGTTACCACATATACCTTCAACGGTTCTTCAACAACAACATAAAACAGAATACATTGAAAATACTTCACTGGGATCTGAGGAAATCCATCTACAAAATTTGTTGAAGATCGTCATTCATTTCCAGCTTACATACACATCATGTTGAACATCATGTTGCAACATAATGTTCAACATATCATCCAACCGGGCCAATAGATGAAACCTTCACTTTCAAGAAGTTATGAGTAGACATGAAAATACCAAGGTGCCACTAATGACAACATTCATATACTTATGACCTAACAATACGCATCCAAAAATATCGAAAGACATTCCAAGCAATGTAAACACCAACAACAGTGTATATGCAAAAGTACCTAATACGAAAACTCAAAATATAGAGAAGCAAACCATATGATGATTAATGCTTTGATTGCATATTTCCTCTTTGATGAGCACATTTTTGGTTTCTTCTCACTGTCCGTCTTCAAAGATTCATATAAAAATGAAAAAACAAATAATAATTCATCTCAAGTCTCAAAATGTTCAAATAATATACCACACATTACAACATTGATACATGCTAAAAGAAGTCCATGGATATCTATTGTATCATAGTCTTGAATGTTGAGTTCTGAACAAAGGCAAACTAAGCCATAACACCAAATATGGGAATTAATAACAGAATTCATATTCGACATATGCTCAGTATTGATTATTAACATATTCATATAATAAAAATATACTTAATGATTGGAAATTCAACAACTGGTTATCAAACTGCAAATACTTAATTGGTTTTTGGGAATGCAACATTGGTGAGTACAATCTACTTTTTTGGATATCAAACTACATCTGCAAGTGTACTTCTTTTACTTATATGGAGAAATAAAAATGCTATTATTTAAATTTTGTTTCAACTGCACTTTTTGCACCTAGAAGCTGATATGCACTTAAGAAGCTGTTACCAGGAAGCAAATATCAGATGAGATGCTTGAGAAGATGTCACCAAGCAGCCTCAATTTTTTCTTGGTATAAATTTTTAGCTTGGTATCAACCTCAGTCAGATAGCAGCCAATATCAGCCTCAAAGAATCCATGTTACAACACAAGCAAAATCTAATGACTAAGCATTAAAAATTGCTAACAGTAATTATCAAAACCAAATTAGCCATTCAGCATTAGGAGATTATATCATATATCAAATTCATATGGGGCATAATCTCATTAAGATGGTCGATAAGGACCCTAAATAATGAAGTTCGGCCATTGAATATAACCTTTATCTCAAAATTTGAAAACCTCAATATGAGTTCTAACTTCCACTTCTGGTTTTTGTCCCCCCCACAAAGAGGTATCACCCATACTCCAACGAAATAGGTCTCGAAAGGATCGGTTCCAATTCAAGACAATTAACATGTCAAAGTATAGTTCAACTCCAAAATATTACATTTTTGCCCAAAGAAAACTGGACTCAAATTGATTCAAACCTAAAAACAAAAGCACTCAAATTCCCTATGCCAAAAGAAAGAAATAAAATCACATAGATCAGGAACAGAATTGAAACTAATAAAGATTTAAAATTTTTTAAGTTTTGAACAAAGCACATGACTGGACTCATGCTTGCTATCCTTTCGAGTTCCTGAATTAAAAATAGGAAAAATAATAAAGAGGAAAAACATATTTGCTGCAAAGAACATGCTCACCATAGCTTTGAAGGTTCTCACGAGAAAGCGATATATGGAGGCCTTTATGCGAGCTTCTACAACATGGGTTAAAGAAAATTTTAACATTAACAAAATACAAACCGGACTTAAGCTAGATTTCAAACAACTGGTTAGATACCTATGCCAATTTTTAAAGGTTAGGATAGTAATTAACATCAACATTCCAGATTAACATCAAATATATGATATTATTTGATATGCACTTATTTTTTTGATACATTGCTTTTCAACTTTAATGTGGTATACTCATCATCCTTGTGGAAGGTTCCTGCAAAATTTCGTTCGAGAAATGTTATGAAATTATGTGCAAACTAAATAATTTAAATTTCATACTACTTATAGAATAATTAGAATGTCATTAAGAATGATGCAGAAGTAATAAAAAAATTCAATTTACGTGATCACTTGGAAGTGAAACATGGGAGTGCTTATGTCCTAAAAGTTTCAGAGTTGCAATTGTTGCAAATGGAAACAGTGCTGTTTAATATACTGTCGATGTTACAACATGGCATTCCTCCTCCCAGATTTTGTAGCATATTGACCTCAAGCATTGCTTCTACCGGTAAAACTCTAATATGAATATACAACAAAAATTCTTTTAGGAATTGTTAGAATAGGAGAATGGTCCACAATGAGATAAATTGGTCGTCATAAACAGGCTAACCCAAAAGTATAAGCTATCAGATGGATACCCAGCTTTCAATTTTATATTCTTCACTGTCGCTATTACTGCCAATGTAAGACTATTTTTCTTGACATCATCTTTCCTTACTCAAACTCAAGATGGATTGATGTCCATCGCTTTGGGCAGTGTTCAACAAGGTATTAAATAATGTTCAACTTTAATACGGTATCAAACAATGTTGAACACCTGCAAGCAAGTATCAGACAATGTTGAACACCTGGAAGCATATAACAAATACCATTGAAAATACTATTGAAAATTTTGAACACCTGGAAACAAAAGTAGATATGCAATATCAAACAATGTATCCAATATTAGAAACATACTACTGAAAACATTGTTGATAGCAAACCTCAGCCAGCTTGTCACAATCAATTTTTTTTGATCAAATGCTCAGGACATCCCTATCCAGGACAACGATTTGGGATATGGCTCTAATTTCCACTTTATTTGGGGTATGACAACCTGGCTGACATCCATATTCATAACCGAAACAGGAAAACCCTCAGCCAGCTTGTCATAATCTGTTCGTTGATCAAATGCTCCCAACAAATTTAGATGGAGGTGGCTAATAGGGATGTCCTGAATAAAGAAAATGAGAGCAAAACTTATCTACCATGATGTGAAGCTTTTGGAGACATTTTTCCGTTAAAAGCTTCATGCGAGGAATCACAGTTAGTACATTCTCCCTAAAGCTACAAATGAATATGAGTTGTTTGCAGTCAATAAAATTTCGTTTCAAAATTTTAACCATGATTTAAACCCAAATAAGAACTCTAGAAATCAAAAGGGGGCAGATTTACCCAATGCCCCAAATTGTTGGGTGGAGCAAACTTTCATTAAAACCCGTAATGAACGATCAACTAAAGATTACAAACATGGAATGAATGATGATTGCAGCTTGAGAAAAGTTTTTTTTGAAAAAGTAAAAGGCTTTCAACTCTTACCCCAATATGAAAGCAAAGCTTACCCCTTCCTTAACCGAGCTTACAAAAATGCAACAGATAGAATTAGCTTGCAATAATTAGCTTGCAAAAATGCAGCAGAGAGAACAAAATGTACAACAAACTGAAGAAGGGGATTTGATTAGCTTGCACGGATTTTGAGCATTAGCTTGCACAACAACAAAATTTAAACCAAAGAATTAGGTTGCACTAATTAGCTTGCACTGATTTTGGATTTGGATTTTTTTACATTTTGTTGCAGTGTTGATGTTACTGAAAATTATGATAGTAATTTCAGATATGTTCAAGAACTAACAAACCGAACACAACAATTTTCATTCAAATAAAACCCAAGCTACGTATCTTTCACTAAGGCATTGAACCTGCACTACAATGATGTATATTAGAGATGGTTGATTACCACATAGCTGTTGATAATAACACCTAAACAAACATGAAGAAGAATATATTATCTATGTAAGATTGGTGTCCTAAGAATCTGCAGTGACAACATTTCAATAACCTTAGGGGCCAAAATTTAGAAATAGATTATCAAAAGTTCATTATGGTATATGTAATCAAGCAATACTGTGACTATCACTCTAGTACAACCATGCATTCATAAATCCGTCTTGTTTGCTTTTTCTTCCATTAACATTTCATTCCAATTAATACAATTAGTCATGAAATTCTGATATCATTAGGAAGATTTCAAGACTGACATGCATGTGGGTCAGTAATTAAGACAGTAATCATGTAAACTAACTAATACCGATATGTAATTTTAACCTCGAATATCAATTAAACAATCAAGTTTAACAAATTTATTTATCAGTTAACCATTAAATTAATCTGATAAACATATCATGGATTATTTTGTTTAATAAATTGTATAACTGAGTCCACTTTACATACAATTACAATATGATTCCCCATATTAACAGCCCGTGTCTTTTTGAGACTAATAATCTCTTTAGTTGAGTTTTATGCAGTAGCCTAGACGGGGACACCATCAAAACAATACCAAGTACAAGCACAAGTTCTGGATAGGTCTTCAGCAACATGCACTTACATTTACATGCTTCCAACTTTTTGCTACATGCATTTCATCTTTTTTCAAATTGCCTTCCATCAGCTGAGCTAGTAAGAAAAGGATTGTTAACCATTTGAAATGTGGTTTATTTAAGAACTAAAAATATGACATTTGCTTTACTGGCTACTTGTTTTCTCATTCAACAATATCACTTTTTCTACTGTACGAAAATTTGCAACAAAATGTACAAAATTCAAATCCAAATCCAAATCAGGGCTTTCAACTCTTAATCCAATATGAAAGCAGAGCCTACCCCAGCCTTAACCGAGCTTTAAAAAATGCATCAGATAGAATTATCTTGCAATAATTAGCTTACAAAAATGCAGCAGAGAGAACAAATGTACAACAAACTGAATAAGGGGATTTGATTAGCTTGCACTGATTTTGAGCATTAGCTTGCACTCCAACAAAATGTACAACAAAGAATTAGCTTGCACTGATTTTGTACAACAAACTGAACAAAATGTACAAAATCCAAATCAAAATTTTCAACATACTGAAAATTCTAAAATGCATCAACCACTACATGCATCAAAAATGTTTGGGGGGGAGCGAGGCATACCAACAACTTGTCGTGTCCCTTGCCATATCCCCACTCCCCTGTGGCACCAAACAAAGTCCTTGTGAAGATGGTAGCTAAACAACTGTTTAACGAATGCCCCGTGCTAAGAAAAACAAAATCTAAACAACAGTTTTAATGAAGTTTCCTTACAAAATCTATCAATAAAACAAAGTTTGACAACTAAATTAAAGTTAAACCTCACTATTAAGTGGCATTCCTATTCCAGACTTCTCATCCTGCCACTTCTGGCTCAACTCCTGTGCCAACTTCTTCCTTCTAACTGCCATCACCACGGGAGCACATCCTAGCGCGAGCTGCCTATATTCAACCAAAAATAAAACAAAAAATTAACTTTTCCACTTTGAGGAATTGCTAGAAACACTTGCAGGTAAGCAGGACTTCCCAACCTGATGATCGAAAGGTTGATGCCGCTGGTTGAACCGGTGACGATGAAGTTCAATCGCATTAACAATCACAAATAAATCTGACGGGCGTATATATTTCATATATTCACGCACGTTTTCTTTTGTGTTTCTCCGTATTTTCCGCCGTCTTTTATTCGTTTTCTCGTGTTTTCTCGTTTTCTTTCACTTTTCTTTGTTTCTCCATGATTGCAGGAGATTGCTCGCATTTAGGACGCAAAAAGATGATATCATGTGTCCTTGGAGCAATGGGAGGAGTCACGCGTGATCCAGGGGGTCAAACGACGAAGATTACATCTTTCAGCCCCTCACCCGGTCGGTTGGTCATCTCCAACCGATCGGGTGATGCACGCGTGCACCACCCGGTCTCAGCCGGAGCTCAAGTGGAAGTCACCCGACCGGTTCACAGGCCGGTTCAACGGGGCTGATTCTCTGTCTTTTCAAGCCAAATTCCAACCGATCGGGTGACTCTCACCCGATCGGTTCATCTGTAGCTGATGCTGAGGAATTGAGACACGGGCACCCAACCGATCCCTTCACCCGATGGCGCCAAGATCCAACCGGTCACTCCAAGAACTCAACCGACCGGTTCATATGACCGGGTGAAAGTCCGTCGTTTTCTGTTTATTATTTGTAACGGATCACCCGATCAGTTGACTTGTCAACCGATCGGGTGATACGAGATCCTATAAATAGGACCCCTAGGGTTCCAGAAACGGGGGAGCTGTTAGTTTTTACTGTTTTCTCTTATTGTGATGGCTGTAATTACTTTTCTATTGTAAGTTTTCGGATCTTTCTTAAACTTTAGTATTATCTTAATTGCTCTACTACCTTCGCATTCCAATCGTCTGATTATGATTTCAACGGTTCATTTTCGTTTAGATCGCTTTTTAATGAATATTTGTGAGTAGTTCCCAAATCTGGGATTTTGGCGGAAACCCCTTCGGGGGCTCTTCCCGATGCATCCATAGGGTTAGGAAATCGATAGGGATTAGGAATCTAACGGTTACGCGGGGTGTTTTATTGTCATCGGTGGGAAAAAGACCGCCTTTGACCATTGGGCCAAGGGGGAATAAACTTGGCGGTTGACTCCCTAGCCATAGCTCACGCCCTTAGCGTAGACGCCGAATCCTAGCGCGCGGGAGCGGCAGGATGAGACGTTGGGAGTTATCGTTGCGAGCTTAGTGCTCCCGGAATCGATCAGTGTTAATGGACACGGTAGTGCCCACTGATCGAACCCGGGAAGTCCGGTGTATCATCCTGGGCACCGACCGGAATATCGGGCCCATGGGACGCCGGTACCACTTTCAGAGGCAACGTCTCACCATTAGACCCTAATTCCGATCGCCATCCTACCCGTAGGCCGTATCGGCGAGAGTCGCCCGTTGGAGTGGAAACCAAAGTCCCGGGTTTATTTTCTTATTGTTCATACCTTGCATTCCTTTCCCGTGACAACCCATCAACCGATTCAGGCTAGCTCGCCCACGGGGTGATTTTGGTCCTCCTTGACACAAGCACATCCTAGCTTCCCTGTGTTCGACCCCCAAGCCACACTACAACACCGTGCGCTTGCGGTTACAAATATCTAAACCCTCATGCGGGTCCCCCGGCCATTTGCGGTCAGCAAACCGGGGGCAACGTCAAGTTTATGGCGCCGTTGCCGGGGAGGCAACATGCTTGTTATTTTAGGATCTCTTGAACCCTAGTGTCTAGCTCTTATCCCTACCTCACGATAATTTTCGCATTCTTCTTTTTCCTTTTTATTTTCTTCTTTTTATTTCTTATCTTATCTGTCTCTCTCTCCCACTTGTCGATTCACGGGTGTTTGTTGTTTTTCATGCGCAGGAGTTCAAGAAGTCTCGACGACTTGATCCCCGTTGATCTAGAGATTAACGCCACCCTTAGGCGTTTGGCCACCGATAAGCGAAGAAGAGAGGATCCTGAAGCCATGGAGGAGAACACCCCGCCTCACAAGTCCCTGTTGGAGTACTCGATGCCATCTATCGAGTCCACTTCCGCCATCCGTCCTCCAGCTATTACGGCCCAAAGCTTTGAGCTAAAGCCGTTTTTGGTGACATGGATCCAGCAGGATCAGTTTTCGGGTGCACCCATGGAGAGCCCGATCGAGCATCTAGACTCCTTCTTGGAGAAATGTGACACCTTCTGGATTAATGGTGTCACGACTGAGGCGATCCGTCTGAAGCTGTTCCCCTTCTCGTTGCGAGACAAAGCCAAGCAATGGCTTAGGGGGAAGGACCCCAACACTTTCAATACATGGGAGAAGCTCTCCAACGCTTTTCTGACGAAGTTCTTTCCTCCGGGGAAGACCATAAAGTTGAGGAGTGAGATCTCCTCCTTCTCCCAGGCTAGCCACGAGTCCTTGCATGAAGCTTGGACGAGATACAAGGAGATGCAGAGAAGATGCCCTCACCATGAGCTTCCGAAGTGGCAGATTATTAATCTGTTCTATAATGGGCTGAGGGATGACCTAAAATCTTCTATGGACGCCGCGGCTGGGGGTTCCTTCATGTCAAGGAGCGAGGAAGATGCCGGACATATTCTGGAAAATATGGCATCCAACAATGAGCGATGGTGTGACGAGAGAGCCACACCCAGGTCTGGGGGTATACACAGAGTCGAGGATGTCGACAAACTTTCAAGCAAGTTCGACTTGCTTTCGACCCAGATCTCCGCACTAATGGTAGGAGCCGGTGGGGACTGTACACAACAGATTGCTACGGTAGAATCCGAAGTCTTTGGGGAATTCGACGGTGGTGACGTCTCACCACTGTTGGATCAGGCGAGCGCACTGTTTTACAACCCCACGGGAAATGTGCCGTATCCACCAAGAACCAATTCCAACCCGGCCTACTCTCCAAACAACCGGAACCACCCTAACTTTGGTTACCGGGCACCATTCCAGCCCTCGCCGCCTCAGCAGCCGCAGCAACAAACATATCAGCCGACTAGGCCACAGCAGAGTCAGATTCAGCAGCAACAATATCAGCATCAGCCTCAGCAACAATTTTACACCCCCAGGAATCAGCAGCCAATCCAGCAGCAGCAGTAGTATGGCCAACAGAGGGCCGTCTCTCCGGTTGAGTCTCTCTTGACTCAATATATAACCAACCAGGAGAAGATCAATCAAAAGCTGGAAATGGGTTAGCGGGCCCTCACGGACCAAGTAACCCAGCTGGGGTTACAAGTGGCGACCCTTTCAAGGTCACAAAACCAATTGCCACCACAACCAGAGGTGAACCCGAGGGGAGCAACCCAAACGTCGGCACTCGTGCACGAGCACGCAAATGTGTCCGCTATCATTCTTAGAAGCGGGACACAAATCCCTACTAGAGTGCCCCCTAACAGACCGGAAGCACCGTTGGTCGTCGAGCGACCGATCGAAAAATCAAACGACGCCGGTGCTTCGTCATCAAATCCTACGACTCCGGAGGGAGTCTCTGAAGAAGAGAAGAAGAAGAACGAGGAAGGGAGCCTGAAAGTGTTCAAACCCGTTGTGCCTTTTCCACAACGGTTAGCTCAGGCCAAAATCGATGAGAAATATGGCAAGTTCTTTGCCATGGTCAAGGATTTGAGCTTACAAATCCCCTTCCTGGAAGCAATCGAAACAATCCCCTCCTATGCGAAATTCCTGAAGGATTTGGTGACGAGAGGATCTAGAAAGGAGAAAGTAGTGTTGACGACGGAGTAGTGTAGCGCTCTCATCCAGAGGGCAAATCCGCCGAAACTTAAAGACCCGGGGAGCTTCTCAATCCCTTGCACGATCGGGGCAGTAAAGATTCATCGTGCACTTGTCGATCTCGGAGCGAGTGTCAGTTTGATGCCCTTATCGATGTATAAAAGGATAGGAATGGGTGATTTGGAGCCCACCGGTATGACCCTACAACTTGCTGACCGGTCGGTCAAATATCCGGTGGGGATTGTGGATGACCTCCCCGTCAATGTAAAAGGGGTGCATGTGCCAGTGGACTTCGTTGTCATGGACATGCCTGAAGACGCACACACTCCCATCATCCTGGGACGTCCTTTCATGGCCACTGCTGGCGTTTTGATTGATGTGAAGAATGGAAAACTTTCGCTAAACGTCAGCGGGGAAAAGGTTGAATTTGATCTGGGGTTGTCCATGAAGTATCCCGATCCCCCAGATGATCCTCGGTGTAATTTGCTGGAGGTGGAAGAAGATAAAGCTGTTGAAGAGAGCTCCTGGGAGATTCTCTTAAGAAATCCCCCCGATAACTTGGGGGATTCAGAAGACCAAGATGGCCCCAAGAACAATGATGCTGCTGGGAAAGCGGATGCAGCACGTACGACCCCTCCCGGGTTCCCCAAGGCTCCTCCTGCGAGGAAAACGGGGAAAGAACCCATGGACCTCACCAAAGACGAGGTCCGGATCCTTAAGAAGATGGCGGTAAGCGCCAATACGAAAGAGAAGCCACCGGATCCCAAAAACAAGGAGAGGGTAGTCGAGAAAATATTTCTCCAGCCGCTGACTACTCCAAAGGCCGTAAGCTCCGATGAAGAAGAGATGCCGAACTTCGGGCATCACCGGTATCAACCACCGTGAACATCACTTGCGGGCGTCGAGCCAACGACGTTAAACAAGTGCGCTTCATGGGAGGCAACCCATGCTCTAAACTTTTGCCCCACTTTTTAGTGTTATTTTTGACTTTATTTTATCTATTTTTATAAATAAAATCAGCTGCAAGAACATCCGTTCAGGGACTTAGACAATCTGTTGGTTTTTGCAGGAAACAAAGCCCCAACCGATCGGTTGATAACTCAACCGATCGGTTGGGATGTATCAGATACAAGCCGCATCTGTCCCCAAATGAACCGATTGGGTGAAGAATGGAGAGACCTGGTGACAGACCGGGTGATCTGGGGATAATTCTCAGGAAAGTTTTGGGAAATATCAACCGATCGGTTGAGTTAGAGCGCGATCGATTGAGGCGACCGGGTAAGCAACCCTCAATTCTCGGGAAAATGAGTGGAGCGGCCAACCGATCGGTTGACAAGTCAACCGATCGGTTCGCCTGTAGCACTTCTTCGGCAAGAGTTTTCGACCCAACAGTCAACCGATCGGGTGACAAGTCACCCGATCGGTTCGACTTAAAACCCTATAAATACCCCTGACCACCCGTTCGCATCCACCCTCGCCCGATCGCCCATTCCGCCGTCGATTCACCTCCTCCTACTCCCCAACGGCCGGATTTCACTCCCCCACGTACTCCACTCCTCCAATAATCCCTCTCTCCACCTCCTCCATCAATCTCTCCATCATTTTCACTCTCTCTCCCCTTCATTTCGAATTTCTCACCTAATTCCCCCCAAACAACACCTATTTCGAAAATTCTTGCTGAAAGAGGTCGCCGCGGCTCCACGCTTCTCTCATTGCACGGCGTGGGGACATCTACGAGCAAGCTTCGCCATTTCGCTTGGGTACACTTGCTCCTACGCTCATATTTCTATTTTTGTCCTATAAATTGTGCTTGCTCATTTTGCTTGTGTTAGTGTGCATTCATTGCTTTTTGCACTCATTCACACACACACTCACACATGGCTAAGGATAAAGACAAGGGGAAGTGGATTTTGCGGGAGGAGGAACCATCTCGAAAGAGACGAAAACAAACACGTCCCCCTCCCCACACACGGGCACTGACACTAGGCCCTCGCGCGCCTGTTATCCCCCCTGTGGACCCAATGTTGGGCCCGCATGTGTATATCTTTAGGAACCAGGAACACAAGGATTTTTATCGTAGGCTCGATGCTCGGGGGCATCTATCAACTAAGTTCCCGCACACACAGTCACTAGTCAATCACGGTGTCTTCACCGAGGTCGAATCTCTTTTCGCTAACTTAGGTTGGTTGGCCTTTCTTAATGCCTCTGCCTTATCCTACCCGTCACTCACCCTTGAATTTCTCTCTACACTTTTTTGGGAGTCCGGGTCGATCATAAAATTCCGGGTGCGTAACAAGAGTGTCACCACCAATCTGAATACCATTAACGATATATTTGGTTTCCCCAATCTTGGGGATGACTCCATCCGACACTACGGGTACACGCCCGAGTTTGACGTTGATCAATTCTGGTTCCGCCTCACACTGCTCCCTAGCTATCTCCGAGGTAGGGCCAAGGCCTCCTCCATCATCCACCCCGTATTTCGTTTGGCCCACAGGATCATATCATCTGCATTTTTTCCCAGGGACGAGTCCGGCACCGTGACTATCCCTGACCTTTTTATCCTCTGGGCCATGACTTTCCTTTTTGTTCAGGACGATGATGTGATTAGCTTTAGGGCCCCTACCGTCCCCATCCATGGCGGCGATTGGCTTGTTTACAAGCTTCTCGAGATCAGTCGGGCCGGTAAGGGGAAGTTTTGTTGTGGGGGCATCATTACTATCATTTGTTCTTACCCCCAATTTAATATTCCCTTCCCCAATAATCTTCCCGCTGTCGCAGGACCCTCACAGCTAGATATTGATGTCCTGCGGCACATTCACATGATTAAACCCCACTCCGATGGCCGCTTCATCTTCAATTATGGCCACCCCCAGCCCCTTACACCATTCTCCCCAACCCCGCTCGTATGAACATAGCTCTTGTTGGAGATTGGACCTTCCCACCCGATCCGAACTTCCTAGCGGGGTTGCACCTTCCTTTCCTTCCCGCGGACGCACGCAGACCACCGTCCCCTGCCGCCCACTTAGGCAAGCAGGATATCCCTGCGTCTCGGGGAGATACGGGGGCTGGCCCGAGTCGTCCTGTTTCTGTTCCGGACCCCATCACGTCTGAGCACCTCTTAGCAGCCATTTCTGGCCTTGTCTCCGTCGCTAGCACCACTTCCACCTTACCTGACGGCACCACTTCTGCCTCACGACAGTCCACATCCTTTGGTCGTCGCCAGGTCTCCGCCCGTCTTGGTCTTGAAAGGGAGGTCGCTGCCCTCCGTGATCTCGCCATGTCCTCTGCCTCCTCAGACCCATCACCGTCCTCCTTTCTCACTCACCCACGTTTCCTCGCACTTGAGAGGAACGTGGCCGCCATTCTTCGCCTTCTCACTCACATCCACGATCCACCTCCACCTTCACCACCTCGACGATCTTCTCCTCCACCCTCCCACACATCCCCACATCCATCACCTCCCTCACCACATTCTTCTCATCCCTCATCTATTCCCATCCCGGTATCCACTTCCCCCCTCCCGACCACTTCCATCGCACCCACGCTACCCCCTCCCTCCTCCTCCATCACTTCATATGTGCGTCGGAGGAAATTGCCGGTGCGCTCCAAATCTCTCCCACCACCACCCACTACCGTCACCACCACATCTTCTCCCCCCATTTCTATTCCTTTCACCACCGCCTTGATCGCCGTCCTACCACCACCACCCACCTCCACCGACACTCCTCCCATCATTCACACCACCGCTGCACCTATTCCTCCACCTCGTTCCCCACTTCTCCGCACACCCCCAGCCTCCCCCGACCACCCAGCCACACCCTCTTCCGAGGAGGGCGAGGATTCACCTTCTCCTGATTTTTGATTTCACCTTGTTTGTTTTTGACCCCCCTTGCATATTTCTGCATTTCACGATCACATTTCATTTGCTAGCACTGTCATGTCTAGCTTGGGGGACGTCTATTTTGGTGTGTTGTCGTGTTTTGTTGTTTTTCTCATTTTTGTGTGTGTGCTTGTTTTTCCCCTTTTGAGTGTCGTGTCGTGTGGTTTTATTTCTATTTTCGTGTCGTGTGGTTTGATTTTGATCTTTCTTTATTTTCAGTTTCATCTCTGTGTTTTTATCGTTTTCATTTCTTTTTGTGTCGGTGCGTATTCCCCCCATCTTCATTGCCCTCCCGTACTCACTCATATTGCATTGAGGGCAATGCAAGCTTCAGCTTGGGGGAGTCGCACTGTGTGCGCCATTTGAGTCCTTCTTTTTCGTTTTTGTGTCATTTTCATCGTGTTTTTTATTTTTTTCTTTTTGCTCTTCTCATCTTTTTATCTCTTTCTCCTAGAGATGAACCCTATGATGAATCACCACAAAATCACACACACCTAGCAGACCGGCGCCCCGCGTGATATGCGCGGCGGCGCGGTGTCGTCTACCGCAAGTTTCACGGTTAGTGAAGTGGTGCGGGAATATCGAACTCAGGGAGGCGAGGTTGTGCTTGGGTCAGGTAGGACCTAAATCACCCCTAGGGGCGAGCTAGCCCGAATCGGTAGATGGTTGTCACGAAAGTAAATAAAAGCGTATGAACAAAGAGAAAGTAAACCCGGGACTTTGGTTTCCAACCCATTGAGAGACTCTCGACGCTACGGCCTACGGGTATGGATAGCGATCGGGGTTAGGGTCTAATGGTGGGACGTTGCCTCTGGAAGTGGTACCGGCGTCCCATGGGCCCGATATTCCGGTCGGTGCCCAGGATGATACACCGGACTTCCCGGATTCGATCAGTGGGCACTCCCGTGTCCATAAACACTGATCGATCCCGGGAGCACTAAGTCCGCAACGATAACTCCCAACGCCTCATCCTGCCGCTCCCGCGTGCTAGGATTTGGCGTCTACGCTAAAGGCGTGAGCTATGGCTAGGGAGTCAACCACCAAGTTTATTCCCCCTTGGCCCGACGGTCAAAGGCGGTCTTTTTCCCGCCGATGACAATGAAACGCCCCGCGTAACCGTTAGATTCCTACTCCCTATCGATTTCCTAACCCTATGGACGCATCGGGAAGAGCCCCCGAAGGGGTTTCCACCAAAATCCCAGATTTGGGAACTACTCACAAAAATTCATGAAAAAGCAATCTAAATGAAATTTAACCGTTAGAATCATAATCGGACAATTGCAATGCGGAAGTAAAGGAGTAATAAAGACAATACTAAAAAATTAGAAAGATCTGAAAACTTACTTAAGAGTAACAATTACAGCCGTCACAAGGAAATAAAATAGTAGAAAAACAGCAACTCCCCGTTTCTGGAACCCTAGGGGTCCTATATATAGATTTTCGGATCAACCGATCGGGTGACAAGTCAACCGATCGGTTGATCCGTTACAGATAAATTACAGAAAACGGCGAGTTTTCACCCGATCTCACGAACCGATCGGGTGAGTTCTTGGGCGACCGGTTGGATCATGGAGCGGTCGGGTGAATCGGCCGGTTGAACGCCCGTGTCTTCAGCTCATCTTCTTCAGCTACAGATGAACCGATCGGGTGAGAGTCACCCGATCGGTTGGAATTCTGCTCGAGAAACAGAGAATGGCCGCCCGCAGAACCGGTCTGTGAACCGGTCGGGTGACTTCTTCGTGAGCTACGGCAGCGACCGGTTGGTGCACGCGTGCATCACCCGATCGGTTGGAGATGACCAACCGACCGGGTGAGGGGCTGAAAGATGAATACTTCGCCGTTTGACCCCCCGGATCACGCGTGACTTCTCCCGTTGCTCCGGGGACTTGGGATATCATCATTAAACGTCCCCTACGTGGTCAATCCCCTGCAATCATGGACAAACAAGGAAAAGTGAAAGAAAACGGGAAAACATATGAAAACAAATAAGAGACGGCGGAAAACACGGAGAAACACAAAAGAAAACGTGCGTGAATATATGAAATATAAACGCACGTCAAAATCCCCCAAGCTGAACTCTTCCTCGTCCTCGAGGAAGACGAGTGAGAGTAGGAGCTCGGAAGGGAAAAATGGAGAGGAAGAAAGAAAAAGAAAACTCTAAACCCTAGATCGTCCATCAGAGCCATCAAAATCAAAAACGACACACCAAGCAAGCAAACGCCAAATCACACCACTAAACCTAGGAAAGAGAGTCCAAATAAGTGTCGTGGGTCCACGCAGTGAAGCACGAGTGAGCGTGGTCGTGTGCTAGCAAATGGTGAAGCTTTCTACCATGTGCAATGAGGCTCGATATACACAAATCCAAGAAATGACCCAAAATATCGATCCGAATTGAATTAAGCGGCGAATATAAGTTCAAGCATGCATGAGAAGAGTGGGAAAAGAAGCGTATCATGCATCGGGGACTCCACAACTAGGGTTAAGGAAATCACGCCACTATAGCCTAGATACTAGCTAAATAGCTCCTAAGCCAAGCGTTTTCGATAACGACGGGGGTTGAGATGATGTGGAGAAGAACACTCGGTGCAAATTCTCGCCTTCCCTTTATTCTCGGCAAGTAGGAAAATATTCACACGGGAATTTTTTTGGGTATTGGGTATTTGCATATTTTTTTTGGCTTTTTGGCTATACAATCTTTTTCTTTTCTTTTCTTTTTGGGTTTTTCATTTCTTTTCTCCCATTTTTTTGGATTTTTGGGTTTTTGGCTATACACTTGTGTACTCTCCCAAGTGGGAGAACGGTACACGACGAGGGGATTTGCACCAAGTAAAACAAAAAAGAAGTCGAAATCTAAACACTTGGGCAAAGGAGACTATTCTCGCTAAATAGAGCGTAGGCTAAATGGGTTATCCTAGTCCTTAGTTGTGGAATCCCGACGCATGCGAATTGAAGTATACGATATAAATAGCATGCATATAGAAGCAGACATTACAAGCAAACCGCATATTCAAATCGGAGCATGACAATCTAGGGGTCATTCCTGAACCGGTATATAAAGTAAAACCACAAAGCAGAAGCGCACCAAATGCTAGTCACGACACACGACTCACAAAAAGCTAAGTGGACCCACGATGCGTGAAATGCAAGAGGACTCGAAATCCTAGGGTTAGTGAGTGCGATTGTCGGTGCAGTGCTAGGTGTGTGTGTGACTTTGTGGAGATTCATCATAGGATTCATTTCTAGGAGAAAGAGCTAAAGAAAGAAGGAAAAAGAAAAAAAGAAAAACACGATGGAAAACAACTCAAATAACGTAGAAAGACAACACAAATGACGCACGAAGTGCGACTCCCCCAAGCTGAAGTTTGCATTGCCCTCAATGCAATATGAGTGAGTACGGGAGGGCAATGAAAATGGGGGGGGGGGAATACGCACAGACACGAAAAGAAATGAAAACGAGGAAAACACACAGATGAAACTATAAAAAAGAAAGAAAGATCAAAATCAAAATCAAACAATACGAAAATAAAAATAAAATAAAATCACGTGACACGACACTCAAAAAGTGAAAAACAAGCACACACACAAAAATGAGAAAAACAGACAAAACACGACAGCAAATCAAAACAGACGTCCCCCAAGCTAGACCAGAAAGTGCTAGCGAAATGATATGATCAATGAAATCCAGATATATGCAAGGGGGCGTCAAAAACAAAACAAAGAAAAAGGTAAATCAAGAAAACAATCACGCAAATAGTCCCCTCCCTCCGATAGAGACAAAGTAGGGCCCCGAAAAGACAGATGGGCACAAAAGTGGGGGGGGGGGCAAAAGCGGGAGAGAAAAATCAAGCAGGGGCACCACCCTCAGGGGGTGGTGACGGGGGCCTGCGTTGGGGACCAGGGGTCGTGGGGGGTGGAATGTGGAGCTCGGAGACGTCGGGTGGGTCTTTGCGGATGTGGCGAACGAAGTTTTGAAGGAAGGGGAGGTCACGGTCGACGGATTCCTGGGTTATCCGACCACCCTGACCAGCAAGGAGGACCATGGCCGTGAAACGGTCGGCATGGTCATCGGATTGGAATTGCATCCCATATTCGGGATCGTAACCGGGAGGTGGGGAAGTGGTGCGTGGTGTGGTGGATGGGTTAGAGGTGGTGGGCTGTGTGCGACGGGTACGACGGGTGGGCCTAGGGTTCGAAGAGCTAGCGTCGGTGGGTTTAATACGGCGGGGAGGCATTGTGTAGGTGTGTTTGTGCGCGTAGGTGTGTGAAAGTAGAACGAATTCAACACAAACACAAAATACGACCAACAAGCAAACAGAATATTTGGGAAAAGATTAAAATTAAGCAAAGGAGCGAGGTTACCCAAAATGAGATGAAGATAGTTGCTCGTGGATGCCCCGATGCTGCTCGATTGGAGCACGATGTGAAGCCGCAGCGATCTCTTCAACAAGTTCCGAAGCGGGGGGGGGGGATTGGGGGAAATCTAGGGTTTGTGTGTAGGGAGACGACGGGGGAATGGAGAGAAATGATGGTGGATGGGTAGGGAAATGGTTGGAGAAGAATATCGAGGCTGATCTTGGGGAAGAGAGTAGGAAGGTGCACGACGGGAGACGAAACGGCAGAGGGTCGGGTGATCGGGCGAGGGAGAAAACGAACGGGTGTCGGGGGTGGTTATATAGGATTTTAAGTCGAACCGACCGGGTGACTTGTCACCCGGTCGGTTGACGGTTAGGTCGAAAATTTTGCCGAAGAAATGCTACAGGCGAACCGATCGGTTGACTTGTCAACCGATCGGTTGGCCGCTCCACTAAATTTCCCGAGAACTTAGGGCTTCTCACCCGGTCAGGTCAACCGATCGCGCTCAAACTCAACCGATCGGTTGATATTCCCCAAAATTTTCCGAGAGTTCTCCCCAGCTCACCCGGTCTTCCACCCGGTCTCTTCATTACTCAACCGATCGGTTCATTCGGGGACAGATCTCGGCATGTATCTGATACATCCCAACCGAACGGGTGAGTTGTCACCCGATCGGTTGGGGTCTGTTTCCTGCAAAAAACGAAGAAATTTGCTTAAGTCCCCGAACGGATGTTCTTGTGGCTGATTTTATTTTTAAAGATAGATAAAATAAAGTGAAAAATAACGCTAAAAAGTGGGAAAAAGTTTAGAACATGGGTTGCCTCCCATGAAGCGCACTTGTTTAACGTCGTTGGCTCGACGCCCGCAAGAGATGCTCATGGTGGTTTATACGGGTGATGCACAAACTTAGGCATCTCTTCCTTGTTGGAGCTGAAGGCGCTCGGGGTAGTCATCGACTGGAAAAGTACTTGCTCGACCACCATCCCTTTGTTCTTGAGATCCGGGGGCTTTTCCTTGGTGTTGGCGCTTCCCGCCATCTTCTTCAAGATCCGGACCTCGTCTTTAGTGAGGTCCGTGAGCTCTTTCCCCGTTCTCCTCACAGGAGGAACCTTGGGGAACCCGGGGGGGGGGGGGGGGTCGTTCTCGCTGCACTTGGTTTTCCAGCAGCTTCTTTGTCTTCGGGGCCTTCTTCATCTTCTAATTCCCCCAAGTCATCGGGGGGGTTTCTCAGGAGAATCTCCCAGGAGCTCTCCTCCACAGCCTTTTCTTCTTCTATCTCAAGAAAATTACACCGGAGGTCATCAGGAGGGTCGGGGTGCTTCATGGATAGTCCCAGGTCAAACTCAACTTTCTCCCCGCTGACGTTCAAGGAGAGTTTTCCGTTCTTCACATCTATAAGAACGCCAGCAGTGGCCATGAAAGGCCGTCCCAGGATAATGGGGGTGTGTGCGTCTTCGGGCATGTCCATGACTACAAAGTCCACAGGCACGTGCACCCCTCTCACATTCACGGGGAGATCATCAACAATTCCCACCGGATATTTGACCGACCGGTCAGCTAGTTGTAGGGTCATCCCGGTGGGCTCCAAATCACCCATTCCTATCCTTCTGTACATCGACAAGGGCATCAAGCTAACACTCACTCCTAAATCGACGAGTGCACGATTAATCTTCACAGCCCCGATCGTGCAAGGAATAGAGAAGCTCCCCGGGTCCTTGAGCTTCGGCGGGTTATCCCGCTGAATAAGAGCGCTACATTCTGCCGTCAGCACTACTTTCTCTTTTCTTGACCCTTTGGTCACCAAATCTTTCAAGAATTTTGCATAGGAGGGGATTGTCTCGATTGCCTCCAAGAAGGGGATTTGCAGCCTTAGGTCCTTGACCATGGCGAAGAACTTCCCATATTTCTCATCAATTTTCGCCTGAGCCAACCGTTGTGGAAATGGCACAACGGGTTTATACACTCTTGGGATCTCTTCCTCCTTCTTCTTCTCTTCTTCAGACACTCCTTCCGGAGTCATGGGATTTGATGGCGAAGCACCGGTGTCGTTTAATTTTTCAGTCGGTCTCTCAACGACCAATGGTGCTTCCGGGTTGCTACGGGGCACTCTAGTAGGAATTTGTGTCCCGCTTCTCAGAACGATAGCGGACACATTCGCGTGCTCGTGCACGAGTGCCGATGTTTGTGTTGATCCCCTCGGATTCACCTCTGGTTGTGGCGGCAATTGGTTTTGCGACCTTGCAAGGTTCGCCACCTGTAATCCCAGTTGGGTTACTTGGTCCGTGAGGGTTCGCTGGCCCATTTCCAGCTTTTGGTTGATCCTCTCCTGGTTGGTAATATATTGAGTCAAGAGAGACTCAACCGGAGAGACGGCCCTCTGTTGGCCATACTGCTGCTGCTGGAACGGCTGCTGATTCCTGGGAGCGTACGTTTGTTGCTGAGGTTGCTGCTGAAACGGTTGCAGCTGACCTTGGTTCTGCGGTGGTCTAGCCGGCTGATAAATTTGTTACTGCGGCTGCTGAGGCGGCGAGGGCTGAAATGGTGGGCGGTAACTGAAATTCGGGTGGTTCCGGTTGTTGGGAGAGTAGGCCGGGTTGGAATTTGTCCTTGGCGGATATGGCGCATTCCCCGTGGGGTTGTAAAATAGTGCGCTCGCCTGATCCAACGGTGGTGAGATGTCACCACTGTCGAATTCCCCAAGGAATTCGGACTCTACTGCAGAAACTTGCTGTGTACCGGCTCCACCGGCTCCTACCATCAGTGCGGAGATCTGGGTCGAAAGCAAGTCAAACTTGCTTGAAAGTTTGTCGACGTCCTCGACTCTGTGTATACCCCCAGTTCTTGGTGTGGCTCTCTCGTCACACCACCGCTCATTGTTGGATGCCATGTTCTCCAGAATATTCCCGGCATCTTCCTCGCTTCTAGACATGAAGGAACCCCCAGCCGCGGCGTCCATAGAAGATTTAAGGTCGTCCCTCAACCCATTGTAGAACAGATTGATAATCTGCCACTTCGGAAGCTCATGGTGAGGGCATCTTCTTTGCATCTCTTTATATCTCGTCCAAGCTTCATGCAAGGACTCGTGGCTGGCCTGGGAGAAGGAGGAGATCTCACTCCTCAACTTCATGGTCTTCCCTGGAGGAAAGAACTTCGTCAGAAAAGCATTGGAGAGCTTCTCCCAGGTGTTGAAAGTATTGGGGTCCTTCCCCCTTAACCACTGCTTGGCTTTGTCCCGCAAAGAGAAAGGGAACAGCTTCAGACGGATAGCCTCTGTAGTGACACCATTAATTCGGAAGGTGTCACACTTCTTCAAGAAGGGGTCCAGGTGCTCTATCGGGCTCTCCATAGGCGCACCCGCAAACTGGTCCTGCTGGATCCATGTCACTAGAGACGGCTTCAGCTCAAAGCTTTGGGCCGCAATAGCTGGAGATCGGATGGCGGAAGTTGACTCGATGGAGGGCATCGAGTACTCCAGCAGAGACTTGTGAGGTGGGGTGTTCTCCTCCATGGATTCGGGATCTTCCCTTCTTCGCTTTTCGGCGGCCAAACGCCTAAGGGTGGCGTTAATCTCTGGATCGAGGGGAATCAAGTCGTCAAGACTCCTTGAACTCCTGTGCATGAAAAACAACAGACACCCGTGAAGCGACAAGTGGGAAAGAAACAGATAAAATAAGAAATAAAAATGAGAAAAACAAATAAGAAAAAGAAAAAGGAGAATGCGAAAATTATCGCGAGGTAGGGATGTGAGCTAGACACGAGGGTTCAAGAGATCCTAAAATATCAAGCACGTTGCCTCCCCGGCAACGGCGCCATAAACTTGATCGGCGCCCCGCGTGATATGCGCGGCGGCGCGGTGTCGTCTACCGCAAGTTTCACGGTTAGTGAAGTGGTGCGGGAATATCGAACTCAGGGAGGCGAGGTTGTGCTTGGGTCAGGTAGGACCTAAATCACCCCTAGGGGCGAGCTAGCCCGAATCGGTAGATGGTTGTCACGAAAGTAAATAAAAGCGTATGAACAAAGAGAAAGTAAACCCGGGACTTTGGTTTCCAACCCATTGAGAGACTCTCGACGCTACGGCCTACGGGTATGGATAGCGATCGGGGTTAGGGTCTAATGGTGGGACGTTGCCTCTGGAAGTGGTACCGGCGTCCCATGGGCCCGATATTCCGGTCGGTGCCCAGGATGATACACCGGACTTCCCGGATTCGATCAGTGGGCACTCCCGTGTCCATAAACACTGATCGATCCCGGGAGCACTAAGTCCGCAACGATAACTCCCAACGCCTCATCCTGCCGCTCCCGCGTGCTAGGATTTGGCGTCTACGCTAAAGGCGTGAGCTATGGCTAGGGAGTCAACCGCCAAGTTTATTCCCCCTTGGCCCGACGGTCAAAGGCGGTCTTTTTCCCGCCGATGACAATGAAACGCCCCGCGTAACCGTTAGATTCCTACTCCCTATCGATTTCCTAACCCTATGGACGCATCGGGAAGAGCCCCCGAAGGGGTTTCCACCAAAATCCCAGATTTGGGAACTACTCACAAAAATTCATGAAAAAGCAATCTAAATGAAATTTAACCGTTAGAATCATAATCGGACAATTGCAATGCGGAAGTAAAGGAGTAATAAAGACAATACTAAAAAATTAGAAAGATCTGAAAACTTACTTAAGAGTAACAATTACAGCCGTCACAAGAAAATAAAATAGTAGAAAAACAGCAACTCCCCGTTTCTGGAACCCTAGGGGTCATATATATAGATTTTCGGATCAACCGATCGGGTGACAAGTCAACCGATCGGTTGATCCGTTACAGATAAATTATAGAAAACGGCGAGTTTTCACCCGATCTCACGAACCGATCGGGTGAGTTCTTGGGCGACCGGTTGGATCATGGAGCGGTCGGGTGAATCGGCCGGTTGAACGCCCGTGTCTTCAGCTCATCTTCTTCAGCTACAGATGAACCGATCGGGTGAGAGTCGCCCGATCGGTTGGAATTCTGCTCGAGAAACAGAGAATGGCCGCCCGCAGAACCGGTCTGTGAACCGGTCGGGTGACTTCTTCGTGAGCTGCGGCAGCGACCGGTTGGTGCACGCGTGCATCACCCGATCGGTTGGAGATGACCAACCGACCGGGTGAGGGGCTGAAAGATGAATACTTCGCCGTTTGACCCCCCGGATCACGCGTGACTTCTCCCGTTGCTCCAGGGACTTGGGATATCATCATTAAACGTCCCCTACGTGGTCAATCCCCTGCAATCATGGACAAACAAGGAAAAGTGAAAGAAAACGGGAAAACATACGAAAAAAAATAAGAGACGGCGGAAAACACGGAGAAACACAAAAGAAAACGTGCGTGAATATATGAAATATAAACGCACGTCAGCAAGGCATCGATAATCACATTTACTAAACCTAGGATTTCGAGTTCTCTTTCATTTCACGCATCGTGGGTCCACTTAGCTTTTTGTGAGTCGTGCGTCGTGCCTAGCTATTTGGTGTGCTTCTACTTTGTGATTTTACTTTATATACCTGTCCAGGAATGACCCCTAGATTATCATGCTTCGATTTGAATATGCGGTATTTATTTTCCCTGTCTGCTTCTGCATGCTATTTATATATATCGTGTACTTCATTTCGCATGTGTCGGGATTCCACAATTAAGGACTAGGACAACCCATTTAGCCTATGCTCTATTTAGCGAGAATAGTTTCCTTTGCCCAAGTGTTTAGATCTCGACTTCTTTTTTGTTTTACTTGGTGCAAATCCCCTCGTCGTGTACCGTTCTCCCACTTGGGAGAGTACACATGTGTATAGCCAAAAACCCAAAAATCCAAAAAAAGAGAAAAGAAAAGAAAGACCCAAAAAGAAAAGAAAAGAAAATTTTTGTATAGCCAAAAAGCCAAAAAAAATACAAATACACAAAACCCAAAAAAAATTTCAAGTGTGAATATTTTTCCTATCTACCGAGAATAAAGGGAAGGCAAGAATTTGCACCGAGTGTTCTACTCCACATCATCTCAACCCCCATCGTTTTCGAAAACACTTGGCTTAGGAACTTTTTAGCTAGTATCTAGGCTATAGTGGCGTGATTTCCTTAACCCTAGTTGTGGAATCCCCGATGCATGATACGCTTCTATTCTTATACTCTTCTCATGCACGCTTGAATTAATATTCACTGCAATTTCAAATTCGAATCGGTATTTGGGTCGTTTCCTGGGTCTGTGTATATCGAGCTTTATTGCACATCGTAGATAGCGACACCGACTGCTAGCGCACGACCACACTCACTCGCGCTTCACCGCGTGGGCCCACGGCACTTATTTGGACTCGTTTTCCTAGGTTTAGTGATGTGATTTGACGTTAGCTTACTTGGTGTGTCGTTTTTGATTTTGTTGGCTCTGACGGACGATCTAGGATATAGAGTTTTCTTTTTCTCTCTTTCTCTCTATTTTTTCCCCTCTGAGCTCCTACTCTCACTCGTCTTCCTCGAGGACGAGGAAGAGTTCAGCTTGGGGTATTTTGACGTGCGTATATATTTCATATATTCACGCACGTTTTCTTTTGTGTTTCTCCGTATTTTCCGCCGTCTTTTATTCGTTTTCTCGTGTTTTCTCGTTTTTTTTCACTTTTCTTTGTTTCTCCATGATTGCAGGAGATTGCTCGCATTTGGGACGCAAAACAATGATATCATGTGTCCTCGGAGCAACGGGAGGAGTCACGCATGATCCAGGGGGTCAAACGACGAAGATTACATCTTTCAGCCCCTCACCCGGTCGGTTGGTCATCTCCAACCGATCGGGTGATGCATGCGTGCACCACCCGGTCTCAGCCGGAGCACAAGTGGAAGTCACCCGACCGGTTCACAGGCCGGTTCAACGGGGCTGATTCTCTGTCTTTTCAAGCCAAATTCCAACCGATCGGGTGACTCTCACCCGATCGGTTCATCTGTAGCTGATGCTGAGGAATCGAGACACGGGCACCCAACCGATCCCTTCACCCGATGGCGCCATAATCCAACCGGCCACTTCAAGAACTCAACCGACCGGTTCATATGACCGGGTGAAAGTCCGCCGTTTTCTGTTTGGCGGAATTTGGCGGAAACCCCTTCGGGGGCTCTTCCCGATGCATCCATAGGGTTAGGAAATCGATATGGATTAGGAATCTAACGGTTACGCGTGGTGTTTTATTGTCATCGGCGGGAAAAAGACCGCCTTTGATCGTTGGGCCAAGGGGGAATAAACTTGGCGGTTGACTCCCTAGCCATAGCTCACGCCCTTAGCGTAGATGCCGAATCCTAGCGCGCGGGAGCGGCAGGATGAGACGTTGGGAGTTATCGTTGCGAGCTTAGTGCTCCTGGAATCGATCAGTGTTAATGGACACGGGAGTGCCCACTGATCGAACCCGGGAAGTCCGGTGTATCATCCTGGGCACCGACCAGAATATCGGGCCCATGGGATGCCGGTACCACTTTCAGAGGCAACGTCTCACCATTAGACCCTAATTCCGATCTGTTGGATCTGGATCGTAGCCTAGAGGGGGGGGTGAATAGGCTAATAAAAATTCTCGTGCAACCCACGAGAAATCCCACGCAGTTATAGGCACAGACATGGCAATAAAAAAAAGGCAATCACAGAATACGTACAGATATACCCTGGTTCGGTCGTCCCCAAGACCTACTCCAGCCCCCGAAAGCAAATACAAGATAGATATGTAAACCTGTACAGCTACAATGAGTCAAGATCCCAAATCTACTCTCACCTAGCTCGTACGCACACCACGTGCTCTACACTATCAATCTAGTCAGATGCTCTCCCTCCGTGACGACTCCCAAAGTCGTCAGGTCCCCAAAAGTAACACAACATGTAATGTTTCCCCTACGAGGATCTAACACAACAACTACACAAAATAATAATAAATAGAGTTTAGGAATCTCAGTTTGTGTAGCGGCAATGTCCTCGTCAGTCAGCACGGGTCAGATCTCGTCTGACATAAATGTAGTCTATGATGTCCCCTCAATAGTTCGACTCCCTCTCGCTGTAACTTGCGCCGTCCACCAAAGGTTGAAACTTGCGGCGTCACGATCCTCACCAAAAATCAAAGCTTACGGCACCTTTGGATGTGCGGCTCTTATCTGAGTTTAAGGCATGCGGCTCTTGGTACCAGATTTGTGCGTGCACTCTTAATTAACTTCCGTTCTCAATGTCCCTTGCTCAGAGAGATCAACATTGACAGCTTATTGATGGCAGTTTGTTCTTGTGCACATTATTTCCTGGGAAACACAAACCAGGCCAACAATAAAAAGGAAATGATTAAACCAATTAAAAATTACCTCTCTCAAAGGTGCGGCGCCTGAGGGGATTTGTGTGGGGATAAAAAAAATCCGGCCTTTTGATTTGCTCTCCCCTCGCACGAAATCAATGCTTTTGAATAGAGAGATTTTGCATGCCCAAAAACACTTCGGCACTGATTTTAATTGGGCACTTTTCTTTTGTTTTGTATGCACACCAAGAAATCGGCCTGCCTTTTCTTTTTGCTGCTAACCCAATTTTTAAGAGGTGCTGATCAAACCTTCGGCTGCTGCTTCGAGATTTTTGTGTGCCTGTAATCAAAAGACACTCAAAAAAAAACTCTGTGAAAAGGAATCAACAGGAAATTGCGGCTTCTTGCGTTGGGATTTTTGTGTGCCCTGTGATTTGAAAAATTAATGGAAGAGCTCTCTTTTGATTGGCTGAAGATGATATCAAATAAAGCTTACGGCAAAAAAAAATTCCCTGAAAAACAATGCAGCCTGATTCTTTTGGAGTTGCAATGGAGAGTACGGCGGCTACCTCTTCTCTCAATTTTCGGCTTATGTATTTGTTTCCCTTAGTAGTAGGTAGGTCAAGGCTGGGCCTTTTTTGTGTTTACAACAAAAAACAAATGAATGAAAGGCCCCCTTAAAAATGAGTGAAGAGGAGCACCTAAAATAAATCGGCTGCTACCTTTTTTTGTACCCTCTTTAACAAAAAGCACTTGGACTTATAAAAAAAATCGGCAGGCATCTACTAATAATTTTTTTGAGTCGGCAGGCATCTACTAATCGGCAGGCACTTGGACTTACAAAAAGCACTTGGACTTATAAAAACAAATGGTCTGTTGTTTGAAAAAAAATAGGTTTCCTCCTCTTTAAATGCTACTAGGCCTCCCTAGGCCTTTATGTTTCAAAAAGGGAGAATATAAAAAGCTGTGCTCCACTTATAATTATGAACGAAATGCTCCACTTATAATAATGAACCAAGATCTCATGTATATATTTTTTGGTTTGGCTCTTGGATAATGGATGGGAGAAAAGTCCAAGCTTTCCCTTTCTTGAAACACTTAACGCACACATTAAAACGTTCACATCCGTTTGTCATCATCAAACTAAAGTTCCTAGATCGTTGCGTCCAACAATCTCCCCCTTTTGATGATGACAAACCAATAAAGGATTTGTACATATAAGTGTGCGTGTGTGACGTATGACCAAGGATGTAATGCAATATGATATATTCCAATGAGATGAGATCAAACATTACTAGCATGCACAATATAACAATATAAATTAGCATGCTCCCCCTATTTCCAAGCTCCCCATATTCATGTATTTTCAATGCGCTCCCCATATTCATGTATTTTCAATGCGCTCCCCATATTCATGTATTTTCAATGCTCCCCCTTCAATCAATAATACCGTATTTTGAGCCCAATAATACCACAAATCTTCTTTTCTCCCCCTTTGTCATCATCAAAAGTGGAAACACGAAGTCAAAAACATATACCATGCAAAAAGAGAGTATTATTAACCATTACCAACGATTGCATGCAAACTTATCATAGAATAATCAAGTCAAAATCCAATGAAATGAAACAACTAAGATTTCAACACCAACGTGTAAAGTGTGATGATTAAAATTGAAGCACATAGGGAGAATCATTAAGAAATTCAACCAGAACCAATCCACATTTTCCAAATAACATTCTATCACCTAGGATTGATTTTTCCCACCTCATTAAAAACGAGTTCAAGATACCACACCCCAAAACATAGCCTATAAGGACTCTTAGATGTGGGGGTGGCATTGCTTGACGAGTAAATACACCAACGCTAAAGTTTACCCATAAAGCTTATGTTGGATACTCGTGGGTAATACCGTTGCCAAGGATTGTATCCATTTTCCATACGGAGCAATTGTCTTTGTTTTCACATTTTTTTTAAAATACTTATAACAACAATTTCTATTGCTCAATTTTTATCCATGGCAAGGTATATCATATCCCTTAGATTTTCAGTTAAGTTTTCCTCCTACATTCACATTCCATACTTCATAAGCGATATCTCCAAATGTGCAACAATAATAATACATGTGGAAGTGAAGTAGGTGGTGTAGAGTTCAAGTTATTTTCATTCATTGAATATGCCATGAATATTTAGAAAGATGAACATGCGCATGTGGCAAAAGAAATAATACACCAATTTCTACATAGATATGAAAATCATTCATGAATACTTCTTTTAATGAATCAAAGAGAAAGATACCCATTAAGCACCAATTTTTTTTTAAAATATTTTTTTCAGTTTTTTTTTGTTTTTATGCATGAAGTACTAAAGCAAACATGAGATGCAATCACACAAACAAAAAAAATCATGCACACATATCAATGCAACTACTAGCACACAAACAAAGAAAAGTCACGCACACACAAAACAAACTATGAAGATATTCATTAAGTTCAAAGAATGAGATATACCTTCGCGTCGCCGTTTGACTAAGGAGCTAAAAAGTAATGCGACATTCAATTTATCGCTCCTCGTCAAATTTCCATCTACCTACAAAAGAGATGTCGTGTGTGACCTTGGAATCCAACAAGGTCCACTCACGTTAGTCATCAAGGATTTAGGAACCCATATTTGTTTGAACTTAATGTTTTTGTTCCTATATTTGCAATGATATGAAGTATGACAAACGCATCCACATGTAAAGCACTTAGCATGAAAATTTCCAACCTTTGTTGATTCAATGTGAACTTTTCTATATTTTGATTTTTCAACATTTTTAAGACCATATCCTAATCCTCGCCTATTATTGCCATAAATTTGATTTCCAAGAATAATGTCCAAATTTTGTTTACCAATGGAAAATCTCTTTAATGACAATTCTAGGGTGGTGACTTTGGATTTCAAGATATCGTTTTCATCCACAAGCAAAGTGCATTTACTAATGAAAGCTTGCTTGTTTTCCTCTTCTTTCTTTTCAAAATCCCTCATTTTCTCTTTAAGTTCAAGATTTAGCATGTTAATCTTTTCAGAAAGCAATTCATTTTCAACTTCAAGCTTTGTCTTATCTAGTTTATACATGCTAATATCCTTTAATAAAGAGGGACATGAAAGACAGTCAGTTTTTTCAGACAAGCTAGCTTTCTCCTTTTCTAACATAGTAATGGTAGATTTGCATGCAACAAGCTCTTGTTTAATATTTTTCATTTCTATAGACATGTCATACTCAGTTTGTTGCATATCAAAATTATCATTCCTATAACATTCCACATCAGCTTCTAGCTCATCAATTCTATGATGCATTCCTTTACAGATTTCTAAGAATTCAGCTTTAGTGGGAGATTCTACCTCATTGTGTTTGGCCATCAATGCCATGCAGGAGTGGGCTTCATGTTCCTCATCCTCCTCCTCAGCTTCGCTATCCATGTCCCACGTCAGCACTTTCATTTTTCCTTTTGCAACTTGAGCTGTGTGTTGTTGTGGGCAATCTTTTAT
Source organism: Scilla litardierei (assembly GCA_030789695.1). Taxonomy (NCBI): domain Eukaryota; kingdom Viridiplantae; phylum Streptophyta; class Magnoliopsida; order Asparagales; family Asparagaceae; genus Scilla; species Scilla litardierei. The sequence goes on along the minus strand of CM061141.1, from coordinate 218,431,937 downwards.
GTGGTGCCCTTTCTTCCTGCATTTAAAACATTCACTTCTATTAATAGCTTTCTGATCATAGGAATTTCTACCAAAATTAGAATTATTAGAACGAATGAACCTTTTTCCCATCTCAGCTCTTCCTTGATCAGTCTGAATGTATCTCCTGAAGTTTCTGACCATTAAAGCTTGCTCTTCATCAAGATCGTCGTCGTTAGCTTGAAGAGCTAATGGTGTGGAAGCTTTGGTCTTCTCTTCAGGTTTCTCTCTGGCTTCTATACTCTGCAACTCAAGCTCGTGTGACATTAGGTTGCCTATCAAGTCCTCCACTTTCATTATTGATAAGTCCTTAGCTTCTTGAATAGCGGTGACTTTAGGCCTGAACGAGCTTGGTAGCGCCCTTAAGATCTTTCGTACCTGTTCATGGCTAGAGTATGGCTTACCGAGGGAACTGGATTTGTAGACGATGTCCATGAACCTCGCAAACATCTCTTTCACAGATTCTGTTGGTAGCATGCGGAAGCTCTCGTATTCTGTGCTCAGCAATGCAAGTCTGGATTCCTTCACTTGCGATGTTCCCTCGTGTGTTACCTCCAGAGTATGCCAGATTTCCTGCGCAGTTAGACAATGTGAGATACGATTAAACTCAGATTTATCAAGAGAGCATATAAGCGCATTCATAGCTTTACCATTAAGAGTATAGAGTTTTTTATCAGCTAAATCCCACTTGTCTTTAGGCTTAATCATGACAGTGTCTTCAATTTTAATAGTGGGTAGACTATAACCATTTTCAACAATATCCCACACATCATAATCTACAGACACTAAATAGATTTTCATTCTAGCCTTCCAATATGCAAAGTCTACACCGTTAAACTTAGGTGGACGGGCTATAGACTGACCTTCAGCAAAAGCACAATCAGATATATTCATGGTCATCTAAAAATCTAGACTAGATCCTCTAAACTGGCTCTGATACCACTTGTTGGATCTGGATCGTAGCCTAGAGGGGGGGGGGGGTGAATAGGCTAATAAAAATTCTCGTGCAACCCACGAGAAATCCCATGCAGTTATAGGCACAGACAGGGCAATAAAAAAAAGGCAATCACAGAATACGCACAGATATACACTGGTTCGGTCGTCCCCACGACATACTCCAGCCCCCGAAAGCAAATACTAGATAGATATGTAAACCTGTACAGCTACAATGAGTCAAGATCCCAAATCTACTCTCACCTAGCTTGTACGCACACCACGTGCTCTACACTATCAATCTAGTCAGATGCTCTCCCTCCGTGACGACTCCCAAAGTCGTCAGGTCCCCAATAGTAACACAACAGGTAATGTTTCCCCTACGAGGATCTAACACAACAACTACACAAAATAATAATAAATAGAGTTTAGGAATCTCAGTTTGTGTAGCGGCGATGTCCTCGTCAGTCAGCACGGGTCAGATCTCGTCTGACGTAAATGTAGTCTCTGATGTCCCCTCAATAGTTCGCCTCCCTCTCGCTGTAACTTGCGCCGTCCACCAAAGGTTGAAACTTGCGGCGTCACGATCCTCACCAAAAATCAAAGCTTGCGGCACCTTTGGACGTGCGGCTCTTCTATGAGTTTAAGGCATGCGGCTCTTGGTACCAGATTTGTGCGTGCACCCTTAATTAACTTCCGTTCTCAATGTCCCTTGCTCAGAGAGATCAACATTGACAGCTTATTGATGGCAGTTTGTTCTTGTGCACATTATTTCCTGGGAAACACAAACCAGGCCAACAATAAAAAGGAAATGATTAAACCAATTAACAATTACCTCTCTCAAAGGTGCGGCGCCTGAGGGGATTTGTGTGGGGATAAAAAAAATCCGGCCTTTTGATTTGCTCTCCCCTCGCACGAAATCAAGGCTTTTGAATAGAGAGATTTTGCATGCCCAAAAACACTTCGGCACTGATTTTAATTGGGCACTTTTCTTTTGTTTTGTATGCACACTAAGAAATCGGCCTGCCTTTTCTTTTTGCTGCTAACCCAATTTTTAAGAGGTGCTGATCAAACCTTCGGCTGCTGCTTCGAGATTTTTGTGTGCCTGCAATCAAAAGACACTCAAAAAAAAACTCTGTGAAAAGGAATCAACAGGAAATTGCGGCTTCTTGCGTTGGGATTTTTGTGTGCCCTGTGATTTGAAAAATTAATGGAAGAGCTCTGTTTTGATTGGCTGAAGATGATATCAAATAAAGCTTACGGCAAAAAAAAAATTCCCTGAAAAACAATGCAGCCTGATTCTTTTGGAGTTGCAATGGAGAGTACGGCGGCTACCTCTTCTCTCAATTTTCGGCTTATGTATTTGTTTCCCTTAGTAGTAGGTAGGTCAAGGCCTGGGCCTTTTTTGTGTTTTCAACAAAAAACAAATGAATGAAAGGCCCCCTTAAAAATGAGTGAAGAGGAGCACCTAAAAAAATCGGCTGCTACCTTTTTTTGTGCCCTCTTTAACAAAAAGCACTTGGACTTATAAAAAAAATCGGCAGGCATCTACTAATAATTTTTTTTGAGTCGGCAGACATCTACTAATCGGCAGGCACTTGGACTTACAAAAAGCACTTGGACTTATAAAAACAAATGGTCTGTTGTTTGAAAAAAAAATAGGTTTCCTCCTCTTTAAATGCTACTAGGCCTCCCTGGGCTTTTATGTTTCAAAAAGGGAGAATATAAAAAGCTGTGCTCCACTTATAATTATGAACGAAATGCTCCACTTATAATAATGAACCAAGATCTCATGTATATATTTTTTTGGTTTGTCTCTTGGATAATGGATGGGAGAAAAGTCCAAGCTTTCCCTTTCCTAAAACACTTAACGCACACGTTAAAACGTTCACATCCGTTTGTCATCATCAAACTAAAGTTCCTAGATCGTTGCGTCCAACACGATCGCCATCCAACCCGTAGGCCGTATCGGCGAGAGTCGCCCGTTGGAGTGGAAACCAAAGTCCCGGGTTTATTTTCTTATTGTTCATACCTTGCATTCCTTTCCCGTGACAACCCATCAACCGATTCGGGCTAGCTCGCCCACGGGGTGATTTTGGTCCTCCTTGACACAAGCACATCCTAACCTCCCTGTGTTCGACCCCCAAGCCACACTACAACACCGTGCGCTTGCGGTTACAAATATCTAAACCCTCACGCGAGTCCCCCGGCCATTTGCGGCCAGCAAACCGGGGGCAACGTCAAAATCCCATTAGTAGCTGAAATTTCAAGCACCACACATCTTCATGACCGGAAAAATCCTCATTAAAACTCAAGAAAAAAACTCAAAAAACTACCCATTGGAGCTTGCTCGGGTTGCTCGGGTTGCAGTGCCTCGTCTCAAATGATGTGAGAACTACTCCCAAGCGCAGGAGATCGTGCAAGTAATATCCTGGTGAGTCCAGGTATCGAATCTGTGGGACAACTGACCTGCAAAACTACGAATGTCAATCTGAAAAGAGTAATAATACGATGTTATCCAACCACCTATCAAACACGAAGATATAGGATCAAGAGTATGGAATAAGAAATGAAAATCCTACGATATTTACGGTGACTTTGGAAGGGATACAAGTATGGGGAGTACGTGTTGGGTTTGATTTCGTTAGGATGTGTGCAATCAATGAATATCAATACCTTTTCTATAACTCAACGTTTCGTCCGGTCAGGGCACGAGAACGTCGGAAAGTATGGCGATCAAGCGTATGAAAACGTGCCAAAGAATTATACAATTAAGATAGGGCGAAAAGATATAGAAACCGATAATTACGACACCCTAACTACGTCAACTCCAACACGTATGAAGTGAATGTGCTACGATTGTGATTTCATTAGGAGTTAATAATCGCCGAAATATCATGTCTTTCATATAACTCAACGCTTCGTCCGGTCAGGGCACGAAGACGTCGGAAGATGAAACGATGAAAACTAGTCAAAGTGGCCGTATACGCATCACTAGCAACATTGATTTCATTATACGATGAACGCAACAATAAGTTCAGATTAGTGAACATGAATTGGCTAGCCTTGTCAGGGCCTAGCCATACGGGAAGTAAACAATATCGACAATAAGCAAATACCCATCAAATACGTTGTAGAAATCAATGTTACGAGTGATTTTGACATGAAAATAGGGCTAAAGACATGAAATTCATCAACTAAATACTCCTAATTAAATCACAACCATAGCACAAGGAGATTAGCCACGCATGGTGCAAAGAAAATCAGATTTCATAGCCAAATACATCGTTTTAATAGCCAAAAATACGTTAAAATACACCAAATACGGGGTATAAGTTCAAGAATTTATCACCAAATCTCCACTTTAAAGCCCAAAACTCCTTTAGAATAGGAAGAATAGCCTCTGGAATTTTTCAGAATTTTCCCCTGGAGAAATACGCACAGTAGCCGCTCCAAAAGTCCCAAAATACGCCAGAATACCCCCAAAACCCTAGAAATACGCTTATATAATAGCATTGCGGGTTTGGGGGCTTAACGGGTGCAAAAACCCGTACCCATTTGCTCTTAAACCCGATCCGCCAGCCGCATCAATTATAGGCCATCCGATCTGGGCGGGATCGTCTGTGAGCTCGACATGTGGCCTCGCAACGATGCGGATTCGCTCGCTCCGCTCCGAATTCGCCTCGCAGTTGGATTCTCTCCTCACCGTTGGATCTGCATCCAACGACCTTCAAAGCGCCGCGTTGCTCGCTCCGCTCGCCATCGGATCTGGGCGGAAGTTGCCAGATGGCCGCCACGTGGCTCCATGATCGCCGAATACGACTCGGATGCGGGGTTCGTGAGAGTCGTCGGATGATGAATGGACCGATGTGATGGAGCCACGTCGCCATGCATAGGATTCGAATTTGAGTTTGATGCGAACCGTTCGATCTCCAATCGACGGTCCACGAGATGCCACGTCGCCATGACCGGAGCCTCCGCATATACGCCATTGAGATCACTGGCGGCCGTTGGATCTTTATCCAACGGTCGGGATAATTCCAAGATGGCTTCAGAGATCTACCGTCGGATTGAGCGGGAATGGCTGTGATTGCGCCACGTGTCCGTTCCGCCGTATTTGCGTATTTTTGTGCGTATTTCTCCCTTTAAATAGTATTCTGCATTCAAAAATACACAGTAATTAGCACAGATCTCAGAAAATACAAATAAATAGTCGTTGGAATCGTGAGATTGAGACGGTGCTAAGAAAAATATAAAAATGCAGAAATACTCAATATAATTCGTGTTTTGTGCACAAATAATGTGATTTCTCTAATAAATAATGGTGTACAAAATACGCACATATTAGAGAGCAATTAAGTATTATATAGGCACATCATAGGACTAATTAGGGGGTTAAATACGCAATATTCAACCCGAATCACACCCCCCAACTAGCGTTTTGCTAGTCCCTTAGCAAAAAGAGCGATAAATACGGATGATCAATAGAAATTAATTCTATCAACCGCTTATGGCGTGGCTCAACAATACGCTTTCCAACATGATCTTGACTATCAATATACACATCCATGACCAAGCTCAATCACATGATGTTTTCTCTAATTGAGTATGAATAAATAACATACAAGCATCGTTTTGCGCAAGCGAAAGTATAACACGTCGTTTTTCTCTAGTTTTCTTGTTTCCAAGGAATTGGCCTATCAAAACAATCATTCAAGATATGGGTAATGAAGTTGCTTAATATATATTCACCATTTCTTTACTTTTATTCGTTCCGCGTAACGCGCATCAAGCAACATTCGCAGAAGAATGTATAACTTGGATCGCTCCATCAAATGAGTGAGTTTCCGGTCAATGGCTCCCAAATCAGACGATAATAGGGCATTAGGCCAAAAAGGACCCCTCGGACTGTACTACTCGAGCCAACCAAGTTATTTATTAGTGACATACTTATTCATTCATTTTTCATCATTCTTTTGTCATTCAATTTTCTTTTCTTAAGCAACTCAATACCCATCATTTTTTTTAAACAAAGCATTAATAACCAAGGCCAAATTCCTCTTCAACTTGAAGACTTTTCAAAAAAAATCGTGTATACTCAAGCTTTTTCATCACATTAGCATGCATGAAATAAATTCAAACTATTTCGAGATATTAATCATGGCAATTGAAAATTTTTCATGAATAGCATATTAACGGTAATTCATGGAGGAAAAAAAATTAATTCAAGCCATAAACAGTTTTTAGAACTCAGTTAATGCATAATCATCCACATTTGAGGAATATGAAGGAGTTTAAAATGGTGCGATTGGTGGGTCATTCTTTCCTTATGTCATGCTTTTCAAAAAAAAAATCCTAAGGTCTCATACACACCCCCCAACTAAAGATGGACATTGTCCTCAATGTCGAAAGGGGTATGAGTTTATTCAAGCAAGCATCCTAGAAAGCATATAAAATCTACACTACTGGAAAGAACACACCGTGATCAAATGGCGGATCCCGAATCTTTAATGGTGGAGGAAGTTGTTCAATTTGTTCCTTGCGCTCCTCAGCGAGTAATCTTCCTCCTTTAGCTAAATTGGACTCCAGCAACACAACTCCAAGCATCTCTATAAGCTGTTTACCAATGTCCTGCAGGAAACGAGTTATGTCAGTCCAAATTATTTTAAAATTTCTTTCTACATAAATGTTCCATATGTAGTCATCAAAATAAGTAAAATAAAATAAAGCTTGATGATGACTACTCCCTGAAAAATGTGCACTACGCTCGGTACGATGCTCAGTCAATGTGGAGAGGGATAAATGATTTTGGGAAAAAACTGAGGAAGGGAATGGTTCGGGCTCCATAGCGATATTCTTTAAACCAATGTCCCTAGTCGTCTCCTCCTCCTGTTCATCCAAAATTGCTCGCTCATCCTCTACTTTGCACACACTCCATGCCATGTCAATGTTTTCATTCGTGACTTCATCGAGACATGGCTCGCTCGATATACCTGCAATAGAAGATAAATTCAAATTAGTTTCTGGAAATCGAATTTCAAAAGATTTACTTTCTTCTAAGCAAGTGGAAATCAGCTTAAGATTTTCAATAGATTGCTGAATCTGTCGACTCCGAGCGAGGAATTTCTCTTGGAATTGATGGGACGTGGCCTCCTGTGTCTGAATAAGCAATTGAACTTCCTCTTTCAAGTGTTGCAAAGGTACGTCTACTATTTGCTCCTCTGGATCAAGGCTTGAAGGCTCCGTTGAATCGCACTCTGAAGTCTCTTTCATGATTTCTTCGTCCTCTTGCAAAGACTCCATATAATTCCACGCCTCTGTCGGCGTCATGACTCCCAAGAATTCCTGCAGCTGAGGTCGTAGTCCACCTAGGAAGGACTCCATAAGCTCTTTCTTCGTAAACCCATGCCGCGGATAGCTCGAAATTATGTCTGTGAACCTCCTCCAGGCCTGAAAGAAAGTTTCACAATCAGTCTGATTAAAACCAACGATCTTGAGCTTCTCCATCCTATGTTTGTGTGCCTTATAATATTCTGCATCATACAAATTGTTCGTGCAATAGAATTTCATGTATTCCATATACTCCATTTTTAAAAAGAAAACAAAAAAAACAAAAAAAAAATAAAATAAAAAATCCTAGACTATAAGATGGAAGGATCTCACCGAATGTTCCTCCAAACGAACTGAAATCGTAGCTTACAAGTACTGTTGTCCCCGGCAACGGTGCCAAAAACTTGCCTCGTCTCAAATGATGTGAGAACTACTCCCAAGCGCAGGAGATCGTGCAAGTAATATCCTGGTGAGTCCAGGTATCGAATCCGCGGGACAACTGACCTGCAAAACTACGAATGTCAATCTGAAAAGAGTAATAATACGATGTTATCCAACCACCTATCAAACACGAAGATATAGGATCAAGAGTATGGAATAAGAAATGAAAATCCTACGATATTTACGGTGACTTTGGAAGGGATACAAGTATGGGGAGTACGTGTTGGGTTTGATTTCGTTAGGATGTGTGCAATCAATGAATATCAATACCTTTTCTATAACTCAACGTTTCGTCCGGTCAGGGCACGAGAACGTCGGAAAGTATGGCGATCAAGCGTATGAAAACGTGCCAAAGAATTATACAATTAAGATAGGGCGAAAAGATATAGAAACCGATAATTACGACACCCTAACTACGTCAACTCCAACACGTATGAAGTGAATGTGCTACGATTGTGATTTCATTAGGAGTTAATAATCGCCGAAATATCATGTCTTTCATATAACTCAACGCTTCGTCCGGTCAGGGCACGAAGACGTCGGAAGATGAAACGATGAAAACTAGTCAAAGTGGCCGTATACGCATCACTAGCAACATTGATTTCATTATACGATGAACGCAACAATAAGTTCAGATTAGTGAACATGAATTGGCTAGCCTTGTCAGGGCCTAGCCATACGGGAAGTAAACAATATCGACAATAAGCAAATACCCATCAAATACGTTGTAGAAATCAATGTTACGAGTGATTTTGACATGAAAATAGGGCTAAAGACATGAAATTCATCAACTAAATACTCCTAATTAAATCACAACCATAGCACAAGGAGATTAGCCACGCATGGTGCAAAGAAAATCAGATTTCATAGCCAAATACATCGTTTTAATAGCCAAAAATACGTTAAAATACACCAAATACGGGGTATAAGTTCAAGAATTTATCACCAAATCTCCACTTTAAAGCCCAAAACTCCTTTAGAATAGGAAGAATAGCCTCTGGAATTTTTCAGAATTTTCCCCTGGAGAAATACGCACAGTAGCCGCTCCAAAAGTCCCAAAATACGCCAGAATACCCCCAAAACCCTAGAAATACGCTTATATAATAGCATTGCGGGTTTGGGGGCTTAACGGGTGCAAAAACCCGTACCCATTTGCTCTTAAACCCGATCCGCCAGCCGCATCAATTATAGGCCATCCGATCTGGGCGGGATCGTCTGTGAGCTCGACACGTGGCCTCGCAACGATGCGGATTCGCTCGCTCCGCTCCGAATTCGCCTCGCAGTTGGATTCTCTCCTCACCGTTGGATCTGCATCCAACGACCTTCAAAGCGCCGCGTTGCTCGCTCCGCTCGCCATCAGATCTGGGCGGAAGTTGCCAGATGGCCGCCACGTGGCTCCATGATCGCCGAATACGACTCGGATGCGGGGTTCGTGAGAGTCGTCGGATGATGAATGGACCGATGTGATGGAGCCACATCGCCATGCATAGGATTCGAATTTGAGTTTGATGCGAACCGTTCGATCTCCAATCGACGGTCCACGAGATGCCACGTCGCCATGACCGGAGCCTCCGCATATACGCCATTGAGATCACTGGCGGCCGTTGGATCTTTATCCAACGGTCGGGATAATTCCAAGATGGCTTCAGAGATCTACCGTCGGATTGAGCAGGAACGGCTGTGATTGCGCCACGTGTCCGTTCCGCCGTATTTGCGTATTTTTGTGCGTATTTCTCCCTTTAAATAGTATTCTGCATTCAAAAATACACAGTAATTAGCACAGATCTTAGAAAAATACAAATAAATAGTCGTTGGAATCGTGAGATCGAGACGGTGCTAAGAAAAATATAAAAATGCAGAAATACTCAATATAATTCGTGTTTTGTGCACAAATAATGTGATTTCTCTAATAAATAATGGTGTACAAAATACGCACATATTAGAGAGCAATTAAGTATTATATAGGCACATCATAGGACTAATTAGGGGGTTAAATACGCAATATTCAACCCGAATCATGCAGCTTTGAAGATCAAATTTAAAGTTGCGCAGAGGATTTTTGGGTTGCAGCTTGCTCAAGTTGCTCGGGTTGCGTTGCGGGGTAGAACTCGCGTACAATGAATTTGTATTATGAGGAACCAAGGGCACGGTGGTTATGCTAATGACGAGATAAGGGTAGGCTATTTGACAGGTGATTAGTGGGGTGATGAAGCTAGGTTGGTTGCGAAAGCTGACCACGGTATCGAATCCAGTAGGATGCAGAGGAGGGGCCGAACCACCTAGGTTGAGGGCGAGCACGACCGGTGTCGACGAGCTAACCTGCGCAAGGAGCAACTCGTCAGAAAGGCCGGGTTGGGGTCCAACCCTTAGCCTCTCCGATGCCTAAGTCTGTAATAGGACTTAAAGTGGGGGCTAGGCACGCAGGTCGGACTGAGGGTGAGTCGACCGTACGTGACGAGCTATGAGTGGAAGAACAAAGATATGGACGACCTTTGCCCTTGTGTGTGAGTAATGAGAATTGAGAGTAAATTTGCCAACCCCCTCTCCGTTGGAGGTGAATGGGTATTTATACCTGACGGTAGGTGGGTAGGTGAGGCTGATTTGGCATGCTGACTCGACATGCTGAGCTGGCCTCGTTGTCAGCGGAAGCTTCAGACGAGGATGTCAGGAACAGGAGTGTCAGCCACGCTTTCGTCAGATGGCACAGTGACCAGGGGCGCTTTTGTCAGGGTGTCAGGGCCGAAAGCATTAAGTGTCAAGGGGCGCGACAGCCAGGCGGTGCTTTGTCAGGTGGTCAGGCGGCGTGAATGTCAGTTGTGTCCTTGTACTAAGTTGTTTGTCGTGTCCGATGAGCCAAGTATCCGACGGAGTGCCTCCCAGTGGCAGGGCCCGGACGAGCCTCCGGGCCGACCTGGGCAGCGGACGTGCGGCTCGGTCGCACATCTTTGGGTATGGATCCTGGATCGTCGGGTGGGACGGGTGTGCCTCTGTCGACATCTGAGGCTGTGCTGTCCGGACGTGCCTCGATCGCGCTGTTCCTGGCAGACTGAGCGAGAGATGTTAAATGCCTCTGTCAGTGGGCAAGGCAAGGTGCGCCCATCCCCCAGTAGTTCTGGACTTTCGGGTCGACTGGCGCCCTATAGGCCTCTGAAGTTCGGGCGAGGGGCGCCCCGTCATTGGGCGAGCCGTCCGTTCGGGTGGGGCGTGCCAACGGGGCACCTCGGTGGTTTGGGGTGGAAGGTCAGAGTATCACGATCTTCTGGTCATAACAATTGCCCTAGGCATTCGAGTTCGAGGCGGGAGCCCGATTAGGCTCGGATGAAGTAATGCTATTCCACTTTGAGATGGCGGTTCGGATTTTTCTCCGTGCTCGGGAGTGGCGGCGTAGGTCTGGGAATTTCCGTCAAGTTGGTCATTATTACGATTTGAAAGGGTCTGGGGAAATCGAAGCGCCTCCGCCAGTGGTCATGCGACGCGTGGATGAGGGCGACTTTCACGTTTGTCTAGGCGTCAGGGATGCTCTGATGGGCGACGCGTGGTGGTGCATCGACGGTTGTGATGGCCTGTTGTCCTCTATAAGTATGGGGAGTAGTGGATCGACAGTCGCCTTTTTCCGGCTTCAACCCTTCTTCCCGCCTTCCGGTTTCTACCAGTCGCTCGCCGTCGCTGTTGTCATCGCAGCAGTCGGCGGTCCTTATCCGTTCGTCCTCATAGCTCGGCATCCTGCCAGGTAATCACCATTTCCTTTTAATCGATGGCTTTTCATTTTGACTCCGGGGCGGGTAGCAGCGCGGCGACGGAAGAGTCCATGGACGAGGAGAAGTGGTGGGGTGTACAAGGGTCTCATCAGAGGAGGATGTGGCACACTGACGTATCGAGGGCGATCGTAGCCATCAGGTGCAGGATGGGCAATGTCAACATCAGGGAGATTAGGGTGCGGTTCATGTGTCCGCCCTGTGAAGCACGGGTCCCGGGACCGTCAAAGAGGGTGTGTTCGCCCGAGGATAATGAAGTTGGGGTCTACGCCTGATCCTTTGAGTTAGGGCTTCGCTTTCCGATCCACCATTACCTTTTACACCTGATGAACTTCCTGGAGCTGCCAATTTTTGTCTTGGCGCCCTGCTCCTGGGGCTTATTGGTGGGGTTCACCGTGCTGTGCTTTGCCAGCTCACTGAGTCCGTCCCTGGCGTTGTTTCAGTACTTCTTCGTAGTTCGGAAGAGGGGGATGTACCATTGCGTTTGTGCGAGGAGGGGGAGGGAGCTCATCGTCGGGGTACCCGCCGATGCAGGTAGGTGGATGGAGGATTTTGTTTTTGTTGAGATGCCAGTTGATACGGTGCTGATGTCGAACTGGGGGGCGTTGAACCCCCTGGTGAATGAGAAAGTGAAGCTAACCGGAGAGGACCTGATGAAGGCACAGATTTTGGCGGAGCTGCCCGAGGCACACTGTCGGTTGGCGAACCTGACGCAGGACAGTCGGCTCGCCAAGGATTTTTGGTCCCAAGGTACTTTTAAGCTCTGTCGAGCCTTTAGGCGAGCTTACCTTGATCTCTTTTTTCTTCGCAGAAGGGGACGTGATGGATTTGTCGGGGGAGGTATCGGGGGCCGTCGGGGTGCCTGTTACGGAGAACGCCGACCCTCGGGATAAGGGTAAGAAAGTGATAGGCGAGCAGGGACCTGTGAAGGAGGTGTCCCGAAAACAGGGAGTTGAAGACGCAGGCGAAGAGGGGTCGAACTGGCAACAGAGGGTGTCCGTGTCGGCTGCCTTTCCCGGTTGATCTGTCGAGGGGACTGGCAAGGGCCCCTCCAAGGGTTTGCCTATTCGGGGGGGGGGGGGAGTGGTGGTCCTCCAGGTCCCTGCGCAGACGTCGAAGGCGGACGAGCCTATCAAGGTGCCCCCGGTCCCGAAGTGGCCTTACAGAATCCCCCTGTGTGAGATGGGAAGGTCGATGGACCTGAGTTGCGACATCGCTCTTATCCATTTCAAGAGGACCCGAGCTGAGGTTGAGGCATTTTCAGGCGACCGTCTTCATAAGCCGCCCTTTCAGATAGGCCGTGCTGAGTCTATATTCGAGGACACCGGGGTAGCGGTGCACCTCGCGGAGTACTGCATGCTGCCGCGGGATCGTGAGTCCTTGACCCGCGTGGGGGGGGAGCGGTTGTGTGGCTCCACCGTGTGGCATGTTATGCATGTAGGTCTATTTCCTTGTCTCGTCCCCTGGTTTTCTTTATTCATGTCCGGCTAATTGTGGTCCTTCTGTAGATGGTCACGGCTATGGTGGCTCTGCAGCTCCGCACTTTGGTGGCCGCCACGAAGGCGACTCTCGATAAAGTGAGGGCCGACCTCAGTGAGGCCAGGGAGAAGCTGAAGAAGACGGAAGTGGAGCTAGAGGGGGCTATGGCGGCCTGCAAGGTTGAGAAGGGACGGGCCGCGTACTTTGACTCGTCGAAGGCTACAGTCGAGTGCCAACTCCTGGAGGTAAAGCGGGAAAGGGACGATATCCTGTCGAAGCACGCCGAGGAGATGGCTAGCCAGGAAAGGGTGATCGAGTTGCAGAAGGGGCAGATAGCCGACCGGTAATGGCCTGTACCTACTATTTGTAATACGGCTGTGCGTATAGCAATTTCAGGTACCTGATTGGTTTTGTTGCTTTGTATGTGAGTCGTGCCGTTGAGTCGATAGGGCCGTAGCACCTTGGTTGCATCCTTAGCAAGCCAACCCCCAACCTGTGCCCAACTTGGATTTACTGTTGCCTTTGGAGCCCGTATCCTTTATACGCTTTTAGTGCACGTAGTCCTGTTCGTGCACGTATTTATTTTAGACTTTGTCTGTATCCGAACCCTATAGTGTGATATGCCGTTGTGACCCTCTCGAAGAATATTAAATTGTGGAATTAATTTGGGACGTCATTTCACGGGTCATTCTCCCACGATTTGGCTTTGTTTGCAGAGGCGTCATGACTTTCACTTTTGTTGTGAGACGTTTTCATTTTTAGTTTCGTTCCTTGTCGTCGAAATTGTGATCCGTCTTCTTAGTTGCATTTCTCTCGTCCGTGCGGTCACCCCAGTATTTATCTTACGATTTTTGGGCCACGTTTGACCTACTTTCACTTTTTGCTCAACCTATTATCGGTTTAACCCTAAGTTTCTATTGGCTTTATCCCCTAAGATAATTATTAAAATATTGTACATCCTAAAACTTAGTCGACTCAGCCCTTTGTTAGCACTTGGCTGCACACACACATAGAGGAGAGAGGGTGAGAGTTAATGTTTTAATAATAATAATAACAAAATCCTATAATAACAAGTTGTAACCTAAAAACAATTCAAAAACCAAACCCAACAGATATAGCCCCTAGACCTAGACACCCAACATGAGCTGCCCTTTCCTCTATTTAAAATACCTTAGGGTGTTATATTTATAACCTAGCTTCTATCATCTCCCAGCAAACATCAACAACCGCCGCCCCTAACATTTTTGTTCACGAAAACAACTCCCAGGCGCCGCTTTTTCCCTAACCCATCATCCCCACGCGATGATAGCCGCGACGCCAACGCCACCCACAGCGCCTCAACCTCCGAATGGCCACCTGCCCTTCTCCGTATCACGCCCACGGCAACTCGTGCGATTCAGACCACCGCCGACCGGCCTTGGGACGTCGCCCCGACGTTCCTCCGACCCCGTCGCCGCCGTGGGCCTCCTACCCCACCGTTCTAGGCACCAGAATCCGCAGCAGCAGTAGCTGCAGCCGCCAACAGCTACTGCAATTCGCAGCAGCGCATGGAGGCACCGCCCCGCGCGTCCGACCCCCTTTGCTATGCCTCCGACCCTCCCGACGGCATCCCCTCGCCGTCTAGCACTCACCATAGCCTCCCTCCCGTCGTTGACAGCTCCGTGGACACCGTTTTCACGTGAACATCGGCTTCATCGTGCGGCAACAATGTTCTACGACCCCCATCGTGTCGCAGTGACGTATGACAGCCCCCACAGGCCGCCGTTGCTTCAAAACAGCGAGCTCGCGCTGTTTCGTGCTCTAACGATGTCCTGACGCGTCGTTGCATGATCTCGTCGTCCTCTCTCACTATTGGGTTCTTTCGACAGTCCTCTACATCTCCTAGGGGTGTTTTTCGATGTCACAAACAACTCCTACGATGCTCAACATCGTAGTCCAGGTGTACGTCGACCCGTTCATCCCGGTTCGTTGTTACGGCTTCTCGGGAGCCGTAAAACGTCAACCGATCACTTTGCTTGCTGTTTGGAATCTATTCACTGATATCGTCGATGTCCAAAGATTTGCGATTATAGGAATCTATTTTGGAATCTGGAATCAGGAGCGTTTTCTATTATTCCAACCCCTGGCGTCGCTACCCGACGCCAGTGTAGCTCTCGCGTCGTGTAAGGATAAATTTCTGAACACTTAGGACCCCCAACCCATCCATGTTAAACAAGATAAAAATCGGTATTTTAATTGTCTGATAATTCACTAATAAAGATAATTTAACGTGGGACTGTAGGCTGGTGGATCCGAGCACATAGGTAGATTGGACTGGTTGGACGATATTTGCAGAACGGTTGATTGCAGGCAAGTGAAACTTGCCAAACTTGTGTTTTATGCCATGTCTTAGTCCATTCCCGTTTTAGCGTAAAAGAGACTAGGCGACGAAATGATACTAGCCTAGACGCAAATTTTAAGGTCCAGCTTGACAACGAAGCTAGATCTGACACCCTGCCATGTCATTCATTCATTTCTCCTGCCACGTTTAAATTCCATATCTATACACACTTTACTTTTGCTCTGCCATGCCTGTGATTTTTAAATTCCATACCTGTACACACATTACTTATAATCTTTCCATGCCATGCATCATTTCATGCTTGAATGTTTGTTTTCGTAGCACACGCTACTGGTACTTCCTTGTTCAGGTTAGGCACCTGCGTTGCAGGCACAACCCTATGCCAAATACACTTCCTGGCTCGTGATCCAGAAGCGAACTATATGTGTTGGTCAAAAGACATTGCCCGATACACATGGAGGGGTAGGGATAAGCGATCACTTGAGCGTAGGAGTTGGCCCGTACGGCCACTCTAGCCAAAAGGCGTAATCTTTGTGCACGACGTGGTTACTTGACGTGGTTACTGACGTGCGTTTATATTTCATATATTCACGCACGTTTTCTTTTGTGTTTCTCCGTGTTTTTCCGCCGTCTTTTATTCGTTTTCTCGTATTTTCTCGTTTTCTTTCACTTTTCTTTGTTTATCCATGTTTGCAGGAGATTGACCGCGTAGGGGACGTTTAACGACGATATCTCAAGTCCCCGGAGCAACGGGAGGAGTCACGCGTGATCCAGGGGGTCAAACGACAAAGAATACATCTTTCAGCCCCTCACCCGGTCGGTTGGCCATCTCCAACCGATCGGGTGATGCACGCGTGCACCACCCGGTCTCAGCCGGAGCTCATGTGGAAGTCACCCAACCGGTTCACAGACCGGTTCAGCGGGGGCCTGTTCTCTGTCTTTTCGAGCAAAATTCCAACCGATCGGGTGACTCTCAACCGATCGGTTCATCCGTAGCTGATGATGAGGAGCTGAAGACACGGGCACCAAACCGATCGCTTCACCCGATGGCGCCAAGATCCAACCGGTCACTCCAAGAACTCACCCGACCGGTTCATATGACCGGGTGAAAGCTCGCCGTTTTCTGTTCATTATCTGTAACGGGTCACCCAATCGGTTGACTTATCAACCGATCGGGTGATGCGAGAGTCTATAAATAGAACCCCTAGGGTTCCAGAAACGGGGAGCTGCTAGTTTTTACTGTTTTCTCCCATTGTGACGGCTGTAATTACTGTTCTTTTGTAAGTTTTCAGATCTTTCTCAAATTTTAGTATTGTCTTAACTACTCTATTACTTCCGCATTCCAATCGTCTGATTATGATTCCAACGGTTAATTTTTATTTAGATCGCTTTTTAATGAATTTTTGTGAGTAGTTCCTAAATCTGGGATTTTGGTGGAAACCCCTTCGGGGGCTCTTCCCGATGCATCCATAGGGTTAGGAAATCGATAGGGATTGGGAATCTAATGGTTACGTGGGGTGTTTCATTGTCATCGGCGGGAAAAAGACCGCCTTTGACCGTTGGGCCAAGGGGGAATAAACTTGGCGGTTGACTCCCTAGCCATAGCTCACGCCCTTAGCGTAGACGCTGAGTCCTAGCACGCGGGAACGGTAGGATGAGACGTTGGGAGTTATCGTTGCTAGCTTAGTGCTCCCGAAATTGATCAGTGTTAATGGACACGGGAGTGCCCACTGATCGAATCCGGGAAGTCCGGTGTATCATCCTGGGCACCGACCGGAATATCGGGCCCATGGGATGCCTGTACCACTTTCAGAGGCAACGTCCCACCATTAGACCCTAATTCCGATCGCTATCCATACCCGTAGGCCATATAGGCGAGAGTCGCTTGTCGGGGTGGAAACCAAGGTCACGGGTTTATTTTCTTATTGTTCATACCCTTCATTCCTTTCCGTGACAACCATTTACTGATTCGGGCTAGCTCGCCTACGGGGTGATTTTGGTCCTACTTGACTCAAGCACATCCTAGCCTCCCTGTGTTCGACCCCCAAGCCACACTACAACACCGTGCGCTTGCGGTTACAAATTTCTAAACCCCCACGCGGGTCCCCCCGCCATTTGCGGATAGCAAGCCGGGGCGGTCACGTCAGTTACTTGACGTGTTTACTTGACTTTTAAAAATCCATGTGAATTATTTCCCTTGCCATGTATAACTTGTTGCCAAGTATAACCTGTTGCCATGTCATACTTGACGCACTTTACTACTTGTTGCATTCATATCTTAAACTGCCATGTCATCGCATACTTTTAGAACTGCTAGGTTGTTTCCTACTTTTAATTTCCTTGCACAAGTCTCTAGTAGACTTGCTGACATGTGTCCCTTTTCTCTTTTGGGTGTCACATGTTAGATTGTGAGCCAGAGTTGGTCGTCGAGGACGAACATGTTGCAGGTGTTGAGTTCGAGGACACCGGCGTCCAGTCTTAGAGACTTCTTTTGGTGTTACTTTCTGATTAGTCTGTTGTTAGGTTGTCGGTGCGTAGCACCTTTCTTTCTGTACGTTGATTATTTCTGTTGGCCATGCTTGGGCCTTTTAGACTCTTCTTTTAGCCTGGTGGCTTCTCTGTGATGTTGGAATTTATTGTGGACATTCTGAGATTGAAATAATTTTATCTGTCTCTTTTCTATATTAATTATTTTTTTTCTGCTTCGCATTTGCAAGGACCTATACTTGGTTATTCTAGACGCTTTACAGACTAGAGCCTCACAGCTCCAAGTCTGAGCGGACTTCTCACGCCTCGCCTCCATTTTAGGGAAGCGGGTCGTGACAGGTTTTATTGGTGGCCCATGCAGGTCACTGCAACTGCGAATCATCGGAACAACGATAAAAAAATAATAATAGAATGTCCATTAAATAAATTAAAACATCCAAATCATAAGCCCTGAGTCTAAATTTTTATCGTTTCCTATGTCTAAGGTGGCTGGTAGACGTGTTGCCCTAACATCTGTCCCTGCTTAGTAGGGAATTCATTAGATCAGGACTATGGTAAGAATTAGTTAGACGTCTATTGTCACAACCCGCTTCCCTAAAATGGAGGCGAGGCGTGACGAGGCTCGCTCAGGCATGGAGCTGTGAGGCTCCAGCCTGTAAAGCGTCTGGAATAAACACGCAGATCCCTGTAATGTGACACGGAACAAAGATAACAATAATAGAAAGTGACGAATAATAATAATTATAAATCTCCAAGTCTAAATATTATTTCAACAACCAGAAAAGCCACCAGGCTAATAAAAGTCCAAAAGAAAAGGCCCAGCATGGCCAACGAGAAACATCCAGCAAAAATGGTGCTACTCACCGACAAGCTAACAACAAACTAACAAAGCGAAAAGACGAAGGAACACTAGGACTGGTCTCCGGTGTCCTCGTACTCAATGTCAGCTGCGGGGTCAGGCACGAACTTCACGAACTCGTCGTCCTCAACCACCGTTTCTGGCTCAGCAACTAACATGCGACACCCAAAGAGAAGGGGCACATGTCAGCAAAGTCTACAAGACTTTGTGCAAGGAAGCAAAAAGGAAGGTAAAAGCAACCTAGCAGTTTTAATATGTGCATGACATGGCATATATACATGACGTGCAGCAATTAAGTAATAACAGCAAGTATGACATGGCAAAGAGTAAACATGACATGGAAACATGGACATGACAATGAAACAAGTATACACTCGCAAGGACTAGTACGAGTATACTAAGCATGTCGTGCACAGAGATTCCGCCCTTTGGCTAGAGAGGCTGTACGGGCCGACTCTTATGCTCAAGTGACCGTTTAACCCTACTCCTCCACGTGTATCGAGCCAGGGCCTTACCCCCGAACATGGAATGATCGCTTCTGGATCACGAGCCAGGAAGTGTTTTAACAAGTATGGCGTAAGGTTATGCCCGCATAGCAGGTGCCTAGCCAGAAACACGGAAACACGGATTGTACATGCATTTGGTAGCGTGTGCTACGATGCAACATACAAATCAAATGGCATGTAAAGGATGCAATGCATGGCAGATATTCAATTTAAATTGCGTACCGTTAAGGAAATTAGACGTGACAGGCAAATGCATGACATGACATGACATAGGCAATTCTAGCTTCGTTGTTAAGCTAGAACTTGGAAATTGCGCCTAGACCGATATCATTTCACGGTCTAGTCTCTTTCACGCTAAAAACAAGGAAATGGCCTAAAGCATGGCCTAAAATAAGGTTGGCAAGTTTCACTTGCCTGTTACCGAGGTTTGTTGATCTACGAGAGTGGTCACACAAGTCGCTATTCTATGGGGAAAAAGGTTCGCTGTTATGGTCAAAGCAGAGAATCAGAATTTGTATGATTTAATCCGGTTTTGCATTGGAATCCTACAATGTCTAGTAATGCATTTTATTAGATTTTCTAAATTATAGTGTGGGTTATGGGAAGATTTAAAGGTAGAACACTAACCGTATATGAAGCGAAAGAACGACGATCAGAGACGCCTACGAATCTGCAGGTAGGAGGGGATCTCGACGTATCCGGATTGCCGTCGCCAAATCGGATCTAGCACGGCAACGGAGGAAGCGGTCCCGGGAAGAAGTTGCGGCTGAAGAGATCTCCTGCGGCTGATATATAATGGATCTGGAGATGGGAGAATGACGGGGAAAAACTGGAGCAAAAGGGAATTTGGGGGTTTAGTGGTTGGCCGGCGGCCTACGGGGTGGTGCCGGCGTAATGGGAGGTGAGAGAGAGCTCGGAAGGATGAAGGAAGGCAAGAGGAAGATTGGGGGATGATTGGGGAAGAAGGTTGGCTAGGAAAAGTGAAGAAAGAAATGAAAACGTATATGGTTTAAATAGAAAGAAATAGCGGCGGCTACGACTTAACCTAGGATTTCAGGGTAAACTAGTCGATCAGTGAAGAGTGGTCGACCGACTAGTTTGGGAACTAGTCGGTCGGTCGTCCAACTGAGACCGACTAAAAGGCAAACAGTGAACATGGTTGACACAGGGTAGACAGATCTAGTTGGTCTATGAAGGTCCGTCAACCGACTAGTTTGGAAACTAGTCGGTCGATGGATGTGCTTAGACCGACTAAGTGTAAACAGTAACTCAGCTGAAATATATAAGATGAACTAGTCGGTTCCTGAAGGGTTGCCGACCGACTAGATTGCAATCTAGTCGGTTGGTTCTCCTTCTTGAACCAACTAAGATGCACGAAAAGTGCCGAATTGAAGCGCGAAGCTTCGGGAAGATCCCTATGGCTTCTAAGATCAACCTAGCTCTAAGATATGGACGCTAAGAAGAACGTCCAACGGGGAAAACACACAAGGAAGAGAACAACCATAATATATATATATAATAGCCAAAACATAGAAGAAAACCGGTCGTTACATCTTTGCTTGCTAGTTGAGGTCCCTGATTGTTAGCTAGACTCCATGCTAGAAATTGATATAATCGTCTTAGGAGTTACCTTAGTGGTTCTTGCCTAGCTCTGACCATATTAGACTTCTAGAAATTCTTTAGTCGTTCGCTTGGGTTCATCGATTTCGGGCCAAGCCGGACGCAATTCATTACAGTTTAGTTTCTTAGGAAATCTTAGCGCTAAGTTTCTTAATCTTTAGTTGGTCGACCGTAGGAGTTCTCCGTAGAGTTTCATGAGTCATATCCTAGGCGTATTTTGTATAAAACCACGCGATCGTATTCTTGTCCTTGTTTCACGTGATCGCTTCATGGCGAATATCGTTAATCTTTCGAATTTTCTCCGTTGCAAGTCTTGAATCCTTCAAAGTCAATTTCGATTTTCCCTTATTAAAAGTTTTCGCCCAGTTTAATTGTTGTTTTAAAACCCCTCTTCTTATGTATTTAATTCCTCGCTATTCGATTGAGTTAAAATCCTTTCGTAGGTTTTGGAGTCTATCGGTTGAAATTTTTAATTACTATCATGTAGCTATTTGCTAACATATATTTCTCGCATTTTGGTTTTAAAAACTTTATTACTATTTTGATAATTCGATATACCATCTTTTCTAAACTACGAAATTCATTTTAGCCAATTACCATATATACTTTAGAATATCTTCCAAGATAAATAGAACTTCAATTATTTTTATATATATCGGTTCTAGGTTCGTAGTACTCATACTTTAAGATTTTTGTGTAAATCAGTTCGTTTGGCAAATCCGGGTTTCTCTAAAAGTATTTTCAATATTATTTATTTGAAATTTCTCTCCAGTTTTAAGACTTAGAAAATATTTAGCATGAGCTTAAATTCTCTACACTATAGTTGATCTGATTTCATTCTTTGAATTTCGAAACTTTTGCCGAAATTATTAAATTACTACCGCATAATATTTTCTAACATATGTCCTTAATGTTTGTGTGAATGTTTTACTTCTTCCTTATAATAATCTTTCAATAAGCCAATAAACCACTTCCTCTTATTATGTATATGCGACTCAAACTTGTTTCGAACAACTCGTTTTATCGATCTCCAAATATTTTGTACAGAAGAGGACTCCAACTTTTGAGGTACGACCGGTTTGGTACTCTTCGTATTTTAACTTATATCTCTTACACACTATTTTCCTGTATCCTATAAGAGTATCATTACATCTTTATTTTCCCACCTAAAACAGTCACAATTATACCCTTGATTCACCTAACCAAGCCATCTCCTTATCTGCACCTTAATCTGAAGTCGCTCTTTTCGATCTTGTTCGTTACGCTTTTGGTTTCGGTTTCCTTCTATTGTAGTGCTTGTCGTTGCCTGTGTCAACCTTAGTATAGTTGGTAGGCCATTAGTATAAGTTGTGATGTCGTTGTGGTGTATGCATATAGGTGGAATGTGTGGACCCGTATGAGCATGCTACCCATAGGAATTTGTGTCAGAATATCTGTTAGTTGAGTATGTGGTTCGAAGATACTTGTGAGTGCGTGATGTGTATATATATATACATTAGTAAGTTAGGTGAATATTAGGTGTACTGATAATAGGTGTACTTATAGTTAAGTGAGTAGGCCTTATATATGACCAATATGTTAGTACGTGTGAGTGTGTGCTTGTACGTAGATATGTAGTGTGCTTAGACGTAAGTAGTTATGTATTGCTGCATGAGTATATATATGTGATATACGTATGGTAGTAGGATTATAATTTTGATTGATAACGCTCGCTTTTACGTGATGTTGTGTGCATGTATACCATGAGGTATACACGATTATTGTATATCTTAACTATGTATGGATAAGTAGAGGTGTTGGTATACTAATTATAGGTTGATGGATATGGTGTGAATATATATATATTACATGTATGTGACTATACGATGAATGTATGTATTAAGGAGTGTATTATAATTATACGTGTGCTGATGTCTGTAATATTATTATGGTATATAAAGTAATTGAACTATGTGGGTGTTACCTGACTAAATATTAAGTGTGATTGACATTATGGTATGTATATAGTTATGTTGGTAGATGTGTATACATTGGACATGTATTTGTATAGGTATAGATACCGTGTTACGTATATAGAGTATCTTGATATGTGTCTTGAGTCTCACTCAAGCTTGAGTGGGTATACTCTAAGTATATTGTTACATATGTCTGTGGTTGCGTGTAGTACCATGAATATAGCGATGGATGATGTATGTATAGTGATAGGATTGTTTGTACCTGGTTGTCACGCCCCGCTTCCCTAAAATGGAGGCGAGACGTGAGAAGGTCCGCACAGACATGGAGCTGTGAAGCTACACGCCTGATAAGCGTCAAATCTGAATATATGCAGGTCCCTGTAAATGCAAACGGAACAAAGATAATAATAATAATATAAAGGAGACTGATAAAAGTTAACCAATCTCAGAATTTGTCCACAACAATATTCAACATCACAGGAAAGCCACCAGGCTAAAAGGAAGAGTCTAGGCCCAAACATGGCCGACAAAAGGCAACACGAACAAGGTATAGGTGCTACGCACCGACAACAAAACAGTCTAAAACAACAACACAAACATCCTCTACGACTGATCTCCCGTATCCTCAAACTCCTCGATGAACGCGGGCTCTGACTCAGCGTCAGTGAACACCACGTCCTCAGCAGCAACTTCAGGCTCAGGATCTAACATGTGTCACCCAAAAGAGTAAATGGCACATGTCAGCAAGTCTAAAAGACTTGGGCAAGGAAACTGAAGGGAAGGTAAACTAACAACCTAGCAGTTATAGTATGATGCATAACATGGCAAGTATAGGATGGAAGTAACAAGTAAGGTAAAGTGCAAGTAACAAGTAAGGTAGCAAGTATCAAGTATGGCATGGATGACAAGTTTTACAAGTATAAACACGGACAAGTACAAGTCAAGTAAATCACGTCAAGTAAACACGTCGTGCACAGAGATTACGTCTTCTGGCTAGAGTGGCGGATCAGGCCAACTCGTACACTCAGGTGATCGCTTATCCCTACCCCTCCACGTGTATCGAGCCAGGGCATTACCCCCGAATGCGTAATGCTCGCTTCTGGATCACGAGACAGGAAGTGTATTTGGCATAGGGTTGTGCCTGCTAAAAGCAGGTGCCTAGCCTGATCAAGTAGTACAAGTAATGTAGCGTGTGCTACGAATGCAACATTCAACATGGATAACATGGCAGATAAGATGCATGTATGACAAGAAGTGCAAATAATTTAGAGTAGTCGGATCTAGCTTCGTTGTCAAGCTAGATCCTGAAATATGCGCCTAGGTGAGTATCATTTCGTCGCCTAGTCTCTTTTACGCCTACAACAAGCAAATGGCCTAAGGCATGGCCTAAAACCCTAAGTGGCAAGTTTCACTTGCCTGGCACCAAGGATGATGATCAACGACGCACGTCACAAAATGTTAAACTATGGAGATGAGATCACTGCTATGGCAAAACAATATCAGAACAATAACCAATCCAGAAGTATAATCGAATCTACGACGTCTAATATCTATTTTTATTAGGGTTTAACAAAAATCACCATGTGGGTTATTAGAATATTAAAGGATCGATTCACTAACCGTATCGTAGCCGAAGAACGATGCCAAGCAAGCACGGCAACGGAAGAACGATCCGGAGAACTATGGCTCAGATCTGGAAATGGCGAGAAAATCTGGAGAAATTGGGATTTGAGGGGGTTTTGGGGTTGGCCGGCGGCCTAATGGAGGTGGCCGGCGCAAGAATGGCGAGAGGGAAGATCCAAGGAAGAAAAAATGGCTTGGGGAATGTTGGAGGATGATTTGGGGAAGAAATGGGCTCAGAAGAATGAAGAAAGAGTAAAAGGATCGAAGGTGTTAAATAGGAAATGAAACGGCGGCGGAAATGAAACCTAGGGTTACGGGGTCATTTAGTCGGTCAAAGAAGAGCTGCTGACCGACTAGTTCGAGAACTAGTCGGTCGGTCGACCAACTGTGACCGACTAAGAGTAAACAGTTACTCGGTCGTCAAAATGGTCAATGAACTAGTCGGTTAAAGAACAATGGCTGACCGACTAGTTTGCAACCTAGTCGGTCGAAAAATGTTCTTAGACCGACTAACGATAAACAGTAACTCCTGAATAATTGATTTAATGAACTAGTCGGTTCCAGAAGGGTTCCTGACCGACTATATTGGAATCTAGTCGGTTGGTCCCCCTTCTTGAACCAACTAAAGTGCACGAAAAGTCTCGAATCGAAGCGCAAAGCTCCAGGAAGATTCCTACGGCTTCTAAGATCAACCTATCTCTAAGATATGAGCGATATGGAGCTCGTCATGAACGACTTACTCCAAACTCAACGATCTAAGGAAGATGCTAAAGAATCACAACGAAACGAACGAAAACGAAAGCTACGGAGACGGAAAATCACACATAAGGAGAAAATCCACCAAAACATATATATAATATAGATAATCCAAATATAAGAAAAACCAGTCGTTACATCCTCCCCAACTTAAGAAAAATTCCGTCCTCGGAATTTCCCAACACTCACGTGTCCGGGAACAAAAGTGGGTAGCGCTCTCTCATCTCTTCCTCTCTCTCCCAAGTAGACTCTCCTGGCGAGCCATGTCATCACATCACCCTCACAAGATTGACAACCTTGTTTCGGAGTGACTTCTGACGCCTGTCCAAAATCAGCACTGGCTGCTAGTCATACGTCAAATCTGGGCGAACGGTGATCTCCGAGAAATCCACAGCATGAGATGGATCGCTGATGTACCGACGAAGCTGCGACACATAGAAAACATTGTGAACTCCTTCCAAAGATGGCGGCAAGGCTAAGCAATAGGCTACCTCGCCAACTCTCTCCAGAATGTCAAACGGTCCAATGTATCACGGGCTTAACTTCCGCCGTTTCCCAAAGAGAATCACACCATGATTCGGGGAAATCTTCAGGAACACATGGTCGCCTGGCTGAAACTCCAAAGGACGGCGTTTAGCATCCGCCCAATGCTTAAACAGTCCTGAGCAATCCTCAGCCTCTCCCGAATATTCTTGACAACATCCACAGCCTCCACAATCATCTCAGGTCCCAACAGTTCCCGGTCACCAATGTCATCCCAACTCAATGGCGAACGACATTTCCTCCCGTACAGTACGGCAAAAGGCGCCATGCCAATACTCGCCTAGAAGCTGTTGTTGTAAGAGAACTCCACTAGATGTAGATGGTCCTCCCACGAACCCTTGAAATCCAACATGCACGCCCTCAGCATGTCCTCCAAGATCTGAATCGTCCTCTTGGACTAGCCATCTGTCTGCGGATGGTACGCCGTGCTGAAACTTAGACTCGTACCCAAACTCCTCTGCAAACTCTGCCAGAACTGAGATGTGAACCTCGTGTCTCTGTCCGACACGATACTCACGGGGACTCCGTGAAGTCGTACGATCTCCTGCACGATTCACGTTACATCACTATCTATCTAGGAAAAGGAAATTGAAACGGAGAGTAAAAGAATTTACCTCCATGTATCTCCTCGCTAGCGCCTCAGTGGACTGTCCTACTCGGAATGGGATAAAGTGCGCGGATTTGGTCAATCAATCTACGATCACCCAAATCGCGTCATTCTGCTTCGGACTCCGAGGCAGTCCAGTCACAAAGTCCATAGTGATGTGTTGCCACTTCCACTCCAGAATCGGAAGCGGTTGTAGCAACCCTACCGTACGCTGATGCTCCGCCTTCACTTGCTGGCAAACCAGACACTTGGCCACACTCCGAGCCACGCTCCTCTTCATGCCATGCCACCAAAAGTTCAGACGAAGATCCTTGTACATCTTGGTGCCACCAGTATGTACAGAATACGGCGAACTGTGTGCCTCAACCAGCAACTCCTCTCTAATATCCCCAGTTGGCACACACAACCTAGCTCCATACCTCAGCGAGCCATCCTCATGAATCAAAAAGTCAGTCTGCAAACCGGCTTCTACCTTCTCCCGAATCTTCACCAGCTTCGGATCTCCAGCCTGGCCAGCCTTGATCCGATCCACGATCGTCGACTGTATCTGCATACACATCAACGGAGAAGCCTCCCCAGGAAGAACGATCTCAATTCCAGACTCGCAAAAATCCTGCTGTAATCTCCACTGCGAAGTCAACATCATCACCACTGGAAGCCTACTCAGCGCATCCGAAACCACATTCGCCTTGCCGGGGTGATACTGCAAATCGATCTCATAATTCGCCATGAGCTCCAACCATCGACGCTGTCACATGTTGAGCTCCTTCGGAGTAAAAATATACTTCAAGCTTTTGTGATCGGTGAAGATCTTTACTTTCTCCCTCAGCAGGAAGTGCCTCCAAATCTTGAGCGCAAACACGACAGCAGCCAACTCCAAGTCGTGCATCGGGTAATTCTTCTCATGAGTCTTGAGCTGACGCGAAGCATACGCCACAACATGCCCGTGCTGATGAACCATGCAACCGAGACCCTTGCCAGAAGCATCGCAAAAGATCTCAAATCCTCCACTGCGATCAGGCACAACAAGAACAGGGGCAGTCGTCAATCTCTCCCTCAGAACACCAAAGGCATTCTTACAATTACCCGACCAAACAAAAGGTACATCCTTCCGCGTCAATCTGGTCATCGGCTCAGCAATACGGGAAAAGTCCTTAATGAAGCACCGATAGTAACCAGCAAGCCCAAGGAAACTTCGGATCTCAGATGCTGACTGCGGAACAGGCCACTCTCGGATGGCCTTGATCTTCTCGGGATCCACTGAAATACCATCTCCAGACACCACATGCCCGAGAAAAGCAACTCTGTCTAGCCAAAACTCGCACTTCGAAAACTTAGCATACAAACGATGCTTCATCAAAAACTCCAACACTGTCCTCAAGTGCGAGGCATGCTCTTCCTCCGACTTTGAATAGATCAGAATGTCGTCAATAAAGATAACGACAAACTTGTCTAAAAAGTCGTAGAAAATCAGGTTCATCAGATTCATGAAAACTGCGGGAGTATTGGTCACACCGAAGGGCATAACCACAAACTCGTAGTGTCCATACTTCGTCCTGAATGCTGTCTTCGGAACATCTTCCTTCTTCACCTTCAGCTGATGATAACCACTCCTCAGATACAACTTCGAAAACACCCTCGAACCTCCGAGCTGATCAAAAATATCATTGATGCAAGGCAATGAGTATTTATTCTTAATGGTCACCGCATTCATCTCCCTGTAGTCTACGCACATGCGACGTGAACCATCCTTCTTCTTCACCAGCAGCATCGGTGCTCCCCACGGAGACACACTAGGATTGATGTAACCCTTCTGCAAAAGCTCATCCAGCTGCTTCCGCAATTCCTCCAACTCAGCAGGTGCCATACGATAGGGCGCTTTCGAAATCGGCTGCGCTCCCGGAATAAGATCAATCGAAAACTTGAGAGCTTGATCGGGTGGTAATCCAGACATCTCCTCGGGGAAGACGTCATCGAAATCCCGCACTTTCGCTGGCCTCTCCAGCTCCATCTGCAAAGTCACAAACTCCACTGGACTGGCCTGACATCTGACAGGGCCAAGCGAACTGCTACCCAGGTTGAACTCAAATACTGGACGTCCGGGAATCTCGAACACCATTTTCTTCCTCCGACAGTCGATCGTAGCATAGAAGCTCGCAAGCCAATCCATCCCAAGGACTGCATCATAGTTGACGATGTCGTGGACAATGAAATCAGCGTAAAGCTCATATCCACAGACCACCAACAAGCAAGAATTGCAACCACGATGCACCGAGACCACGCCATTCCCTGTAACGATATTCCAACTCTTGGAAAGAGGGGACGTCGCCAAGGAATGATTCTCCACGAAGTACCGCGCCAAAATGCACATCGATGCACCTGAGTCAAAAAGGACTCGTGTAGGAAATGTGCACACCAGAATCACACCTACAAACAGTCTAACAATCAAGCCCTATTCTAGCAAACAATCATGTACAAGCAAACAACATAATCTAACAAACAAAACTAACTAAGAAAGGATCATCTAGATTGAGGATTACCTGCGATAACCTCATCCACAGCCATGCTCTCCACCTCAGACATCAGAAAAGCCTGCCGCCTCTGCTAAAAAGCCTGCTGAAAGGCCTGCCTCTGTGGAACAAGAGCTGCTCCACGTCCAGCAGGAACAGACGCTCTCTGCTGCAACGGCTGTGCTGCAACAGCTGCTCTCCAAGGCTGCTTCGACTTCGGACAGTCCTTCATGGTATGGGTAGGATCTCCACAGACAATACACTGGCCCATGAATCTCCTACACTGCTCCTTGATATGCTTGGTCATGCCGCAGAAATGGCAAGTCTTCTGAATAGGCCCTCCAGGCCTCTTGAACTGAACTGGCTGATTAGGCTTGAAACCAGGCCTAACCACCGCTCTGGCCTGCTCCATAGGCCTCTTCCCAGCCCCGGCAACATGTCCTCTCCTCTGGTTCACAATCAGCTCCTGCCTCCGTGCTGCTATCAGAACCTTCTGATAGGACTCCAGATCAGAGGAAGACACAAAACTCTGAAGCTCCAAAGCAAGTCCCTGCAGGAACCTCTGAGCCCTCTCATCAGCATCCTGCACCATCTTCGGTGCGAACCGACTCAGCCTGGTGAACTCTTGGTGGTACTGATCCACCGACAAGCTCCCCTGCTTCAAATCAATGAAGCGCTGCAACATCTCTCTCCGGGCAGCCTTCGGAAAATATTCCTCATCGAATCTGGACTTGAAGGTAGCCCAAGATATCGGCTCCTCCAACAGTTCCTCCTCAGCATCCCACCAATTCCGGGCATTGTCCCTCAGCTGCCTCTTCGCCAAGTCAACCCAGCCAACCTCGTTGACCTTGGACATCTTCAAATTGTCCTCAATATTCCTGACCCACTCGTCAGTAGCTAGAGGACCTTCAGTACCATCAAAATATGCAGGACCCAGCTCTCGAAACTGCTTCGCTCCTGGCTCGGAACGAGGGGCCTCTGGAACTGCCTGAGCAGCTCGAACAACTGGAGCATTCTGGACTTGCAGGAGCATGCCCTGCTGCACCTGCATCATTTGAAGCATCATCCGCATCATCTCCCCATTGGTGGGTTCCTTATCAGGCTCCTCGTCATGAGGGGGCGCACCACCACCAGCTCGGGTATTTCGCCTTCCTGCCATCTAATGACACAGAAAACGAAACAATTAGACTTATAGCTTATGGCTCAGATGTGGAATTTTCATTTGTGGACATCAAATATTATTATCGTTATTCCGGTAATCGCAGTTACAGAAGAGGACCTGCATGTGCCACCAACAAAACCTGTCACGCCCCGCTTCCCTAAAATGGAGGCGAGACATGAGAAGGTCCGCAGAGACGTGGAGCTGTGAAGCTACACGCCTGATAAGCGTCAAATCTGAATATATGCAGGTCCCTGTAAATGCAAATGGAACAAAGATAATAATAATAATATAAAGGAGACTGATAAAAGTTAACCAATCTCAGAATTTGTCCACAACAATATTCATCATCACAGGAAAGCCACCAGGCTAAAAGGAAGAGTCTAGGCCCAAACATGGCCGACAAAAGGCAACACGAACAAGGTATAGGTGCTACGCACCGACAACAAAAACAGTCTAAAACAACAACACAAACAGCCTCTACGACTGATCTCCCGTATCCTCAAACTCCTCGATGAACGCGGGCTCTGACTCAGCGTCAGCGAACACCACGTCCTCAGCAGCAACCTCAGGCTCAGGATCTAACATGTGTCACCCAAAAGAGTAAAGGGCACATGTCAGCAAGTCTAAAAGACTTGGGCAAGGAAACTGAAGGGAAGGTAAACTAAAAACCTAGCAGTTATAGTATGATGCATAACATGGCAAGTATAGGATGGAAGTAACAAGTAAGGTAAAGTGCAAGTAACAAGTAAGGTAGCAAGTATCAAGTATGGCATGGATGACAAGTTTTACAAGTATAAACACGGACAAGTACAAGTCAAGTAAATCACGTCAAGTAAACACGTCGTGCACAGAGATTACGTCTTCTGGCTAGAGTGGTGGATCAGGCCAACTCGTACACTCAGGTGATCGCTTATCCCTACCCCGCCACATGTATCGAGCCAGGGCATTACCCCTGAACGCATAATGCTCGCTTCTGGATCACGAGCCAGGAAGTGTATTTGGCATAGGGTTGTGCCTGCTAAAAGCAGGTGCCTAGCCTGATCAAGTAGTACAAGTAATGTAGCGTGTGCTACGAATGCAACATTCAACATGGATAACATAGCAGATAAGATGCATGGATGACAAGAAGTGCAAATAATTTAGAGTAGTCGGATCTAGCTTCGTTGTCAAGCTAGATCCTGAAATATGCGCCTAGGCGAGTATCATTTCGTCGCCTAGTCTCTTTTAAGCCTACAACAAGCAAATGGCCTAAGGCATGGCCTAAGACCCTAAGTGGAAAGTTTCACTTGCCTGGCACCAAGGATGACGATCAACGAGGCACGTCACAAAATGATAAACTACGGAGATGAGATCGCTGCCATGGCAAAACAATATTAGAACAATAACCAATCCAGAAGTATAATCGAATCTACGATGTCTAATATCTATTTTTATTAGGGTTTAACAAAAATCACCATGTGGGTTATGAGAATATTAAAGGATCGATTCACTAACCGCATCGTAACGGAAGAACGATGCCGAGCAAGCACGACAACGGAAGAACGATCCGGAGAACTATGGCTCAGATATGGAAATGGCGAGATAATCTGGAGAAATTGGGATTTGAGGGGGTTTTGGGGTTGGCCGGCGGCCTAATGGAGGTGGCCGGCGCAAGAATGGCGAGAGGGAAGATCCAAGGAAGAAGAAATGGCTTGGGGAATGTTGGAGGATGATTTGGGGAAGAAATGGGCTCAGAAGAATGAAGAAAGAGTAAAAGGATCGAAGGGTTTAAATAGGAAATGAAACGGCGGCGGAAATGAAACCTAGGGTTACGGGGTCATTTAGTCGGTCAAAGAAGAGCTGCTGACCGACTAGTTCGAGAACTAGTCGGTCGGTCGACCAACTGTGACCGACTAAGAGCAAACAGTAACTCGGTCGTCAAAATGGTCAATGAACTAGTCGGTTAAAGAACAATGGCTGACCGACTAGTTTGCAACCTAGTCGGTCGAAAAATGTTCTTAGACCGACTAACGATAAACAGTAACTCCTGAATAATTGATTTAATGAACTAGTCGGTTCCAGAAGGGTTCCTGACCGACTAGATTGGAATCTAGTCGGTTGGCCCCCCTTCTTGAACTAATTAAAGTGCACGAAAAGTCTCGAATCGAAGCGCGAAGCTCCAGGAAGATTCCTACGGCTTCTAAGATCAACCTATCTCTAAGATATGAGCGATATGGAGCTCGTCACGAACGACTTACTCCAAACTCAACGATCTAAGGAAGAAGCTAAAGAATCACAACGAAACGAACGAAAACGAAAGCTACGGAGACGAAAAATCACACATAAGGAGAAAATCCACCAAAAAATATATATAATATAGATAATCCAAATACATGAAAAACCAGTCGTTACACTGGTTGTGTTACGCATATGATTGTGGGTCGCTATACCAGTAAATAGTTATATGTGTTGGTCTTGTGGTATAGTTATTTACTAAGGACTTGCCTGTGTGAACGTATGTGTGCTAGCTAAACTGGGTGTGTAGATGTACTGAGTATATAGTGGTATGATTGATATATATGAATGAAATGTTAGCGTGTGTGGGTGTGCACCATGCACGGGTAAGTATGTGCTTAGTTATAGGTATTGGTGACTATGGTATGTGTGGCGTGATGTGAATATATGGTAAAATATTTGCATGCATTTGAATGACTATATAATTGTGAAATTATAGTAGTGGTAAATGATCTTAGATATAATAACATGATTTAATATTGAGTGGTGTGGTTACTTGTGTTGATATGTTGGCATTGGATGTACACTAGGAGATATAGGGAGTAGTCTATCCTTATTGTTTTGTTCATAGGTAGTTATCTAAACGTGGAGTGTTACGATGGTATTTGCTGGTGTGAACTATTAAATTGTTTGTGAGTATGTGCACCATGTTATGTAATAAGGGTTAATAGTTATGTAGGGATGCACGTGAATATATACATGTTCGTAGTGATAATGTTTGACTACTTATTGCATATATAAGCACTTGTAATGACTATACCTGGTTGGAACTATAGTGTGATGTGATTGGGATAGCTGCTAGTCTGGCAAGAGATATATTTATAGTTTGAAAGTCTGAGGACGGACCTTATTCTAAGGTGGGTAGGATGTAACGGCCTGTACTCACTATTCGTAATACGGCTGTGCGTATAGCAATTTCGGGTACCTGATTGGTTTTGTTAATTTGTATGTGAGTCATGCCATTGAGTCGATAGGGCCGTAGCACCTTGGTTGCATCCTTAGCAAGCCAACCCCCGACGTGTGCCCAACTTGGATTTACTGTCGCCTTTGGACCCCGTATCCTTTATACGCTTTTCGTGCACGTATTTATTTTAGACTTTGTCCGTATCCGAACCCTATAGTGTGATATGCCGTTGTGACCCTCTCGATGAATATTAAATTGTGGGATTAATTTGGGACGTCATTTCATGGGTCGTCCTCCCACGATATGGCTTTGTTTGCAGAGGCGTCATGACTTTCACTTTTGTTGTGAGACGTTTTCATTTTTAGTTTCGTTCCTCGTCGTTGAAATTGTGATCCGTCTTCTTAGTTGTATTTCTCTCGTCCGTGCGGTCACCCCAATATTTATCTTACGATTTTTGGGCCACGTTTGACCTACTTTCACTTTTTGCTCAACCTATTATCGGTTTAACCCTAAGTTTCTATTGGCTTTATCCACTAAGGTAATTATTAAAATATTATACATCCTAAAACTTAGTTGACTCAGCCCTTTGTTAGCACTTGGCCACACACACCTAGAGGGGAGAGGGTGAGAGTTACTATTTTAATAATAGTTATAACAAAATCCTATGATAACAAGTTGTAACCTAAAACCAATTCAAAAACCAAACCCAACAGATATAGCCCCTAGACCTAGACACCCCACGTGAGCTGCCCTTTCCTCTATTTAAAATACCTTAGGGTGTTATATTTATAACCTAGCTTCTATCTTCTCCCAGCGAACATCAACAGCCGCCGCCCCTAACATTTTTGTTCACGAAAACAACTACCAGGCGCCGCTTTTTCCCTAACCCATCATCCCCACGCGATGACAGCCGCGACGCCAACGTCGCCCACAGCGCCTCAATCTTCGAATGGCCACCTGCCCATCTCTGCATCACACCCACGGCAACTCATGCGATTCAG
Source organism: Scilla litardierei (assembly GCA_030789695.1). NCBI lineage: Eukaryota > Viridiplantae > Streptophyta > Magnoliopsida > Asparagales > Asparagaceae > Scilla > Scilla litardierei. The sequence continues at coordinate 218,397,833 of CM061141.1, read as the reverse complement.
ACCGCCGCCGACCGGCCTTGGGACGTCGCCCCGACATTCCTCCGACCCCATCGCCACCGTGGGCCTCCTACCCCGCCGTTCTAGGCACCGAAATCTACCGCAGCAGCAGCAGCAGCAGCCACCAACAGTTGCTGCAATTTGCAGTAGCGCACGGCGGCGCCGCCCCACGCGTCCAACCCGATTTGGCGTGCCTCCGACCCTCCCGACGGCATCCCCTCGCCGTCTAGCACTCACCACTACCTCCCTCCCGCCGTTGACAGCTCCGTGGCCGTCGTTTTCACGTGAACAGCAGCTTCCTCGTGCGACAACGATGTTCTGCGACCCCCATCGTGTCGCAGCGACGTCCGATAGCCCCCGCAGGCCGCCGTTGCTTCAAAAAGCGAGCTCTCGCTGTTTCGTGCTCTAACGATGTCCCGACGCGTCGTTGCATGATCTCGTCATCCTCTCTCACTATTGGGTTCTTTCGACAGTCTTCTACATCTCTTAGGGGTTTTTTTCGACGTCACGAATGACTACTACGATGCTCAACGTCGTAGTCTCGGTGTACGTCGACCCGTTCGTCCCGGTTCGTTGTTACGGCTTCCCCGAAGCCGTAAAACGTCAACTGATCACTTTGCTCGCTGTTTGGAATCTATTCGCAGATATCGTCGCTGTCCAAAGATTGGTGATCATAGGAATCTATTTTGGAATCAGGAATCATGAGCGTTTTCTATTATTCCAACCCCTGGCGTCGCTACCCGACGCCAGTGTAGCTCTCGCGTCGTGTAAGGGTAAATTTCTGAACACTTAGGACCCCCAACCCATCCAAGTTAAACAAGATAAAAATCGGTATTTTAATTGTCTGGTAATTCACTAATAAAGATAATTTAACTTGGGACTGTAGGCTGATGGATCCGAGCACATAGGTAGATTGGACTGGTTGGACGATATTTGCAGAACGGTTGATTGCAGGCAAGTAAAACTTGCCAAACTTGTGTTTTAGGCCATGTCTTAGGCCATTCCCTATTTTAGCGTAAAAGAGACTAGGCGACAAAATGATACTCGCCTAGACGCAAATTTTAAGGTCTAGCTTGACAATGAAGCTAGATCTGACACCCTGCCATGTCATTCATTCATTTCGCCTGCCACGTTTAAATTCCATATCTGTACGCACTTTACTTTTGCTCTGCCATGCCTGTGATGTTTAAATTCCTTACCTGTATGCACATTACTTGTAATCTTGCCATGCCATGCATCATTTCATGCTTGAATGTTTGTTTTCGTAGCACACGCTACGGGTACTTCCTTGTTCAGGCTAGGCACCAGCGTTGCAGGCACAACACTATGTCAAATACACTTCCTGGCTCGTGATCCAGAAGCGGGCTACATGTGTTGGTCAAAATCCAATGCCCGATACACGTGGAGGGGTAGGGATAAGCGATCACTTGAGCGTAGGAGTTGGCCCGTACAGCCACTCCAGCCAAAAGGCGTAATCTCTGTGCACGACGTGGTTACTTGACGTGGTTACTTGACGTGGTTACTTGACGTGTTTACTTGACTTGTAAAAATCCATGTGAATGATTTCCCTTGCCATGTATAACTTGTTGCCATGTATAACCTGTTGCCATGTCATACTTGACACACTTTACTACTTGTTGCATTCATATCTTAAATTGCCATGTCATCGCATACTTTTAGAACTGCTAGGTTGTTTCCTACTTTTAATTTCCTTGCACAAGTCTCTAGTAGACTTGCTGACATGTGCCCCTTTTCTCTTTTGGGTGTCACATGTTAGATTGTGAGCCAGAGTTGGTCGTCGAGGATGAACAGGTTGCAGGTGTTGAGTTCGAGGACACCGACGTCCAGTCGTAGAGGCTTCTTTTGGTGTTACTTTCTGCTTAGTCTGTTGTTAGGTTGTCGGTGCGTAGCACCTTTCTTTCTGTACGTTGATTATTTCTGTTGGCCATGCTTGGGCCTTTTAGACTCTTCTTTTAGCCTGGTGGCTTGTCTGTGATGTTGAAATTTATTGTGAACATTCTGAGATTGAAATAATTTTATCTGTCTCTTTTCTTTATTATTATTTTTTTTCTGCTTCGCATTTGCAAGGACCTATACTTGGTTATTCCAGACGCTTTACAGACTGGAGCCTCACAGCTCCAAGTCTGAGCGGACTTCTCACGCCTCGCCTCCATTTTAGGGAAGCGGGTCGTGACACGACCTAAAGGAGACTGTCGAGGCGGAGAGGAGGGAGAAGGGTATCTTGAGGCAGCGGCTAGAGGAGAGACGGGAAGTCGACCGCGACTTCATCGAAACCTCCATCCGCTGTTACCATGATAAGCATGTCGTACCGATGTTGCAAAAGGCCCGGGAGGCGGGAGTTCGCCAGGTGGCGAGAGACATTGGGACTCGGCAGGCGGAGAGATGGCGTCGCTGAGGGCTCAGCGTGGGGGAGCTTTGTTTTTCTTTTTGTACTTGGGCCCGACAGCGGTGCCCAATGTAATGTTATATTCCTAGTGGGCTTCATGGATAGCCTGGACCTTTAGATAAATGAAATGGATTAGTTTTGTCTGCGAGTCTTTTCCTCCATTCAGTGCACATAGATTGTTTGATTTCACGAGACCATAATTGCCCCCAACATTCCTCTATCAAAGATCGTCGGGTCGTCGATGGGGGGAGGTTGAGATACAGTAAGTTGGTCAAGGGTGGGACTCGGAGCTTGATGGGACGCCGGGGGTCCGAAGGGTCGAGGCGAGGAGATGTGCCCTGGACAGGCCGGTTGCTGAGGGTTGGTGTCGCAATCCGACTTCAATTATGAGGAATTTCACCTCCTAATCGGAATGATGGTGTCGGGGCCCTCCGTAGGCCCGAGTGAGCGAAAGGGGAGGGGAAGGAATTCGTGTCGGTTTGGCGTGATGATTTCGCCAAAGGAGAAGGCGGGAGTCGGATGGTCTCAGTGACTGCTTTGTAAGCCGACGCAACCTTTTCGAATCGGCGACGGATGGAAATCAAAGCGGCTCGACCATTCTTTGGGTGACATGTGGCGGAAGTGATGGTTGCTGTCAGGAAAGTCATATGTTGCATGGATCGAGGCATCATATCGCGGATCGAAGCGTCGACGGGCGCGGATCGGCGACACGTGGCCGGAAATCTATGGCTGTGATCCCTCGAGGCATCTTATAAAGAGTACTGGAGGGGGGTCAATGTGGGTTTCTCGTGTGAAAAAATTTTGGAGGGCTTGCGGTTGCCGGTGATTGTTTGGTCCTTCATGAAGTTGTCGTTCGAGACCCAACCGTTGTCGCAGAGTCGCCATCGAAGCCGTCGAGGTCGTTCAGGTACGAAACTTCTTCCTTTCTGATCTCTTCATCAACGTCTTCCTTCCATTTGTCGGGGTCAAAGGTGGTGGAGGAAGTGAGCTCCGCCGTGGACACGACGCCAAGCACGGGGAAGGGTTATCGGAGAGTTGGGGCAGTGGCACAGGCGATGATCAGTCGGTAGGCTCGCCTCCAGATTGTCACGCCCCGCTTCCTAAAAACGTGGAGGCGAAGCATGAGGAGGTCCGCTCAGACTTGAAGCTACAAAGCTGCAAGTCTGATAAGCGTCAATCAAATTTAAACTGCAGGTCCTTGCAACGCGAAACGAAACAAAGATAATAATAAGGAAAAGAGACAAAGAATAAATCTCAGAATATCCATAATAAATTTCAACATCGCAGAAAAGCCACCAGGCTAAAATAAAAGAGTCTAAAAGAGGCCCCAGCATGGCCAACAAAAGTACAAAGTACGAAAACAAAGTAATGGTGCAAGCACCGACAACTAACAGCAAGCTAAAGTAAAAGTAACTCCACAGTCACTAAAACTGGTCTCCGGTGTCCTCGTACTCCTCGACGAACGTAGGCTCAGGCTCAGCGTCAGCAAACACCTCGTCCTCAACAACTGTCTCTGGCTCAGGGTCTAACATGTGACACCCAAAAGACCAAGGGGCACATGTCAGCAAGTCTGGAAGACTTGTGCAAGGAAACTGAAAGTACAAGTAAAAGCAACCTAGCAGTTCTAGCATGATGCAATGACATGGCAGTTTAAAGTATGAGTGCAACAAGTAAAGTAAAGCAAGTACAAGAGAACAACTAGCATGGCATGGCAAGAGTAGTAAACTACTAACAATCACAAGTCACTTTTCAAGTCGTGCACAGAGTTCACACCTTACAGCTGAAGAGGCTGTACGGGCACACTTCTACGCTGAGTGGTCGCTCAACCCTACCCCTCCACGTGTATCGAGCCAGGGCCTTACCCCCGAACGGGAATGCTCGCTTCTGGACCACGAGCCAGGAAGTGTGTTTCATGTTAGCATATGGGTGCAACTAGCCCGGGACAAGCAAGCACAAGTATGTAGCGTGTGCTACGAATGCGACATTCAATCCATGGAGGACATGACATGGCAAGTATTAAAGCGTACAGGTAAGGAAAGTAAACGTGACAGTTTAGTATGTATGATCAACAAGTTTAAAGAGTTGGATCTAGCTTCGTTGTCAAGCTAGATCATTTAGGTGACGGATCTAGTTTCGTTGTCAAACTAGATCAAGTAGGCGTCTAGCCAGCTATCATTTCACTGACTAGTCTCTTTTACGCTAAAAGCAAGGAAGTGGCCTAAAACATGGCCCTACACAAGAGTTGGCAAGTTTCACTTGCCTGCAAGTATCACGTCTGAGCAACACCGTCCAACGAGTCCAAAATCACAATAATCCTATGTGCACAAGTCCACCGGCCTACATCCGTTTTATTAATCTTGATTAGTGAATTATAAAACATTTAAAATACTTTAAAAATACTGATTTTAGTCTTGATTAGCATGCAATTGGGTTGGGGGTCCTAGGGGTGCAAAGCGTTACCTCAACACGACGCGAAAGCTACACCAGCGTCGGGTAGCAACGCCGAGGTTGGAATAATAATATCGCGCTCCAAGTCCAGATTCCAATTAGATTCCTCGCTGGAAGTTTCAGAGCAATCAACCGGGGCGACGATTCCAGATTCCAAAGCTAGCATGTGCGACAACGGGCTACGACGTGTCGCAACGTCGTACGCGGCAAATCGTCGAAGAGAATGCACCTAGGTGGGGCCCACAGTAGTCCTAGGGACCTATGTGGGACCCACAATACCTCTGGAGAACTTGGGGGGCCCACGGTGGCAAGCGATGCGACGAATGCGGGGTTGCGACGAGTGGCTCTCGGTCGTACAGCCTCGGTGCGGGGAGATCCGTCGGTCGGGCACAGAGGATGCGAGGTTGCGACGCTTGGGGGTGTGCAGCAGTGCGGGGACGTGCTTGGTGCGGGGCCTCCTCTCGGTCGGTGCGGAGGAGGGGCACGGTCAGGCGCTTGGTTGCGGGGGCTGCGAAGTTGCAATGTTGCAACGTTGCAACGTCGGTCGGTGCGGAGATGTGGGCCGGTCGGGCACGGTGCGGAGCGGAGCGGCAGAGCGGGGGTTGGTGCGGGCGGCTGTGCGGGTTGAGCCCTCGGTCTGACCGACAGCCTCTCTCGGTCGGAGCGGGGGAACGGAGCGGGCAGCTGCTACAGTGTGCGGAGCGGCTTGGTGCGGGGCGGGGCTTCGGTCGGAGCGGGGGAACGGAGCTGTTTTCCACGGTCGTGCGGCAGAAGTTCGTCGCAACGTCGCAACGAATCGTCGCAACGTCAAATTTGAGTTTTGGAAGCGGCTAGGGTTATTTTCTTGCGAAAATAGGTCTTCCTAGGGGTTGTTTATATAGTGTAGATGTGTTGACTTGGTCTAGGGCTAAATCTAATCGGATTAGAAGTTCAAAAATATTTAAAATTTGAATCTCAATTTCTCCAACTCACACAAGGATTTGACTCGGTCCAAATGAGCTGGAAATTGGCTCAAAAATTCTTTAATACGTTTAAAACTCAAATAAATTTTATTTGGCCGAAAATAATTTCAAAATTAATTATTAAAAATATTGTAAACCTTGTTAAAAATATAAAAGTGGTCAAATAAACTCCAAAAATTATAAAATAAATATCGGGGTGATCGTGATGACGAAAGTGAGCTAACTCAGAAGACGGATCTCAATTTTGACGTCGGACGACGAAACTAAAAATATAAACGTCTCCCGTCAAAAGTGAAAATCGCCACGTCTCATCGAATAAGATTAAATTGTGGGAAAACGACTCGAGAAACGTCGTTCCAAATTAGTGCCACTATTTAATACTCTCAGAGACGTTCACAACAGCATATCACACAAAAGTGTTCACAAACAAATAACGTCTAAAATAAACACGTGCACGGCCAAAAGCACGTGCACGAACAAGGTACAACGAAAAGTGGTTGTTACACAGATGCTTCGAAGGATCGGAGGAAGGGGAAAAGATCCCTAGCGAGGACCTCGAGGCCCGTCCCTCCGGTCGCTGTTACGGTGGCGGAGGCCGGAGGGGTTCCGGACGAGATTACTGGCGCGAGGTTGGTGTTGAAGACCTCAATCTCGGAAATTAGCAAGTTGTACATCAGGCCGCCTTACTCCATCAGAGAACCCAGCGTAGCGAAGCGGGTGTGTTTTGCTGGAGACAGCGAGGTCGGGGTGTACGTTTCCTGCTTTCAACAGGGGTTGCGATTCCCCCCTCATCCCTTCGTGCTAGAGGTGCTGCATTTCCTGGAGTTGACACTATTTCACCTGATGCCGAATTTCTTTAGTGCAATCACATGCTTTTTGGTGTTGTGCGTGAGCAACCGGGTTTGCCCGTTCCTTTCCTTATTCCAGCACTTTTTCGTGGTGAAGCGGCTGAGGTCCTACTACTACCTGTCTGCCAAGAGGAGCAAGCCACTCGTAAGGGGGCTGCCGGGCAAGATCAAGGGGTGGGGCAAGCAATATGTGTTTGTTTCGCTGCCCGCGTGTGTGGTTATAAGGGCGAGCTGGGGGGTTGAACTCCGATGCATCGAAGGGGATCAAACTGAGCGGAGAGGAAGAAGATGCAGCCCGGCTATTGATGGCGATCATGCCAGAGGGTCGTGAGTTCGGGATGCTTGCTGAGTATGATAGGGTTACTCGGCATATTTGGCCCGAAGGTACGATGAACTGTGTGGCTGCTGCATCTGAAACGCTCACTCTAAGCTTTCTCTCTTCTGCAGGTCGCGACATGAGTATCTCATTAAAGGAGATAAAGAAGCGGGCTGAGGAGCGGGCGGAGCAGAGGGTGAGACAGGCGGATTCGAAGAGGTCGCGTGATGAGGCCGGAGAGATGGGTTCGAGAAAACGAAGGGCACCCACGAAGAGGAGGAGGCCGTCCGCCTCGTCGTCCGTCAGTGATATCCGGCGGGAGGGGAGTGTCCGTCAACTCGGGGAGGGGGTTATGCCGGATGTTACCACCCTGGTTATCAATCTGGAGGGCGAGGAAGAGGGGCGTTTCGAACCTCGGGAGGTCGCCCTCGAAGTCCATCCGTCCAGCCCAAGGGTATCCCCCGTCACGGAGGGGGTCGTAGCCCCGGATCGACCTGAGCGGTCCGGTGGGTCGGGCTCTGGGTCCGGGTCGTCGGCAAGGGTGGGCTGGCCTTACGACTGCTCGTGGTTTGGGCTGGAGCGGCAGGCCCATCCTATCTGCGCGGCTTCACTCATCCGATTCAAGGCCAAAAAGGCCGAGGTCGAGGGCTACCCAGACGAGGCCCTCCACCGAATGCCCTTCAGAGTGAGCGACGATGAGTCCGTCTTCGAAGACGGTGGGGTTGCGACGAGGTTGGTGGAGAACCTATTCCTGCCCTGTGACAAGGTGGGTTTGGAGACTGTGGGGCATGAGGGGCTATGCGGCACTGTGATATAGCATGGTGTGCAGGTAGACGATCCCCATGGGGCTATGAAGCGGGGGACGACGTGTCAGAGGCGGGGGGCGAGGTTCGGCCCCCATGGGAAGATAGAGGAAAGGGAGGTGGAGGGGGCCTTTGGTGGCTGCTCTATCCATCGGGGCTCTTTCTGCCAGTTGGAGTCTTTGTGGGACGGGTCCGGATAGAGAGGGGCGGTCTGCCGTAGGTCCTCTTCTTCCCCTGTCGCAAGTTGTCTAGGAGAAGTCGAGGAGTGGAAGGCAGGGCGCCCCTTGTGTCAGAGGGATAGCCTATCAGCGTGGCGGGCCGTTGGGAGGCGGCCCGCAGGGGCCGGTATGTCCCAGCGGAGGCTGAAGCACCCAATGGGGTGATTTGGCAGGTCTGCCCCATCCATCAGGTTGTCGGCCCATTGCGCCAGCGCGCATGGGACGCCGGTAGAGGGGCGTGGTCCGCCATTAGAGTTCCAGCTCCCATGTCTCACATTGTCCAAGTGAGGCTGAGGAGCAACGGACGGGGCATCCGACATGTAAGGGGAATAGCCCCTCGGGGACCGTTGTGTGGGGGAGGCCGCCCGTTGGAGCGGTTGGGGTCCCTTGCTCTTTCTCCTCCTTCATGGAAGGGGTTGAGATTGACTTGCCCTCCCTTTATCTTTTTCCTCCCCTCCCTCAAAGGGGTGAGGAGAGTATTTATAGAGGGAGTCAGCTTACTATTCCCCCCGAGTTAATGTGATGAGCTAGCATTATTAATGGGCTCCTTTGAATCACGTCTATTGGAAGTCGCTTTTGGTAGGTGGTGCCAGACGTGATTCGCCAGTCATTGACTCTTGGGGGGGTGTCGTCATTAATGTCGCCTTCCCCGAGCGTCCTTTCGTGACGACGAGTCGCTTCGGTGGCAGGCTTTATCAGGACACCGAGTTGTTCATCGGCCCTTGGCCTGTGCGAAGGACGCCTCGAGCCGTGCACCCTTGTCCTTTTCCCGAGGTTCGAGTTTTTCGAGGATCAGGGGTTTTCTTGGGAGGCCGGTGGTCAAGCGGGTGTCGTTTGTGGCACTCCGGTTTGGGTGGCGAAGCTCCGTAAGCTCGCCCCGGCGGTCTTCACTGGTGGGAGAGCGAGCGCATAGCTTGGCCCGCGCACCTCCCTGGTTCGGGTGGAGAGGATTGGTCATGTCTCAGAGTCTTTGAGAGGGCTGGTATTGGGCCGTCGCCTACCCTGCATATGGCGCTCTGGTTTGGGTGGCGAAGCTCCGTAAGCTTGCCCTGGAGGTCTTCACTGGTGGGGGGAGCGAGCACGTAGCTCGGCCCGTGCCCCTCTCCGGTTTGGGTGGCGAGGATTGGTCCTGCCCCAGAGTCTTTGAGAGGGCGGGTATTGGGCTGTCGCCTCCCCGCAGCCTCTATAGTCGGACGGGTATTGGGCCGTCGCTTACCCCGCATATGGCGCTCTGGTTTGGGTGGCGAAGCTCCGTAAGCTTGCCTCAGAGGTCTTCACTGGTGCGGGGCGGAGCGACCGCGTAGCTCGGCCCGTGCCCCTCTCCGATTTGGGTGGCGAGGATTAGTCCGACCCGGAGTCTTTGAGAGGGCGGGTATTGGGCCGTTGCCTCCCCGCAGCCTCTATAGTCGGACGGGTTTTGGGCCGTCGCCTACCCTGCATATGGCGCTCCGGTTTAGATGGCGAAGCTCCGTAAGCTTGCCCCAGAGGTCTTCACTGGTGGGGGGAGCGAGCGCGTAGCTCGGCCCGTGCCCCTCTCCGGTTTGGGTGGCGAGGATTGGTCCTACCCCAGAGTCTTTGAGCGGGCAGGTTTTGGGCCGTCGCCTCCCCGCAGCCTCTATAGTCGAACGGGTATTGGGCCGTTACCTACCCCACATATGTCGCTCCGGTTTGGGTGGCAAAGCTCTGTAAGCTTGCCCCGGAGGTCTTCACTGGTTGGGGGAGAGCGAGCGCGTAGCTCGGCCCGTGCCCCTCTCCGGTTTGGGTGTCGAGGATTGGTCCTGTCCCGGAGTCTTTGAGAGGGCGGGTATTGGGCCGTCGCCTCCCCGCAGCCTCTATAGTCGGACGGGTATTGGGCCGTCGTCTACCCCATATATAGCGCTCCGGTTTGGGTGGCGAAGCTCTGTAAGCTTGCCCTGGAGGTCTTCACTGGTGGGGGGAGAGCGAGCGCGTAGCTCGGCCCGTGCCCCTCTCTGCTTTGGGTGGCGAGGATTGGTCCTGCCCCGGATTCTTTGAGAGGGCGGGTATTGGGCCGTCGCCTCCCCGCAGCCTCTATAGTCGGACGGGTATTGGGCCGTCGCCTATCCCGCATATGGCGTTGCGGTTTGGGTGGCGAAGCTCCGTAGCTTGCCCCGGAGGTCTTCACTGGTGCGGGGGGGGGGGGGGGGGAGCGAGCGCGTAGCTCAGCCCGTGCCCCTCTCCGGTTTGGGTGGCGAGGATTGGTCCTGCCCTGGAGTCTTTGAGAGGGCAGGTATTGGGCCGTTGCCTCCCCGCAGCCTCTATAGTCGGACTAGTTTTGGGCCTTCGCCTACCCGCATATGGCGCTCCGGTTTGGATGGCGAAGCTCCGTAAGCTTGCCCCGGAGGTCTTCACTGGTGGGGGGAGCGAGCGCGTAGCTCGGCCCGTGCCCCTCTCCGGTTTGGGTGGCGAGGATTGGTCCTGCCCTGGAGTCTTTGAGAGGGCGGATATTGGGCCGTCGCCTCCCCGCAGCCTTTGTAGTCGGACTGGTATTGGGCCGTCGCCTACCCCGCATATGGCGCTCCGGTTTGGGTGGTGAAGCTCCGTAAGCTTGCCCCGGAGGTCTTCACTGGTTGGGGGGAGCGAGCGCGTAGCTCGGCCCGTGCCCCTCTCCGGTTTGGGTGGCGAGGATTGGTCCTGCCCCGGAGTCTTTGAGAGGACGGGTATTGGGCCGTCGCCTCCTTGCAGCCTCTACAGTCAGACGGGTATTGGGCCGTCGACTACCTCGCATATGGCACTCCGGTTTGGGTGGCGAAGATCCGTAAGCTTGCCCCGTAGGTCTTCACTGGTTGGGGGAGCGAGCACGTAGCTTGGCCTGTGCCCCTCTCCGGTTTGGGTGGCGAGGATTAGTCCTACCCTGGAGTCTTTGAGAGGGCGGGTATTGGGCCGTCGCCTCCCCGCAGCCTCTATACTCGGACGGGTATTGGGCCGTCGCCTACCCCGCATATGGCGCTCCGGTTTGGGTGGTGAAACTCCGTAAGCTTTCGTCGGAGGTCTTCACTGGTGGGGGGAGCGAGCACGTAGCTCGGCCAGTGCCCCTCTCTGGTTTGGGTGGCGAGGATTGGTCCTGCCTCAGAGTCTTTGAGAGGGCAGGTATTGGGCCGTCGCCTCCCCACTGCCTCTATAGTCGGACGGGTATTGGGCCCTCGCCTACCCCGCATATGGCGCTCAGGTTTGGGTGGTGACGTCCCCCACTTTTGCGCGTCAGATGTGTGCAATATATAATTGGGGGTGTGAGATTTAAATTTTTATAACCGCAAGCGCACGGTGTTGTAGTGTGGCTTGGGGGTCGAACTCAGGGTGGCGTGGTTGTGCTTGTGTCAAGAAGGATCGGATTCACCCCATGGGCGAGCTAGCCCGAATCGGATGATGGGTTGTCACAGAAAATAGAATGCGAGGGATAAACAATATAAAGGGAAAACCCGGGACTTCTGTTTCCACCCGACCGTGCGATTCTCACCGATACGGCCTACGGGTAGGATAGCGATCGAAATTAGGGTCTAATGGTGAGACGTTGCCTCTAAAAGTTGTACCAGCGTCCTATGGGCCCGATATTCCGGTCGGTGCCCAGGATGATACGCCGGACTTCCTGGGTTCGGTCAGTGGGCATTCCCATGTCCATTAACACTGACCGACTCCAGGAGCACTAAGCTCGCAATGATAACTCCCAACGGCTCATCCTACCGCTCCCGCGCGCTAGGATTCGACGTCTACGCTAAGGGCGTGAGCTATGGCTTGGGAGTCAACCGCCAAGTTTATTCCCCCTTGGCCCAATGTTCAAAGGCGGTCTTTTTCCCGCCGATGACAATAAAATACCCTGCGTAACCGGTAGATTCCTAATCCCTATCGATTTCCTGGTCCTATGGACGCATCGGGGAGAACCCACGAAGGGGTTTCCACCAAAATCCCAGATTTGGGAACTACTCACACATATTTACTAAAAAGCAATCTAAATAAAAATCGACCGTTAGAAACATGATCATGCGATTGAAAAGTAGTAAGAGCAATGCAAATAACACTATATTAAATTTTAACAAAGATCAGACAACTTACTAATATCTGAAAAATTACAGCCGTCAAGAGAGAGAAAAAACAGCAAAAAATAACAACTCTCGTTTCTGGAAAACCTAGGGGTCATATATATAGAAAACGATATCACCCGATCGGGTGAAGAATCACCCAATCGGGTGACCTACTTCATTCTTCGGTAGCTCAGCATGGGACTTCACCCGGTCATACGACACAGTCGGTTGAGGGTTGAAGCTGACCGGTTGGATCTTCGCGCCGTCGGGTGAACCGGTCAGTTGAGCTCTCCGTGTCTTGGCTTCGGAGAATTGGCTACAGGTGAACCGATCAGGTGAAGGTCACTCGATCGGTTGGCATTCAGCATCAAATTCCATAGAGTTAAGGCGTTGTGAACCGGTCTCCGAACCGACCGGTTGACTTCCTGACCGCTCCAGCTTGTGTCGGGGTGGTGCACGCGTGCATCACCCGATCGGTTGGAAGAGACCATCCGATCGGGTGAGGGGCTGAAAGATGCGATCTTCGTCGTTTGACCCCCTGGATCACGTGTGACTCCTCCCGTTACTCTGGGGACTCATGATATCGTCGTTTTATGTCCCCTACGCCGGTGAACTCCTGCAAATATACAAAAACACGGAAAAGTGAAAGAAAACAAGAAAACACGGGAAAACGAATACAAGACGACAGAAAATAGCGAAAAAACACGGATGAAAACGTGCGCGAATATATGAAATATAAACGCACGTCAAAATCCCCCAAGCTGAACCCTTCCTCATCCTCGAGAAAGACGAGTGAGAGTAGGAGCTCAGAGGGAGAAAATGGAGAGAAAGAGGGAAAGAAGAGAACTCTAAATCCTAAATCGCCCGTCAGGGCCAACAATACCAAAAACGACACACCAAGCAAGCAAACGCCAAATCACAGCACTAAACCAAGGAATACGAGTCCAGACAAGTGCCGTATACCAAGGAATGCGAGTGAGTGTGGTCGTGTGCTAGCAGTCGGTGTCACTAGCTACGATGTGCAATAAAGCTCCATATACACAAATCCAAGATATGACCCAAATATTGATTCGATTCGAATTTGCGGTGAATATTAGCTCAAGCATGCATGAGAAGAGTATAAGAATACAAGCGTATCATGCATCGGGGATTCCACAGCTAGGGACAAGGAAATCACCACACTATAGCCTAGATAATCGCTAGAAGGTCCCTATGCCAAGTGTTTTCGAAAACGATGGAGGTTGAGAAGGTGTGGAGTAGAACACACGGTGCAAATTCTCGCCTTCCCTTTATTCTCGGTAGATAGGAAAAATATTCACACTGGAAATTTTTGGGTTTTGGGTATTTGTATTTTTTTTTGGATTTTTGGCTATACATATTTTTTTCTTTTCTCTTTTCTTTTCTTTTTTGGGTTTTTCTTTTCTCTCTTTTTTTTGGATTTTTGGATATTGGGATATATACATGTGTACTCTCCCAAGTGGGAGAACGGTACACGACGAGGGGATTTGCACCAAGTAAAAAAAAGAAATCGGAATTCTAAACACTTGGGCAAATGAGATATTTCTCGCTAATCATAGCATAGGCTAAATGGGTTATCCTAGTCCTTGTTTGTGGAATCCAGACACATGCGAATTGAAACATACGATATAAACATATAACATGCATATAGAAGCAGACAGTAGAAGTAAATACCGCATATTCAAATCGAAGCATGATAATCTAGGGGTCAACCAAGGATACATATATAAATCAACATCACAAAGTAGAAGCACACAATAAGCTAGTCACGACACACGACTCACATAGAAGCATAGTGAACCCACGAGCATGAAATGCAATAGGACTCGGCTTCCTAGGGTTAGTGAATGTGCTCATCGTAGCTATGCTAAGTGTGTGTGTGTGTGTGTTTCAGTGGCAATTCATCATATAGGGTCAACTCTAGGAGAGAGAGAACAAAAGATGAGAAGAAAAAGAAAACCACGATGGAAAACGACTCAAAACGAAGAAAAACAACACAAATGACGCACGAAGTGCAACTCCCCCGAGCTGAAACTTGCATTGCCCTCAATGCAATAATAGTTTATACAAGAGGGCAAAGAAATTGGGGGAGGGGTGCGCATTGACACAAAAAGTGAAAAACATGAAAAACACATGAACGAAACTAAAAAATAAAGAAAAAGAAACACTCAAATAAAAGATGTAAAACACGACGAAAGAACACATAGACACAGACACACAACAACGACACGTGAAAACATGCACACAAATCCATTCCCCCCAAGCTGAACATGATAATGCTAGCGAAATGATATGATCAATGTGATGCAGAAATATGCTAGGGAAAAATCGGAAAAGAAAAGAAAGAAATCAAAATGCAGGAGAGACGGGGTGCTCATTCTCCTCAAAGAGGATGTGGGGTGTGGGCGGTAGAAGTGATAGAAGGGCACGACATGATGGGTTATTATGATGCAAAAGCAAATCCTAGATACGCTCCCCTCGCTAATGAGAGGAGACGAGATTATTCAAATCTAAACTAGAAAGCTATAAATTTTTACACTATTGGATTAGGATACACCTGAGCATAGGCGGATCCAAGATCTGAAGTGGGGCAGGTAGCTGCTCTAACTACTCCTTCTGTGGCTCCGCCAGAAGAGCTGTGCCACGTGTGCCAATGGACCCAAGCAATACACCTCCAAGCATCCCTCGTAGGTGTCCACCTGTGACTTGCAAAGGACGAGGTGCATTAGTCCATGGCAAGAAATTATTTCCCAAAATAAATGTATCCCAGAGATAGTCACCGATAAATGATGGTAAAATATTTGAAATGTGGCAAACACTCCTTGGAAATGGTATGCTATCCTCTGTGCTAGCGACGATCAAATCCCCGCTCTCCATATGAAGTTGCTCTCCAGGTGGTGACACATCGCAGCATACCTCAAGGGAAGTCGATCCTGTGTCCTGCGAGAGATATGGTGTGTCAAAAATATACAAGTCTAAAGGAATAGGACGTGAAAAGCGAGACTTAAATGTGGAGTGAGAGTGAGTATGAAAATCTCCCTGAATAGGGGCAATATGATCAAGTAGATGCTCAGCCGCAGAAGACGTGGAGCGTGACGGTAGAGGTAGATGTGGCTCGGGCTCCATGAAGTGGACGATCGTATCCAAGCCCTCATGCACATCCTCCTCGACGTATGCTCATACTCCACCATCTGACCTATGTCTTGAATGACATCCTCATGGTTGACCACAGACCAAGGAGGAAGCTGCGACAGAGATGGCTGTGGAGGTGGATGTAGAGCGGACCCCTCGTATGTGGTCGTGGTGTCCTCGTCCTCACACACATCCTCCTCGCCGGTATGCATAATCTCTGTAAACTCCTCAGTGCTCTCAGAGGACTCATGTGGGGTATCCAAATCAAGACAAGAAGTCTCTCCCACAGATCCTAGAGAAATCTCCCCATCCTCACTATCATCATCAAAAAATGCTTCGTCATCCAAGTGGTAGTATTGGAAAAATGGGGTATCGGCATGCGATGTGTCTATGGTGGCCGATGGCATGGTGGTCTCAACCATGGAAGTGGGTATATCCTCTCCTTCATCCCCTCTCATAGGTGTAGGCTCGGTGATTGGTACCATGAAGTTTTGTAATAATTGGCCTTGGTTAAACATGGCACTTTCAAGGAGAGACACGAGACTTGATTCTTCTTGTGTTGGTGGAGGGATATAAGGTTGAGGAAATGGATGGGAGGTGTTTGGGAAATGGTTGTGGGAAAATGTATGGCCTTGGTGTAGGGGGAGGCTCTCAAGCGTAAATGGGCAATCATAATACATGTGCCCAACCATCCCACAAGTCTCACAAACCACAACTGAATAAGGATCGTATCCTCCCATCTGAGCATCGAAATTTGATCTCCACATGGTAATATCAAAGATACCTGGACAACAAAAATAAGAAAACTAGAGAGGAGCGTCAATAGCACAAGAGAAGAACAAAAAGATAATATAATGGTGGGGGAAGTGATCGAGAATGCACCTGCAATTTCTTGCGGCGCACGTATGGGGTGACGGAAGTGGAGGGTAGTGGAGCTGTGAGGGGAACATTGGAGGGAATGGAAACTGTGGGAGTAGATGAGGTAGTGGGGATGGAAGTAGTGATAGGAGGGGATGGTCGCCTAGGGGGTGATGGTGGAGGTGAAGAATGTGATGGGGGAGGTGACGAACGTCGAGGTGGTGAAGGTGGTGGTGTGGGTGGTGGTGGTCCGTGGACGTGAGTGAGAAGGCGGAGGATGGCGGCCACGTTCCTATCAAGTGCGAGGAAACATGGGTGAGAGAAAATGGAAGAGGATGGGACCGAGGGGATAGAGGACGTGGCAAGAGCACGAAGAGCAGTGATCTCGGCCTCGAGACCAAGACGAGCTGAGGCCTGGCGGCGACCAAAAGAAGTGGACTGACGTGAAGCAGAAGTGGTGCCGGGAAGTGATGTGGAAGTAGTGCCGGCGGCAGTGGTCATGCCGGCACTGGACACAAGGCTGGAGATGGCCTCAGAAAGATCCGCAGAAGTGATAGGGCCAGGATCACGGGTGGTGTGACTCGGGCCAGCCCTGATATCTCCCCGGCAACGGCGCCATAAAGCTTGACGTCCCCCGCTTTTGCGCGTCAGATGCGTGCAATATATAATTCGGGGCGTGAGATTTAAATACTTATAACCGCAAGCGCATGGTGTTGTAGTGTGGCTTGGGGGTCGAACTCAGGGAGGCGTGGTTGTGCTTGTGTCAAGAAGGATCGGATTCACCCCATGGGTGAGCTAGCCCGAATCGGATGATGGGTTGTCACAGAAAATAGAATACGAGGGATAAACAATATAAAGGGAAAACCCGGGACTTCAGTTTCCACCCTATCGTGCGATTCTCGCGATACAGCCTACGGGTAGGATAGCGATCGGAATTAGGGTCTAATGGTGAGAAGTTGCCTCTAAAAGTGGTACCAGCATCCCATGGGCCCGATATTCCGGTCGGTGCCCAGGATGATACGCCGGACTTCCCGGGTTCGGTCAGTGGGCATTCCCATGTCCATTAACACTGACCGACTCCGGGAGCACTAAGCTCGCAACGATAACTCCCAACGTCTCATCCTGCCACTCCCGCGCGCTAGGATTCGATGTCTATGCTAAGGGCGTGAGCTATGGCTAGGGAGTCAACCGCCAAGTTTATTCCCCCTTGGCCCAACGGTCAAAGGCGGTCTTTTTCCCGCCGATGACAATAAAACACCCCGCGTTACCGGTAGATTCCTAATCCCTATCGATTTCCTAGTCCTATGGACGCATCGGGGAGAACCCACGAAGGGGTTTCCACCAAAATCCCAGATTTGGGAACTACTCACACATATTTACTAAAAAGCAATCTAAATCAAAATCAACCGTTAGAAACATGATCAGGCGATTGATAAGTAGTAAGAGCAATGCAAATAACACTATATTAAAGTTTAACAAAGATCAGACAACTTACTAATATCTGAAAATTACAACCGTCAAGAGAGAGAAGAACAGCAAAAAATAACAACTCTCGTTTCTGGAAAACCTAGGGGTCATATATATAGAAAACGATATCACCCGATCGGGTGAAGAATCACCCGATCGGGTGACCTGCTTTGTTCTTCGGTAGCTCAGCATGGGACTTCACTCGGTCATATGGCACGGTCGGTTGAGGGTTGAAGCTGACCAGTTGGATCTTCGCGCCGTCGGGTGAACCGGTCGGTTGAGCTCTCCGTGTCTTGGCTTCGGAGAATTGGCTACAGGTGAACCGATCGGGTGAAGGTCACCCGATCGGTTGGCATTCAGCATCAAATTCCAGAGGGTTGGGGCGTTGTGAACTGGTCTCTGAACCGACCGATTGACTTCCTGACCGCTCCAGCTTGTGTCGGGGTGGTGCACGCGTGTATCACCCAATCAGTTGGAAGTGACCAACCGGTCGGGTGAGGGGCTGAAAGATGCGATCTTCGTCGTTTGACCCCCTGGATCACGCGTAACTCCTCCGTTGCTCCGGGGACTCATGATATTGTCGTTTTATGTCCCCTATACCGGTGAACTCCTGCAAATATACAAAAACACGGAAAAGTGAAAGAAAACAAGAAAACACGAGAAAACGAATACAAAACGGCAGAAAATAGCGGAAAAACACGGAAGAAAAAGTGCGTGAATATATGGAATATAAACGCACATCAGGTGGCGAAGCTCTGTAAGCTTGCCCCGAAGGTCTTCATTGGTTGGGGGGAGCGAGCGAGTAGCTCGGCCTGTGTCCCTCTCCGGTTTGGGTGGCGAGGATTGGTCCTACTCCGGAGTCTTTGAGAGGGCGGGTATTGGGCCATCGCCTCCCCGTAGCCTCTATAGTCGGACGGGTATTGGGCCATCGCCTACCCCGTATATGGCTCTCCGGTTTGGGTGGCGAAGCTCCGTAGGCTTGCCCCGGAGGTCTTGTATCTTAAACTGAAACTTTCAAGTGGAGACAGCGAGATTTGAAAAAGCAATGGAAGAAGAAATACTTCATTAAAGACTTACAATTTCCGGCTACGTCTTAGTCGGTGCCCCGCGTTCCCTCGGTGGATTAGCTTGCCATCCTCGGGGGGGTGGGGGTGGTGCTAAGGCAGGCGTGGCTAGTCTGACGGCATCGACGAACTCGTAGGGTCCATTCCCTCTTGCAGCCCGCTTCCCCCAGCGAGCGGTCTCGGTGGGCTGGAAGGTGGCGTCCCTTAGGACCAAGTCACCGATTCAGAAGTTCCATCCCTCCACCCACGTGTCACAGTGCCGGTGGGAACGGTCTTGCCCTCCTTCGCGGCCGCGGGTATCCCGACGGCTTCTTCATCAGGCGTCGGCCTTCGGCTGTAAACGTCTTCCCTATCATAGGGGAGGTCGACCAACATGGTTTGCTCCGGACCCTTGTGCTTGGTTGACCCCACGTAGCAGCTCCTGGATAGCTTCTGGCTCCCCCGCACTGACCCCACCCCTCGCGGGTTCTGGAACTTGACCATCTGGTGAAGCAGGCTGGGGAGCGCCCCGATGGCCGTCAGGTATGGCCGCCATATGATCCCATTATATACCGACATGATGTCGACAACCACGAACTGCGTCATACGGGTGACAACCCTCGGTTCCTCTCTAAGAGACACCGGTAAGGTGATCACCCCCACAATAGGGGTCGAGTGGCCAGTGAAGCCGACGATGGGCCCCGTGCAAGGTCTCAGGTCTGCCTATCTTAGTCCCATCTTCTCAATCATCGACTTAAAAAGGATGTCGTAAGAGCTCCCAGTGTCGATCAGGAGGTGGCTGACGACGGCCGTCCCGATCTGGGCTTCGATTACGATGGCGTCATCATGTGGCAGCTCGATTCCATCCAGATCTTTGTCGCTAAAGGTAATGGGAGGTCGGGCTGCCCTTCTTCCCCTCGTGTCCCCGCCGAGACCCACTGTCATCACTTGTCGCGCGTACGCCTTCTTGCTCGATGACGACGCTCCTCCCGATGACGGTCCACCACATATCATATTTATGCGCATGACCGGCTTCGGGGGGAGAGGTTCCTCCCGCTCCTCACGCGGTGGTGGGTCTGCCCTCCGTGTCCTCCGGAGGTTCCCATTTTCTCTGTCCGGCCTTCTGCCCTCGACGAAGCCCCCGAGGTGGCCCACCTGGATCAGCCGCTTGATCTCCCTCTTGAGGGTGAAGCAATTGTCAGTGTCATGGCCGTGGTCCTGGTGGTACCGGTAATACTTTTGGAAATCTCGCAGCGCTGGGTCCGATTTCATCTCTCTGGGCGGCTCTGGCAGCAGTCCGGCCCTCATTACCGCGGCCAACACATCTATCATGGGGGCGTTGAGCTATGTGTAATGGGCCTGCAGGGGCCCCTCCAGCCTCGGGATGGCTCGGGCGGGCTCTTGGGCCGGGGCGAACTCTCGGGCCGGGCCTGGGTGATCTTGTGGGCGACGCCCCGTTGGGTCGCGCCTAGGTTGGGCCAGCTGGTCACGCCCCCGAGGCCCATCTTATTACCACGGCCGTGGATGCGGTCGAGGCTCACCTTGGAGCGGCCTCGCCGGGGGAACAGTTTCTTCGTGTTGAGAGTCTTCTCAGCCAGCGGATGCCTCTCGGTCATAGCGACTAGTGCCTCGTAGTCGACCGGCGGATCTCGGAGCAGGGACTTGTGAAGTCTCCGATTCCGCAGCCCCGTCTTGAAGGCTAGCATGTGCACCTCATCGCCACAGGTCACTACTGCCTGTCTCTCATCCTGGAAGCGGTGCATGTATTTCCCAGTCATCTCTCCTTCCCATTGGACTATCGTGCTGAGGTAGTCCAAGGGCTTCTTCTTCGTACGTCCGGCCCGGAACTCCTGGTAGAACTTGTGGGACAGTTCACCAAAGCTCCCAATGGATCTCGCGGGTAGGCCGAAGTACCAATCCAACGTCGTGTCCCTCAGGCTTTGCGAGAAAAGCCGGCATAGGAACGCGTCATCCACATCCAGCGCCTCCATTGCCCCCGGTATTGTTGCACGTGCGAGAGGGGGTCGCCTCTTCCGTTGTAGGTGGCCAGGTAGGGGCCTTGAATCTTACGGGTCTCGGTGCGGATGTTATACACTACACCAACGGCGTGGCCTCCTCAGGGTAGGCGGGGCGCTCTGGCGCGTACCCTCTCTGCCATTCCGGGGTTTGGCTCTGGTCATGCCTTGGCTGCCGGCGGTCGTCGTGCCTCGGGGAATAGCGAAGCGGTCGCCTGGTGGGACTCCTTCCGCGGGTAGAGGATTCACCGAGCGGTGGGCTACAGCTATCCCAGTACCACCGTCCCCCGGCCATCTCCTCTGGGAGCACTCTCCGCTCCTGATTCTCCCTCAGGAGCCTTTTGCGTTCGGCGGCGAGGAAGCGGAGTTGTCGACGAACGGCTTCTTCGTCCAGACGATCGGGGGAGAGATGCCGACGGGGCAGACTTCGCCCTCGGGGTGGAGACCTGGCGAACGACGGGCCGTGCCTGTCCATGTGTCGCCGGCCCGTCGGAGACACCTCCGGGAACCCCTGGTTCTCTTCGTTCTCCCTCCGGAGCCTTTCGTGTTCCGCAATAATGAAGCAGAGTTGGCGTCGGGTGGTCTCGTCTCCAGGAGGGCATGCCGGGCCGCCTCGGCCGCTTCACCCAAATGCCTCTGCGTGGCGGCCGTCTCCTCTCGGTGCCTCCGCAGCCGCGCGATCTCCATTTCTTCCTCCAAGAGCTTCCGTTGGGCCGCAATCTCCTTGGCGAGCCCCCGGTCTCCCCCTCCTCCTGGAATAGGGGATGAAGATTCCATCTCACGTTTGGGGGCTCAGTGGGGCCGGGGGGAGCTTCCGTTCCTATTGTTGCGAAGCCCGCCATTGCCTTAGTGAAGGCCCCGAAGCTCTGTTGTATCGCGCGGACCGAGGCCTGGACTGTCTCGGCCTCTACCCCAGGGGGTCAGTCGCTGGAGTCACTGGTCGAGAGAGGGGTTCTTGACCCACGGGATCCTTGCCGTGGTCAGGGTTTCGGGTGATTGGTATGGGGTCTGACATGGGTGTGACCCTTCGTTCCCACAGACGGCACCAATTGTTGCGGGGTAGAACTCGCGTACAATGAAGTTGTCTTATGAGGAACCAAGGGCACTGTGGTTATGCTAATGACGGGATAAGGGTAGGCTATTTGACAGGTGATTAATGGGGTGATGAAGCTAGGTTGGATGCGGAAGCTGACCACGGTATCGAATCCAGTAAGATGTAGAGGAGGGGTTGAATCGCCTAGGTTGAGGGCGAGCACGACCTGTGTCGACGAGCTAACCTGCACAAGGAGCAACTCGTCAGAAAGGCCGGGTTGGGGTCCAACCTTTTAGCCTCTCCGATGCCTAAGTTAGTAATAGGACTTAAAGCGGGGGCTAGGCACACAGGTCGGACTGAGGGTGAGTCGACCGTACGTGACGAGCTATGAGTGGAAGAACAAAGATATGGACGACATTTGCCCTTGTGTGTGAGTAATGAGAATTGAGAGTAAATTTGCCAACCCCCTCTTTGTCGGAGGCAAAGGGGTATTGTCACGCCTCGCTTCCCTAAAATGGAGGCGAGACGTGAAAAGGCCCGCATAAGAGTGGAGCTGTGAAGCCCCAAACCCGATAAGCGTCAATAAAACATAAGCAGGTCCCTGTAACCACAAACGGAACAACAATAATAACACAAGGGGAGACAGAAATAAAATCTCATATCTCATAATTTGTCCAATATGAAAATTAAGTTCAACATCCAGAAAAGCCACCAGGCTAAAAGAAAGAGTCTAAAGGCCCAGAACAAGGCCAACAAAAGGAACAACGTAACAAAGTATAGGTGCTACGCACCGACAACAAAACAACAGTCTAAACAAAAAGGGAAAACACAACGAAGACACTAGGACTGGTCCCCAGTGTCCACGTACTCCTCGCCAAAGACAGGCTCGGGCTCGGCGTCAGCATACACCTCGTCCTCAACAATGTACTCAGGCTCAGGATCTAACATGTGTCACCCAAAAGAGTAAAGGGCCACATGTCAGCAAGTCTAAAAGACTTGGGCAAGGAAACTGAAAGTAAGGCAGACTAACAACCTAACAGTTATAGTATGCATGACATGGCAGTTATAACATGAGTGCACAAGCAAGACATGGGGAAACAATAAGTACAAGAGAACAATTTATCGGGACAAGTCAAGAGTAGCCAAGCTACTAACAATCTCAATCTTTTCACTAGTCACGTTTCAAGTTGTTTGTAGATGTTTACGCCTTACAGCTGAACGGTTTGGCATTCACGCTGATTGGTCGTTTAACACTACCCCAGAACCCAGAGTTTATGCCTTACCACTGCAGTTGCTGATCAGGCAGACTCCCAGTTGATTGGCCGCTTAACTCTTACCCCCAATACCCACATGTGAACGAGCCAGGGTCCCTGCACACAAGCTCAGTAAATGAGCCAGGGTTGCCCCGCATAAGAGCTCGTTTCCTGGATCACAACCAGGAGCGCAATTCATTTGGCATAGGGGTGCACCTAGCCTCAATCATTTCACAAGATGTAGCGGAGCTACGCAATCACGGGAACACTTAAAGAATGCAATGACATGACAATTAGTTTGCGTACCGTTAATGGAAATTAAACATGACATGGTAATTGTGCAACATGATAAATGTCGGATCTATCTTCGTTGTCAAGCTAGTTCCTAAATTTGCGCCTAGGCGAGTATCATTTCGTCGCCTAGTCTCTTTTACGCCTACAACAAGCAAATGGCCTAAGACATGGCCCAAAACCATAAGTGGCAAGTTTCACTTGCCTAGCACCGAGGATGACGATCACGAAGGTTCGTCTCACGGACGCTAATCTACGGGGAAGTCGCTGCAATGGAGAAACAATCATCAACACAATATTCATTTCATTAGGGGTTTCACAAAAACACAAAGGGTTATGAAAACATTAAGAGGTCGATTTATTACCGTATATGAGAGGAAGAATGATGCCGAGCAACCACGGCAACGGAAGAACTATCCGGCTCAAATCTGGAAATGAGGGAAAAATCTGGAGAAATATGTTTGGATGTGGATTTTGGGGGTTTGATGAGATTTTGAGGAAGATGAGAGGTAGAATGTGTTAAGTGAGGGTTTGGATGATGGATTTTGGGCTTGGGATGAAGGAATAAGAGTTTGAGATAGTAGGGGGCTCAATGGGGGAGAAATTAGGTTTATAGTTGAGGAAGAAGAAGAAGAAAACGTTTGGAGGGGTATTTATAGAGTTTGGTGGCGGCTAGGGCAAAACTAGGGTTTCCTGTACTGTTTAGTTGGTCAAAGAACAACCACTGACCGACTAGTTTGGGAACTAGTCGGTCGGTTGACCAACGCAGACCGACTAAGTGTAAACAGTAACCCCTGACGAAAACCTGAACTAAGAGTTAGTCGGTCAAAGAACAACTACTGACCGACTAGTTTGACATCTAGTCGGTCGATGAACGTTCTTAGACCGACTAAAAGTGAACAGTACTCGACTGTACAGAAGAACTAAGAATTAGTCGGTCTGAGTACAAAACTTAACCGACTAGTTTAACAACTAGTCGGTCGAAAGATGAACTTAGACCGACTAAGAATGAACAGTAACTGGTACCAAAAAATAGTTAATGAGTTAGTCGGTTAAAGAAGCATTGCTGACCGACTAGTTTGCAACCTAGTCGGTCAACCAACGTTCTTAGACCGACTAACGATAAACAGTAACTCCTGAGAAATTTACAAAGCCAACTAGTCGGTTCAAGAAGGTTTTCTGACCGACTGGATCGTCATCTAGTCGATCGGTGCCCCTTCTTACACCGGCTAACGTGCACCAAAAGTTCCGAAATGGAGCGCGAAGCTCCGGGATCGATTCCTAAGACTCCTAGGCTTGATCTAACAATAAGATATGACCGATATGAAGCCCGTCACGAATGACTTACTCCAAAATCGACAATTCTAAGGAAGAAGCTAAGAAAACACGACGAAACGATCGGAAATGAAAGCTACGGGGACGAAAACCACACATGAGGAGAAAATCCACCAAAACATATAATATAATATAATAAATCCAGATACATGAAAACCAGTCGTTACATCCTCCCCAACTTAAGAAAAATTCCGTACTCGGAATTTCCCAACACTCACGTGTCCGGGAACAAAAGTGGGAAACGCTCTCGCATCTCTTCCTCATTCTCCCAAGTAGACTCTCCAGGCGAGCCGTGTCACCACATCACCCTCACAAGATTGACAACCTTGTTCCGAAGTGACTTCTGACGCCTATCCAGAATCTGCACTGGCCGCTGGTCATACGTCATATCGGGGCGAACGGTAATCTCCGAGAAATCCACAGCATGAGATGGATCGCTAATGTATCGACGAAGCTGCGACACATGGAAAACATTGTGAACTCCTTCCAAAGATGGCGGCAAGGCTAAGCGGTAGGTTACCTCGCCAACTCTCTCCAGAATATCAAACGGTCCAATGTATCGCGGGCTCAACTTCCCTCACTTCCCAAAGCGAATCACACCACGATTCGGGGAAATCCTCAGAAACACATGGTCGCCCGGCTGAAACTCCAAAGGACGACGTTTAGCATCCGCCCAATGCTTAAAACGGTCCTGAGCAATCCTCAACCTCTCCCGAATGTTCCTGACAATATCCACGGCCTCCACGATCATCTCAGGTCCCAACAACTCACGATCACTGATCGCTCCGGGATGTAACCCTAAAGAACGGTTGTAGTTTTACTGCAAGTGCACGGTGTAGCAGCGAGCGGGTTATCGAACACAGGGAGGACGAATGACCGTGTTTGTTCCGATCAACCTGGCTATTTAAGAAGAGAGATTTGCCTTTGGCAATCCTGTCACAATCGTCAGACAACGTGTGGAAATATCAAATCAAATAAAGAACGTCTAGGGAATGGGGAATTCCCGCCACTCACCGTATTTCATAAATGTGGGTCGTTAGTATCAAAATTGCTAGATTTAAGATTTTGGATGAACTAGTTGCAACTGAATGTAGAACCAAGCTCACGCTCTCGCGCTGTTGCCGGTCTATAGCTATCCTAGGCTCGGGTCCAATCTCTTGTAAACCCTAGCCTAGGGAAGCTAGCATTAGGATCAACATCATCGTCCAATCGCGCACCGAGCCCAATCTCTTGCAAACTCGGCCCACGACCTAGTTTGGGATAGTTCCTACCCATCCAATCTCTTGCAAACGGGTATTGGCGCGGAATTGGAACCGGAAACCCTAGTATCGGTCCAATCTCTTGCAAACCGATACTACAGAAATTCGACTCCAACCCAATTCGGATTTCTAGGGTTTCCTATCGAATTGGGATCCAATCTCTTGCAAATCCCAATCGGTATGAACTCCTAGCTATCCGTAATAAATTGATCTCAATCTAATCCATCGATATCAATTCTAGCAAAATCTCTACCAATTCATCACAAATATGAAATTGGGCTTGTAGGGTTCATCCCCACGCCCCAAGACGTGGCGACTACTCACAATTCATAGCAAGATCACAAAAATAATCAATGATATAAGCAATAGAATTCATCACAATATTAAGATATGCAATAAAAATAGAATTTTTAGAGAAGAGAAAACACAAACCAATGGAGTTCTTCAATTAATCCAACAAAAATCCAATTTTGTCTCCTCTCCAATCTCAAGAATAAAACTAAAAAGCTAATCTAAAAAGCTGCAAAAAATCTAAGAAGAAGCTCTCAAAACTAGGGTAAAAATAGGGGTTAAATACCCCCCAAAATCGTCCAAAAACTGTGACCAAAATACCCCTGCGCAGCCTGTTTTCCGCAATTTTCGCTACAGGCAGCGCGTCGCACTCGGCCGAGTGACACAAGTCGCTCGGCCGAGTGAAAACCCTGTAATTTTCCAGTAAGTCGGGGCCTTCAGGGGTCTTCTCCTCGGGAGTCGCTCGGCCGAGTGAGTTGTCGTCACTCGGCCGATGGCTTCATTGTACTCGGGCGGACGGGATTATCCACTCGGCCGAGTGGGTCTTCTGAAGCTCAGGCAGCCGAAAAACAGTAACTTGGAGATTTTTGAAGGGCTTCGTCTGGGTGCCACTCGGGCGGACGGGGTCTCGTCACTCGGCCGATGTGGTCTCCGTCGCTCGGCCGAGTACACATAGGAATCGTGTCTGATCTGGTCGGCCGAGCGGTGTCTCGCTGGTCGGCCGAGTGGCTCCTCCACTCGGCCGAGTGAGACACAAAAATTGCCCAGATTGCTTGTTTTGGTCTCCTCGTCGCTCCTGCGACGTCCGTTCTTCTTCCGCTCCTCTCCAACAGCAAAAATACCCCTCGGGGAGGTCGTCGGTGACCCTCTGGAGTAAGCGCATCTCGAGATCACTCCAAATCGCGCCAAATCACCTGAAATGCGACAAAAACAACAAATCGTGAAAAGCATCGCAATATCGTCGATATATCGTGAAAAACATGATTTGGGTGCAAACATGCGGGAAAAAGGTGTAAAATAAGGAGTGATCAAAATCCCCCAAGCTTGCCTCTTACTCGTCCTCGAGGAAGATAAGTGAAAGGCGAACCCGGTGGATTCGAAAAACGAAAACGGCGAAAAATGAAAAATGAAAAATGGAGAAGAATGAAAAACGAAATAAAAATAAGGAAGAAAGAAAGAAGCGAAGAGTTAAGCTGCTAGATCATTTTCTCAGGACGTGGGTTCCGCTTACTCGTATAGCATGCACTGAATGAAAAACACATGTCAAAGAATTTCATTTTGATATCATAGTATAATAGTGCAAATAGAAATAGAAAACCCACGAACAACAATATAAACATGAAAAACGGAATAATCTTAGAATCAACATCGTCTGAATCATTTAAAGCGGTATACAAATCACAGATCACACACTTTTCAATTGAACGCTTTCTATCAGGAGTATAAGAGTATCACACTATAGAATAGAGAGAATAGAAAAGTATGGATTTCATGAAACGAGTGCTAGGCTTAGATTTCTGGATTTCGTAAAGCTAAAAATAATCTCATTGAGTATAGAATATTACTTAGCCTAGGTTGTCGTGCAACGTCAAGTAGTCACTCTCTCACACATCAATGGATCCCCTCCCCCAAGCTTATCTATAAGCGTGGTGGCATAAAAAATATATTTACATCCCCATCTTTATAAAGCTCCAAAAGTAATGAAAAGAGAAGAGAAAGAAAGAAAGTGAGATGTGATCTTTTATTGAGGATTTTTCCTCTTTTCTCCTTTTTTTTGTTGTTTTTTTTTGATATAGCATATATACACAACGATCCCAATTCAAAGAGAGAGATAATGATATACAAGAATATTTTCTCTTTTCTCTCTTTTTTTTTGAATAAGAAATTTGGAGCTAGGAATTAATAGCGGGGAAAATGCCATATAATATAATCGCTAAGGGGAGATTCACCAATGATTTTAAAAGTAGAGAAATGATGTTCAAGATTTGTGGAGAAAGAAATAAATATATCACTTGGTTCACTCTATAAGACATGCATGACAACTTCAGCAGGGTAATCTAATCTACTCAGTTTCGATCACAAAAAAAACTAACTAATCCAGATTTATCATGGCTAACATCATTCAATCATCCTGAAGTTAAGTGTACAATTCATGCATATAGAAGTGATATAAGAAAAGAAATCAGTACTCCAGATATAGGCATTCAATGCGTGAATCTTGGTGTGTTTTCTGTGATAGCATACATATGAATATTCAGACTCAGCTAATAATAAAATTTCATCCATTTTCATGTGGAAAAAGTGTGGGTTACTATCTCTAGATGCAAGGCAAGTCATAGCATATGATATCAGAAATAAAATCTAAGACATGACAAATATAGCATGCATATAGAATAAGCTAACTCCATATCATCATCATCACAGAAAAGTCATCTCTAGCATGAGATGAAAAAGAAAGAAATAAAGATAAGGGGAAATAGAACTATTTACAATGCGGCACACAGAAAAATAAGAAAAACGTGATGCATGGCAAAATAAAAGAAAATTGATGAAAAATAAGTACAATAGCGAAGAATGGCGTGAAAAACTAGAAATAAAGGTGGCAAACCGAAAAAGAACGTGAGAACTCACTCCCCCAAGCTAAATGGCACAGTGTCCCCAATGTGCAAAGTGCGGCACACCGAGAGACTAGAAATTGAGGTGAAAGTGAGGATGCATGCATGATGGAAAAAAAAGGAAAATAAAAAGATAAAAATAAAGAAATGAAAAAGATGATGCGGACATGATGCATGCACAGATAGGAGTGATACAGATATAAAGGTGGGGCACCAAAAATCTCTCCCTCTCTCCCAAAAAAGATATATAAAGATACGATCAAAATGAGAAACCCAAAATAAGTGAGGGGAGGGGGGGTGGACAAAAAGTGCAACATGACCCAGCAGAAACGGGCATCACAACGGCAGGAATAATCAATGGCATCAAGGGTGCCTAAGAAGGTGGTGCTGCACCGTCTCCGTCCTGAGGCGGAAGTGGTGGTGGTGGCTGGACAGGAAGCTGAGCGGGGGTGGGTGTGGAAGTGGTAGCAGGCTGGGAGTGTGTGGAAGTGTGGGTGGGAACTTGCTGGGTGGGTGGGGGTACGCGCGGGAGTCGCTCTAAGACCTGGGTAAGACAGTAGTGAATGTGCGGGAGCAGGTCGAAGCGGCCAGCCATCGCAGAGACGGTGGAGGACAGGGTCCTAAGGTCGCCTCTGAGACCACTCACCGCCCCCTCTAGAGCACGAATGCTCTGAAGTACTGTGTCAGGGGGAGGTGGTGCAGAGGGACGCACCGGGCGGGGCGGTGCAGGGCGGGGCTGGCGTACTCGGGTCGCGTATGTGACGGGCTCAGCGGGGAAGGGAACGAAAGGTGCTGCGCCCGCAAATGTGGGCCTGGCCTCAGTGTGAGGCCGGGGCACCGGCTGGTGAGAAGTGGAGGCAGCAGCGACGAAAGAAGAGTGCAAAAGTGGCAGCGAGGCGGCCAGAGAGGTCAGTGGCACAGAAGTGTGGACAGACGCCACGACACTCTCGGAAAACACAGCAGCAGTGGAGACAGAGGCAGAGACAGAGGTCTCAACGGCGGTGGCAAAAGAGGGCTCGCCGCACTCAACAATGGTCGGCGGGCGCTCGGGTGGGGCAGAAGAAACGGGCTCAGCAGACAGAGGGCCGGTGGTGGTGGTGACAGCCGTGGAAGTGGTGGAAGTGGGCTCAGCTAAGGTACTCCCGACACTGGCAGAGGTGGAGACAGAGGTGTCAGGAGCAGCGGAAACAGCAGGTATAGGCTGAGGGGCCACGGGGTCAACATGGGCGGCAGGCTCGGCAGGGGCAACAGGGTCTGCGGGGGCAGCGTGGGCCTGCTCGGCCTCCTCGGCCTCGAGCACGTAAGCAGCGGGGATGAGAACATCCATCGCAGGGAGCCAGTCGACGTGGGTTGGTGCAATCTGAGTCCGAGCTGGGCTCAGGAGAATCATGTAATCGGCACCGTAAGGGCCGTGCAACCAGACCCAGTGGCGCTCACCGTGCGGACGAAGCATCTTCATCCGGGCCATAACATCGATCGACAAAGAAGTGGGGCCCGATACTCGTCGCAGGTCGTCGGGGAAGTCCTCGCCGGTCATAAGGGCAAGCAAGGTGATCAGGCCACCGCAGCATATCGGTGAGCGAGCGCCCACCGATACAATGATGCGGTCTAAAAACCATGCCGCGACATCAATCACGACGACGGGGACAAGCTCATCGCCATCCCTAGATAGAGCTCTGGGACGGGTCATCGCGTAGAGCATGTAGAGCTCCGGCGTAGACATCGTGCCCGGCTCATATCTGGCCAAAAAGGTCGTCGCCATAAGGCGCTGAGCAATACGGAGGCAGGGATGGACAATGGCCGAGGCCTTGGCCCTACTAGGGTCAAAGGCGGCGTGAAGACCCATAATCCGGGCCCAGAAGGCACCGGCGTCGAAGGAAGGTGGGGGGATATGAGTGGGGCCGTAACCGCGATCGGCTCTGGGGACAGCGGGCCACGAGAAAAATGCTCTCATCATATCGAGAGTGACCTGGCACTCCCGGTCCATGAACCGAAACGAGCATCCCTCGTCAGTCCTGGCGATCGAACTAAGCACCTCAAGTGTCGGGCGGGTAAACGTATCCGCCGACACTTGAAAGAAATCTCGCCAGCCCACGTTTTCGTACAACGTGAGCATCCCCTCTAGTACCCCCAGGCGTCCTAGGTCAGCAAGGTGTGCAAACCTGGAGGGTACGATCGAGCACTGGGAGATATGCTCGAAGACGGCACGGTGTGCGTCGTCTCAGAACGTAATCCCGAGCGGCCCGACCAGTGGAGCCGGAGGTGGTGGCTGTGGAGCGGCAGGGAGTGGCTGTGCGGGCTGTGCGGGCGCTGCAGGCTGTGCGGGGTGTGCGGGGCCTGCAGGCTGTGCTGGGTGGACGGGGTGTGTGGGAGAAGGCGGAGGAGAGTCCTCCAACTCGTGGGAGGGGCCGGCGTCATCCGACCGCTTCCGCTTGGCGGAAGGTCTCCTCGACCGCGGCCGTGTCTGGGGCGGCATATCAGCCCCGAGCGCGAGCCGAAAAAGTGTAAAAAGTGCGGCGTGTGCAAAATAAAGGAAAGAGTGTACCCTGACATGCCGCGAGTGCTAAGCAACGGAAGAGTGCGAAGATAGCGCCTCCGCAAAGCCAAAATCAGTCCGTAGAAGCTCCCCTGGGCTCCCCTAAGCTCCCAAGACAACCTGCGCATGAAATGGCGATATCAGCGGGTAATATTCAAAACGTATAGAGCATTAGGGGTATAATAGATAGATATAGAATTAATTTGGGTTTGGGGTTTGTTTATCGCATGGATCCTCGAAAAACACACAAAAAGAGGAGAAAAAGGCGAAACGGGTGATACCGGAGGTGGTCGGAGTGGCGGCCGCCGCCGGCGACTCGGGCGCGGCGCGGCGGGTGCTCGGCTGGCGGTGGCGGGCCGAGCGGCGGCGCGAGGTGGCCGATCGGGCGAGTGGGAGCGCGAGCGAGGCGACCAGGCGAGGGGAGCTGAACAGTCGGGCGCGATTTGGGTTTTTGCGTTTCGAAAAACGTGCCCCCCCCTCGGCCCCTTATATAATAAAAGTTACGACTCGGCCGAGTGACTAGGTCACTCGGCCGAATGGGATTATATGAAATATCCTTCTCACTTACGCTTTGGCCGAGTGGCTTTACCAGCCTCGGCCGAGTGGAGTAAGTACATTCGGCCGAGTGGCTTAAGCTACTCGGCAAGACTCGCCCTAGGAGCGTATCCGTTCTACTCGGCCGAGTGAAAAAGTATACTCGGCCGAGTGGCAGTTATACTGAAATCAGGAAAATAAACAGAGAGTTGGGTACAGCAGACTTCCCTCGTTCGTGAGCGGCTCGGCCGGACGAACTTGTGTACTCGGCCGAGTGACTAGTATACTCGGCCGAGTGAGCCTTAAATTCTGCTGTTTGTCTTCATTTGGGCTCTAAACTCCGTCTTTCTTCCTCCAGTCGATTTCATCCTCCTCCTAAGCGTCGAGCGTCTTCCTGGGGCGCTCCTTGTCGTCTCGTTCCTCCTCCTCATAATGGATTTACCTATCTGCTCTCCTGTCAAGAAAAATAGGACCCGTTATCACGAAATTTTTGGGCGAACGACTCAAAACACTAAAAATTTCTAAAACAAAAACTAAGAAAAAGTAAAAATAAAGCAATAACCGTCGGGTTGCCTCCCGATAAGCGCTCGTTTAAGGTCGTGAGCTCGACCCCCTATGATTTTCAATTAATGCGGGATGTTTGGTGCATATGAGATGCACCCATCAAACTTTCCGGGGAGAACGCTTGGATTCGGAAGTTGCGGCGTGTTCTCCCGCGGTGGTCTCTCGTCTCGAATAGTGTTGGGGGAGGCGTGTTCTCCCGCGGGGAGAACCAATGGAGTTCTTCAATTAATCCAACAAAAATCCAATTTTGTCTCCTCTCCAATCTCAAGAATAAAACTAAAAAGCTAATCTAAAAAGCTGTAAAAAATCTAAGAAGAAGATCTCAAAACTAGGGTAAAAACAGGGGTTAAATACCCCCCAAAATCGTCCAACAACTGTGACCAAAATACCCCTGCGCAGCCTGTTTTCCGCAATTTTCGCTACAGGCAGCGCGTCGCACTCGGCCGAGTGACAAAAGTCGCTCGGCCGAGTGAAAACCCTGTAATTTTCCAGTAAGTCGGGGCCTTCAGGGGTCTTCTCCTCGGGAGTCGCTCGGCCGAGTGAGTTGTCGTCACTCGGCCGATGGCTTCATTGTACTCGGGCGGACGAGATTATCCACTCGACCGAGTGGGTCTTCTGAAGCTCAGGCAGCCGAAAAACAGTAACTTGGAGATTTTTGAAGGGCTTCGTCTGGGTGCCACTCGGGCGGACGGGGTCTCGTCACTCGGCCGATGTGGTCTCCGTCGCTCGGCCGAGTACACATAGGAATCGTGTCTGATCTGGTCGGCCGAGCGGTGTCTCGCTGGTCGGCCGAGTGGCTCCTCCACTCGACCGAGTGAGACACAAAAATTGCCCAGATTGCTTGTTTTGCCCTCCTCATCGCTCCTGCGACGTCCGTTCTTCTTCCGCTCCTCTCCAACAGCAAAAATACCCCTCGGGGAGGTCGTCGGTGACCCTCTGGAGTAAGCGCATCTCGAGATCACTCAAAATCGCGCCAAATCACCTGAAATGCGACAAAAACAACAAATCGTGAAAAGCATCGCAATATCGTCGATATATCGTGAAAAACATGATTTGGGCGATCTAAATGGCATGCAAACCTGCGGGAAAAAGGTGTAAAATAAGGAGTGATCAATCACCAATGTCATCCCAACTCAACGGCGATCGACATTTCCTCCCATAAAGAGCGGTGAAAGGCGCCATGTCGATACTCGCCTGAAAGCTGTTGTTGTAAGAAACCTCTACCAGATGTAGATGGTCCTCCCACGAACCCTTGAAATCCAACATGCACGCCCTCAGCATGTCCTCCAAGATCTGAATCGTCCTCTCGGACTGGCCATCCGTCTGCGGATGGTACGCCGTGCTGAAACTCAGACGCGTACCCAAACTCTTCTGCAAACTCTGCCAGAACTGAGATGTGAACCTCGTGTCTCTGTCCGACACGATACTCACGGGGACTCCGTGAAGTCGTACGACCTCTTGCACGATTCACGTTACATCACTATCTAAACTAGGAAAAGGAAATAGAAACGGAGCGTAAAAGAATTTTACCTCCATATATCTCCTCGCTAGCGCCTCAGTGGACTGTCCCACTCGGAATGGAATGAAGTGCGCGGATTTGGTCAATCGATCTATGATCACCCAAATCACGTCATTCTGCTTCGGACTCCGAGGTAGTCCAGTCACGAAATCCATAGTGATGTGTTGCCATTTCCACTCCGGAATCAGAAGCGGTTGTAGCAACCCGGCCGTACGCTGATGCTCCACCTTCACTTGCTGGCAAACCAAACACTTGGCTACACTCCGAGCCACACTCCTCTTCATGCCATGCCACCAATAGTTCAGACGAAGATCCTTGTACATCTTGGTCCCACCAGGATGCACAGAATACGGCGAACTGTGTGCCTCCACCATCAACTCCTCTCTAATATCCCCAGCCGACACACACAACCTGGCTCCATACCTCAGCAAGCCATCCTCATGAATCAAAAAGTCAGTCCGTAGACCGGCTTCCACCTGCTCCCGAATCTTCACCAGCTTCGGATCCTCAGCCTGGCCAGCCTTGATCTGATCCACAATTGTCGACTGTATCTGCATACACATCAATGAAGAAGCCTCCCCAGGAAGAACAATCTCCACACCAGACTTGCAAAAATCCTGCTGCAATCTCCACTGCGAAGTCAACAACATCACCGCTGGAAGCCTACTCAGCGCATCAGGAACCACATTCACCTTGCCAGGGTGATACTGCAAATCAATCTCATAATCCGCCATGAGCTCCAACCATCGACGCTGTCGCATGTTGAGCTCCTTCTGAGTAAAAATATACTTCAAGCTTTTATGATCGGTGAAAATCTTCACTTTCTCACTCAGCAGGAAGTGCCTCCAAATCTTAAGAGCAAACACAACGGCAGCCAACTCCAAATCATGCGTCGGGTAATTCTTCTCATGAACCTTGAGCTGACGAGACGCATACGCCACAACATGCCCGTGCTGATGCAACACACAACCGAGACCCTTGCCAGAAGCATCGCAAAAGATCTCAAATCCACCGCTGCGATCAGGCACAACAAGAATATGGGCAATCGTCAACCTCTCCCTCAGAACGCCAAAGGCATTCTCACAATCACCCGACCAAACAAAAGGTACATCCTTCCGCGTCAATCTGGTCATCGGCTCGGCAATACGGGAAAAGTCCTTAATGAAACGCCGATAGTAACCAGCAAGCCCAAGGAAACTCCGAATCTCAGACGCAGACGACGGAACAGGCCACTCTCTGATGGCCCTGATCTTCTCGGGATCCACTGAAATACCATCTCCAGTCACCACATGCCCGAGAAAAGCAACTCTGTCCAACCAAAACTCGCACTTCAAAAACTTAGCATACAACTGATGCTTCCTCAAAATCTCCAATACCGTCCTCAAGTGCGATGCATGCTCTTCCTCCGACTTAGAATAGATCAGAATGTCATCAATAAAGATAACGACAAACTTATCCAAAAAGTCGTAGAAAATCAGGTTCATCAGATTCATGAAAATTGCGGGTGCATTGGTTACACCGAAAGGCATAACCACAAACTCGTAGTGTCCATACTTCGTCCTGAACGCTGTCTTCGGAACATCTCCCTTCTTCACCTTCAACTGATGGTAACCAGTCCTCAAATCCAATTTAGAAAACACCCTCGAACCTCCAAGCTGATCAAAAATATCATCGGTGCGAAGCAACGGGTATTTATTCTTGATGGTCACCGCATTCAACTCCCGATAGTCCACGCACATGCGACGCGAACCATCCTTCTTCTTCACCAGCAGCACCGGTGCTCCCCACGGAGACACACTAGGGTTGATATAACCCATCTGCAAAAGCTCATCCAGCTGCTTCCGCAATTCCTCCAACTCAGCGGGTGCCATACGATACGGCGCCTTCGAAATCGGCTGCGCTCCCGAAACAAGATCAATAGAAAATTCTAGAGCTCGATCAGGTGGCAAACCAGACATCTCCTCAGGGAAGACGTCATCAAAATCCCACACCACAGCTGGCCTCTCCAACTCCATCTGCATAGCCACAACCTCCACCGGCCTAGCCCGAAACCTGACAGGACCAAGCGATCTGCTACCACGGCTGAACTCAAATACTGGATGTCCAGGAATCTCGAACACCACCTTCTTCCTCCGACAGTCGATCATAGCATAGAAGCTCGCAAGCCAATCCATCCCAAGGACCGCATCATAGTTGATGATGTTGTGGACAATGAAATCAGCGTAAAGCTCATGTCCACAGACCACCAACGAGCAAGAATTGCAACCAAGATGCACCGAGACCACGCCATTCCCTGTAACGATATTCCAATTCTTGGAAATGGCAAGTCTTCTGAATAGGCCCTCATGGCCTCTTGAACTGAGCTGGCTGATTAGGCTTGAAACCAGGCCTAACCACCGCCCTGGCCTGCTCCATAGGCCTCTTTCCAGCACAAGAAACATGTCCTCTCCTCTGACTCAGGTTCAACTCCTGCCTCCTCGCAGCGACCAGAACCTTCTGATAAGAGTCCAGATCAGAGGAAGACACAAAACTCTGGAGCTCCAAAGCAAGTCCCTACAGGAATCTCTGAGCCCTCTCATCAGCATCCTGCACCATCTTCGGTGCGAACCGACTCAGCCTAGTGAACTCTTGGTGGTACAGGTCCACCGTCAAGCTCCCTTGCTTCAGATCAATAAAGCGCTGTAGCATCTCCTTCCTAGCAGCCTTTGGAAAGAAATCATCATCAAACCTGGACGTATAGGTAGCCCAAGCTATCCGCTCCACCAACATCTTCTCTTCCGCATCCCACCAGTTCCGAGCATTATCCTTGAGTTGCCTCTTCGCCAAATCAACCCATCCAGCCGGGGTGATCTTGGCCATCTTCAAGTTATCCTCAATTTTCCGAATCCACTCATCGGCAGCCAGAGGACCCTCAGACCCATCAAAATATGCGGGACCCAGCTCCCAAAATTGCTTCGCTCCCGGCTCGGAGCGAGGGGCATCCGGAAGTGCCCGGGCAGCTCGAGCAAGTGGAGCATTCTAATATTATTATCGTCATTCCGATAATCACAGTTACAGAAGAGAGACCTGCATGGGCCACCAACAAAACCTGTCACGCCCCGCTTCCCTAAAATGGAGGTGAGACGTGAAAAGGTCCGCACGAGAGTGGAGCTGTGAAGCCCCAAACCCGATAAGCGTCAATAAAACATAAGCAGGTCCCTGTAACCACAAACAGAACAACAATAATAACACAAGGGGAGACAGAAATAAAATCTCATATCTCATAATTTGTCCAACATGAAAATTAAGTTCAACATCCAGAAAAGCCACTAGGCTAAAAGAAAGAGTCTAAAGGCCCAGAACAAGGCCAACAAAAGGAACAACGTAACAAAGTATAGGTGCTACGCACCGACAACAAAACAGCAGTCTAAACAAAAAGGGAAAACACAACGAAGACACTAGGACTGGTCCCCAGTGTCCACGTACTCCTCGCCAAACACAGGCTCGGGCTCGGCGTCAGTAAACACCTTGTCATCAACAATGTACTCAGGCTCAGGATCTAACATGTGTCACCCAAAAGAGTAAAGGGGCACATGTCAGCAAGTCTAAAAGACTTGGGCAAGGAAACTGAAAGTAAGGCAGACTAACAACCTAACAGTTATAGTATGCATGACATGGCAGTTATAACATGAGTGCACAAGCAAGACATGGGGAAACAATAAGTACAAGTGAACAATTCATCGGGACAAGTCAAGAGTAGCCAAGCTACTAACAATCTCAATCTTTTCTCTAGTCACGTTTCAAGTTGTTTGTAGATGTTTACGCCTTATAGCTGAACGGTTTGGCATTCACACTGATTGGCCGCTTAACACTACCCCAGAACCCAGAGTTTACGTCTTACCACTGCAGTTGCTGATCGGGCAGACTCCCAGTTAATTGGCCGCTTAACTCTTACCCCCAATACCCACATGTGAACAAGCCAGGGTCCCTGCACACGAGCTCAGTAAATGAGCCAGGGTTGCCCCGCACAAGAGCTCGTTTCCTGGATCACAACCAGAAGCGCAATTCATTTGGCATAGGGGTGCACCTAGCCTCAATCATTTCACAAGATGTAGCGGAGCTACGCAATCACGGGAACACTTAAAGAATGCAATGACATGACAATTAGTTTGCGTACCGTTAATGGAAATTAAACATGACATGGTAATTGTGCAACATGATAAATGTCGGATCTAGCTTCGTTGTCATACTAGTTCCTAAATTTACGCCTAGGCGAGTATCATTTCGTCGCCTAGTCTCTTTTATGCCTACAACAAGCAAATGGCCTAAGACATGGCCCAAAACCCTAAGTGGCAAGTTTCACTTGCCTAGCACCGAGGATGACGATCACGAAGGTTCGTCTCACGGACGCTAATCTACGGGGAAGTCGCTGCTATGGAGAAACAATCATCAACACAATATTCATTTCATTAGGGTTTCATAAAAACACAAAGGGTTATGAAAACATTAAGAGGTCGATTTCTTACCGTATATGAGAGGAAGAATGTTGCCGAGCAACCACGGCAACGGAAGAACGATCCGGCTCAAATCTGGAAATGAGGGAAAAATCTGGAGAAATATGTTTGGATGTGGATTTGGGGGTTTGATGAGATTTTGAGGAAGATGAGAGGTAGAATGTGTTAAGTGAGGGTTTGGATGATGGATTTTGGGCTTGGGATGAAGGAATAAGGGTTTGAGATAGTAGGGGGCTCAATGGGGGAGAAATTAGGTTTAGAGTTGATGAAGAAGAAGAAGAAGACGTTTGGAGGGGTATTTATAGAGTTTGGTGGCGGCTAGGGCAAAACTAGGGTTTCCTGTACTGTTTAGTCGGTCAAAGAACAACCACTGACTGACTAGTTTGGGAACTAGTCGGTCGGTTGACCAACGCAGACCGACTAAGTGTAAACAGTAACCCCTGACAAAAACCTGAACTAAGAGTTAGTCGGTCAAAGAACAACTACTGACCGACTAGTTTGACATCTAGTCGGTCGATGAACGTTCTTAGACCGACTAAAAGTGAACAGTACTCGACTGTACAGAAGAACTAAGAATTAGTCGGTCTGAGTACAAAACTTAACCGACTAGTTAACAACTAGTCGGTCGAAAGATGAACTTAGACCGACTAAGAATGAACAGTAACTGGTACCAAAAAATAGTTAATGAGTTAGTCGGTTAAAGAAGCATTGCTGACCGACTAGTTTGCAACCTACTCGGTCAACCAACATTCTTAGACCGACTAACGATAAACAGTAACTCCTGAGAAATTTACAAAGACAACTAGTCGGTTCAAGAAGGTTTTCCGACCGACTGGATCGTCATCTAGTCGGTCGGTGCCCCTTCTTACACCGGCTAACGTGCACTAAAAGTTTCGAAATGGAGCGCGAAGCTCTGGGATCGATTCCTAAGACTCCTAGGCTTGATCTAACAATAAGATATGACCGATATGAAGCCCGTCACGAATGACTTACTCCAAAATCGACGATTCTAAGGAAGAAGCTAAGAAAACACGACGAAACGATCAGAAATGAAAGCTACGGGGACGAAAACCACACATGAGGAGAAAATCCACCAAAACATATAATATAATATAATAAATCCAGATACATGAAAACCAGTCGTTACAGGTATTTATACCTGACGGTAGGTGGGTAGCTGAGGCTGATTTGGCATGCTGACTCGACATGCTGAGCTGGCCTCGCTGTCAGCTGAAGCTTCGGACGAGGATGTCAAGAACAGGAGTGTCAGCCACGCTTTTTTCAGATGGTGCAGCGGCCATGGGTGCTTTTGTCAGGGTGTCAGGGCCGAAAGCATTAAGTGTCAGGGGGCACGACAGCCAGGGGGTGCTTTGTCAGGTGGTCGGGCGGCGTGAATGTCAGTTGTGTCCTTGTACTAGGTTGTTTGTCGTGTCCGATGAGCCAAGGATCCGACGGGGCGCCTCCCAGTGGCAGGGCCTCGGACGAGCCTCCGGGCTGACCTGGGTAGTGGACGTGCGGCTCGGCCGCACATCTTTGGGTACGGATCCTGGATCGCCGGGGGGGGGGGACGGGTGTGCCTCTTAGGGATGGCAGTAATGGCCTGACCCACCCGGCCCGACCTGGCCCGACCCGGTTTTGACCCGGCCCGACCTGGCCCGCAGCCGGGTCGTGCCTCGGCCTGTCCCGGCCTGCCCCGACAAACTATAGAGGTTCTAAAAAACCTTACTATTTTGATGTGGACTACGCAGTCAGCTAATAACCCACAACTCTTACTCTATTCCACGGTTCTCCTAATTGGGCCAATTCCCAATTCCAAATTACCAAATAAATCAAAATTCTCTCAATTCACAAATAAAAGTTTTATTTGGGATTCATATGGATGGCACTAATGACCTGACCCAACCGGCCCGACCCGTCCCAACCCGTTTTTGGTAAGAAAGAACCCGCCCCGCCCCGCCCCGCGACCCGCCCCGCCCTGGCCTGTAGATGAGTCGGGGCAAGCTTGGGTAGTTAAATACCCGCCCCACCCCGCAATATTGCCATTCCTAGTGCCTCTGTCGACATCTGAGGCTGTGCTATTCGGACGTGCCTCGAGCGTGATGTTGCTGGTGGACCGAACGAGAGAGGTTAAGCGCCTCTGTCAGTGGGCAAGGCAAGGTGCACCCATCCCCCAGTAGTTCTGGACTTTCGAGTCGACTGGTGCCCTACAGGCCTCTGAAGTTCGGGCGAGGGGCGCCCCGTTATTGGGCAGGCCGTCCGTTCGGGAGGGGCGTGCCAACGGGGCACCTCGGTGGTTTGGGGCGGAAGGTCTGACTATCACGATCTTCTGGTCGTAACAGGTTGCAGCTTTGAAGATCGACCAGTTTTTCTCGGGTTGCAGCTTTGAATAGGGATAAGCAGGGGAGGGGCAGGGAGATCAGTGATGTGCGCAGAGTATTTTAGGGGAGGGAGGAAGCTGACAGTATTTCTCTTGCTCGGGTTGCATCTTTAAAAAGGGATAAACAGGGGAGGGGGCGGGGAGATGAGTGATGTGGGCAGATGATTTTTGGGGAGGGAGGGAGCTGACAGTTTTCTCCCCAAGTTTGAGCAATCAAAATTTCGAGTTTTCCAACAAAATGTTTCCCCCCAAATTTCAAGTTTTCCCCCTAAAAATTTCATTTGTGCCACCAAGCTCCAATCTTAGCCATTGATTTTTTTGTCCTAGTCAGCATGTATGTTTATCATAGTCAGCTTGTCCTAGTAGGAAAAAAATTCAAAAAATGCTCTCAAATGTATAATAGATATATATATATACATACATACATACATACATATATATATATATATATATATATATATATATATTTTGCAAAGTAAGTTAGTATATAAATTTGTAAGAACCAAATATACATAGAGGTCTACCACATAATACCAGCCTCAATGACTAGGGGAGAGGACACAAGCGTCGTCACCGTAGATCATTTCATCTGGCATCAGCAGCAGGACCCAAAAAGAAACAAAAATTACAAATCACATCCAAAGCAAGATTCAGCAACAGAGAACCAAAGAATCAAAATTCCGCAACAGAGAACCAAAGATGACCGCCCAATACTTAGCCATGCAGATGACCGCCCAATAATGACAGAGAATCAAAATTCTGTCATTATTCTCTTGGAGACTAAATTAAATTCGTCGACTGTGAAGACCAAGTCATGCATTCCTAGGGGTGGAATATTATTGATAATTTTCACATTCATCCTGGAGGGCGTATTATTGCTGGATTTGATCCTGTTGTGTGGCAAGCTGGAGTCATCTCTTCTTCAATGCAGCACATTACATTACGTTGTCTGAATGTTGGGGGTTTTGATTTCGCACTAACGGCAGTGTATGGAAGTAACCTTTTTCAGGAAAGGAAGAATCTATGGGACATGCTTAAGGGGGATGCGGCAATTTTAGGTTCTAAAGTGTGGCTTGTGGGAGGAGACTTTAATTGCATCTTATACGCTAAGGACAAAATTGGTGGCCGCAAGGTTGACACGGGCAAGCTCTCGGATTTCAACAACTCTATTACTGACTGTAAATTGTGTGAACTTAAATGTTCGGGTAATCGTCTAAGTTGGTGCAATAAACGATTGGGAAATGCGCGCATTGCGGCTCAATTAGATCGTGTTCTCTGCAATGGAGACTGGATTGATAAGCTCCCTGACTCCTTCTTTGAATACTTGGACCCTCACACCAGTGATCACTCTCCTATGGTCATCAATCTTCACCATCAGGTAATTACAGACCCAAAGCCCTTCAGATTTTTCAACCATTGGATTCATTTACCAGGTTTTATGAATATCATGGATTCAATATGGCCTACTTTCTTTGGTGGTACTCCAATGTTTCGTCTGGTTATGAAATTGCGGAAGTTGAAATATGACCTTAGATCTTGGGCCAAACAACATCTTTCTATGGATGCCATTCAAACTTGCAGGCGTAATCTGGAGGCTGTTAGAAACCAATCCGCAATTCACTTCTGACAAGAGATTCAGGAGAGAGAACGTTTGCTATCTATTGAGCTCGCTAATTTACTGGATATGGAAGAGGAAATGCTCCGCCAGAAGAGTAGGCAGGATTGGTTGGATCTGAGTGATAGAAATACCAGTTTTTTCTACAATTCTATGAGGGCAAGGCAAAGTAAGAATAATCTGTCCCACCTGGTTGATGTGCATGGAGTGAGGTGTAAATCATATGAGGATATTAAATCAGAGGCTGTTAATTACTATGAGAGGCTGTACAACCAAAATCACTATTGGAATGTTTTCCCAAATCTGATTCCTAAAAAGAAGCTCAAAGTAGAAACTGCTAGGTGGCTAGAAAGAAGAGTTTCGGCGGAAGAAATTAAAGAGGCGGTCTTCCAGATTGGGCCATCCAAGGCCCCTGGCCCAGATGGGTACAATGGCTTCTTTTTCCAGCATTTTTGGTATTTTATTGGTCCTGATATTGTTGAAGCTGTTCAATCCTTTTTCAAATCGGCCTCCTTACTCAAACAGGTGAATCATACTTTCCTAACTCTGGTCCCTAAAAGTTCTAATGCCTCGTCTCTTGGTGATTACAGGCCGATTGCATGTTGCAATTTTATCTATAAAATTATTGGTAAGGTGATATGCAACTGGCTAAAAAGGATCATTAGTGATTTGGTTTCCCCCAACCAATTGGCTTTCATTCATGGCAGACTACTATCTGATTGTACCCTTCTAGCTCATGAGCAAATCAGAGATTTTACCAACCCTATGGGTTCCAGAGCATGCTTGAAATTGGACCTCAGGAAAGCCTTTGACAGCGTTAACAGAGAGTTCATCTATTTTATCTTACATCAGATGGGGTTTGGTTATTAGTTCATCAGCTGGATTAAGGAATGCATTTCTACTGCCTCATTTTCTGTTTTGGTGAATGGATCCCCGGTGGGCTTCTTTGGTGGAAACCGTGGAATCAGGCAAGGTGACCCTATTTCCCCCTTCCTCTTTGTCATTATCATGGAAACTTTCTCCCTATTACTTGCCAAGGCCATTACTAAAGGTACCATCCATCCTATGAAACGAACTGGAACTATTTCACACCTGTTATTTGCTGATGATCTACTGGTTTTCTGCCGTGGTAATCGGAAATCTCTAAGGGGTCTTAAAAATTTGTTGGAGGATTTCAAGTACCTAACTGGTATGGAAATCAACTGGGAAAAGAGCATTTCCATGTTCAGCAAGGGAGTTAAAAATTCTGGTGAGCTTGCAGATTTTTTAGGTGTTAAGCGGGCAAGTACAATCTCTACTTATTTGGGACTGCCTTTGTCACCCAATTATCCTAAAACCAACATGTATAGCCGGCTTATTGACAAGTGTAGAAAATGCCTGAGTGGGTGGACTGCTTCCTATCCATATCTGGGCGTATAGAGCTGGTAAGGAGTGTAATTTATGGCATGATTGCTTTCTGGGTGCAGGTTTATAAGGTTCCAACCACTGTCCTGCGTCTACTTACCTCCATGTGTAGGAAATTTATCTGGGGACCTTCTAAAGCTTGGGCCTGGCGAGACTCTTGTAGACCGAAGGAGGAAGGAGGGGTTGGTTTAAGATTACTATCTGACCTGAATATTGCTGCAGGTATTAAGTTAACCTGGAGATTCTTACATTCCAGAGGGCTTTGGGCTGAGTATATGCGTAAGAAATATAAGGATTCTACTAAATTTTATGTTGCAAAAGGGGTGGCCTCACATTCTGGTACGTGGAAGTTTCTTCTTCATTGTCGACATCTATCGCAGCGAATTATAATGAGAAAGGTTCGGGATGGTAAAGACACCCTCTTCTGGCATGACAATTGGCTCCCTAGCGGCCCCCTGAAAAATCTATACAACATTCCTGATGGAGCTAGCAGTAAACGAGTCAGTGATTATTGGGATGGTTCTTCCTGGATCGATATCCCTGAAATCCAAAGCGTCAAACATTTGCTGCATCATTTGTCCTTATCCAATGGAATAGATACTTGGGATTGGAAGCAAGGTTCATCATTCAAGTTCAAGGATGCTTGGGACATTGTTCGTGAGAGAGGTGCCCCGTTCCCTTTCTCTAAATTGATTTGGTATAGTAAGTCCATTCCCAAAATGTCGCTTACTCTACTTCGTGCTTTCAAAGATAAGCTCCTAACAAAGGTACACATGGAAAAATGGTGCGACATCAGTTCTAATTGTTGTGAATTATGCTTGGATGGCAGCCCCGAGACTATTACTCATCTATTTTTTGAATGCCCGTATTCCAACTATATCATGCATAGATCTCTTATCAAATTGGGAGTTACAGGTCCTACTACCCTAACATTACCGGCTTTGGGAACTTTCTACCTGGGAAAGTATGTGAGGAAGGGGGCTCTTGGGCTGCTCGCAAAAATTATCCTAGCTGCCGTTGTTTACCACATTTGGCGTGAGCGCAATAGGCGCGTCTTTGAGCAGTGCAGGAAGGAGAAGACAGTGCTATTTGAAATGATTTCGGAGGATATACGCATGGCCCTGCGTAA
Organism: Scilla litardierei; assembly: GCA_030789695.1. Classification (NCBI taxonomy): domain Eukaryota; kingdom Viridiplantae; phylum Streptophyta; class Magnoliopsida; order Asparagales; family Asparagaceae; genus Scilla; species Scilla litardierei. The sequence continues at coordinate 218,353,016 of CM061141.1, read as the reverse complement.
TATTGGTGAGGTTGAGGATGAAGCTTCTACGGCCTTCGATAACTGGGGTGTATGGGATACAGGCTAATTTGCTGGAGCTGGGCGCTGACCATGTGCGGTTATTACCTGTCTTAGATCATTTTATCGATTGTTGGTGTATACTATTTGTGGGTCTGGTGGCCATGTGATTGAATGAGCAGGTTTCGGCTCCTGTATGGGTGGAATTTGTCACTTACTAATGCTGGGCGGCTCTGGGATTGCTTCTTTTGTGAGGTGCGCAATGCGGCTCAGCCTGGGCTCTTTGGCAGGACGAAGAGTTGATAATTGATGCGGATATATATATATATATATATATATATATATATATATATATATATATATATATATATATATATATATATATATATATATATATATATATCATATATATGATATGTGTGTGGGAGGGGAGGGGGATGAGTAATGTTACGACCAGAAGATCGTGATAGTCCGACCTTCCGCCCCAAACTACCGAGGTGCCCCGTTGGCACGCCCCTCCCGAACGGGCGGCCAGCCCAATGACGGGGCACCCCTCGCCTGAACCTCAGAGGCCTGTAGGGCGCCAGTCGACCCGAAATTCCGAGACTGTAGGGGGACGGGCGCACCTTTGCCTTGCCCACTGACAGAGGCGCTTAACCGACCTCGCTCGGTCCGCCAGGAACAGCACGTTTGAGGCACTCCCGGACAGCGTAGCCTCGGATGTTGATAGAGGCACACCCGTTCCCCCCCGGGGATCCAGAATCCATACCCAAAACTGTGCGACCGGGCCGCACATCCATTGCCCAGGTCAGCCCGACGGCTCGTCAGAAGGCCTGGCCACTGGGAGGCGCTCCGTCAGATCCTTGTCTCATTGGACACGATAAACAACCTAGTACAAGGACACAACCGACACTTACGCCGCCCGACCACCTGACAAAGCACCCCCTGGCTACCACGCCCCCTGACACTTAATGCTTTCGGCCCTGACACCCTGACAAAAGCGCCCCTGGCCGCTGCGCCGTCTGACAAAAATGTGGCTGACACTCCTGTTCCTCACATCCCCGTTCGAAGGTTCCGCTGACAGCGAGGCCAGCTCAGCACGTTGAGTCAGCATGTCAAGTCAGCTTCACCTACCTACCAACCGTCAGGTATAAATGCCCCTTCGCCTCCGGCGGTGAAGGGGTTGGCAAATTTACTCTCAATTCTTATTACTCACACACAAGGGCAAAGGTCGTCCATATCTTTGTTCTTCCACTCATTGCTCGTCACGTACGGTCGACTCATCCTCAGTCCGACCTGCGTGCCTAGCCCCCGCTTTAAGTCCTATTACGGACTTAGGCATCGGAGAGGCTAAGGGTTGGACCCCAACCTGGCCTTTCTGACAAGTTGCTTCTTGTGTAGGTTAGCTCGTCGACACCGGTCGCGCTCACTCTTAACATAGGCGGTTCGGCCCCTCCTCTGCATCCTACTGGATTCGATACCGTGGTCAGCTTCCGCAACCAACCTAGCTTCATCACCCCACTAATCACCTATCAAATAGCGTACCCTTATCCCGTCATTAGCATAACCACCGTGCCCTTGGTTCCTCATAATACAGATTCATTGTACGCGAGTTCTACCCCGCAACAATTGGCGCCGTCTGTGGGAACGAAGGGTCACACCAATGTCAGAACCCATACCAATCACCCGAAACCCTGACCACGGCAAGGATCCCATGGATCAAGAACCACTCTCTCAACCGATGACTCCTGCAACTAACCCACCCCCTGGGGTAGAGGTCGAGACAGTCCAGGCCTCGGCCCGCGCAATACAACAGAGCTCCGAGGCCTTCACTAAGGTGCTGGTGGGCTTCGCAACAATGGGGACGGAAGCTCCCCCCGGCCCCACGGAGCCCCCGAACGTGAGACAGAATCTTCACCCTCAGTTCGAGGAGGAGGGGGAGACCAGGGGCTCGCCGAGGAGATTGCGGCCCAACAGAAGCTCTTGGAGGAAGAAATGGAGATCGTGCGGCTGTGGAGGCGCCTGGAGGAGACGGTCTCCGGGCAAAGGCATTTGGGCGTAGCGGCCGAGGCGGCCCGGCAGGCCCTCCTGGACGACGAGACCGCCCGACGCCAACTCTGCTTCATTATCGCAGAATGCAAAAGGCTCCGGAGGGAGAACGAAGAGAACCAGGGGATCCCGGAGGTGCCGACGACGGGCCGGAGATACATCGACGGGCGCGGCCCGCTGCTCACCTGGTCTTCACCTCGAGAGCGCAGTCTGCCTCATCGGCATCACTCCCCTGATCGTCTGGACGAAGAAGCCATTCGTCGACAACTCCGCTTCCTCGTCGCCGAACACGAAATGCTCTCGAGGGAGAATCAGAAGCGGAGAGAGGTCCCGGAGGAGACGGCCGGGGGACGGTGGTACTGGGATGACCGTGTTGAGTATTGATTCCCCGGATTTGGTTTTGATGATGAACAAACATAAATATCATGAACTAACTCTTTGTGAGCGCAGTTATGGAGATCGTCGCCAAATTTCTATGAATATCAAAAGCGATGTTTCAAGACTTCTCAAAGTGCGTGATCGTGTGCTTGATGCTTCGTTGAAGCTCAAGGACCATTATTGAAGTCAAGTAGATTTGGATTGAAGCTTTGAAGACGGGTCGTCTAGTTTACTTTATTGTCTTCTAGTTTCTTTCCGTAGAATGTTAAGCCTTGAGTAGGTCTTACATTATTAGAGCTAGGATTATCATAGAAGCCCATAGAAATTTTCCTGAAGCTTCGTGCTTCGATTCGCGGCTTCTAGTGCATCTTAGTTGGTTCAAGAAGAAGAACCAACCGACTAGATGGCAATCTAGTCGGTCAGCAATTCTCCTTGAACCAACTAGATCTCGTTGCTCATTTCAGCTCATTCATTGTTGACCAATTAGTCGGTCCAAGAAGGTTCACCGACCGACTAGTTGTCAAACTAGTCGGTTTGGAATCCTTCTTAGACCAACTAGTTATATCTTCATTTCACAGCCTGAGCTACTGTTTATCGTTAGTCGGTCAAAGAACAATTATCGACCGACTAGTTGAGAAACTAATCGGTTAGGATTTGTTCTTAGACCGACTAGTTCTCTTGTGTTCAGCCAATCATATTTCATCTGCTTAGTCGGTCAAAGAACACTCACCGACCGACTAGTTGTGAAACTAGTCGGTTGGCAAGTCTTCTTAGACCGACTAGTTCTTTATGTCTGAACTTTCTCATTTGGCTGTTCTCCAGTTAGTCGGTTTATGTTGAATCACCGACCGACTAGTTGAGAAACTAGTCGGTCAGTGATCATTCTTTGACCGACTAGACTGCTTCAGAATAGAGCCGTTGGAGCATTAATTGCTACGAATTTTGCTCTCTCTTTCCTCTAACCTATATATACTTGGAGGGGTTCTTTCCTAGTATTCAAGGCTACCATTTTAGAGGTTTAGAGAAATCAAAGAGGAGCCATTCAACTCTATTCCAAAGCTCTCTCTTCTCACAAGAATCTCTCCCTCAACTTCTTGAGCTCTAATTCCTCAAGAGAGATTCTCTCCATTGTGAGCCTCTCAAGCTAAGAGCTTAATCCAAGGTCACCAATCTCTCCCTAGGCTCCTATTGCTGGTCAACTTCTTGGAGCTATGGTTTGGTGACTTCTTCTTCCTCAAAATCCTTCTTGCCCTAATATTGGTAAGTTTACTCAAGGCATAGGATTTTGTTGGTAAGTATTTCATATTTCATTTACTTTGATTGTAAGTGTTTCTCTCGGTTGTGAGAGAAAGGGTGTGATCGCGGGTTGTGGGAGTCACATGTCATTTGTGTATGATTTGGTCTTGTAGAGGTTTTTCTACAAGAATTTCATAGTGGAAATCTTGGGTTAGTGGTTTTTAACTCAAGTATCCGGAGGGGATCCGGGTGGTTGGGACGTAGGATCACCGGGAACAAGTCAGGGAGACTTGGGTGGATCCGAACCCGTTACATCATTTGTTTCCGTTGTCTATTCTTGTTGTTTGTAGTCTATTCCGCATTGTTGTTTGTATGTTTGCACAATAATTAGGAATAACTCTCTTAATTATTTTAAAGTACTATTCACCCCCCATCTAGTACATGTTCGGTAGATACACAGGGCATTACATTTGGTATCAGAGCCGAGTTCATAGCTATAACAAACAACGACTACAACATCTTCAAGAATCGTGAAGGAGCTTCTTCGGTGATGGAAGGACACTCCTCAACTAGGCCTCCCTTCTTCAACGGTACCAATTATGGGTACTGGAAATGCCTGATGGAAACATTCCTCCGAATCACTTCACTATGGAGAGCCACGATGACAGAGTATGTCGAGCCCACCGAACAAGATTTCGCGAAGTGGACTACCGCGGAGGTCACCGCGGAGGTAAACAATGCCAAGGCAATGAATGCCTTGCAATGTGCGTTGGAGCCCGAAGACTTCAACAAGATATGCACATGTAAGAGTGCATATCAAATCTGGAACCAACTCCTCATCTTGCACGAAGGAACGAGTACGGTAAAAGACTCTAAACTCGTTGTTGCTAACAAAGAGTTCGAATTATTTCACATGGAACAAGGTGAAAGTATGAAGGAGAACTATACTCGCTTCGTGGACATATCCAACAAATTGGAAGCTCTTGGGAAGAACTATACCCAAAAGGAGAAAGTCGCAAAGATTATTGACGGACTTCCTTCTTATTGGGAAAAGCGTACCTTCGCCATCGAGGAAGGTAACGATATGTATAAATATACTGTCGTACAACTAATGGGTACCTTGTTGTCTTATGAGGTACGCAAGGACAGTAAGATCAAGATGCAGGAAAAGATGAAGTCTTACTTGGAGCAAGACGTGCCAAAGAAAAAGACGATTGCATTCAAGGCCGCTCCATCTACACCTACATCTACGATGATGAAGAATCGGAAGACGGGTTGGACATATAAGCTTTGGCCGATTTGGCAAAGAAGTTCGACCGATTCTTCCGAAAAGGTAAGTTCAAGAACAAAGCTAAATTTGGTTCTTCTAATGCATCTACTCATGTGTGTTATAAATTCAACAAGCCAGGATACATCAAGCCGGATTGTCCTCTCAACAAACACAAGGAGAAGTGGAAGGCATCCAAGCACGACAAGTCGAGAAAGTACAAGAAAGGGTACAAGAAAGGGCTTGTCGACTCATTCATCGACTCCTCAAGTGGAGAGCCGGATGATGAAGAAGTGGAGAAAGCAAACATGTGCTTCATGGCAAGAGAGGAACATGATCAAGAGACCACCTCCGATGAAAGCGAGGATGAAAGCGAGGATGAAAGCGAGGATGAAGGTGAAGAGGTAACTATGGATGAACTTAGATTAGCCAACGAACAACTTTGGTATAAGTTTTCTAAATTGGCTAATAGATTTATTAAGACTAAAAATGAGCTAACTAGTCTCCAAACCTCGCCTAAGCCTATCATCATCAACAACGACACCGTTGTTGAAAGTTTGAGAAATGAGATTGTAAATCTCAAATCTCAACTTGAGCATGTTCATATTGAGGACTCGGATGAACGCGAGATGGCGGATTTGACTTCTCAAAACTCAACTTTGAGTATTGAGAATGAGAATCTCAAATCTCGTGTTTATGTACTCACATCGCAAGTGTCCACCTTGGATGCTTCTATGCATTCTCTCACTGAGAAGTATGAGTACACATTAGGCCGAATTAATAAATTCAATAAAGGTAAGGGCCATTTGGATAATATCCTAAATGACTTACTTCCGGCCAAGCATCACATTAGCTTGGGGTGTAAGATGGGAGACTCATCCAAATCGGTCATGACCTTTGTTAGGCCATCTTCCGAAGCCTCAACTAGTGGGAGTAAACACTTCATGGGTAGTTCTTCTACAAATGGTGCTTCCACTATGTGCACACCCTCATTTGGAAAGAAACCCACTTTGGGTGGACCTCCAAAGAAGGGTCATGCCTTTATGTACACCAATACCATGCCACGTAGGAACACACATCCTACTCCACATGTTCGCACGTATGATGATTTTTATGCTCCACATCCACGAGCACGTGCACACCATGTGAGACACACTCATGCACGTGTTCCTCCACATGCATATGTTCATCCACATCATCATATGAACAATTATCATCATGCACCATTTCATCATGTGACATATGCTTATCCACGTCATGCATATGCCTATCTACGACATGCATCACATAGAAATCAACATGTGCATGTGACGTGCGTTTATATTTCATATATTCACGCACGTTTTCTTTTGTGTTTCTCCGTGTTTTCCGTCGTCTTTTATTCGTTTTCTCGTATTTTCTCGTTTTCTTTCACTTTTCTTTGTTTCTCCATGTTTGCAGGAGATTGACTGCGTAGGGGACGTTTTACGACGATATCTCAAGTCCCCGGAGCAACGGGAGGAGTCACGCGTGATCCAGGGGGTCAAACATCAAAGAATACATCTTTCAGCCCCTCACCCGGTCGGTTGGTCATCTCCAACCGATCGGGTAATGCACGCGTGCACCACCCGGTCTCGGCCGGAGCTCAAGCGAAAGTCACCCGACCGGTTCACAGGTCGGTTCAGCGGGGGCCTGTTCTCTGTCTTTTCGATCCAAATTCCAACCGATCGGGTGACTCTCACCCGATCGGTTCATCTGTAGCTGATGCTGAGGAGCTGAAGACACGGGCACCCAACCGATCACTTCACCCGATGGCGCCAAGATCCAACCGGTCACTCCAAGAACTCACCCGACCGGTTCATATGACCGGGTGAAAGCTCACCATTTTCTGTTCATTATCTGTAACGGATCACCCGATTGGTTGACTTGTCAACCGATCGGGTGATACGAGAGTCTATAAATAGAACCCCTAGGGTTCCAGAAACGTGGGGGCTGCTAGTTTTTACTGTTTTCTCCCATTGTGACGGCTGTAATTACTGTTCTTTTGTAAGTTTTCGGATCTTTCTCAAATTTTAGTATTTTCTTAATTAATCTATTACTTCCGCATTCCAATCGTCTGATTATGATTCCAACGGTTAATTTTCATTTAGATCACTTTTTAATGAATTTTTGTGAGTAGTTCCCAAATCTGGGATTTTGGTGGAAACCCCTTCGGGGGCTCTTCCCGATGCATCCATAGGGTTAGGAAATCGATAGGGATTAGGAATCTAACGGTTACGCGGGGTGTTTCATTGTCATCGGCGGGAAAAAGATCGCCTTTGACCGTTGGGCCAAGGGGGAATAAACTTGGCGGTTGACTCCCTAGCCATAGCTCACGCCCTTAGCGTAGACGCCGAATCCTAGCACGCAGGAGCGGCATGATGAGACGTTGGGATTTATCGTTGCGAGCTTAGTGCTCCCAGAATCGATCAGTGTTAATGGACACGGGAGTGCCCACTGATCGAATCCGGGAAGTCCGGTGTATCATCCTGGGCACCGACCGGAATATCGGGCCCATGGGATGCCGGTACCACTTTCAGAGGCAATGTCCCACCATTAGACCCTAATTCCGATCGCTATCCTACCCGTAGGCCGTATCGGCGAGAGTCGCTCGTTGGAGTGGAAACCAAAGTCCCGGGTTTATTTTCTTATTGTTCATACCCTTCATTCCTTTCCGTGACAACCATTTGCCGATTCGGGCTAGCTCGCCCACGGGGTGATTTTGGTCCTCCTTGACACAAGCACATCCTAGCCTCCCTGTGTTCGACCCCCAAGCCACACTACAACACCGTGCGCTTGCGGTTACAAATTTCTAAACCCCCTCGCGGGTCCCTCGGCCATTTGCGGATAGCAAGCCGGGGCACACGTGGTCAGCATGCTCCCAATAGGACTAGGGCTCCCAAGACATTCACTATTTGGGTCCCGAAGGACACAAGCATGCATGAAAAACAAGTGTATATTAACTCGTATTTCAAGAATGTTGTGCATAATGTTGATTTTGTTGGGAAGTCTAAGTCCAATTGGACTTGGCTTCCAAAGGTCTAATCTCTTAGGACCCAATGTCCTTGGGTACCATGGAAGGATGTTTTTATCTTCAGGTACTCAAGAGTAAGAGAAGGAGCAACAAATCAAAATTTAGCTCCAAGAATAATTGGATACCAACCCTACCAACTCCTTGATTTGCAAGGATTTTCATCCTAATGGAGTTGATGGTACTTAAGTGATGCACCAAAGTAGGGGGAGCTTAATGTTGTAAGTATATTCTTACATTTGGTGTCCATGTATGTTGAATGCATGTAGATGTCTCTTTATGTTTTAGACTATCTATTGCTATTTTGATGCTAGTTTTGAGATTATGATTATGTTCTTATCTTTCTCATGCTCATGGCATTCCATGCTTTGTATTGACTCATTTAGTGTGTATCTCTTTTGGAATGCATGCTAGTATTAGAATTGTGTATGTCATATGTTGTATGAAGTTTCTATCTCTATTTTGGCATAACAATGTTGAAGGATGTGTACATCATGTTGCCATTTGTTTCTTGTGCACATTGTATTTATGTCTCTGATTTTGACTTCGTCGCTCGACGATTATATTGGTTAAATAGATTTACTTTCATGAAAACATAGAATTGTTTTCCATGCACTAAATTAACCAAGAATGTTAATATTGTAGAGTATGTTCCATAACTCAATAAGTGAAATTGATTTGAGTTTTAGATGATTTCGTTTTTCGATTTTCGACTATGGTCTCATTGGCACGCTTTGATTTTATTCGGTATTTTACATTGGTGTCATTTGGACCGTGGTCATATTCTTAGACTCTTATGCTTTTATTTTTAGCCATTGTAATCTTGTCGTTGATCTCCTCCCGTTCTTTTTGCTAATGCCAAAGGGGGACAGAATTAATAATGACGATGTGCTAAATAATATTTCAAAGCAATTTACCGTGAATCTAATTTGATATGTTAGATTCAGGGGGAGTGAAGATATAAAACTGGATTTAGATCCTAAATTGCAATAATAGGATTCATATTTTATATTTCCCTCGTCTGCGTGATGCGTATGATTATTATTTAATACGAGACTAACGTGTCATCAAAGCAGGGGAGTAAGTAAATTTCATTTGAATCATTATTATTGATTATTATTTATGTTGGTTTTTCATCACCAAAAAGGGGGAGAATGTTGCGTATTGATTCCCCGGATTTGGTTTTGATGATGAACAAACATAAATATCGTGAACTAACTCTTTGTGAGCGCAGTTATGGAGATCGTCGCCAAATTTCTATGAATATCAAAAGCGACGTCTCAAGACTTCTCAAAGCGCGTGATCGTGTGCTTGATGCTTCGTTGAAGCTCAAGGACCATTATTGAAGTCAAGGAGATTCGGATTGAAGCTTTGAAGACGGTTCGTCTAGTTTACTTTATTGTCTTCTAGTTTCTTTCCGTAGAATGTTAAGCCTTGAGTAGGTCTTACATTATTAGAGCTAGGATTATCATAGAAGCCCATAGAAACTTTCCCGAAGCTTCGCGCTTCGATTCGCGGCTTCTACTGCATCTTAGTTGGTTCAAGAAGAAGAACCAACCGACTAGATGGAAATCTAGTCGGTCAGCAATTCTTCTTGAACCGACTAGATCTCCTTGCTCATTTCAGCTCATTCACTGTTGACCAATTAGTCGGTGCAAGAAGGTTCACAGACCGACTAGTTTTCATACTAGTCGGTTTGGAATCCTTCTTAGACCGACTAGTTATATCTTCATTTCACAGCCTAAGCTACTGTTTATCGTTAGTCTGTCAAAGAACAATCATCGACCGACTAGTTGAGAAACTAATCGGTTAGGATTTGTTCTTAGACCGACTAGTTCTCTTGTGTTCAGCCAATCATATTTCATCTGCTTAGTCGGTCAAAGAACACTCACCGACCGACTAGCTGTGAAAGTAGTCGGTTGGCAAGTCTTCTTAGACCAACTAGTTCTTTATGTCTGAACTTTCTCATTTGGCTATTCTCCAGTTAGTCGGTTCATGTTGAATCACCGACCGACTAGTTAAGAAACTAGTCGGTCAGTGATCCTTCTTTGACCGACTAGGCTGCTTCAGAATAGAGCCGTTGGAGCATTAATTGCTACGAATTTTGCTCTCTCTTTCCTCTAACCTATATATACTTGGAGGGGTTCTTTCCTAGTATTCAAGGCTGCCATTTTAGAGGTTTAGAGAAATTAAAGAGGAGCCATTCAACTCTATTCCAAAGCTCTCTCTTCTCACAAGAATCTCTCCCTCAACTTCTTGAGCTCTAATTCCTCAAGAGAGATTCTCTCCATTGTGAGCCTCTCAAGCTAAGAGCTTGATCCAAGGTCACCAATGTCTCCCTAGGCTCCTATTGCTGGTCAACTTGTTGGAGCTAGGGTTTGGTGACTTCTTCTTCCTCAAAATCCTTCTTGCCATAATATTGGTAAGTTTACTCAAGGCATAGGATTTTGTTGGTAAGTATTTCATATTTCATTTACTTTGATTGTAAGTGTTTCTCTCGGTTGTGAGAGAAAGGGTGTGATCGCGGGTTGTGGGAGTCACATGTCATTTGTGTATGATTTGGTCTTGTAGAGGGTTTTCTACAAGAATTTCATAGTGGAAATCTTGGGTTAGTGGTTTCTAACTCAAGTATCCAGAGGGGATCCGGGTGGTTGGGACGTAGGATCACCGGGAACAAGTCGAGGAGACTTAGGTGGATCTGAACCCGTTACATCATTTGTTTGCATTGTATATTCCTGTTGTTTGTAGTCTATTCCGCATTGTTGTTTGTATGTTTGCACAATAATTAGGAATAACTCTCTTAATTATTTTAAAGTACTATTCACCCCCCTCTAGTACATGTGCAGTAGCTACACCGGGCATTACAGACCGTAGCCCGCCGCCCGTCGAATCCTCCACCCATGGAAGGAGTCCCCCCAGGCGACCGTTTCGTTATTCCCTGGGGCACGACGACCGTCGGCAGCCGAGGCGCGACCGGAGCCAAACCCCGGAGTGGCAAAGAGGGCACGCGCCCCAGCGCCCTGCCTACCCGAGGAGCGGTTGCAGGCCAAGAAGATAGAGAGACGGGCCCTGTCATTTGTACTACTCGACGGGGTACTATACCGTCGGCGCCATGCCAACTTTGACGTCCTGCCGTTTCTGAAGTGTTTGGGGCCAGAGCAGGCTGAGCAGGTCATCTACGAAGTACACGAAGGCTTCTGCGGGAACCACCACGCCGGTCGCACTATCGCCCACAAAATAATGTGCCAGGGGTATTATTGGCCGACTATGATCCATGACGCGACACACTATGTCAAGAAGTGCGAGGAATGCCAAAAATTCGGCCGACACACGGCAGCGCCTCCGGCTGACCTTGTGCCCATCGTAAGCCAAATTCCGTTTTCCAAATGGGGGCTTGATATCCTCGGGCCTTTCCCAAAGGCCTCGGGGGTAAGGAAGTATCTGGTTGTCGCCGTGGACTACTTCACAAAATGGGTCGAGGCTGAGCCGTTGGCACGCATCACGTGGACGGATATGAAAGGCTTTATTTGGCAGTCCGTGATATGTCGCTTCGGGATACCCCACTCTATAGTAATGGAAAATGGGAGACAGTTCGATTGCGAAGGCTTTCGTGACTTCTGTTCGGGCTGGGGAATCAAGCTCCATTTCGCATCGGTCGCCCACCCGCAGTGTAATGGGATGTCGGAGGCCGCCAACAAATGCATCTTGGGCCTCATGAAGAAGAAGGTAGACACTGCACTCGGAGCATGGGTGGACGAGTTACCGGGCATCCTTTGGTCCTACCGAACCACCCATAAGGCCTCAATTGGAGAGAGCCCGTTTATGCTGGCATACGGGTCAGAAGCAGTCGTTCCTGTGGAGATCGATGAGGAGACACTCAGGCTGAAATTCTTCGATAAGAACATCAATAGGGAAGGCCTCGGCCTCAGTCTCGAGCTGGTGGACGAAGTGAGGGACCGAGCCCTGACGAACCTCTTCCGGTACAGCCAGAGGATGGCTCGGCACTACAACTCAAGGGTGAAGAAGCGGACCTTCCGAATCGGTGACTTAGTCCTCAGAGACGCCACCTTCAAACCCAAGACCGCTCGCCGAGGGAAACTGGCCGCCAAAAGGGAGGGCCCCTACGAGATCGTCGACATCGTCGGACTGGCCACGTACATCCTGGCGACCCTGGACGGGAGCGAACTAGCCCACCCCTGGAATGCGGAGCACCTGCTGAAGTTTTACCAATAATTGTAAGTCTTTTCAATAAAATATCGCCATTTCTGTACATTCCCAACCCCTGCTATCTCCACCTGAGTATTTCAGCCCAAACGCATAAGACCTCTAGGGCAGGGCCAACCCTCGCCACCCAAACCAGAGAAGGGCACGAGCCGGGCTACACGCTCGCTCCCCCCTCAAGACCACTGGGGCAGGGCCAACCCTCGCCACCGAAACCAGAGAAGGACACGGGCCGGGCTACGCGCTCGCTCCCCCCTCAAACCAGAGAAGGGCACGGGCCGCGCTACGTGCTCGCTCCCCCCTCAAGACCTCTGGGGCAGGGCCAACCCTCGCCACCCAAACCAGAGAAGGGCACGGGCCGAGCTACGTGCTCGCTTTCCCCCTCAAGACCTCTGGGGCTGGGCCAACCCTCGCCACCCAAACCAAAGAAGGGCACAGGCCGAGCTACGCGCTCGCTCCCCCCTCAAGACATCTGGGGCGGGGCCAACCCTCGCCACCTAAACCAGAGAAGGGCACGGGCCGGGCTACATGCTTGCTCCCCCCCTCAAGACCTCTGGGGCAGGGCCAACCCTCGCCACCCAAACCAGAGAAGGGCACGAGCTACGCGCTCGCTCCTCCGATCAAGACCTATGGGGCAGGGCCAACCTTCGCCACCCAAACCAAAGAAGGGTATGGGCCGAGCTGTAGGATCCTGTCAAAACACCGACGTTAGGATCGAGTCATAACATAGACTTACGTTGGCGTATGCTGCACCGTAGTCTCTGAACTTCACCCTCGGATTCGCCACAACGGTCGGTACTTCATCACGGAGGATCGAAGCAGCTTCATCACGGAGGATCGAAGCAGCGTTTCACCGCCTAAATCTCTATTTAGGATAGGATTTTAATGGAAGGGAGAAGAAGAACATTAGTTTCCTTATGCAAACTTATGGCATGGTTAGATTAGTGTAAATGCCTTACCCTTGGGTCCTATTTATAGGCTTTAGGGGTAGTTATTGTAGGAAATAACTAAATATAAGCTTATTAGCCTATATTAGCACATTTACTTATCCTCTTCTTCATTCACTTATCAAGTGCCTTTGTGCACTTATAAAGTGACTTTTTCCACTTATCGAGTGGTCCTTTTCACACGAGGAAAGGTTCCCTTCGCGCACTCTTTCGTGCACGCGACATCTATGGTCTGTATACCCTCATACATCCCCTCATGGGTGTATTCATGTCATCCATATCCAACATATCCCACTCACACTTGAGGGGATTGTAAGGAAACATCTTTTCCTTTAACTCTTCTGTTTATCATACCGAGAAATAGGCCGTGTGACCGTCATGTGCATAGAGTCCGCTATTTGTGCACTTGTTAGAGATACACAACACTCCTCGAGGTGCAAAGTTGAGTAGATTAACGCATGCTTTACCCTAGATTATTTCTTCACATTTCTTATACTTTATATTCAACAATTGAATCCCATCTGGATTACAATTGGCTGGCCAGCTTTGAATCTCTAAATTCCAAATGTGAATATGAAATTAATCTTCCTCTTCTTACGATTCTTTCGATATTGACTTGACTTGCTTTTCTAACATGCCCCGCCGGACCGAATTGACCATAGTCCATAAGCAACATGCTAAGATAGCAATCACCCAGTCAAACCTAAAGGAACCAATTAGAGTCCATAAGGGTAATAAATTAAGACCCATGTGGTCTTTGGGTCTCACATAATAGTAAACACAATTGCTATTCTAACCCAATGGTCAAAATGCATACGTAGTATGAATACGTATTACAACATCACTCCTTTCCCAGGGAGCGTATGTCTTAATGATGTTGTAAGGATGATGATCAGACACCACAATGTCTGACTTTGAGTCCCTTTTACTACTCAAATAATCTTCTGGACCCACATCCCGCATAAGACAGATAGGATTTAAGAATCCTCTTAGATCTTTTGTAAGCATCCATATGATGCAGAGCTTTCATACGACCATTTTGTTTAAGTCATGACTCTAAATCATCCGTCTGACGATTTTGACTTTAAACAGGTCTCATCTTTATTTTATCCGTCTGATATAATAAAGGCGGTTGCTCATGTAAGAGAGCCAACCTCAATCTGTCCGACATACTAGAAAATATAGCTGAGATTTTAAAATATACACAAACATTTTCTAGAAACTCATATGCAATGTTTAAAAGAACTTATTCTTTTATTAAATTTGATCTTTTACAGACATGTGAATTTACATTGGTACAACTCAGCTCTTACGCAATCCTTGAGATGATAAGTGTTTGTAAAATACATCTCTGGGGATCGCCTTCGTAAGCAGATCCGCTATCATCTCATGCGTAGATATGTACCTATGTCTATCTTCTTGGTCTTATCATAGTATTTTGCAAATTTGTAGCGAATATCAATGTGTTGGGTCTTACAATGGACTTTAGGATCTTTGACATAGGTTATAGATGCTTGACTGTCACTGTGTATTGGTACAGCACCTAAGTCACTTGCATCAATTAGCCTGTCTAAGAATTTCCTAAGCCAAACAGCCTCTTGGACTGCCATGCTAAATGCTACAAACTCGGCTTCCATAGTTGAAAGTGCGATGCAGGATTGTTTCTTGCTACTCCAGGATATTGCACCAGATCCGAGTAGAAAAACATATACTGAGGTCGATCGTCGCTCATCGAGATCACCCGCCCAATCAGCATCAGTGTAGCCTTCGAGCCTCAAGGCATCTCCTTGATAGCATAAAGCATAGTCCGTAGTTCCTTTAAGATACCGCATTATCCTCTTAACCGCTTTCCAGTGTACTTGCCCTGGATTGGATTGGTAACGACTTACCATTCCAACGGCAAAACAGATGTCCGGCCTTGTACACATCATAGCATACATAAGACTACCAACTGCACTGGAGTATTAATGGACTTACAGTCCTGCATATTAAAACGTTCTAGAACCATCTTTATATAAGTCTCTTGTGAAAGAGAAAGAAGTTTCTTCGAACGATTCCTTGAAATCTTAACTCCAAGGATATATGCGGCTTCTTCCATGCCTTTCATCTCAAATACTGATGAAAGCCAAGCCTTGATATCCATCACAAAGCCCTTGTCATTTCCGGCTATTAAAATGTCATTTACGTATATAGACATAATAACATACTTGCTTTTAATCCTTTTGATATATACACAGTTATCTTCATCAAGCATGGAAAAAGCATTTGATAAGACAACTTCTTGAAATCGTATATACCATTGCCTCGAGGATTGTTTAAGACCATATATGGACTTACGAAGTTTACAAACCTTATGTTCGTTACCTTCTTTTACAAACCCTGTTGGTTGTTCCATATAGATCTCCTCGTCCAATTCTCCATTGAGAAAGGCAGTCTTTACATCCATCTGATCTAATTCGAGGTCTAAGCAAGCTACCATAGTCAGAATCAGGCGAATCGAGGTAAAACGAACAACAGGTGAGAAGGTCTCTTCGTAGTCTATCCCTTCCTGTTGTGTAAAACCTTTCGCGACAAGGCGAGCTTTATATCTGTCTATAGAGCCATCAGCCTTATGCTTGATCTTGAGAACCCATTTGTTCCCAATATCTATACGTCCTCTGGGTAAGTCAACCAAGTCCCAAACTTGGTTAACTTTCCTGGATTCTAATTTCTCCTTCATCGCTTCCATCCATTTGTCTTTTGCAGGGCATGATACGGCCTGTTTGAAAGTAGCAGGCTCGTCATCTTCTTGTAGTAAAGTCATAAAGGTTTGCGGGAATTCATCCTCAAATCTTAGAGGAGCTAACCTTGTACGACTACTACGTCGTATTTGAGATTCTTCAAGTCCTTGTTGACTCTAATTTAGATCGATTCTAATATCACTCCCACTTGGAATGTCGTTAGAATTGCTCCCACTTGGATCATCATTCCCGTATGGAATAGAATTAGCATCATTCGTATCATCCATTGGTGAAGGTTGAAACGTATTTTCGTCTTCACCAAGAATTCTCCCACTCGAATGAGGTAATCCTTCTTGATCATTAATCTCAAATAGAGATAAGTCTTGACTTATCTCGCCCTGTCTTGGAAACTCGTTTTCCAAGAAAGTGACATCCCTCGACTCAAATTCAATTAGACCTCCATTGTCTTCCTGACCAATGAAAACATAACCTTTGGAGTTTTCTACGTATCGTATAAAGATACATTTCCTTCCCCGTGGCCCAAGTTTGCCATACTTATTGGAGGAAATATGTGCATAGGATGCACACCCCCAAGGTTTCAAAATGTTTAAGTCAGGAGACCTTTGGTTCCACAACTCGTAAGGAGTGGAGCTAACTGATTTCGAGGGTACGCGGTTCAAGATGAAAGCGGCCGTCAATAATGCATCACCCCAAAAAGTGATTGGCAAGTTAGCTTGTGCCATCATTGAACGGACCGTTTCCATTAAAGTCCTATTCCTCCTTTCTGCAACACCATTTTGTTGCGGAGTATAAGGCATAGTTACCTGATGAACTATGCCTTTTTCATCACAAAGTTCCTTAAAACTTGCCGATTGATATTCACCGCCTCTATCGGTTCGCAAGACCTTAATCTTGCGATCTAATTGATTTTCCACCAAACTCATATAGTTTTTAAAGCAGGTTAATGCTTCAATTTTGTGGGATATCAAATAGATATGACCGAATCGGGTGAAGTCATCAATAAAAGTGATGAAATAGGACTTCCCGCGTCTTGTCTTGACATTCATCGGACCACATATGTCCGAATGGATGAGCTGTAATGGAACCTCGGCCCTTGTGCCGGTTCCAAACGGCTAGCGACAAGATTTCCCTACAAGGCAATGTTCACAGGTCGACATTTCGACCTTTGAAACATTGGATAGAAGGCCACGTTTGGCAAGTCTATCCATTCGTGTTGGTCCAATGTGACCAAGCCTTGCATGCCAACAAATTACATCTGATTCCTAATTTGATGAATTTGCAACAAGGAAATTTTCATTATTAAATGAGGAATCATACATTGTATTTAATACAATAAATCCTTTAAATACATACCCAGAACCAATTAGAGTATTATTACAAGAAAAGTCCACTTTACAATTATGAAAAAAACCAGCTATAACCAAGACCCATTAACACGACCACAGATATAATATTCCTTCGAATATCTGGAGCGAAGAGAACATCATGAAGTAGGATAGTGCGGCCGTTGTCCAAGACGAGCTTGCACGTCCCAACGCCTTTCACTTCAACACGTGTGTTGTTTCTTACGTAGATCCACTTCGTTCCTTGGGGTATCCGGTGATACTCCATGAAGGACCGTCTATCCCTTGCTATGTGGTCGGTGGCACCTGAATCAATTATCCAAAATGGATTAGATTCCACAAGAAATATTGAACTAGAAACACATATGTAACTAGTATAATTACAAGTAACCTCGTCGCCTCCACCCGTACACGAACGAGCATAGTGACCGAACTTGTTGCATTTGAAGCACTTGATCTTCTTCAAGTCTTTCTTCTTGTGCCATTTCTTGTGCCCACCCTTATGTTTGGGTTTCTTGGTAGACTCAGGTTGCTTGTTACGTTCATTAGTAAATTTCAAATGAATTTTCCGTTTCTTTCCTCCGTGTGAGGAACTAGCAACCATGTGCACTTCTGCACTAGGCTTGGCGGCCGCAAGCCGCTCTTCCTCTAACTCGAGGTGCTTTGAAACATCGCTGAAGTTCTTGATGCTCTCATTATGAGTGAGATGCATCTTCATTTGGTCCCACCCATTTGGTAGGGAACGTATGACTGCTTGGATTTGTTGCTCATCAGTGAGCAAATGACCTGCATCCTTTAACTCTGAGATTAGATTCGCCATATGTCACAGATGTTTCCCCATGGAATGATCTGGACGTTTCTTGTATGAATCAAATCTTATAGTTAAAGAACGAAGTTTGGACACCGAGGTGCCACCAAAATTCTCTTCTAGCTTGGACCATATGTCCATGGCTAGGTCATGCTCTCGGAAGATGCGCATATGTCATCGGCCATACTGGATAATAACATAATGCGAGCTATCTTGTTCTCCCGAGACCAAGCATCAAAAGCTTCCTTGTCTCTTCTATGTTGGGCCGTAGTGCCCAACTCTGGTTCAATCATTTTGTTCTTTAGAGTTTCGAGCACATCTTGCTCCTCTAGAACATATTGTATCTTGATGGACCATAGTTTGTAATTATCACCGTTGAGTTTTTCACCTTTGTTCAGCTCAGCGACGATGTTCTTAGCGGCAGAAGACATTTTAGCTTTAAAATGCTGCAAAAGACATGAAACGAAGGTTCGATCAAAAACATTGCATAATATTCTTATACATAGTCATTATATTGTTACATTTTCATGATTCATTAGTCTCGGCCAGCGGACCGACCAGGGAAATGGCTAGTCCATGGTTCACTACCCCCAGACTGAGCTCAGGTCTCCCACAAACTAGTCCAAAAGACCACTGGTCGAATCATGATCCATTGAGATGCTGAATCAATCGAATGTGAAAATTTTCAGACTAGTTTAATATCACTCCCACTTGGAAAAAATCCCATTTGGAATGATATTATTATATTTGATAAGTTACTTTCGAAAAATATTGAAGATGTTGCTCTAGAATCGGAAAGGTCTCTATGATTCCAATCACCATCTAGAACAACTTTCAATATTTCTCCCTCACTTATCAAACGATAGTACTCTTATAGTACTTTGCAGCGGAAAAGCGTTTTTGAAAAAACGTATTTTGAAAACGTATTTTTCAAACGTATTTTGCAAACGTATTTTGTAGTATTTTGAAAACGTATTTTTCAAACGTATTTTGCAAACGTTTTTGCAGGGCCTACACCCCATTACAGGGTGACATAGCCGAAATATTTCTACAATTCCTCGGCCATTGCCAGGGTTGTGTCGTGGCCGTGCCAAGGCCGGATCCCCCTTGAGGGGATTTTTCTGCAAGCCACCATCACCGGCTCCCGTATGGATCCATGCACTCCCCTTCTGCAGGGGAATTTGCCACAGAGAACTGCCGTCGGCCCCGTATGGGATGGCCATGCATGTCCCCATCCATGCAAGCCCCCTCCCCCCCAAATACAGGGTCAACCGGGGCTCGGCACTGGCCGAGGCCGGGGCCGGCAGTGGCCTGGCGCCGACCTCGGTCAGGGCCGGCAGTGGCCCTGGCAGGGGCCAGGGCAGGCCTCGGCCTGGCCCTGGCCACTGCCAAGGCCGGCCGTGGCCCTGGTAGAGGCCAGGGCCGGCCAAGCCCTGGCCTGGGCCAGGGCCCTCTGGCCCTGGCCGTGGCCAGGGCCCTCTGGCCCTGGCCTGGCCGCGGCCAGGGCCCCCTGGCCCTGGCCGGGGCCGGCCAGGCCCTGGCCGAGGTCGACCAGGGCCGGCCATGGCCTGGCCGGAGCCGGCCATGGCCTAGCCTTGGCCCCTTGGCCATGGCCGGCCTTGGCCCATATGGCCATGGCCGGCCTCCCCCTTGCATGGGGTTGGCCGTGGTTGTTATTGACCGTAGCCAACCCCCTCCGCATGGGGAGGGGGGATGCATTGCCTCCATGGCCCATATGGCCATGGTGATCATGCACCAAAAATGTCATCTTCTCCGTTGAGAATTATTCCAACCGCCATCTTCTTCTCCGATGAGGAACCCGTTCGTCGAGAAAACGGTTTTGCTTCAATGGACGTGTGCCAAAAATATGAAGAGAACATGTTTTCAAGGCCGCAAACTTCACGCTCTACATGAAGAGAATTCACATTCTCAATTGAATGGAGACTCAGCATCCATGAGGAGCGCGAGTTTGGCGAGATGAACGGTAAGTTCTTCCCGTCACGGAGAGTTCCTGCCATATCCGTAATGGCAGAAGACCCTAACATGAAAAGAACAACTATTGCGTTCTATCCATCACGATGCGTTCCTACCATATCCATAATGGAAGGAGACTCATTCGTGAAAGAGACAACGTCGCGTTCATCGGTGAGACCGGGGCGACGGTTAGACCGGGGCGAACCCGTATGGCTCCGATACCAATGTAGGATCCTGTCAAAACAACGACATTAGGATCGAATAATAACATAGACTTACGTTGGCGTATGCTACGCCGTAGTCTCTGAACTTCACCCTCGGTTTCGCCACAACGGTCGGTACTTTGTCACGGAGGATCGAAGCAGCGTTTCACCTCCTAAATCTCTATTTAGAAGAGGATTTTAATGGAAGGGAGAAGAAGAACATAAGTTGCCTTATGCAAACATATGGCATGGTTAGATTAGTGTAAATGCCTTACCCTTGGGTCCTATTTATAGGCTTTAGGGGTAGTTATTGTAGGAAATAACTAAATATAAGCTTATTAGCCTATATTAGCACATTTACTTATCCTCTTCTTCATTCACTTATCAAGTGCCTTTGTGCACTTATAAAGTGACTTTTTCCACTTATCGAGTGGTCCTTTTCACACGAGAAAAGGTTCCCTTCGTGCACGCTTTCGTGCACGCGACATCTGAGGTCCGTATACCCTCATACATCCCCTCATGGGTGTATTCATGTCGTCCATATCCAACACGAGCTACGCGCTCGCTCCCCCCTCAAGACCTCTGGGGCAGGGCCAACCCTCGCCACCCAAACCAGAGAAGGGCACGGGCCGAGCTACGCGCTCGCTCCCCCCAAGACCTCTTGGGCAGGGCCAACCCTCGCCACCCAAACCAGAGAAGGGCACGGGCCGAGCTACGCGCTCGCTCCCCTTTGTAACGGTCGGTACTCACTACTCGTTATATGGCTGTGCGTATAGCACTTTCGAGTACCTGATTAGTTTTGTTGCTTTGTATATGAGTCGTGTGCCCAACTTGGGATTACTGTTGCATTGGACCCCGTATCCTTTATACGCTTTACGTGCACGTAGTCTTGTTCGTGCACGTATTTATTTTAGACTTTGTCTGTATCCGAACCCTATAGTGTGATATGTCGTTGTGACCCTCTCTGAGTGAATTAAAATTGTGGTGTTAATTTGGAACGTCATTTCACGGGCCGTTCTCCCACGAGTTGACCTTGTTTGAAGAGACGTCACAATTTTCACTTTTGTTGCGAGGCCTTTTTATTTTTAGTTTCGTTTCTCGTCATCGAAATTGTGATCCGTCTTCTCTGTCTTCTTTCTCTCGTCGTCCCGGTCATCCCAGTATTTATCTTACAAAATTTTGAGCCCTATTTGTCCTACTTTCACTGTTTTGCCCAACCTATTATATTTAACCCTAAGTTTTGAGATTGGTCCCTAAGTAATATTTTATTATAATCTTAATCCTCTCCAAAAATTTGACTTACCCATTTTCCCCATTATTGACCGCACCCACTTGTTTTACCCATGCAGGGGAGAGAGAGAGAGAGAGAGGGTGAGAGATTTGGGTTTTAATATATATACTAACAATTGTTTTTAACCTAAAACCCTAGCTAACCTTAGTCCTAGGTCCCCCACATGATCAACCCCCTCCCACCTTTTTAAATGATAGCTAGGGCTTTTCTAAACGTCCCAGCAAACACAAAAACGTGCCGCCAGCCCCTGGGATTACCCCCCCCCCCCCCCCCCCCCCCCCGCGCACAATAGGAAGCCTCGACCATCTCTTCGAGTTGCCGGCAACCCCACTCCCCCTCCGGCCGCCCATCTCGTCGTAGCAACCCCCCGCAAGCTCCATCAAGCCGATTTCTCCTCCTCCTTCTCGAAACCACACATGATCTGCCCTCTCCCTGCTGTAAATCGTACCGGCCAGCCACCCGGGCGAGCTCCGGCCGTCCTCAAGTCAGCAAATCCGCATGGCCGCACCCTCTTGTGCGCAAAAGACCCCAGGTCGAAGCTCAACTCTGTCGCACAACTCTGATGGCTGCCGAGCCCTCCCCTAGTAAACCACCGGCGGCCTCCTTCCCCTCCCACCTTCGGCCAGCAAGTGTCTCCGGTCGTCCCTCCTCGAGCCACCATCAGGCCATAAGTCTCTCCCTCACTTCTTGAAAGTCACCCTAACCCATACAAGCCGCAAGGAACCCTTGTTTCTCTTTAAAACCGCCCCTATATTCCCCAAATCTGCCGTGCTTCACACGAACGACCACTGCGCCGTCGCCCGCACCTCCTCCGACGTCCCCGACTCCCCTCTGACCTCTGCGCCTCCTGTAGCAGCCCCCTCTGCCATTCAACATCTGAAACAGCGATCTATCTCGCTGTTTTACGTTTTTAACGGTGTACCGGCACGTCGTATCGCCTCCCGTCATTCCCCTCGCTGTGGGATCTCTCCGATAGCCTCTACCACTCCTATGGGTGTTTCCCAACGTTGCGATCGTCCCTTACGACACTCCACATCGTAGACTTCGTGTATGTCGACCCGTTCATCTCGTGTTGTTGTTACGGCTTCCCGGAAGCCGTACAAACGTCTACCGGCACCCTACTCGCTGTTGGAATCTTGATTCGCTTTTTTGGTCGCTGCCCGAGGATTGGCGAGCGGGGAATCTTAATTGGAATTTGGATTTGGAGCGCGTTCTTTTATTCCAACCCCTGGCGTCGCTACCCGACGCCAGTGTAGCTCTCGCATCGTGTAAGGGTAAATTTCTGAACACTTAGGACCCCCAACCCATCCCTGTTAAACAAGATAAAAATCAGTATTTTTAGCTATCTGATAATTCACTAATAAGATAACTTAAATTGGGACTGTAGGCGGATGGACTTGTGCACATAGGTAGACTGGACTGGTTGTACGATATTTGCAGAACGTTTGAATTCAGGCAAGTGAAACTAGCCAGATCTTTGCTTAGGCCGTGCTTTAGGCCATTTCTTGTTTTAGGCGTAAAAGAGACTAGGCGACGAAATGATACTCGCCTAGACGTAATTTTAAGATCTAGCTTGACAACGAAGCTAGATCTGTCACCCTGCCATGTCATTCATGCATATCTGCCTGTCACGTTTAATTTTTGTAACTGCATGCTCTTACTTGTACTCTGCCTGCCACGTTTAAATTCCTTACCTGTACGCATTTAAATTTCAACTTTCCATGCCATGTCATCCATACTTGAGTGTTGCATTCGTAGCACACGCTACCATACTTGTACATCCTTGTTCAGGCTAGGCACCTGTGTTGCAGGCACAACCCTATGCCAAAAACACTTCCTGGCTTGTGATCCAGAAGCGGGCTACATGTGTTGGTCAAAAGCCAATGCCCGATACACGTGGAGGGGTAGGGATAAGCGATCACTTGAGCTTAGGAGTTGGCCTGTACAGCCACTCTAGCCAAAAGGCGTAATCTCTGAGCACGACGTGTTTACTTGACTTGTTAAATCCATTTGATTGTTTAGTAGCTTTGCTACCCATGCCATGATGTACTTGTGCCTTGTTAAACTTGCTGCCAGGTCAAACTTGTCGCATTTATTTAATTGTAGCATCCGTACTTTAAATGCCAAGTCATGATACATTTTTAGAACTGCTAGGTTGCTTTACTTTCCTTTTAGTTTCCTTGCACAAAGTCTTTGTAGACTTTGCTGACATGCGCCCTCGTCTCTTTGGGTGTCGTATGTTAGTTGCTGAGCCAGAGTCCGTTGCTGAGGACGAGGAGTACGTGGACATTGAGCCTAGGTCCACTGTTGACGTGGAGTACGAGGACACTGGCGACCAGTCGTAGAGTTTTCCTTCGTCGTTACTTTGCTTAGTCTGTTGTTAGGTTGTCGGTGAGTAGCACCTTTGCTTTCCGTACGTTGTACTTTTGTTGGCCATGCTTGGGTCTTTAGACTCTTTTTCTTTCCAGCCTGGTGGCTTTTCTGTGATGTTGAAACTTATTTTTGGACATTCTGAGATTGGTTATTTTATGTCTCTTTCTTTATTATTATTTTTGTTCCGTATCGCACTTGCAGGGACCTCTACTCGGTTTAAATCCAGACGCTTTATAGCCTGGAACCTCACAGCTCCAAGTCTGAGCGGACCTTCGCACGTCTCGCCTCCATTTTAGGAAAGCGGGGCGTGACAGGTTTTGTTGGTAG
Source organism: Scilla litardierei (assembly GCA_030789695.1). Lineage (NCBI taxonomy): Eukaryota > Viridiplantae > Streptophyta > Magnoliopsida > Asparagales > Asparagaceae > Scilla > Scilla litardierei. The sequence continues at coordinate 218,328,812 of CM061141.1, read as the reverse complement.
CCCATGCAGGTCCTCTTGCAACTGTGAATTATCGGAACAATGATAATAATTAATGAATGTCCATTTAATAAATTAAAACATCCAAATCATAAGCCTTGAGTCTAAATTTTATCGTTTCCTATGTCTTAAGTGGCTGGTAGACGTGTCGTCCGAATATCTGTCTAAGCTTAGTAGGGAATCCATTAGATCAGGACTATAGTAAGACTTAGTTAGACGTCTGTGCTTGATAGTTAGAGGTCCCTGATTGTTAGCTAGACCCCTTGCTAGACATTGTTATAATCGCCTTAGGAGTTACCTTAGTGGTTCCTGCCTAGCTCTGACCATGATAGACTTCTAGAATTTCTTTAGTCGTTCGCTTAGGTTCATCGATTTTGGGCCCAACAGAACATGATCTTGATTCTCTTAGGACCTTTCCCTGAGGTCTCTAATATATTCTAGCTTATTAGGAAGCCTTAGTGTTAAGTTTCTCTTGACCTTTAGTCAATCCAATAATTAGAACCCTGCTTCCATCATTTTCCTGATCATAACACTTTCATGTTATCAACCGTAGAACTCCATTGTAGCAGTTTCACTAAATTATTTCCCTTCATATTTACGTTTTATTCGATTCACTTTCTTCCTTTCGAATCATGTGAATCTACATGTCACCATCGTCAGTCGTTGAAAACTTCTCCATTACTATCCTGACCATTCAATGAATATTTTCAATGTTATCTATTTTGAAATTCTTTTCTGGTTTAAGTTATTTGAAAACATTCAACTTGCATTTAAGACTACATACATTCTCCGGATTTCGAAATTTTTCGCTGAAATCTTTAAATTTATTATCTTATCATATTTACTAACATATGTCTTCCACACTCGCGTAAATATCTTAATTTCTTCATATAATGACATTTCGATAATTCAAAATACCATTTCCTCCTCTACTATATATAAACTACACAAGTTTAATTCAACAACTTATTTTACCGACTCTTAAATATTTTCCTATGCAAAAGAGAACTCTAACTTTTCAAGTATGACCGTTTTATACTTTTAGTGTTTCACCTTATATCATTTACGTCCTATTTCCGCTAGCATATGAGGGTAATATTACATCTTTCTTCCCCACCTAAACTTCCACAATTATATCCCAGTTTCACTTGATCAATTTATCTCCTTATCCTCGCCCTACCTGAACCCATTCTTTCCGATCTTGTTTCGTTACGCTATCTGATCTTGGTTTCCTTCCTCTTGCTTAGTCATCCCACTTGTGCTTGTCGTTGTTTATGTCACACCAGTTTAGTGGTGGGCCCATTAGTATACATTGTGATGTCGTGGTAGTGCATTTAATTACAGTGTATCTTTGAAGTTATATGTGTGTTAGTATTTATGAGTATGTGTGTGGATAGCTATACCACTCTGGGATGTCTGTGTATATGAGAATTGGTGTTGGAATATCTACTGGGGTTGTATGTAGTTGGAGATACTTAATAATGGTTGAATAATATGTTGGCGAAGTTATGAGTATATTAGTAGGGTATTTATAGTTAAATGTGCATGCCTATTATTTGATCTATATGTTAGTACGTGTGAGTGTGTGCTCGTACGTAGATATGTGTTGTGCCTAGACGTAAGTAGTTAGGTATTTGCTGCATGAGTATATGTGTGATATACGTACGGTAATAGGGTTATAAACTTTGTTTGGTATTGCTTGCCTTACTGGATGTTGTGTGTACGCGTGTATACCTCGAGGTATACCCGATTATTGAATGTCGTGACTATGTATGGATAGGTATATGTAGCGGTATTCTAATTATATGTATATTGATATGGTGTGAATATATATGTTACATGTGTGTGACTATACGATGAATGCATGTATTAGGGAGGGTATTATAATTATACGTGTGCTGATGTCTGTAATATTATTGTGGTATATAAAGTGATTGAACTACGTATGTGTTACCTGACTAAGTATTAAGTGTGATTGACATTAGTGTATGTATATGGTTATGTTGCTAGATGTGTATACATTGGATCGGTATTGGTATAGGTATAGATACCGTGTTACATATATAGAGTATTCTGATTTGTATTTTGAGTCTCACTCAAGCTTGAGTGGGTATACTCTAAGTGTATTGTTACATATGTCTGTGGTTTGCGTGTAGTACCATGAATATAGCGATGGATGGTGTATGTATAGTGATATGATTGTTTGTGCCTGGTTGTGTTACGCACATGATTGTGGGTCGCTATACCAGTATATAGTTATAGGTGTTGGTCTTGTGGTATAGTTATTTACAAAGGACTTGCCTGTGTGAACGTATGTGTGCTAGCTAAACTAGGTGTGTAGATGTGCTGATTATATAGTGGTATGCTTGGTATATATGAATGAAATGTTAGCGTGTGTGGGTGTGCACCATGCACGGGTAAGTAAGTGCTTAGTTATAGGCATTGGTGACTATGGTATGAATGGCCTGTCGTGAATATAGTTATAGTACCGTATGTGATGTGAATATATGGTGAAATATTTGCATGCATTTGAATGACTGTGAAACTATAGTAGTGGTGAATATATATTAGATATAATAAACTTGATTTAATAATGGTATAGTGTGACTACATGTGTTGATGTGTTGGCATTGGATGTACACTAGGAGATATAGGGAGTAGTGTATTCTTAATGTTTTGTCCATAGGTAGTTATCTGACGTGGAGTATTGCGATGGTATTTGCTGGTGTGAACTATTTAATTGGTTGTGAGTATGTGCACCGTAGTATGTAATAAGTGATTAATAGTTATATAGGGATGTGCGTGATTATATGCTGATTGGAATATGTGTATGAGTATGAATGACTATGATAGGTATAAGTGTATAATGTGCGTGAATATATATATATACTAGTCATAACCCGTGCCCACGGGCACGGTTCATTTAAGATTTTCTCCCGCGAAATCTTTGGTACCCAAAAAATTATTTTAACAGCCAAAATTTAAAACAACAAATTAGCGTAAAAATAATTAGCAGTATGGACGCCTTCGACGTGAAACAACAAATTCGGCATGGGCGCCTTCGACGCAGAGCAACAAACAACAAATTCGACGCAGGCACCTTCGACACGGAACAATAAATTCGACATGAGCGCCTTCGGCCCGGAACAACAAATTCAGCGCGGAACAACAAATTAGCGTAAAAAACACATACAAAATAGAGAGAGAGAGAAGACAGGTGATGTTATTATTTTTTGAGTCAACTGATTGGCTAGTCTTCTTAAAATAAATTTAAAAAATCAATGCAAATAAAAATTTCCTATGCTTGATGGAGGGAGTGATGACACACACACACACACACACACACACACACACACACAGAGAGAGAGAGAGAGAGAGAGAGAGAGAGAGAGAGAGAGAGATGATGGTATTATTTTTTGAGTTAACTACTTGGATAGTCTTTTTAGAATAAAATTAAAAAATCAATGCAATCAAAATTTCGGTTCCCACCAAAACTCCAGGTATTGCTCTGCCTTCAGCACTAGTTTCCAATTAAGCCCTATCGGGTTTACAACTGACACGCTTTATGCAAAGAAATTTCCAATTGTTACTAAACTATTATGTATTTTCCTAATTTTCCTAATTTTCACTTGCAAATATGCCTAACTCCTTTGTCCTGGTCCTCAATCGGAGCTCAATGCTAATTGCCTACACTTCGATCAAATTGCCCTCCTTTTATGGGTTCTAACTGACTACCTGAGTGCTTTGAATATCATGATCACTCAGTTCAAGGTTGTTTACAATGGGGGAATGCTTTTTGCATGGAAAAATTGGGCTCGCAAACATTCGCATCTTGTCTCATTATATACCGACTATAGTCGTTTTACATCTCGCCTTCAACTATGAATTGACACATCAAAAATATGAATATACTTAATGATACAATTAGAGAGGTACTCTCAAGGTACATCAAAAACAAACAAATTCCACCTCACATCAACAGAAGTATAGAAGAAGGTCAGTCGAAGTATAAAGAGTACAAACTAACTTCAAACTCAACAACCCAAAATCACAGAAGTAGCACTGTAGCCAGTATAACAATCTCCACCATATCCGTAATCCAAGCTCTATAGGCCTCACCTAAATATAATCCGCCTCATTAGACAAACTAAAGAGAGATCACATGCTCACAGGCCTACCAAAAACATGCTTTTGATCTTCCATGTCAACAGCATCAGTGCTAGAATCAGCAACTCCATGAAGTCATTGTTTCAGAATTATTTTGATCTTCGGATGCATATGAACATACCACATCTGGCTCGAAGAGAATCTCAACCCCCTGGTAATAAAAACGGAGACGGATTTCACTGACAACCTTGAATGAACTGTCCAGCTCTAAATTCTAATACATTTAGCATTTGACATGTTAACATCTAATAGCAACATCATCATGTTTTGAAACTCATCTAGTCACCTAATGTCCAAAATAGAATGCCAAAAAATATGCATTCAACCGTAAAACCCTTAAATAAAATAACAAACAGATTCCCAAAAAATAAAACCACAAACAGATTCCAACAGACTCCAGAAAAAACAGAATCCTAAAGTGGAAAATCTAATAGTGATAATCCAATTTCCCCCACTCAGCTAATTAATCATGCATTACGAAACTTTTTATCTACACAACAAATTCCAGTCCATAAAAAAACTGACAGGATGGGGGAGCAATGGAAGGAGCCCATGTACATGTGAAGCAAGCTGGAGTTGCTGGGAAGTGCCAGCCTTGTTACCTTGGTGTCTCTCCCCCACAAAAAATTGACAGTTACATGAATCATGATGCATCATGAAAAAAAATTGATGCAAAGATCTTGAAAAATCAACAGCATCAAAGTTTAAGCTTTGACCAAAAACTCGAGTTCCTCGATATGTGGTCAAAAATATCTTTGCACTGCCTAGATGAATGATATCATAACTTTCCTTTTGCATGATTCCAGAATCGAGTTTGATCATGTCAGATTAATAATAACACTCAAGCATGGCATTACAGAAATCTGATGAATCTAATACAGATAATTAGAAAGGACAATGAGAAGAAAGGAGACAATGAGTAAACCATGAAGGAGCCAAGTGGGGTTCTTCCTGCAAGGCTGCAACTGATAATCACTCATCCTGTCACTATAATATTACACACTATTGTCTCAAAGCCTCTATTATTTCATACCGATTACTTGCATCCCAAAGGAGGGCAATCGGATATGTATCTTAATTCTTGAAGTAGTTTATTACTACAATCCAAAATGCAAAAATTCCTTCCAATTTTTTTTTCAAATATATGACAGGAAAAAACAAACAAATGTTTGCTCTGTACTTGTCTTCTCCCTTCAAAAAGATTCAATACAAACAGTGCAGTAATTATTCCTTGCCTTGCATGCTTTGCTGATGGCCGCATGGGGTTAACTTGATGAACATAGCTTCTTTTATGAGTAAGAAAGTCTGTAAAAGATGAAGACATACACTACTGGTTATTAGGTTTGTGACGAAAGCATGTTTATTGGGAATAAAGTATCATCATTGGGCAAATTGCTCAAACATAACTTATTCGTAACTTCTAATTTTAGCAAATAGCTCCATATCAACAAAATCAATATACAAACTTGCATATTAAGTAGGGTGGTTCTTGGAGAATCAGTGAGCATGCTTTGATGGTGAGAAGTTTCAGCATAGACTACTCTCCAATGTATAATTATTATTTACAAATTAATAATATAATTCACTTACCCAACATGTTTGTGCTTGTTGATGCATGATAATGAGTTGTTGATTGTGAAGAACACAGTAATTTCTGGTGGCTTGACCCAACTTGAAGAGTTTGTTCATTGGAACAAATTTGCATTTGTGAATCATAATTTGAAACTCATAGGCACCAAGTGCAAGTAAATGAAGTAGGCACCAAGTGCAAGTGCAAGTACTCCCATACTCCCAGTTGCAACTCAAAGGATAAAAAATCCTTTATATCCTGAAGGTATTCTATATAACCTGCACTTAAAGGATAAAAAATCACAAATGTTTTGATTTAAAAAATCCTGCATGTATTCCAACATTTGTTTAAAGAATCAAGTACATGAAGTTGCAACCAAGTGCAGGTATTCCAACATTTGTTTAAAAAATCAGTTAAAAACCAAAATGGTTGAATTATGTAAACCAGGCAACAAATGCCTTAAGGCACTGTGATTCAATTAACAATAAAAAACTGTTAAAATATGAGTAGAACTCCCATTCATTGTAACATCATTGCTTCTATGTAAAATTTTATAACATCATTTCTTAACGCATCTTCTTCATTGTAATAAACAAACAAATGTAACATTGCTTCTCTGTAAAAAACAAATGTAACATCATCTTATTGGGTTTCCCATGTCAAAACTAATATAAAGTTTTAATATGCAAAGTTCCTGACAGCATATACTATATCAAAACAAAACTAATATAAAGTTTTATTATGCAAAGTTCCTGACAGGATATATAGTTTTGTTTTGACATAAAATGATTTAAGGGCAACTCCTCTCGACTCTAAAGTTGGATAGGGTCATACAAATTGTAACATAAAGCCATTACCTTGATGTACATCATCTAAAATGCCTGAATCTAAAAGAACTAAATTATATTGGACGTCTCTTGCCCACATCTTGGGCTTTTCAAGAATGAAGAGCTTTTAATATAAAGAAACACCATCTCTGAAAGGTATAAAGAAATCATCTGAAAAAGATTTAGTGTTTGAAGCATCTAAAACTTCATTATTTCCTTTGTCTTTGATTAAAAAAAGAAATGTTTTGGAATTTAAATGGTATGGATACTTCTGAACAGAGTCTCTTTTTTTCATCGAATCAAATCATTTTCCTGTAGAGCCTAGTAATTATCATGCTTCTGTTCTTTTATATTTAGAATCCCGGACAACATATTATACAAAACACAATCAAAGTCGGCTTGATACCAGCTTACCGTATTTCTTGTTCAGGTCATATTATCATAGTCCTATGTGTTTGGATTCTGGCAGCATTTAATCCTATATAAATTCAAAATGAGCTCCATTTTGTTCTGTGTATTTGTACAGCCTACTAAATTCAAAATCAACTTCATGCCAGTCTATCCTTTCTCTTCTCCAAATTACATCTTTAACTTCTGTCTACTCATATCCTGGCAACATTTATCCTAAATAAAGTTATGTTCAGCTTCATGCAAGCATATCCTATTTGCTTCGTATGTTAGCCATCCGCTTCTATGTTGCATATGTGTTCTGAACACCCATTATTGATTACCGTTGTGATTTTGCAGCTTGCACAGCTTAACATAAGATCACATACTTGCCATTGTGTTAAGTTTATTAGCTTAACATAAGTTCACATGAAGCACCATAGCTTAGCATAAGGTCGCATACTTGCCATTGTGTTAAGTCTATGTGACTTGAGATAAGTTCACATGAAGCACCTTGTGCAGTCAAATGAAGTGTAGGTTGTTAGATTAAAATTACCTTACCATACAGTATAACTGGGAGCATCTGACCCTTAACAAAATTATAGACTATTCTTTTTTGGCTTCTTATATAGCTAATTTTGTTTGGGTCTCAGATAATAGATCTACATGTCAAAACAAAACAAATATTGTTTACATTATATCAAAACTAAACTAATGTTGTTTACATTATATCTAAACTAATATTGTTTACATTATATCATGAGGTATAAAACAAAACTAATATAAAGGGGTAATATGCAATGTTTTGATATAAAGTTTCAGGTATAAAGTTTTGATATAAAGTTTAAATAGACTTGCAGTTTTGATATAAAGTAAAATTACAACATACGAACCCTTAATTCAACCCAATGCTTCAGCAACCCTTAATTAAAACCAATAAACCTAAATGAAATAAGTGATGGAAATTAATTTCAACATGTTAAAAAGAAGAATAACATTCACTTAATCAAAAAATCTCGACACATTACTCATCCAAGTCTCTGTCACCATCTCTAGATGTCGCCTGAATGTCACAAAGAAAACAAAATAAAAAATCTCGTTTGATGTAAAAGCCCACCTGAACAGAGTCCAAGTAACAGATACCGGTGAACATATAACTTGTAACAAATCAACCCAAGTTCGAATGATCCCAAGAAAAATTTGGATAAATTTTCCCCTCCAAAGCCAAACAGAATATGATGATTGTTTGCCTTGCAAGTAAATCAACAAAAAACAAATTCAAAGTATAAGAAACATCTCACCAAGAATATGTAGTAATTTGAAGGAGCGACCGTAACAGGGCATTTTGCAATTTGCAACACTGAAGTTGAAACTCGCTACAGCTGAGAATGATCTGTGTCAAACCTTCGGGTTTTCTCAGGGTTAAAATTAACTTTTCTTCTTTGAGGAATTTCTACACACACTTGGAGGACAATGGGGCACCCAACCTGGAAAGCTTGCGGTTGATGCCACTGGTTGCGTCAGTGATGATAAAGATAGTGCTGTCGCTAGAAGAGGAACTCCTCGACGCTCTGGCACCAGCCTCGGCCCTATTTGATCTTGCCCAAGCCCGGTTTCTTCCTTCTAGCTTCATCGCCATCGTTTGCTGATGAGTGTGAAGATGAAGTAGCAACGGTTTCAAAGAAAAGCAGTGGAAGAGCTGAGCTGCGATGTGTTCCATTTGCCCTCTCTTCATCGCCCTCTCTTCATCGCCCATCTCTCCGTCCCTCTCTCCATCTTATGGAAGAGCTGAGCTTTGTATATCACGATATACAAATAGACAGCCCAAAGAAAAGGAAAAACATTATCATCAAATTATACCCACAAAAGAAAAACAGAAACCAACTCATTATCATCAAACTATACACACAAAATAAAAACAGAAACCAACTCAAGCTTCTCGTGATGACCGCACCCGAGATGTGTCCCAGACTTCTCGCGACTTGGAGGGGCTCGTTCATTCTTCTCGCGATCCTAAGACCTGAGACCTGAGACCATTGCTTCGTACTTCTCGTGACGATCGTTCCTGGACTTGTGATATTGCTTTTGGGCCATCTTCATCTCGCAAGACTCCAGCTTTTTGCTGATTATATTTCGAACATCCTGCATCCTGCCAGACTCCCGCAAGACTCTATCTTCATCCTTAGACTCTCTGCAAAATCAGTGGGGAAAGGGAATTAAAATTCTTACCATAAGAGAACATTTTGCAGATAACCATAAGAGAACATTTTGCAGATTAACTATTAGAAACCCATCAAAGTTCGAAGATTTTGCAGAGGCTAGAGGAAGAAGTTGTTGGGGCCTTATGAAGAGGGCTTGATGGCTGGCTCCAAAACGTTTGTTGGGGGAGCAGGAACAGCTCGCGTTTGAGTTTGTGGATTTAAATTTTCTAAGAGCTTGGGTTTTTGGAATTTTGAAATTGCTCCATGTTTCCCCCCAACTGATTTCCACCCATTTTGAATTTTGAAACATTTCCCTCGGGTTTGAGTTTGTGGATTTAAATTTGCTAATAGCTTGGGTTTTTGGAATTATTAATTGGCTCCATGTTTCCCCCCAGCTGATTTCCCCCCATTTTGAATTGTGAAACATTCCCCCCTCCCAAAGTTTCCCCCCAAACTCATCCTAGTCAGCATCTTTTGTTTGTCCTCGTCAGCATGTCTTTGTCCACGTAGGACAAACCCCTGCCACGTAGGACAAAATTCAAAATCTTCATGTTTTATAGAATAGATATATATATATATATATATATATATATATATATATATATATATATATATATATACACACACACACATGATAGTAATGTTAATGCTTGACTACCTAGTGCATATAGAAGCACTTGTAATGACTATACCTGAGTGAATTATAGTGTGATGTGATTGGGATAGCTACTAGTCTGGCTAGAGTTATATTTATAGTTAGAAAGTCCAAGGACGGACTTTATTCTAAGGTGGGTAGGATGTAACTGTAGGTACTCACTACTCGTTATATGGCTGTGCATATAGAAATTTTGAGTACCTGATTAGTTTTGTTGCTTTGTATGTGAGTCGTGTCATTGAGTCGATAGGGCCGTAGCACCTTGGTTGCATCCTTAGCAAGACACCCCCGACGTGTGACCAACTTGGGATTACTGTCGCCTTGGACCCCGTATCCTTTATACGCTTTACGTGCACGTAGTCTTGTCCGTGCACGTATTTATTTTATACTTTGTCTGTATCCGAACCCTATAGTGTGATATGTCGTTGTCACCCTCTCTGAGTGAATTATAATTGTGGTGTTAATTTGGAACGTCATTTCACGGGTCATTCTCCCATGATTTGACCTTGTTTGAAGAGACGTCACAATTTTCACTTTTGTCGCGAGGCCTTTTTATTTTTAGTTTCGTTTCTCGTCATCGAAATTGTGATCCGTCTTCTCTGTCTTCTTTCCCTCGTCGTCCCGTCATTCCAGTATTTATCTTACAAATTTTCGAGCCCCGTTTGTCCCACTTTCACTGTTTTGCCCAACTTATTATATTTAACCCTAAGTTTTGAGATTGGTCCCTAAGTAATATTTTATTATAATCTTAATCCTCTCCAAAAATTTGACTTAGCCATTTTCCCCCTTATTGACCGCACCCACTTATTTTACCCATGCAAGAGAGAGAGAGAGGGTGAGAGATTTGGGTTTTAATATATATAATAACAATTGTTTTTAACCTAAAACCCTAGCTAACCTAAGTCCTAGGTCCCCCACGTGATCAGCCCCCTCACCTTTTTAAATGATAGCTAGGGCTTTTCTAAACTTCCCAGCAAACACAAAAAAACGAGCCGCCAGCCCCTGGGATTCCCCCCCCCCGCCCGCGCAACAGGAAGCCTCGACCATCTATTCGAGTTGCCGGCGACCCCACTCCACATCCGGCCGCCCAACTCATCGGAGCAACCCCCGCAAGCTCCAGCAAGCCGATTTCTCCTCCTCCTTCTCGAAACCACACATGATCTACCCTCTCCCTGCCGCAAATCGCACCGGCCAACCACCCAGGCGAGCTCCGGCCGTCCTCCAGTCAGCAAATCCCCATGGCCGCGCCCTCTTGTGCGCAATAGACTCCAGGTCGAAGCTTAACTCTGTCTCACAACTCTGATGGCTGCCAAGCCCTCCCCTAGCAAACCACCGGCGGCCTCCTTCCCCTCCCACCTCCGGCCAGCAAGTGTCTCCGGCCATCCCTCCTCGAGCCACCATCAGGCCACAAGTCTCTCCCTCACTTCTTGAAAGTCACCCTAACCCATACAAGCCGCAAGGAACCCTTGTTTCTCTTTAAAACCGCCCCTATATTCCCCAAATCTGCTATGCTTCACACGAACGGCCGCTGCACCGCCGCCCGCTCCTCCTCCGGCATCCCCGACTCCCCTCTGACCTCTGCGCCACCTGTAGCAGGCCCCTCTACCATTCAACATCTGAAACAGCGATCTCTCTCGCTGTTTTGCGTTTTTAACGGCGTACCGGCACGTCGTATCGCCTCTTGTCGTCCCCCCTCGCTGTGGGATCTCTCCGACAGCCTCTACCACTCCTAGGGGTCTTTCCCGACGTTGCGATCGTCTCCTACGACACTCAACATCGTAGACTTCATGTACATCGACCCGTTCGTCTTGGGTTGTTGTTACGGCGTCCTGGAAGCCGTACAAAAGTCTACCGGCACCCTACTCGCTGTTGGAATCTTGATTCGCTTTTTTGGTCGCTGCCCGAGGATTGGCGAGCGTGAAATCTTAATTGGAATCTGGATTTGGAGCATGTTCTTTTATTCTAACCCCTGGCATCGCTACCCGACGCCAGTGTAGCTCTCGCGTCGTGTAAGGGTAAATTTCTGAACACTTAGGACCCCCAACCCATCCCTGTTAAACAAGATAAAAATTGGTATTTTTAGCGATCTGATAATTCACTAATAAGATAACTTAAATTGGGACTGTAGGCTGGTGGACTTATGCACATAGGTAGAGTGGACTGGTTGGACGATATTTGCAGAACGTTTGAATTCAGGCAAGTGAAACTTGCCAGATCTTTGCTTAGGCCGTGCTTTAGGCCATATCTTGTTTTAGTTATAAAAGAGACTAGGCGACGAAATGATACTCGCCTAGAAGCAATTTTAAGATCTAGCTTGACAACGAAGCTAGATCTGTCACCCTGCCATGTCATTCATGCATATCTGCCTGTCACATTTAATTTTTGTAACTGCATGCTCTTACTTGTACTCTGCCTGCCACGTTTAAATTCTTTACCTGTACGCATTTAAATTACAACTTGCCATGCCATGTCATCCATGCTTGAGTGTTGCATTCGTAGCACACGCTACCATACTTGTACATCCTTGTTCAGGCTAGGCACCTGCGTTGCAGGCACAACCCTATGCCAAAAACACTTCATGGCTCGTGATCCAGAAGCGGGCTACATGTGTTGGTCAAAAGCCAATGCCCGATACACGTGGAGGGGTAGGGATAAGCGATCACTTGAGCTTAGGAGTTGGCCTGTACAGCCACTCTAGCCAAAATGCGTAATCTCTGAGCACGACGTGTTTACTTGACTTGTTAAATCCATGTGATTGTTTAGTAGCTTTGCTACCCATGCCATGATGTACTTGTGCCTTGTTAAACTTGCTGCCAGGTCAAACTTGTCGCATTTATTTAATTGTAGCATCCGTACTTTAAATGCCAAGTCATGATACATTTTTAGAACTGCTAGGTTGCTTTACTTTCCTTTTAGTTTCCTTGCACAAAGTCTTTGTAGACTCTGCTGACATGCGCCCTCGTCTATTTGGGTGTCGCATGTTAGTTGCTGAGCCAGAGTCCGTTCCTGAGGACGAGGAGTACGTGGACATTGAGCCTGGGTCCACTACTGACATGGAGTACGAGGACACCGGCGACCAGTCATAGAGTTTTCCTTCGTCGTTACTTTTGCTTAGTCTGTTGTTAGGTTTTCGGTGAGTAGCACCTTTGCTTTCTGTACGTTGTACTTTTGTTGGCCATGCTTGGGTCTTTAGACTCTTTTTCTTTCCAGCCTGGTGGCTTTTCTGTGATGTTGAAACTTATTTTGGATATTCTGAGATTGGTTATTTTATGTCTCTTTCTTTATTATTATTTTTGTTCCGTATCGCACTTGCAGGGACCTCTACTCGGTTTAAATCCAGACGCTTTACAGACTGGAGCCTCACAGCTCCAAGTCTGAGCGGACCTTCTCACGTCTCGCCTCCATTTTAGGGAAGCAGGGTGTGACACCCCTCAAGACCTCTGGGGCAGGGCCAACCCTCGCCACCCAAACCAGAGAAGGGCACGGGCTGAGCTACGCGCCTGCTCCCCCCCTCAAGACCTCTAGGCAGGGGCAACCCTCGCCACCCAAACCAGGGAAGGGCACGTGCCGAGCTACGAACTTGCTCCCCCCCTCATGACCTCTGGGGCATGGCCAACCCACGCCACCCAAACCAGAGAAGGGCACGGGCCGAGCTACCGCTCGCTCCCCCCCTCAAGACCTCTGGGGCAGGGCCAACCCTCGCTACCCAAACCAGAGAAGGGCACGGGTCAAGCTACGTGCTCGCTCCCCCCTCAAGACCTCTAGGGCAGGGCCAACCCACGCCACCCAAACCAGAGAAGGTCACGGGCCGAGCTACACGCTCACTCCCCTCTCAAGACCTCTGGGGCAGGGCCAACCATCGCCACCCAAACCAGAGAAGGGCATGGGCCGAGCTACGCGATCGCTCCCCGCCTCAAGACCTCTGGGGCATGGCCAACCCTCGCCACCCAAACAAGAGAAGGCTATGGGCTGGGCTACGCGCTCCCTCCCCCCACAAGACCTCTGAGGCAGGGCCAACCCTCGCCACCCAAACCAGAGAAAAGCACAGGCCAGGCTACTTGCTCGCTCCCCCCTCAAGACCTCTGGGGCAGGGCCAACCCTCGCCACCCAAACCAGAGAAGGGCATGGGCCGGGCTACACGCTCGCTCCCCCCCTCAAGACCTTTGGGGCAGGGCCAACCCTCGCCACCCATACCAGAGAAGGGCACGGGCCGGGCTACGCGCTCGCTCCTCCCCTCAAGACCTCTGGGGTAGGGACAACCCTCGCCACCAAAACCAGAGAAGGGCACGGGCCGCGCTACGCGCTCGCTCCCTCCTCAAGACCTCTGGGGCAGGGCCAACCCTCGCCACCCAAACCAGAGAAGGGCACGGGCTGAGCTACGTGCTCGCTCCCCCCTCACGACCTCTGGGGCAGGGCCAACCCTCGCCACCCAAACCAGAGAAGGGCACGTGCCGAGCTACATGCTCGATCCCCCCCCTCAAGACCTCTGGGACAGGGCCAACCCACGCCACCCAAACCAGAGAAGGGCACGTGCCGAGCTACACACTCGCTCCCCCATCAAGACCTCTGGGGCAGGGCCATCCCTCACCAACCAAACCAGAGACGGGCACAGGCCGAGCTATGCGCTCGCTCCCCCCTCAAGACCTCTGGGGCAGGGCCAATCCTCGCCACCCAAACCAGAGAAGGGCACGGGCCGAGCTACGTGCTCGCTACCCCCTTCAAGACCTCTGCGGCAGGGCCAACCCTTGCCACCCAAACCTGAGAAGGGCACGGGCCGAGCTACGCGCCCGCTCCACCCTCAAGACCTCTAGGGCAGGGCCAACCCTCGCCCCCCAAACCAGAGAAGGGCACGGGCCGAGCTACGCGCCCGCTACCCCCCTCAAGACCTATGGGGCAGGGACAACCTTCACCACCCAAACCACAGAAGGGCACGGGCCGAGCTACGCTCTCGCTACCCCCTGAAGACCTCTGGGGCAGGGCCAACCCTCACCACCCAAACCAGAGAAGGGCACGGGCCGAGATACGCACTCGCTCCCCCCTCAAGACCTCTGGGGCAGGGCCAACCCACGCCACCCAAACCAGAGAAGGGCACGGGCCGAGCTACGTGCTCGCTCCCCCCTCAAGACCTCTTGGGCAGGGCAAACCCTCGCCACCCAAACCAGAGAAGGGCATGAGCCGAGCTACGCGCTCGCTCCCCCCTCAAAACCTCTGGGGCATGGCAAACCATCACCACCCAAACCAGAGAAGGGCACAGGCCGAGCTATGCGCACGCTCCCCCCATCAAGACCTCTAGGGCAGGGCCAACCCTCGCCACCCAAACTAGAGAATGGCACGGGACGATCTACACGCTTGCTACCCCCCCTCAAGACCTCAGGGGCAGGGCCAACCCTCGCCACCCAAACCAGAGAAGGGCATGGGCCGGGCTACGTGCTCACTCCCCCCTCAGGACCTCTGGGGCGGGGCCAACCCTCGCCACCCAAACCAGAGAAATACACGGGCCGGGCTACGCGCTCGCTCCCCCCTCAAGACCACTGGGGAAGGGCCAACCCTCGCCACCCAAACAAGAGAAGGGCACGGGCCGAGCTACATGCTCGCTCCCCCACAGGACCTCTGGGGCAGGGCCAACCCTTGCCACCCAAACCAGAGAAGGGCACGGGCCAGGCTATGCGCTCCCCCCCTCAAGACCACTGGGGTAGGGCCAACCCTCTCCACTCAAACTAGAGAAGGGCACTGGCTGGGCTACGCGGTCGCCCCCCCTCAAGACCTCTGGGGCAGGGCCAACCCTCTCCACCCAAACCAGAGAAGGGCACAGGCCGTGCTACGTGCTTGCTCCCACCATCAAGACCTCTGGGGCATGGCCATCCCTCGCCACCCAAACCAGAGAAGGGCACGTACCGAGCTACGCGCTCGCTCCCCCATCAAGACCTCTGGGGCAGGGCCAACCCTCGCCAACCAAACCAGAGAAGGGCACAGGCCGAGCTATGCGCTCGCTCCCCCCTCAAGACCTCTGGGGCCGGGCCAACCCTCGCCACCCAAACCAGAGAAGGGCACGGGCCGAGCTACGCGCTCGCTCCCCCCCCTCAAGACATCTGCGGCAGGGCCAAACCTCGCCACCCAAACCTGAGAAGGGCACGGGCCGAGCGCCGCACTCGATCCCCCCTTAATACTTCTGGGGCAATGCCAACCCTCGCCACCCAAACCAGAGAAGGGCACGGGCCGAGCTACGTGCTCGCTCCCCCCTCAAGACCTCTGGGGCAGGGCCAACCCTCGCCACCCAAACCAAAGAAGGGCATGGGCCAAGCTACGTGCTCGCTACCCACCACAAGACCTCTGGGGCAGGGCCAACCCTCGCCACCCAAACCAGAGAAGGGCACGGGCCAGGCTACGTGCTCGCTCCCCCCTCAGGACCTCTGGGGCGGGGCTAACCCTCGCCACCCAAACCAGAGAAGGGCACGGACCGGGCTACGCGCTCGCTCTCCCGTCAGGACCACTGGGGCAGGGCCAACCCTCGCCACCCAAACCAGAGAAGGGCACTGGCCGGGCTACGCGCTCTCACCCCCCTCATGACCTCTGGCGTAGGGCCAACCCTCGTCACCCAAACCAGAGAAGGGCACGGGCCAGGCTACGCGCTCGCTCCCCCCTCAAGACCACTGGGCAGGGCCAATCATCACCACCCAAATCAGAGAAGGGCACGGGCCGGGCTACACGCTCGCCCCCCCTCAAGACCTCTGGGGCAGGGCCAACCCTCGCCACCCAAACCAGAGAAGGGCACGGGTAGGGCTACATGCTCGCTCCCCCCTCAAGACCTCTGAGGCAGGGCCAACCCTCGCCACCCAAACCCGAGAAGGGCACAGGCCGAACTACGCACTCAATCCCCCCTCAAGACCACTGGGGCAGTGCTAACCCTCGCCACCAAAACCAGAGAAGGGCACGGGCCGAGCTACGCGCTCGATCACCCCTCAAGACCTCTGGGGCAGGGCCAACCCTCGCCACCCAAACAAGAGAAGGGCTTGGGCCGGGCTACGTGCTCGCTCCCCCCCTCAAGACCTCTGGGGCAGGGCCAACCCTCGCCACCCAAACCAGGGACGGGCACGGGACAGGCTACGCGCTCGCGCCCCCCTCAAGACCTCTGGGGCAGGGCCAACCCTCGCCACCCAAACAAGCGAAGGGCACGTGCCGAGCTACGTGCCCGCTCCCCCCTCAAGATCTTTGGGGCAGAGACAACCCTCGCCACCCAAACCAGAGAAGGGCACGGGCCGACCTACGCGCTCGCTCCCCCACTCAAGATCTCTGGGGCAGGGCCAACCCTCGCCAAACCAAACCAGAGAAGGAAACGGGCTGGGCTACGTGCTCGCTCCCCCCCTCAAGACCTCTGGGGCAGGGTGTACCCTCGCCACACAAACCAAAGAAGGGCACGGGCCGGGCTACGCGCTCGCTCCCCCCCTCAAGACCTCTGGGGCAGGGCCAACCCTCGCCACCCAAACCAGAGAAGGGCTCGGGCCGGGCTACGCACTCGCTCCCGCCCTCAAGATCTCTGGGGCAGGGCCAACCCTCGCCACCCAAACCAGAGACGGGAACGGGCCGGGCTACGCGCTTGCTCCCCCCTCAAGACCTCTGGGGCAGGGCCAACCCTCGCCACCCAACCCAGAGAAGGGCACGGGCCAAGCTATGCGCTCGCTCCCCCCTCAAGACCTCTGGGGCAGGGCCAACCCTCGCCACCCAAACCAGAGAAGGGCACTGGCCGAGCTACACGCTCGCTCATCCCCTCAAGACCTCTGGGGCAGGGCCAAACCTCGCCACCCAAACCAGAGAAGGGCACGGGTCGGGCTACGGGCTCGCTTCACCGCTCAAGACCTCTGGGGCAGGGCCAACCCTCGCCACCTGTCACGCCCCGTTTCCCTAAAATGGAGGCGAGACGTGAAAAGGTCCGCATGAGAGTGGAGCTGTGAAGCCCCAAACCCCGATAAGCGTCAATAAAACATAAGCAGGTCCCTGTAACCACAAACGGAACAACAATAATAACACAAGGAGAGTCAGAAATAAAATTCTCATATCTCATAATTTGTCCAACCTGAAAATTACGTTCAACATCCAGAAAAGCCACCAGGCTAAAAGAAAGAGTCTAAAGGCCCAGAACAAGGCCAACAAAAGCAACAACATAACAAAGTATAGGTGCTACGTACCGACAACAAAATAGCAGTCTAAACAAAAGGAAAAGCTCAACGAAGACACTAGGACTGGTCCCCAGTGTCCACGTACTCCCCACCAAACACAGGCTCGGGCTCGGCGTCAGCAAACACCTCGTCCTCAACAAAGTACTCAGGCTCAGGATCTAACATGTGTCACCCAAAAGAGTAAAGGGGCACATGTCAGCAAGTCTAAAAGACTTGGGCAAGGAAACTGAAAGTAAGGCAAACTAACAACCTAGCAGTTTTGGTATGCATGACATGGCAGTTATAACATGAGTGCACAAGCAAGACATGATGAAACAATAAGTACAAGAGAACAATTATCAGGACAAGTCAAGAGTAGCCAAGCTACTAACAATCTCAATCATTTCACTAGTCACGTTTCAAGTTGTTTGTAGATGTTTACGCCTTACAGCTGAATGGTTTGGCATTCACGCTGATTGGCCGCTTAACACTACCCCAAAACCCAGAGTTTACGCCTTACCACTGCAGTTGCTGATCGGGCAGACTCCCAGTTGATTGGCCGCTTAACTCTTACCCCCAATACCCACATGTAAACGAGCCAGGGTCCCCGCACACGAGCTCAGTAAATGAGCCAGGGTTGCCCCGCACAGGAGCTCGCATTCTAGTTCACGATTAATAAGCATTTGGCGTAGGGGTGCACCTAGCCAGAAACAAGTAGTTCAGGCATTGGCTATCAACCAACACATGGCCCGCTTCTGGAACACGAGCCAGGAAACACAAGCATTGTAGCGAAGCTACGCAATCACGAAAACACTTAAAGAATGCAATGACATGACAATTAATTTGCGTACCGTTAATGGAAATTAAACATGACATGGTAATTGTGCAACATGATAAATGTCGGATCTAGCTTCGTTGTCAAGCTAGTTCCTCAATTTGCGCCTAGGCGAGTATCATTTCGTCGCCTAGTCTCTTTTACGCCTACAACAAGCAAATGGCCTAAAACATGGCCTAAACCCTAAGTGACAAGTTTCACTTGCCTAGCACCGATGATGAAGATCAACGAGGGTTCGTCCCACGAACGCTAATCTATGGGGAAGTCGCTGTTATGGAGAAACAATCATCAAAACAACATCCATTTCATTAGGGTTTCAAAAAAACACAACGGGTTATGAAAACATTAAGAGATCGGTTATTACCGTATAGGAAACGGGAGAATAATGCCGAGCAACCACGGCGACGGAAGAAACGCTCCGGGGAACCTAGGGTTCAGATCTGGAAATGATTGGAGAAGTTTGGAGAAATAGGGTTTTGGGGTATTTTGGGGGTTTGATGAGATTTTGAGGAAGATGGAGGTAGAATGTGTTAAGGGAGAGTTTGGATGATGGATTTTGGGCTTGGGATGAAGGAATAAGGGTTTGAGGTAGTAGGGGGCTCAATGGGGGAGAAACTAGGGTTTTAGGTCATGAGGAAGGAGAAGAAAACGTTTGGGAGGGGTTTAAATAGGAAGGGCTGGCGGCTGCCCAGAAATTAGGGTTTTGGCACTGATTAGTCGGTCAGAGAACAACCACTGACCGACTAGTTTGGGAACTAGTCGGTCGGTTGACCAACGCAGACCGACTAAGTCCAAACAGTAACTCCTGTACAGAAATATGATTTAGATTTAGTCGGTCAAAGAATAACTACTGACCGACTAGTTTGGCATCTAGTCGGTCGATGAACGTTCTTAGACCGACTAAGAGTAAACAGTACTCGACTGTTCAGAAGAACTAAGAATTAGTCGGTCTGAGTACATAACTTAACCGACTAGTTTAAAAACTAGTCGGTCGAAAGATGAACTTAGACAGACTAAGAAGGAACAGTAACTAGTACCAGAAATAGTTGATGAGTTAGTCGGTTGAAGAAGCATTGCCGACCGACTAGTTTGCAACCTAGTCGGTCAACCAACGTTCTTAGACCGACTAACGACAAACAGTAACTCCTGAGAAATTTACAAAGCCAACTAGTCGGTTCAAGAAGGTTTGCCGACCGACTGGATCGTCATCTAGTCGGTCGGTGCCCCTTCTTACACCGGCTAATGAGCACCAAAAGTTCCGAAATGGAGCGCGAAGCTCCGGGATCGATTCCTAAGACTCCTAGGCTTGATCTAACAATAAGATATGACCGATACGACGCCCGTCACGAATGACTTGCTCCGAAATCGACGATTCTAAGGAAGAAGCTAAGAAAACACGACGAAACGATCGAAAATGAAAGTTACGGAGGCAAAAACCACACATAAGGAGAAAATCCACCAAAAAATATAATATAATATAATAAATCCAGATACAAGAAAACCAGTCGTTACATCCTCCCCAACTTAAGAAAAATTCCGTCCTCGAAATTTCCCAACACTCACGTGTCCGGGAACAAAAGTGGGAAACGCTCTTGCATCTCATCCTCATTCTCCCAAGTAGACTCTCCAGGCGAGCCGTGTCGCCACATCACCCTCACAAGATTGACAATCTTGTTCCGAAGTGACTTCTGACGCCTGTCCAGAATCTGCACTGGCTGCTGGTCATACGTCATATCGGGGCGAACGGTAATCTCCGAGAAATCCACAGCATGAGATGGATCGCTAATGTATCGACGAAGCTGCGACACATGGAAAACATTGTGAACTCCCTCCAAAGATGGCGACAAGGCTAAGCGATAAGCTACCTCGCCAACTCTCTCTAGAATGTCAAACGGTCCAATGTATCGCGGGCTCAACTTCCCTCGCTTCCCAAAACGAATCACTCCACGATTCGGGGAAATCCTCAGAAACACATGGTCGCCCGGCTGAAACTCCAAAGGACGACGTTTTGCATCCGCCCAATGCCTAAATCGGTCCTGAGCAATCCTCAGCCTCTCCCGAATGTTCCTGACGACCTCCACAGCCTCCACAATCATCTCAGGCCCCAACAGCTCCCGTTCGCCAACGTCATCCCAACTCAATGGCGATCGACATTTCCTCCCATACAAAGCGGCGAAAGGCGCCATGCCAATAGACGCCTGGTAGCTGTTGTTGTAAGAGAACTCCACCAAGTGTAGATGGTCCTCCCACGAACCCTTGAAATCCAACATGCACGCTCTCAACATGTCTTCCAAAATCTGAATTGTCCTCTCAGACTGGCCATCCGTCTGTGGATGGTACGCCGTGCTGAAACTCAGACGCGTACCCAAACTCTTCTGTAAACTCTGCCAGAACTGAGATGTGAACCTCGTGTCTCTGTCTGACACGATACTCACGGGGACTCTGTGAAGTCGCACGACCTCCTGCACGATTCACGTTACATCACCATCCAAACTAGGAAAAAGGAAATAAAAACGGAGAGTAAAAGAATTTTACCTCCATATATCTCCTCGCTAGCGCCTCAGTGGACTGTCCCACTCGGAACGGAATAAAGTGCGCGTATTTGGTCAATCGGTCTACGATCACCCAAATCGCGTCATTCTTCTTCGGACTCCGAGGTAGTCCAGTCACGAAATCCATAGTGATGTGTTGCCATTTCCACTCCGGAATCGGAAGCGGTTGTAGCAACCCGGCCGTACGCTGATGCTCCGCCTTCACTTGCTGGAAAACCAAACACTTGGCTACACTCCGAGCCATACTCCTCTTCATGTCGTGCCACCAAAAGTTCAGACGAAGATCCTTGTACATCTTGGTCCCACCAGGATGCATGGAATACGGCGAACTGTGTGCCTCCACCATCAACTCCTCTCTAATATCCCCAGCTGGCACACACAACCTGGCTCCAAACCTCAGCGAGCCATCCTCATGAATCAAAAAGTCAGTCCACAGACCGGCTTCCACCTGCTCCCGAATCTTCACCAGCTTCGGATCCTCAGCCTGGCCAGCCTTGATCCGATCCATAATCGTCGACTGTATCTGCATACACATCAACGAAGAAGCCTTCCCAGGAAAGACAATCTCAACACCAGACTCGCAAAAATCCTGCTGCAATCTCCACTGCGAGGTCAAAATCATCACCGCTAGAAGCCTACTCAGCGCATCGGGGACCACATTCACCTTGCCAGGGTGATACTGCAAATTAATCTCGTAATCTGCCATAAGCTCTAACCATCGACGATGTCGCATGTTGAGCTCCTTCAGGGTAAAAATATACTTCAAGATTTTGTGATCGGTGAAGATTTTCACTTTCTCACTCAGCAAGAAGTGCCTCCAAATCTTAAGAGCAAACACGACGGCAGCCAACTCCAAATCATGCGTCGGGTAATTCTTCTCATGAACCTTAAGCTGACGAGACGCATACGCCACAACATGCCCATGCTGATGCAACACACAACCGAGACCCTTGCCAGAAGCATCGTAAAAGATCTCAAATCCACCGCTGCGATCAGGCACAACAAGAATAGGGGCAGTCATCAACCTCTCCCTCAGAACACCAAAAGCACTCTCACAATCACCCGACCAAACAAAAGGTACATCCTTCCGCGTCAACCTGGTCATCGGCTCAGCAATACGGGAAAATTCCTTAATGAAACGCCGATAGTAACCAGCAAGCCCAAGGAAACTCCGAATCTCAGACGCAGACGACGGAACAGGCCACTCTCTGATGGCCCTAATCTTCTCGGGATCCACTGAAATACCATCTCCAGTCACCACATGCCCGAGAAAATCAACTCTATCCAGCCAAAACTCGCACTTCGAAAACTTAGCATACAACCGATGCTTCCTCAAAATCTCCAATACCGTCCTCAAGTGCGAGGCATGCTCCTCCTCCGACCTTGAATAGATCAGAATGTCGTCAATAAAGATAACGACAAACTTATCCAAAAATTTGTAGAAAATCAGGTTCATCAGATTCATGAAAACTGCGGGTGCATTGGTTACACCGAAAGGCATAACCACAAACTCGTAGTGTCCATACTTCGTCCTAAACGCTGTGTTCGGAACATCTCCCTTCTTCACCTTCAACTGATGGTAACCACTCCTCAAATCCAATTTAGAAAACACCCTCGAACCTCCAAGCTGATCAAAAATATCATCGATGCGAGGCAACGGGTATTTATTCTTGATGGTCACCGCATTCAACTCCCGATAGTCCACGCACATGCGACGCGAACCATCCTTCTTCTTCACCAGCAGCACCGGTGCTCCCCACGGAGACACACTAGGGTTGATATAACCCTTCTACAAAAGCTCATCCAGCTGCTTCCGCAATTCCTCCAACTCAGCGGGTGCCATACGATACGGCGCCTTCGAAATCGGCTGCGCTCCCGGAACAAGATCAATAGAAAATTCTAGAGCTCGATCAGGTGGCAAACCAGACATCTCCTCGGGGAAGACGTCATCAAAATCCCGCACCACAGCTGGCCTCTCCAACTCCATCTGCATAGCCACAACCTCCACCGGTCTGGCCCGAAATCTGACAGGACCAAGCGAACTGCTACCACGGCAGAACTCAAATACTGGATGTCCGGTGTAACGACTGCTTTTCTTGTATCTGATTATAATATAATATAATATATGTTTTGGTGGATTTTCTCCTCTGTGTGTGGTTTTCGTCTCCGTAGATTTCATTTTCGATCGATTCGTCGTATTTTCTCACTTCTTCCTTAGGATTGTCGATTTCGAAGTATGTCACTCGTGACGGACTTCATAACGGTCATATCTAACTATTAGATCAAGCCTAGGAGTCTTAGGATTCGATCACGGGGCCTCGCGCTCCGTATCGGAACTTTTCTGTGCTCATTAGCCGGTGTAAGAAGGGCCACCGACCGACTAGATGACGATCCAGTCGGTCGGTAATCCTTCTTGGACCGACTAGTGAGCTTTCTAATTTTCTGAAGAAGCTACTGTTTATCGTTAGTCGGTCGAAGAACGTTGGTTGACCGACTAGGTTGCAAACTAGTCGGTCAGCAATGCTTCTTGAACCGACTAACTCATCATCTTATTTTTGTATCAGTTACTGTTTACTCTTAGTCGGTCTAAGAACGTTCATCGACCGACTAGATGCTAAACTAGTCGGTCAGTACTTGTTCATGGACCGACTAATTCTAGATCCTAATTTCACCTGTAGCTACTGTTTACACTTAGTCGGTCTGCATTGGTCGACCGACCGACTAGTTGTCAAACTAGTCGGTCAGTGGTTGTTCTTTGACCGACTAACTAGTGCTGTAAACCCTAGTTTTGCCCTAGCCGCCAGCCTAGCCTATAAATACCCAACCCAAACGTTTTCTTCCCCTCCAACTCGACCCTAAACCCTAAAATCGCCCCCATTGATCCCCCACCTTCCTCCAAGCTCCATTGCTTCATTCCAAGCCCTAAATCCATCATCCCAACCATCCATCTACCCTATCTACCTCTCATCTTCCTCAAATCACACCCAAAATCCATCAAATCCCCAAAATCACCCAAAACCCTAGTTTCCCCAAACTTCTCCATTCGCTTCCAGATCTGATCCTAGGGTTCCCCGGAGTGTTCCTTCCGTCTCCTCTCGGTAAGAAATCGATCTACCGTTGTTTTTATAACTCATTTATAATTTTGGTGAAGCCCTAATTAATTTCAAGTGTTTGGTGCTTGTTTCCCCCATAACAGCGATTTCCCCTGTAGATAGCATCCGTGTGACGAAGTGATCGTAAATCCCCGGTGTTAGGCAAGTGAAACTTGCATCTCTTGATTTAAGCCATGTTTTGGGCCATTTACCTTGCTTTAGCGTAAAAGAGACTAGACGGTGAAAGGATAGCCGTTTAGACGCCATTGACCTAGCTTGACAACGAAGCTTGGTCCGTCACTTTCATCATGCTTGTATGTCACGTTTACTTTCCTTAACGGTACGCGAAAATAACTGTTCATGTCATCCATGCATCCTTAACTGTTATTGCATTATAACTGCCATGTTTAATTTCAATTAACGGTACGCAAATATGTTCATGTCATTGCATTTTGCCTGTCACGTTTAAATACAATTAACGGTACGCGAATATCTGCTCATGTCATTGTATGCTTGAATACTCATCGTGATTGCGTAGCATCGCTACATACTAGTGTTACTTGTTCCGGCTAGGTGCACCCCTACGCCATACTTATCCAATACACTTTCTGGCTCGTGTTCCAGAAGACGAGCTCAACACAGCCTGCGGGCAATAGGGCACTCGTTGAGTGATCCCTTGTATTTGATACTTGAACACCGCCTGCGGGCAATAGGGCACTCGTTGAGTGATCCCTTGTACTTGTACTTGTTACTTGACATTACATGTTACAACAACCCCTCGCCACTTGTACTATACTCTACCTTACTTGTTACTTGACATTACATGTCACCCCTACTACTTGATACTTGCCACGTGTACTCTCCTTTACCTCACTTGTTACCACCGTACTTTAATTGCCATGCACCATGATTTAATTGCTAGGTTGCTAGTTTACCATTATTCCCGTTTCCTTGCACAAGTCTTCCGACTTGCTGACATGTGCCCCTTTTCTCTTTTGGGTGACACATGTTAGAGCCCGAGCCTGAGTTACTAGTTGAGGACGAGGTGTTTGCTGACGCCGAGCCCGTGCTTGTGTTTGACGGGGAGTACGTGGACACTGGGGACCAGTCCTAGTGTCCTCGTTGTGTTTTACTTTTGTTAGACAGTTGTTTCGTTATCGGTGTGTGGCACCTATACTTTGCTTGGTTGTTGTCGTTTCTTTTGTTGGCCTTGTTCTGGGCCTTTAGACTCTTTTCTTTTAGCCTGGTGGCTTTTGTTGATGTTGGACTTTTGTTGATGTTGGACAATTTGTGGGATGTGGAATTTTATTTCAGTCTCGCCTTGTGTTATTATTGCTATTCTGTTGTGGTTACAGGGACCTGCTTATGTATTGTGGACGCTTATCGGGTTTGGGGCTTCACAGCTCCACTCCCGTGCGGACCTTTTCACGTCTCGCCTCCATTTCAGGGAAGCGGGTCGTGACAGGTTTTAGTGGTGGCCCATGCAGGTCCTTCTGTAACTGCGATTCTTGGAATGGCGATAATAATATTTGAATGTCCAACAAATTAAGTTCGACGTCCGAGTCATAAGCTATGAGTCTAATCTGATTCGTTTTTTGTGTCACTAGATGGCGGGAAGGCGATTCACCCGTGGTGGAGGTAGTGGTGCGCCCCCTCATGATGAGGAGCCTGAGCGGGAACCCACCAGCGGTGAGATGATGCGGATGATGATCCAGATGATGCAGGTGCAGCAGGGCGTGCTCCTGCACGTCCAGAATGCCCCACCTGCTCGAGCTGCCCGGGCTCTTCCGGATGCCCCACGCTCTGAGCCAGGAGCGAAGCAATTTCGGGAGCTGGGTCCCGCATATTTTGATGTTCTGAGGGTCCTCTGGCTGCCGACGAGTGGATAAGGAACATTGAGGATAACTTGGCAATGGCGAAGATTAACCCGGCTGGATGGGTTGATCTGGCTAAGAGGCAGCTGAAGGATAACGCCAGGAATTGGTGGGATGCTGAAGAGAAGATGCTGGTGGAGCCGATCGTCTGGGCTACCTTCAAGTCCAGATTTGATGGAGAGTTCTTCCCGAAGGCTGCTAGACAGGTGATGCTGCAGCGCTTCATAGATCTGAAGCAGGGGAGCTTGTCGGTGGATCAGTACCACCAGGAGTTCACGAGGCTCAGTCGGTTTGCACCTAAGATGGTGCAGGATGCCGATGAGAAAGCTCAGCGATTTCTTCAGGGACTTGCCTTGGAGCTTCAGAGCTTTGTGACCTCTTCTGACTTGGAGACATATCAGAAGGTTCTGATTGCTGCGAGGCGGCAAGAGTTAAATTTGAATCAGAGGAAGGGACATGTTTCTGGAGCTGGGAAGAGGCCTATGGAGCAGACCAGGGCGGTGGTTAGGCCTGGTTTCAAGCCTAGTCATCCGGTGCAGTTCAAGAGGCCAGGAGGGCCTATTCTGAAGACTTGCCATTTCTGTGGCAAGACTGGACACCTCAGGGATCAGTGTAGGAGGTTTTTAGGGCAGTGCATTGTCTGTGGAGATCCTGCCCACACCATCCGGGAGTGTCCGAAGTCGAGGCAGCCTTGGTGGGCTCCTATTGCAGCACAGCCGTTGCAGCAGCGAGCTCCTGTGCCCGTTGGACGTGGAGCGCCTCTTGTTCCACAGAGACAGGCTTTTCGGCAGGCTGTTCCGCCGAGAGGGCAGGCCTTTGACTGAGGAGGAGAGCATGGCCGTGGATGAAGTTATTGCAGGTAACGCTCATTCTAGCTATTTATCTTCCTTAGTTAGTTTGATTTTGATTATTTTGGGTGCTTGCTCATGATTGTTTGCTAGACTAGGATTTGATTGTTAATTGCTTGTTAGGTGTGATTTTGGTGTGCACATTTCTTGCGCGAGTCCTCTTTGACTCTGGTGCATCGATGTGCATTATTTCTCGGAGCTTCGTGGAGAGGCATTCCTTGTCGACATCCCCTCTCCCCAAGAGTTGGAATATCGTCACAGGGAATGGTGTGGTCTCGGTGCATCGTGGTTGCAATTCTTGCTCGTTGGTGGTCTGTGGACATGAGCTTTTCGCTGATTTCATTGTCCACGACATCATCAACTATGATGCAGTTCTTGGGATGGATTGGCTTGCGGGCTTCTATGCTACGATCGACTGCAGGAGGAAGAAGGTGGTGTTCGAGATCCCCGGACATCCAGTGTTTGAGTTCAGTCGTGGTAGTAGTTCGCTTGGTCCTGTCAGATTTCGGGCCAAGCCGGTGGAGGCTGTGGCTATGCAGATGGAGCTGGAGTGGCCAGCTGTGGTGCGAGATTTTGGCGACGTCTTCCCCGAGGAGATGTCTGGTTTGCCGCCTGATCGAGCTTTGGAATTTTCTATTGATCTTGTTCCAGGTGCGCAGCCAATTTCGAAGGCGCCGTATCGTATGGCACCTGCAGAATTGGAGGAGTTGCGGAAGCAGTTGGATGAGCTCTTGCAGAAGGGTTATATTAATCCTAGCGTGTCTCCGTGGGGAGCACCGGTGTTGTTGGTTAAGAAGAAGGATGGTTCGCGTCGCATGTGCGTGGACTATCAGGAGTTGAATGCGGTAACCATTAAGAATAAATACCCGTTGCCTCGCATCGATGATATTTTTGATCAGCTTGGAGATTCGAGGGTGTTTTCTAAATTGGATTTGAGGAGTGGTTACCATCAGTTGAAGGTGAAGAAGGGAGATGTTCCGAAGACAGCGTTCAGGACGAAGTATGGACACTATGAGTTCGTGGTTATGCCTTTCGGCGTAACTAACGCGCCCGCAGTTTTCATGAATCTGATGAACCTGATTTTCTACGACTTTTTGGATAAGTTTGTCGTTATCTTTATTGACGACATTCTGATCTATTCGAAGTCGGAGGAAGAGCATGCCTCGCACTTAAGGACGGTGTTGGAGATTTTGAGGAAGCATCGGTTGTATGCTAAGTTTTCGAAGTGCGAGTTTTGGCTGGATCGAGTTGCTTTTCTCGGTCATGTGGTGACTGGAGATGGTATTTCAGTGGATCCCGAGAAGATTCGGGCCATCAGGGAGTGGCCTGTTCCGTCGTCAGCGTCTGAGATTCGGAGTTTTCTTGGACTTGCTGGTTATTATCGGCGATTCATTAAGGACTTTTCCCGTATTGCTGAGCCGATGACCAGGTTGACGCGGAAGGATGTTGCTTATGTTTGGTCGGGTGATTGTGAGGGTGCTTTTGGTGTTCTGAAGGAAAGGTTGACGACTGCCCCTATTCTTGTCGTGCCTGATCGCAGCGGTGGATTTGAGATCTTTTGCGATGCTTCTGGCAAGGGTCTCGGTTGTGTGTTGCATCAGCATGGGCATGTTGTGGCGTATGCGTCTCGTCAGCTTAAGGTTCATGAGAAGAATTACCCGACGCATGATTTGGAGTTGGCTGCCGTTGTGTTTGCTCTTAAGATTTGGAGGCACTTCTTGCTGAGTGAGAAAGTGAAGATTTTCACCGATCACAAAAGCTTGAAGTATATTTTCACTCAGAAGGAGCTCAACATGCGACAGCGTCGGTGGTTGGAGCTTATGGCGGATTATGATATTGATTTGCAGTTTCACCCTGGCAAGGTGAATGTGGTTCCGGATGCTTTGAGTAGGCTTCCGGCGGTGATGATTTTGACCTCGCAGTGGAGATTGCAGCAGGATTTTTGCGAGTCTGGCGTGGAGATTGTTCTTCCTGGAGAGGCTTCTTCGTTGATGTACATGCAGGTACAGTCGACGATCGTGGATCGGATTAAGGCTGGCCAGGCTGAGGATCCGAAGTTGGTAAGGATTCGGGAGATGGTGGAAGCCGGACTGCGGACTGACTTTTTGATTCATGAGGATGGCTCGCTGAGGTTTGGAGCCAGGTTGTGTGTGCCCGCTGGGGATATCAGAGAGGAGTTGATGGTGGAGGCACACAGTTCGCCGTATTCTGTGCATCCTGGTGGCACCAAGATGTACCAGGATCTTCGTCTGAATTATTGGTGGCATGGTATGAAGAGGAGCGTGGCTCGGAGTGTAGCCAAGTGCTTGGTTTGCCAGCAAGTGAAGGCGGAGCATCAGCGTTCGGCCGGGTTGCTACAACCGATTCCGATTCCGGAGTGGAAGTGGCAGCACATCACTATGGATTTCGTGACTGGACTACCTCGGAGTCCGAAGCAGAATGACGCGATTTGGGTGATCGTAGATCGGTTGACCAAATCTACGCACTTTATTCCGTTCCGAGTGGGACAGTCCACTGAGGCGCTAGCAAGGAGATATATGGAGGAAGTTGTGCGACTTCATGGAGTCCCCGTGAGTATCGTGTCTGACAGAGACACGAGGTTCACATCTCAGTTCTGGCAGAGTTTGCAGAAGAGTTTGGGTACGCGTCTGAGTTTCAGCACGGCGTACCATCCGCAGACGGATGGCCAGTCCGAGAGGACGATTCAGATTTTGGAAGACATGCTGAGGGCGTGCATGTTGGATTTCAAGGGTTCGTGGGAGGACCATCTACACTTGGTGGAGTTTTCCTACAACAACATCTTCCAGGCGAGTATTGGCATGGCGCCTTTCGCCGCTGTTTATGGGAGGAAATGTCGATCGCCATTGAGTTGGGATGACGTTGGTGATCGGGAGTTGTTGGGACCTGAGATGATCGTGGAGGCCGTGGATATCGTCAGGAATATTCGGGAGAGGTTGAGAATTGCTCAGGACCGTTTTAAGCATTGGGCGGATGCTAAGCGTCGTCCTATGGAGTTTCAGCCGGGCGACCATGTGTTCTTGAAGATTTCCCCGAATCGTGGTGTGATTCGTTTCGGGAAGCGTGGAAAGTTGAGCCCGCGATACATTGGACCATTTGACGTTTTGGAGAGGGTTGGCGAGGTAGCTTATCGCTTGGCCTTGCCGCCATCTTTGGAAGGAGTTCACAATGTTTTCCATGTGTCGCAGCTTCGTCGATACATTAGCGATCCGTCTCATGCGGTGGATTTTTCGGAGATTACCGTTCGCCCCGATATGACGTATGACCAGCATCCAGTGCAGATTCTGGACAGGCGTCAGAAATCGCTTCGGAACAAGGTCGTCGATCTTGTGAGGGTGATGTGGCGACACGGTTCACCTGGAGAGTCTACTTGGGAGAATGAGGATGAGATGCGAGAGCGTTTCCCACTTTTGTTTCCGGACTCGTGAGTATTTGGAATTCCGAGGACGGAATTTGTCTTAAGTTGGGGAGGATGTAACGACTGCTTTTCTTGTATCTGATTATAATATAATATAATATATGTTTTGGTGGATTTTCTCCTCTGTGTGTGGTTTTCGTCTCCGTAGATTTCATTTTCGATCGATTCGTCGTATTTTCTCACTTCTTCCTTAGGATTGTCGATTTCGAAGTATGTCACTCGTGACGGACTTCATAACGGTCATATCTAACTATTAGATCAAGCCTAGGAGTCTTAGGATTCGATCACGGGGCCTCGCGCTCCGTATCGGAACTTTTCTGTGCTCATTAGCCGGTGTAAGAAGGGCCGCCGACCGACTAGATGACGATCCAGTCGGTCGGTAATCCTTCTTGGACCGACTAGTGAGCTTTCTAATTTTCTGAAGAAGCTACTGTTTATCGTTAGTCGGTCGAAGAACGTTGGTTGACCGACTAGGTTGCAAACTAGTCGGTCAGCAATGCTTCTTGAACCGACTAACTCATCATCTTATTTTTGTATCAGTTACTGTTTACTCTTAGTCGGTCTAAGAACGTTCATCGACCGACTAGATGCTAAACTAGTCGGTCAGTACTTGTTCATGGACCGACTAATTCTAGATCCTAATTTCACCTGTAGCTACTGTTTACACTTAGTCGGTCTGCATTGGTCGACCGACCGACTAGTTGTCAAACTAGTCGGTCAGTGGTTGTTCTTTGACCGACTAACTAGTGCTGTAAACCCTAGTTTTGCCCTAGCCGCCAGCCTAGCCTATAAATACCCAACCCAAACGTTTTCTTCCCCTCCAACTCGACCCTAAACCCTAAAATCGCCCCCATTGATCCCCCACCTTCCTCCAAGCTCCATTGCTTCATTCCAAGCCCTAAATCCATCATCCCAACCATCCATCTACCCTATCTACCTCTCATCTTCCTCAACTCACACCCAAAATCCATCAAATCCCCAAAATCACCCAAAACCCTAGTTTCCCCAAACTTCTCCATTCGCTTCCAGATCTGATCCTAGGGTTCCCCGGAGTGTTCCTTCCGTCTCCTCTCGGTAAGAAATCGATCTACCGTTGTTTTTATAACTCATTTATAATTTTGGTGAAGCCCTAATTAATTTCAAGTGTTTGGTGCTTGTTTCCCCCATAACAGCGATTTCCCCCGTAGATAGCATCTGTGTGACGAAGTGATCGTAAATCCCCGGTGTTAGGCAAGTGAAACTTGCATCTCTTGATTTAGGCCATGTTTTGGGCCATTTACCTTGCTTTAGCGTAAAAGAGACTAGACGGTGAAAGGATAGCCGTTTAGACGCCAATGACCTAGCTTGACAACGAAGCTTGGTCCGTCACTTTCATCATGCTTGTATGTCACGTTTACTTTCCTTAACGGTACGCGAAAATAACTGTTCATGTCATCCATGCATCCTTAACTGTTATTGCATTATAACTGCCATGTTTAATTTCAATTAACGGTACGCAAATATGTTCATGTCATTGCATTTTGCCTGTCACGTTTAAATACAATTAACGGTACGCGAATATCTGCTCATGTCATTGTATGCTTGAATACTCATCGTGATTGCGTAGCATCGCTACATACTAGTGTTACTTGTTCCGGCTAGGTGCACCCCTACGCCATACTTATCCAATACACTTTCTGGCTCGTGTTCCAGAAGACGAGCTCAACACAGCCTGCGGGCAATAGGGAACTCGTTGAGTGATCCCTTGTACTTGATACTTGAACACAGCCTGCGGGCAATAGGGCACTCGTTGAGTGATCCCTTGTACTTGTACTTGTTACTTGACATTACATGTCACAACAACCCCTCGCCACTTGTACTATACTCTACCTTACTTGTTACTTGACATTACATGTCACCCCTACTACTTGATACTTGCCACGTGTACTCTCCTTTACCTCACTTGTTACCACCGTACTTTAATTTCCATGCACCATGATTTAATTGCTAGGTTGCTAGTTTACCATTATTCCTGTTTCCTTGCACAAGTCTTCCGACTTGCTGACATGTGCCCCTTTTCTCTTTTGGGTGACACATGTTAGAGCCCGAGCCTGTGTTACTAGTTGAGGACGAGGTGTTTGCTGACGCCGAGCCCGTGCTTGTGTTTGACGGGGAGTACGTGGACACTGGGGACCAGTCCTAGTGTCCTCGTTGTGTTTTACTTTTGTTAGACAGTTGTTTCGTTATCGGTGCGTGGCACCTATACTTTGCTTGGTTGTTGTCGTTTCTTTTGTTGGCCTTGTTCTGGGCCTTTAGACTCTTTTCTTTTAGCCTGGTGGCTTTTGTTGATGTTGGACTTTTGTTGATGTTGGACTTTTGTTGATGTTGGACAATTTGTGGGATGTGGAATTTTATTTCAGTCTCGCCTTGTGTTATTATTGCTATTCTGTTGTGGTTACAGGGACCTGCTTATGTATTGTGGACGCTTATCGGGTTTGGGGCTTCACAGCTCCACTCCCGTGCGGACCTTTTCACGTCTCGCCTCCATTTCAGGGAAGCGGGTCGTGACATCCGGGAATCTCGAACACCACCTTCTTCCTCCGACAGTCGATCGTAGCATAGAAGCTCGCAAGCCAGTCCATCCCAAGAACTGCATCATAGTTGATGATGTCGTGGACAATGAAATCAGCGTAAAGCTCATGTCCACAGACCACCAACGAGCAAGAATTGCAACCACGATGCACCGAGACCACGCCATTCCCTGTAACGATATTCCAACTCTTGGGAAGAGGGGACGTCGACAAGGAATGCTTCTCCACGAAGCTCCGAGAAATAATGCACATCGATGCACCAGAGTCAAAGAGGACTCGTGCAGGAAATGTGCACACCAAAACCACACCTAACAAGAAATTAACAATCAAACCCTAGTCTAGCAAACAATCATGTTCAAGCAAACAACACAATCTAACAATCAGAACCAGCAAGGAAAGTAACAGCTAGATTGAGGATTACCTGCGATAACCTCATCCACAGCCTCGCTCTCCACAGCGGTCATCAGAAAAGCCTGCCTCCTCGGCGGAATAGCCTGCTGAAAAGCCTGCCTCTGTGGAACAAGAGCCGCTCCACGTCCAGCAGGAACAGACGCTCGCTGCTGCAACGGCTGTGCTGCAACAGGTACCCTCCGCAGCTGATTCGCATGCCGACAATCCTTCGTGACATGGGACGCAACACCACAAACCAAACACTGGCCCAGAAACTTCCTACACTGATCCTTGACGTGGCTAGGCTTGCCGTAGAAATGGCAAGTCTTCTGAACAGGCCCTCCTGGCCTCTTGAACTGAGCTGGCTGATTAGGCTTGAAACCAGGCCTAACCACCGCCCTGGCCTGCTCCATAGGCCTCTTCCCAGCACCAGAAACATGTCCTCTCCTCTGACTCAGGTTCAGCTCCTGCCTCCTCGCAGCGACCAGAACCTTCTGATAAGAGTCCAGATCAGAGGAAGACACGAAACTCTGGAGCTCCAAAGCAAGTCCCTGCAGGAACCTCTGAACCCTCTCATCAGCATCCTGCACCATCTTCGGTGCGAACCGACTCAGCCTAGTGAACTCTTGGTGGTATAGGTCCACCGTCAAGCTCCCTTGCTTCAGATCAATAAAGCGCTGCAGCATCTCCTTCCTAGCAGCCTTCGGAAATAACTCCTCATCAAACCTAGACTTGAAGGTAGTCCAAGCTATCGGCTCCACCAACATCTTCTCTTCCGCATCCCACCAGTTCCGAGCATCATCCTTAAGTTGCCTCTTCGCCAAATCAACCCATCCAGCCGGGGTGATCTTGGCCATCTTCAGGTTATCCTCAATGTTCCGAATCCACTCATCGGCAGCCAGTGGACCCTCAGACCCATCAAAATATGAGGGACCCAGCTCCCGAAATTGCTTCGCTCCCGGCTCGGAGCGAGGGACATCCAGAAGTGCCCGGGCAGCTCGAGCAAGTGGAGCATTCTGGACTTGCAGGAGCATGCCCGGCTACACTTGCATCATCTGAAGCATCATCCACATCATCTCTCCGTTGGTGGGTTCCCACTCAGGCTCCTCATCATGAGGGTACGCGCCACTACCTCCACCACGGGTGAATCGCCTTCCTGCATCTAATGACACAGAAAACGAAGCAGATTAGATTCATAGCTTATGACTCGGACGTCGAACTTAGTTTATTGGACGTTCAAATATTATTATCATATTCCGATAATCGCAGTTACAGAAGAGGACCTGCATGGGCCACCAACAAAACCTGTCACGCCCCGCTTCCCTAAAATGGAGGCGAGACGTGAAAAGGTCCGCACGAGAGTGGAGCTGTGAAGCCCCAAACCCGATAAGCGTCAATAAAACATAAGCAGGTCCCTGTAACCACAAACGGAACAACAATAATAACACAAGGAGAGACAGAAATAAAATTCTCATATCTCATAATTTGTCCAACATGAAAATTAAGTTCAACATCCAGAAAAGCCACCAGGCTAAAAGAAAGAGTCTAAAGGCCCAGAACAAGGCCAACAAAAGCAACAACGTAACAAAGTATAGGTGATACGCACTGACAACAAAATAGCAGTCTAAACAAAAGGAAAAGCTCAACGAAGACACTAGGACTGGTCCCCAGTGTCCACGTACTCCCCGCCAAACACATGCTCGGGCTCAGCATCAGCAAACAGCTCGTCCTCAACAAAGTACTCAGGCTCAGGATCTAACATGTGTCACCCAAAAGAGTAAAGGGGCACATGTCAGCAAGTCTAAAAGACTTGGGCAAGGAAACTGAAAGTAAGGCAAACTAACAACCTAGCAGTTTTGGTATGCATGATATGGCAGTTATAATATGAGTGCACAAGCAAGACATGATGAAACAATAAGTACAAGAGAACAATTATCGGGACAAGTCAAGAGTAGCCAAGCTACTAACAATCTCAATTATTTCACTAGTCACGTTTCAAGTTGTTTGTAGATGTTTACGCCTTACAGCTGAATGGTTTGGCATTCACGCTGATTGGCCGCTTAACACTACCCCAAAACCCAAAGTTTACGCCTTACCACTGCAGTTGCTGATCGGGCAGACTCCCAGTTGATTGGCTGCTTAACTCTTACCCCCAATACCCACATGTAAACGAGCCAGGGTCCCCGCACACGAGCTCAGTAAATGATCCAGGGTTGCCCCGCACAGGAGCTCGCATTCTAGTTCACGATTCATAAGCATTTGGCGTAGGGGTGCACCTAGCCGGAAACAAGTAGTTCGGGCATTGGCTATCAACCAACACATGGCCCGCTTCTGGAACACGAGCCAGGAAACACAAGCATTGTAGCGAAGCTATGCAATCACGGAAACACTTAAAGAATGCAATGACATGACAATTAATTTGCGTACCGTTAATGGAAATTAAACATGACATGGTAATTGTGCAACATGATAAATGTCGGATCTAGCTTCGTTGTCAAGCTAGTTCCTCAATTTGCGCCTAGGCGAGTATCATTTCGTCGCCTAGTCTCTTTTACGCCTACAACAAGCAAATGGCCTAAAATATGGCCTAAACCCTAAGTGACAAGTTTCACTTGCCTAGCACCGAGGATGACGATCAACGAGGGTTCGTCCCACGGACGCTAATCTATGGGGAAGTCGCTGTTATGGAGAAACAATCATCAAAACAACATCCATTTCATTAGGGTTTCACAAAAACACAACGGGTTATGAAAACATTAAGAGATCGGTTATTACCGTATAGGAAACGGGAGAATAATGCCGAGCAACCAAGGCGACGGAAGAAACGCTCCGGGGAACCTAAGGTTCAGATCTGGAAATGATTGGAGAAGTTTGGAGAAATAGGGTTTTGGGGGATTTTGGGGGTTTGATGAGATTTTGAGGAAGATGATAGGTAGAATATGTTAAGGGAGAGTTTGGATGATGGATTTTGGGCTTGGGATGAAGGAATAAGGGTTTGAGGTAGTAGGGGGCTCAATGGGGGAGAAACTAGGGTTTTAGGTCATGAGTAAGGAGAAGAAAACGTTTGGGAGGGGTTTAAATAGGAAGGGCTGGCGGCTGCCCAGAAATTAGGGTTTTGGCACTGATTAGTCGGTCAGAGAACAACCACTAACCGACTAGTTTGGGAACTAGTCGGTCGGTTGACCAACGCAGACCGACTAAGTCCAAACAGTAACTCCTGTACAGAAATAGGATTTAGATTTAGTCGGTCAAAGAACAACTACTGACCGACTAGTTTGGCATCTAGTCGGTCGATGAACGTTCTTAGACCGACTAAGAGTAAACAGTACTCGACTGTTCAGAAGAACTAAGAATTAGTCGGTCTGAGTACATAACTTAACCGACTAGTTTAAAAACTAGTCGGTCGAAAGATGAACTTAGACCGACTAAGAAGGAACAGTAACTAGTACCAGAAATAGTTGATGAGTTAGTCGGTTGAAGAAGCATTGTCGACCGACTAGTTTGCAACCTAGTCAGTCAACCAACGTTCTTAGACCGACTAACGACAAACAGTAACTCCTGAGAAATTTACAAAGCCAACTAGTCGGTTCAAGAAGGTTTGCCGACCGACTGGATCGTCATCTAGTCGGTCGGTGCCCCTTCTTACACCAGCTAATGAGCACCAAAAGTTCCGAAATGGAGCGCGAAGCTCCGGGATCGATTCCTAAGACTCCTAGGCTTGATCTAACAATAAGATATGACCGATACGACGCCCGTCACGAATAACTTGCTCCGAAATCGACGATTCGAAGGAAGAAGCTAAGAAAACACGACGAAACGATCGAAAATGAAAGTTACGGAGGCGAAAACCACACATAAGGAGAAAATCCACCAAAACATATAATATAATATAATAAATCCAGATACAAGAAAACCAGTCGTTACATCACCCAACCCAGAGAAGGGCACGGGCCGATCTACGCGCTCGCTCCCCCCACTCAAGACCTCTGGGGTAGGGCCAACCCTCGCCACCCAAACCAGAGAAGGGCACGGGTCGGGCTACGTGCTCGCTCCCCCTCAAGACCTCTGGGGCAGGGCCAACCCTCGCCACCCAAACCAGGGACGGGCACAGGCCGGGCTACGCGCTCGCTCCCCCCTCAAGACCTCTAGGGCAGGGCCAACCCTCGCCACACCAAACCAGAGAAGGAAACGGGTAGGGCTACGCGCTCGCTCCCCCCCTCAAGACCTCTGGGGCAGGGCCTACCCTCGCCACACAAACCAGAGAAGGGCACGGGCCGGGCTACGCGCTCGATCCCCCCTCATGACCTCTGGGGCAGGGCTAACCCTCGCCACCCAAACCAGAGAAGGGCTAGGGCCAGGCTACGCGCTCGCTCCCCCCTCAAGACCTCTGGGGCAGGGCCAACCCTTGCCACCTAAACCAGAGACGGGCACGGGCCGGGCTACGTGCTTGCTCCCCCCTCATGACCTCTGGGGCAGGGCCAACCCTCGCCACCCAACCAAGAGAAGGGCATGGGCCGAACTATGCGCTCGCTCCCCCCTCAAGACCTCTGAGGCAGGGCCAACCCTCGCCACACCAAACCAGAGAAGGAAACGGGTAGGGCTACGCGCTCGCTCCACCGTCAAGACCTCTGTGGCAGGGCCTACCCTCGCCACCCAAACCAGAGAAGGGCACGGGCCGTGCTACGCGCTCGCTTCCCCCCTCAAGACCTCTGGGGCAGGGCCAACCCACGCCACCCAAACCAGAGAAGGGCTCAGGCCGGGCAACGTGCTCGCTCCCCCCTAAGACCTCAGGGGCAGGGCCAATCCTCGCCACCCAAACCAGGGATGGGCACGGGCCGGGTTACGCGCTCGCTCCCCCCTCAAGACCTCTGGGGTATGGCCAACCCTCGCCACCCAAACCAGAGAAGGGAACGGGCCGAGCTAAGCGCTCGCTCCCCCCTCAAGACCTCTGGGGCAGGGCCAACCCTCGCCACCCAAACCAGAGAAGGGCACGGGTCAGGCTACGCTCTCGCTCACCCCTCAAGACCTCTGGGTCAGGGCCAACCCTCGCCACCCAAACCAGAGAAGGGCACGGGTCAGGCTACGCTCTCGCTCCCCCTCAAGACCTCTGGGGCAGGGCCAATCCTTGCCACCCAAACCAGAGAAGGGCACAGGCCGAGCTATGTGCCCGCTCCCCCCTCAAGACCTCTGGGGCAGGGCTAACCCTCGCCACACCAAACCAGATACGGAAACAGGCAGGGCGACACGCTCGCTCCCCCCCTCAAGACCTCTGGGGAAGGTCCAACCCTCACCACCCATACCAGAGAAGGGCTCGGACCGGGCTACGCGCTCGCTCCCCCACTCAAGACCTCTGGGGCAGGCCCAACCCTCGCCACCCAAACCAGGGAAGGGCACGGACCGGTCTACGTGCTAGCTCCCCCTTCAAGACCTCTAGGGCAGGGCCAACCCTCGCCACCAAGCCCAAGGAAGGGCACGGGCCGAGCTACATGCTCGCTCCCCCCTTCAAGACCTCTGGGGCAGGGCCAACCCTCGCCACCCAAACCAGAGAAGGGCACGGGTAGGGCTACGTGCTCGCTCCCCCCTCAAGACCTCTGAGGCAGGGCCAACCCTCGCCACCCAAACCTGAGAAGGGCACGGGCCAAACTACACACTCAATCCCCCTTCAAGACCTCTGGGGCAGTGCCAACCCTTGCCACACCAAACCAGAGAAGGAAACGGGTAGGGCTACGCGCTCGCTCCCCCGTCAAGACCTCTGTGGCAGGGCCTACCCTCGCCACCCAAACCAGAGAAGGGCACGGGCCGGGCTACGCGCTCTCTCCCCCCCTCAAAACCTCTGGGACAGGGCCAACCCGTGCCACCCAAACCAGAGAAGGGCTCGGGCCGGGCAACGCGCTCGCTCCCCCCTAAGACCTCTGGGGTAGGGCCAACCAGTGCCACCCAAACCAGGGACGGGCACGGGCCGGGTCACGCGCTCGCTCCCCCCTCAAGACCTCTGGGGCAGGGTCAATCCTCGCCACCCAACCCAGCGAAGGGCACGGGACGAGCTACGCGCTTGCTCCCCCCTCAAGACCTCTGGGGTATGGCAAACCCACGCCACCCAAACCAGAGAAGGGAACGGGCCGAGCTACGCGCTCGCTCCCCCCTCAAGACCTCTGGGGCAGGGCCAACCCTCGCCACCCAAAACAGAGAAGGGCATGGGTCAGGATACGCTCTTGCTCCCCCCTCAAGACCTCTGGGGTAGGGCCAATCCTCGCCACCCAAACCAGAGAAGGGCACAGGCCGAGCTACGCGCCCGCTCCCCCCTCAAGACCTCTGGGGCAGGGCCAACCCTCGCCACACCAAACCAGATAAGGAAACGAGCAGGGCTACACGCTCGCTCCCCCCCTCAAGACCTCTGGGGAAGGGCCAACCCTCGCCACCCATACCAGAGAAGGGATCGGACCGGGCTACGCGCTCGCTCCCCCACTCAAGACCTCTGGGGTAGGGCCAACCCTCGCCACCCAAACCAGGGAAGGGCACGGACCGGTCTACGTGCTAGCTCCCCCTTCAAGACCTCTGGGGCAGGGCCAACCCCCGCAACCCAACCCAGGGAAGGGCATGGGCCAAGCTACACGCTCGCTCCCCCCTTCAAGACCTCTGGGGCAGGGCCAACCCTCGCCACCCAACCCAGAGAAGGGCACGAGTAGGGCTACGTGCTCGCTCTCCCCTCAAGACCTCTGAGGCAGGGCCAACCCTCGCCACCCAAACCTGAGAAGGGCACGGGCCGAACTACGCACTCAATCCCCCCTCAAGACCTCTGGGGCAGTGCCAACCCTCGCCCCCAAAAACAGAGAAGGGCACGGGCCGAGCTACACGCTCGCTCCCCCCATCAAGACCTCTGGGGCTGGGCCAACCCTCGCCAAACCAAACCAGAGAAGGAAACGAGTTGGGCTACGTACTCGCTCCCTCCCTCAAGACCTCTGGGTCAGGGCCTACCCTCGCCACACAAACTAGATAAGGGCACGGGCCGGGCTACACGCTCGCTCCCCCCCTCAAGACCTCTGGGGCAGGGCCAACCCTCGCCACCCAAACCAGAGAAGGGCTCGGGCCGGGCTACGCACTAGCTCCCCCCCTTCAAGACCTCTGAGGCAGGGCCAACCCACGCCACCCAACCCAGGGAAGGGCTCGGGCCGGGCTACGTGCTCGTTCCCCCACTCAAGACCTCTGGGGCAGGGCAAACCCTCGCCACCCAAACCAGAGAAGGGCACGGGTAGGGCTACGTGCTCGCTCCCCCTTCAAGACCTCTGCGGCAGGGCCAACCCACGCAACCCAAACCCGAGAAGGGCATGGGCCGAACTACGCACTCAATCCCCCCTCAAGACCTCTGGGGCAGTGCCAACCCTCGCCACCAAAACCAGAGAAGGGCACGGGCCGAGCTACGCGCTCGCTCCCCCCATCAAGACCTCTGGGGCAGGGCCAACCCTCGCCACCCAAACAAGAGAAGGGCTTGGGCCGGGCGACGTGCTCGCTCCCCCCTCAAGACCTCTGGGGCAGGGCCAACCCTCGCCACCCAAACCAGGGACGGGCACGGGCCGGGCTACGCGCTCGCGCCCCCCTCAAGACCTCTGGGGCAGGGACAACCCTCGCCACCCAAACCAGAGAAGGGCACGGGCCGGCTACGTGCCCACTCCCCCCCCCCCTCAAGACCTCTGGGGCAGAGCCAACCCCCGCCACCCAAACCAGAGAATGGCACGGGCCGACCTACGCGCTCGTTCCCCCCCTCAAGACCTCTGGGGCAGGGCCAACCCTCGCTAAACCAAACCAGAGAAGGAAACGGGCTGGGCTACGCGCTCGCTCCCCCCTCAAGACCTCTGGGGCAGGGCCTACCCTCGACACACAAACCAGAGAAGGGCACGGGCCGGGCTACGCGCTCGCTCCCTGTAACGGCCACTTTTCGTGGTACGTTGTTCGTGCACGTGCTTTTGGCCGTGCACGTGTTTGTTTTAGATTTTGTTTGTTGGTGAACACTTTCGTGTGATATGCCGTTGTGAACGTCTCTGAGAATGTTAAATAGCGGCTCTATTTTGGAACGACGTTTCTCGAGTCGTTTTCCCACAATTTAAACTTATTCGATGAGACGTGGCGATTTTCACTTTTGACGGGAGACGTTTCTATTTTTAGTTTCGTCGTCCGACGTCAAAATTGAGATCCGTCTTCTTAGTTAGCTCACTCTCGTCATCACGATCACCCCGATATTTATTTTATAATTTTTGGAGTTTATTTGACCACTTTTATATTTTTAACAAGTTTTATATTATTTTTAATAATTAATTTTTAAATTATTTTCGGCCAAATAAAATTTATTTGAGTTTTAAACGTATTAAAGAATTTTTGAGCCAATTTTCAGCTCATTTGGACCAAGTCAAATCCTTGGGTGAGTTGGAGAAGTTGAATTTCAAATTTCAAATTATTTTAAACTTCTAATCCTATTAGATTTAGCCCTAGACCAAGTCAACCCATCTACACTATATAAACAACCCCTAGGAAGACCTATTTTCACAAGAAATTAACCCTAGCCTCTTCCAAAACCCAAAATTGACGTTGCGACGATTCGTCGCAACGTTGCGACGAACGGCAGCCGCACGACCGAAGAAATCACCCCCGTTCCCCCGCTCCGACTGAAGCCCAACCCCGCACCACAGCCGCTCCGCACCCCACTGCTGCCGCTCACGCCCGTTCCCCCGCTCTGACCGAGAGAGGCCCTCGGTCAGACCGAGGCCTCAACTCCGCACAACGCCCGCACCAACCCCCGCCTTGTCGCCCCGCTCCGCACCGCGCCCGACCGACCCGCATCTCCGCACCGACCGGCGTTGCAAGCGTTGCAACGTCGCAGCCCCCCACATCCAAGCGCCTGACCGAGCCCCTCTTCCGCACTGACCGAGAAAAGGCCCCGCACCAAGCTCCGCACCCCGCTGCTGCACCCCCCAAGCATTGCAACCCCGCATCCTCTGTGCACGACCGAAGGATCTCCCCGCACCGAGGCTGTACGACCGAGAGTCACTCGTCGCAACCCCGCACCCGTCGCATCGCTTGCCACCGTGGGCCCCCCAAGTTCTCGAGAGTTATTGTGGGTCCCCCAAAGGTCCCTAGGACTACTGTGGGCCCCACCTAGGTGCTTTCTCTCCGACGATTCGCCGTGCACGACGTTGCGACACGTCGTAGCCCGTCGTCGCACGTGCTAGCTTTGGAATCTGGAACCGTTGCTCCGGTTGATGCTCTGAACTTTCCAGCGAGGAAACTATATTGGAATCAGGACTTGGAGCGCGTTCTTCTATTCCAACCCCCGGCGTCGCTACCCGACGCCGGTGTAGCTTTCGCGTCGTGTTGAGGTAACGCTTTGCGCCCCTAGGACCCCCAACCCAATGCATGCTAATCAAGACTAAAATCAGTATTTTTAAAGTATTTTAAATGTTTTACGTTCACTAATCAAGACTAAAAATATGGACTTTAGGCCGGTGGACTTGTGCACGTAGGATAATTGTGATTTTTGGACTCATTGGACGGTGTGCTCAGACGTCGTACTAGCAGGCAAGTGAAACTTGCCAACTCTTGTGAAGGGCCATGTTTTAGGCCACTTCCTTGTTCCTAGCGTAAAAGAGACTAGTCAGTGAAATGATAGCTGGCTAGACGCCTACTTGATCTAGTTTGACAACGAAACTAGATCTGTCACCTAATTGATCTAGCTTGACAACGAAGCTAGATCCAACCCCTTAAACTTGTTGTTCATGCATACTAAACTGTCACGTTTACTTTCCTTATCTGTACGCACTTTTAACTGCCATGCATTGCATTCTACATGTCATCCAAGTTGATTGTTGCATTTGTAGCACACGCTACAATACTTGTACTCCTTGAATACTACTTCCAGGGAAACGGGCCTCATGTGTTGGTCAAAAGCCAATGCCCAGGTTCCTGGACCGGCTAGGTGCACCCCTATGCCATACTTGTTAAAAAACACATCCTGGCTCGTGATCCAGAAGCGAGCATTCCCGTTCGGGGGTAAGGCCCTGGCTCGACACACGTGGAGGGGTAGGGATAAACGGTTACTTGAGCTTAGGAGTGGCCTGATCAGCCATCTAGCCAAAAGACGGAATCTCTGTGCACGAGGTGCTTACTTTCCTTGTCTTGTACTTGTCTTGTGAATGATTCATGTAATACTTGTCATTCATGCCATGTTTAAATGCTATGCTCGTACTTTACTTTACTTTACCTTACCTGTTGCACTCATTACTTTAACTGCCATGTCATTGCATCATGCTAGAACTGCTAGGTTGCTTTACTTTTACCTACCTTCAGTTTCCTTGCACAAGTCTCTTGTAGACTTGCTGACATGTTCCCCTTGCTCTTTTGGGTGTCACATGTTAGACCCTGAGCCAGAGTCCGTTGCTGAGTACGTGGTGTTTGCTGAGGCTGAGCCTGAGTCCATGTCTGCCCATGAGGAGTTTTGTGGACACCGGTGACCTTTCTTGGTGACCTAGCTGAGCTTTCTTTGTTTTAGGTTTTCTGTTAGTTGTCGGTGCGTAGCACCGTTGTTTTGTACGTTGTACTTTTGTTGGCCATGTTTGGGCCTTTAGACTCTTTTTCTTTTAGCCTGGTGGCTTTTTCTGTGATGTTGAAACTTATTTTATGGATATTCTGATATATCTCTTTTGTCTCATTTCAA
Source organism: Scilla litardierei (assembly GCA_030789695.1). Classification (NCBI taxonomy): domain Eukaryota; kingdom Viridiplantae; phylum Streptophyta; class Magnoliopsida; order Asparagales; family Asparagaceae; genus Scilla; species Scilla litardierei. The sequence continues at coordinate 218,284,556 of CM061141.1, read as the reverse complement.
TATTATTATCTTTGTTTCGTACGCATTGCAAGGACCTGCAGTTTAAATTTGATTGACGCTTATCGGACTTGCAGCTTTGTAGCTTCAAGTCTGAGCGGACCTTCTCACGCTTCGCCTCCACGTTTTTGGGAAGCGGGGCGTGACAGGTTTTGTTGGTGGCCCATGCAGGTCCGTCTTGCAATTGCGAATTAACGGAACAACGATAATAACAGAATGTCCATTAAATAAATTGCAACATCCGAGTCAGAAGCCCTGAGTCAAGTTGTTTTCTTAGGACCCTAGGTGATAAGAAGGCTTAGTTAGACGTCCGTGTTTGCTAGTTAGAGGCCTCTGATTGTTAGTTAGACTCCCTGTCAGCAATTGATTCAATTGTCGTAGGAGTTACCTTAGTGGTCCTTGTCTACCCCTGACCATATTAGACTTCTAGAATTTCCTTTAGTCGTTCGCTTGGGCTCATCGATTTCGGACCAAGCTGAACGCATTTCGTTTCCGTCTAGCTCCTTAGAAAGTCTTAGCGCTTAGTTCTTAATCTTTAGTGGTCGACCGTAGGAGTTTCCCCGTAGATCCTTCAGATTCATATCCTAGGCGTATGTATGTTTGGATCATCGGACCAATTTCCTTGCCTCGATTCACAAGATCGCCTCATGATGATCGTCGTCAATTTTCAAACATCTCCATTGCAAAACTTGAACCTTCTGAAAGTATTTTTTAATCTCCTCTTTCACTAAGCTTAACTTTGTTTAAAATTTTTAATATACTTATACTTCATACTCCTTCATTGATTTAATTTTTTTTAAAACGTTTGTCGGAATTTTTGAATACTAGCTTATAGTATTTTCCCAGCCTATGTTTTTCGTACTTATGCAAATGCGTCGTCCCTTCATATATTAATTTCATTCTGAATCGTACTTTTATTCAACTTGTAATTTTCCCTCCTGATTTATGCCATTCATATACTTTCAAGGCATATGGAGTTTCAGCTTTTAGCAAGTTGGCTTTTGCTCGCCGTTTTCGCTACTTCAGATTTTTGCAAAATTACTATTTTCATAACCACTTCCTGCTTTAGACCCTCCCTGATTTGATTTTAAGGATTTGCTATTCGATCTTGAAAATTCTTATACTAAGTCATTATTATTATTTTTCCGTGCGCCATACATACTTTCAATTATTTCCGTGCCAGACTTGTTGTGCTCGTATATTAAGAACCTTGTGTAAATCAGTTTCTCATTTTTGGCAAACCATGGTTTTCTAAAAGAAGTTTCAAAATTGATTATTTTGAATCTTCCGTAGCCTAAAAGTTTTGAAAGCATTTAACCTGAGTTTAAATTTTTCCGTTACTTGATTTCATTCTTGACTTTCCAAAACTTTTGACAACATTATATTAAATTACTGACCTATAAATTTTCTAAACCACGTCCTTAATATTCGTGTAAATGATTTTACTTCCTTTTATAATGATTTTTAAAACCAATAGACCATTTTCTCTTATTATGAATGTTCGACTCAAATTTATTTTGAACAACTCGTTTTATCAATCCCCAAATATTTCTTTTCAGACTGGGATTTCAACTTTTGAAGAACGACAGTTTTCAAACTCCGCGTATTTTAGCTTATGCTATTTACCCTATTTCCTTTTCTGTATCCTATTTAAGCATCACTACATCTCCTTTTCCTTCAACCTAAACATCACCATTGAGCCAATGTTTTCCCTAACCAAGCCGTCTCATTATATTCGTCCTATCTGAACTCGCGCTTATCGATCCTTCCCTCGTCACGCTCTCGACCTCTCTTTATTGCTTAGGCCTTAGGGTCCGTCAATGTCTGTGTCAACTCTTAATTGTCTCTTGGACCTTGTGAGGTAGTCGTAGTGCACGTACCTAAGTTGTGTACGTGGGCTTGAATGAGTGTACCCCCATAGTATATTGATGCTTGCCTATTGTGTGGTATATATATATATATATATATATATACTCGGAGTTATTTGTGATAGTATGAAGTTGTTGTGTGTTAGTATTTATAGATTTGTGTGTAGTTAGCTATACTATACTAGGGATGCCTGTGTATATAAGAGTTAGCGTTGGAATGTCTAATGGAGTGTATGCAATTAGAGAATACTTATAATGGTTGAAATAAAATGATTGGTAAAGCTATGTATATGCTAGGTGTGATGATAATAGGTGTACATATAGATAAGTAAGTAGGCCTAATGAGTGACCTATATATTAGTACGTATGTGTATGTGCTCGTATGTAGGTATGTATTATGCTTAGACGCAAGTAGTTATGTTTTGTTGCCTAAGTATATAGGTGATATGCATATGATATTAGAATTATAATTTTGATTGGTATTGCTTGCTTTGCGGGATGTTGCATGCGTGCATACCGTGAGGTATACACGACTATTGCACATCTAAATTATGTATGTGTGGATGTGTTAGTATACTAATTATAGGTAGTTGGATATGGTGTGGATATATACATTACTTATGCGTGACTATACGGAGAATGTTTGTACTAGGGAGGGTATTATAAATATATGTGTGCTGATGTCTGTATTACTATTATTATGGTATATAAATTGATTTAACTATGTGGGTATTACCTGACTAAATATTAAGTGTGATTGACTTATGGGATGTATATGGTGGTATTGGTAGACGTATAAATTATGGGGTGGTATTGGTATAGGTATGAATGCCGTGTTATGTATATAGAATATTCTGATATATGTACCGAGTCTCACTCAAGCTTGAGTGGGTATACTCTAAGTATATTGAATGTATGTTTGTAGTTTGAATATAGCAATGTTTGATGTATGTATAGTGATAGGAGTGTTTGTGCCTGGTTGTGCTACGCACATGATTGTGGGTCGCTACGCCAGTATATAGTTATAGGTGCTGGTCTTGTGGTATAGTTATTTACTAAGGACTTGTTGTGTGAACGTATGTGTACTAGCTAAAACTAGGTGTGTAGGTGTGCTAGTTATATGATGATATGATTGGTATGCGTAAATGAAATGTTAGCGTGTATGGGTGTGCACCATGCACGGGTAAGTATGTGCTTAATTATAGGCATTGATGACTATGATATATGTGGCGTGTCGTAAATACAGTTATAGGACCGTACGTGATGTGAATATATGGTGAACTATTTGCATGTATTTGAATGACTATGTATTGTGAAACTATAGTAGTGGTGAATATATATATATATAGTGAAACTTGATTTAATTATGGTATGGTGTGACTACATGAGTTGATGCGTTGGATGAATACTAGGGATTATCAGAGGGTAGTATACCCTTGATGTTTGTGCATAGGTAGCTACATATAGGTAGAGCAATGATTGTATTGGCTAAGTGTGAGACTATCCTTATGTGAGTATCTGAACTATTGTTTTATACTAGGTAGTAGTTATATAAGGGATGTATGTTTATATATATATGATTGAAATACATGTATGAATTTGACTGACTATAATAGGTATAAGTGTATACGTATGTGAATGTATATATATACGTGGTGGTAGTGTTAATGTTTGACTACCTAGTGCGTATATGAGCACCTGTACTGACTATACCTGGTTTGAAATATAATGTGACTTGATTTGGGGTAGTTATTAGAGCGACTAGATATAGAATAAAGTCCGACGACGGACTTTATTCTAAGGTGGTGAGGATGTAACGGCCACTTTTCGTGGTACATTGTTCGTGCACGTGCTTTTAGCCGTGCACGTGTTTGTTTTAGACTGTGTTTGTTGGTGAACACTTTCGTGTGATATGCCGTTGTGAACGTCTCTGAGAATGTTAAATAGCGGCACTATTTTGGAACGACGTTTCTCGAGTCGTTTTCCCACAATTTAAACTTATTCGATGAGACGTGGCGATTTTCACTTTTGACGGGAGACGTTTCTATTTTTAGTTTCGTCGTCCGACATCAAAATTGAGATCCGTCTTCTTAGTTAGCTCACTCTCGTCATCACGATCACCCCGATATTTATTTTATAATTTTTAGAGTTTATTTGACCACTTTTATATTTTTAATAATTAATTTTTAAATTATTTTCGGCCAAATAAAATTTATTTGAGTTTTAAACGTATTAAAGAATTTTTGAGCCAATTTCCAGCTCATTTGGACCAAGTCAAATCCTTGGGTGAATAGGAGAAGTTGAATTTCAAATTTCAAATTATTTTAAACTTCTAATCCTATTAGATTTAGCCCTAGACCAAGTCAACCCATCTACACTATATAAACAACCCCTAGGAAGACCTATTTTCGCAAGAAATTAACCCTAGCCTCTTCCAAAACCCAAAATTGACGTTGCGACGATTCGTCGCAACGTTGCGACGAACGGCAGCCGCACGACCAAAGAAATCACCCCCGTTTCCCCGCTCCGACCGAAGCCCAACCCCGCACCACAGCCGCTCCGCACCCCGCTGCTGCCGCTCACGCCCGTTCCCCCTCTCTGACCGAGAGAGGCCCTCGGTCAGACCGAGGCCTCAACTCCGCACAGTGCCCGCACCAACCCCCGCCTTGTCGCCCCGCACCGCACCGCGCCCGACCGACCCGCATCTCCGCACCGACCGGCGTTGCAAGCGTTGCAACGTCGCAGCCCCCCGCATCCAAGCGCCTGACCGAGCCCCTCTTCCGCACTGACCGAGAAAAGGCCCCGCACCAAGCTCCGCACCCCGCTACTGCACCCCCCAAGCATTGCAACCCCGCATCCTCTGTGCACGACCGAAGGATCTCCCCGCACCGAGGCTGTACGACCGAGAGTCACTCATCGCAACCCCGTACCCGTCGCATCGCTTGCCACCGTGGGCCCCTCAAGTTCTCCAGAGTTATTGTGGGTCCCCCAAAGGTCCCTAGGACTACTGTGGGCCCCACCTAGGTGCTTTCTCTCCGACGATTCGCCGTGCACGACGTTGCGACACGTCGTAGCCCGTCATCGCACGTGCTAGCTTTGGAATTTGGAACCGTTGCTCCGGTTGATGCTCTGAACTTTCCAGCGAGGAAACTATATTGGAATCAGGACTTGGAGCGCGTTCTTCTATTCCAACCCCCGGCGTCGCTACCCGACGCCGGTGTAGCTTTCGCGTCGTGTTGAGGTAACGCTTTGCGCCCCTAGGACCCCCAACCCAATGCATGCTAATCAAGACTAAAATCAGTATTTTTAAAGTATTTTAAATGTTTTATGTTCACTAATCAAGACTAAAAATATGGACTTTAGGCCGGTGGACTTGTGCACATATGATAATTGTGATTTTTGGACTCATTGGACGGTGTGCTCAGACGTCGTACTAGCAGGCAAGTGAAACTTGCCAACTCTTGTGTAGGGCCATGTTTTAGGCCACTTCCTTGTTCCTAGCATAAAAGAGACTAGTCAGTGAAATGATAGCTGGCTAGACGCCTACTTGATCTAGTTTGACAACGAAAGTAGATCCGTCACCTAATTGATCTAGCTTGACAACGAAGCTAGATCCAACCCCTTAAACTTGTTGTTCATGCATACTAAACTTTCACGTTTACTTTCCTTATCTGTACGCACTTTTAACTGCCATGCATTGCATTCTACATGTCATCCAAGTTGATTGTTGCATTCGTAGCACACGCTACAATACTGGTACTCCTTGAATACTACTTCCAGGGAAACGGGCCTCATGTGTTGGTCAAAAGCCAATGCCCGGGTTCCTGGACTGGCTAGGTGCACCCCTATGCCATACTTGTTAAAAACACTTCCTGGCTCGTGATCCAGAAGCGAGCATTCCCGTTCGGGGGTAAGGCCCTGGCTCGACACACGTGGAGGGGTAGGGATAAACGGTTACTTGAGCTTAGGAGTGGCCTGATCAGCCCTCTAGCGAAAAGACGGAATCTCTGTGCACGAGGTGCTTACTTTCCTTGTCTTGTACTTGTCTTGTGAATGATTCATGTAATACTTGTCATCCATGCCATGTTTAAATGCTATGCTCGTACTTTACTTTACTTTACCTTACCTGTTGCACTCATTACTTTAACTGCCATGTCATTGCATCATGCTAGAACTGCTAGGTTGCTTTACTTTTACCTACCTTCAGTTTCCTTGCACAAGTCTCTTGTAGACTTGCTGACATGTTCCCCTTGCTCTTTTGGGTGTCACATGTTAGACCCTGAGCCAGAGTCCGTTGCTGAGTACGTGGTGTTTGCTGAGGCTGAGCCTGAGTCCATGCCTGCCCATGAGGAGTATTGTGGACACCGGTGACCTTTCTTGGTGACCTAGCTGAGCTTTCTTTGTTTTAGGTTTTCTGTTAGTTGTCGGTGCGTAGCACCGTTGTTTTGTACGTTGTACTTTTGTTGGCCATGTTTGGGCCTTTAGACTCTTTTTCTTTTAGCCTGGTGGCTTTTTCTGTGATGTTGAAAATTATTTTATGGATATTCTGAGATATCTCTTTTGTCTCATTTCAATATTATTATCTTTGTTTCGTACGCGTTGCAAGGACCTGCAGTTTAAATTTGATTGACGCTTATCGGACTTGCAGCTTTGTAGCTTCAAGTCTGAGCGGACCTTCTCACGCTTCGCCTCCATGTTTTTGGGAAGCGGGCCGTGACACTCCCCCCCCTCAAGACCTCTGGGGCAGGGCCAACCCTCGCCACCCAAACCAGAGAAGGGCTCGGGCCGGGCTACGCGCTCGCTCCCCCCCTCAAGACCTCTGGGGCAGGGCCAACCCTCGCCACCCAAAGCAGAGACGGGAACGGGCCGGGCTACGCGCTTGCTCCCCCCTCAAGACCTCTGGGGTAGGGCCAACCCTCGCCACCCAACCCAGAGAAGGGCACGGGCCGTGCTATGCGCTCGCTCCCCCCTCAAGACCTCTGGGGTAGGGCCAACCCTCGCCACCCAAACCAGAGAAGGGCACTGGCCGAGCTACGCGCTCGCTCCCCCCCTCAAGACCTCTGGGGCAGGGCCAACCCTCGCCACCCAAACCAGAGAAGGGCACGGGTCGGGCTACGGGCTCGCTTCCCCGCTCAAGACCTCTGGGGCAGGGCCAACCCTCGCCACCCAACCCAGAGAAGGGTACGGGCCGCGCTACGAGCTCGCTCCCCCACTCAAGACCTCTCGGGTAGGGCCAACCCTCGCTACCCAAACCAGAGAAGGGCACGGGGCGGGCTACGTGCTAGCTCCCCCCTCAAGACCTCTGGGGCAGGGCCAACCCTCGCCACCTAAACCAGGGACGGGCACGGGCCGGGCTACGCGCTCGCTCCCCCCTCAAGACCTCTAGGGCAGGGCCAACCCTCGCCACACCAAACCAGAGAATGAAACGGGCAGGGCTATGCGCTGGCTCCCCCATCAAGACCTCTGGGGCAGGGCCTACCATCGCCACACAAACCAGAGAAGGGCACGGGTCGGGCTACGTGCTCGCTCCCCCCTCATGACCTCTGGGGCAGGGCCAACCCTCGCCACCCAAACCAGAGAATGGCTCGGGCCGGGCTACGCGCTCGCTCTCCCCTCAAGACCCCTGGGGCAGGGCCAACCCTCGCCACCCAAATCAGAGTCGAGCACGGGCCGGGCTACGCGCTCGCTCCCCCCTCAAGACCTCTAGGGCAGGGCCAACCCTCGCCACCCAACCCAGAGAAGGGCACGGGCCGAGCTATGCGCTCGCTCCCCCCTCAAGACCTCTGGGGCAGGGCCAACCCTCGCCACACCAAACCATAGAAGGAAACGGGTAGGGCTACGCGATCGCTCCCTCGTCAAGACCTCTGTGGCAGGGCCTACCCTCGCCACCCAAACCAGAGAAGGGCACGGGCCGGGCTACGCACTCGCTCCCCCCCTCAAGACCTCTGGGGTAGGGCCAACCCGCGCCACCCAAACCAGAGAAGGGCTCGGGCCGGGCTACGCGCTCGCTCCCCTCTAATACCTCTGGGGAAGGGCCAACCCACGCCACCCAAACCAGGGACAGGCACGGGCCGGGCTACGCGCCCGCTCCCCCCTCAAGACCTCTGGGACGGGGCCAACCCTCGCCACCCAAACCAGAGAAGGGCACGGGCCGGGCTACACTCTCGCTCCCCCCTCAAGACCTCTGGGGCAGGGCCAACCCTCGCCACCCAAACCAGAGAAGGGCACGGGCCGGGCTACGCGCCCGCTCCCCCCTCAAGACCTCTGGGGCAGGGCCAACCCTCGCCACCCAAACCAGGGAAGGGCACGGCCCGGGCTACGTGCTCGCTCCCCCTTCAAGACCTCTGGGGCAGGGCCAACCCTCTCCACCCAACCCAGGGAAGGGCACGGGCTGAGCTACGCGCTCGTTCCCCCCTTCAAGACTTCTGGGGCGGGGCAAACCCTCGCCACCCAAACCAGGGAAGGGCACGGGTCGAGCTACGCGCTCGCTCCCCCCCTCAAGACCACTGGGGCAGGGCCAACCCTCGCCACCCAAACCAGAGAAGGGCACGGGTCGGGCTACGCGCTTGCTCCCCCCCTCAAGACCTCTGGGGCAGGGCCAACCCTCGCCACCCAACCAAGAGAAGGACACGGGCCGAGCTACGCGCTCGTTCCCCACCTCAAGACCTCTGGGGAAGGGCCAACCCTTGCCACCCAAACCAGAGAAGGGCACGGGTCGGGCTACGCCCTCGCTCCTCCCCTCAAGACCTCTGGGGCAGGGCCAACCCTCGCCACCCAAACCAGAGAAGGGCACGGGTCGGGCTACGCTCTTGCTCCCCCCTCAAGACCTCTGGGGAAGGGCTAACCCTCGCCACCCATACCAGAGAAGGGCTCGGACCGGGCTACGCGCTCGTTCCCCCACTCAAGACCTCTGGGGCAGGGCCAACCCTCGCCACCCAAACCAGGGAAGGGCACGGACCGGTCTATGTGCTAGCTCCCCCTTCAAGACCTCAGGGGCAGGGCCAACCCTCGCCACCCAACCCAGGGAAGGGCACGGGCCGAGCTACACGCTCGTTCCCGCCGTCAAGACCTCTGCGGCAGGGCCAACCCTCGCCACCCAAACCAGAGAAGGGCACGGGTAGGGCTACGTGCTCGCTCCCCCCTCAAGACCTCTGAGGCAGGGCCAACTCTCGCCACCCAAACCCGAGAAGGGCACGGGCCGAACTACGCACTCAATCCCCCCTCAAGAACTCTGGGGCAGTGCCAACCCTCGCCCCCAAAACCAGAGAAGGGCACGGGCCGAGCTACACGCTCGCTCCCCCCCTCAACACCTCTGGGGCAGGGCCAACTCTCGCCACCCAAACAAGAGAAGGGCTTGGGCCGGGCTACGTGCTCGCTCCCCCCCTCAAGACATCTGGGGCAGGGCCAACCCTCGCCACCCAAACCAGGGACGGGCACGGGCCAGGCTACGCGCTTGCGCCCCCCTCAAGACCTCTGGGGCAGGGCCAACCCTCGCCACCCAAACCAGTGAAGGGCACGGGCCGCGCTACGTGCCCACTCCCCCCCTCAAGACCTCTGGGGCAGAGCTAACCCTCGCCACCCAAACCAGAGAAGGGCACGGGCCGACCTACACGCTCGCTCCCCCCACTCAAGACCTCTGGGGCAGGGCCAACCCTCGCCAAACCAAACCAGAGAAGGAAACGGGCTGGGCTACGTGCTCTCTCCCTCCCTCAAGACCTCTGGGTCAGGGCCTACCCTCGCCACACAAACCAGATAAGGGCACGGGCCGGGTTACGCGCTCGCTCCCCCCCTCAAGACCTCTGGGGCAGGGCCAACCCTCTCCACCCAAACCAGAGAAGGGCTCGGGCTGGGCTACGCGCTCGCTCCCCCTTCAAGACCTCTGGGGCAGGGCCAACCCTCGCCACGCAACCCAGGGAAGGGCCCGGGCTGGGCTACGCGCTCGCTCACCCCTCAAGACCTCTGGGGCCGGGCCTACCCTCGCCACCCAAACCAGAGAAGGGCACGGGCCGGGCTACACGCTCGCTCCCCCCCTCAAGACCTCTGAGGAAGGGCCAACCCTCGCAACCCTTACCAGAGAAGGGCTCGGGCCAGGCTACGCGCTCGCTCCCCCTCTCAAGACCTCTGGGGCAGGGCCAACCCTCGCCACCCAAACCAGGGAAGGGCACGGACCGGGCTACGTGCTCGCTCCCCCTTCAAGACCTCTGGGGCAGGGCCAACCCTCTCCACCCAACCCAGGGAAGGGCACGGGCTGAGCTACGTGCTCGATCCCCCCTTCAAGACCTCTGGGGCGGGGCAAACCCTCTCCACCCAAACCAGGGTAGGGCACGGGCCGAGCTACGCGCTCGCTCCCCCCCTCAAGACCACTGGGGCAGGGCCAACCCTCACCACCCAAACCAGAGAAGGGTACGGGTCGGGCTACGCGCTTGCTCCCCCCCTCAAGACCTCTGGGGCAGGGCCAACCCTCGCCACCCAACCAAGAGAAGGACACGGGCCGAGCTACGCGCTCGCTCCCCACCTCAAGACCTCTGGTGAAGGTCCAACCTTTGCCACCCAAACCAGAGAAGGGCACGGGTCGGGCTACGCCCTCTCTCCTCCCCTTAAGACCTCTGGGGCAGGGCCAACCCTCGCCACCCAAACCAGAGAAGGGCACGGGTCGGGCTACGCTCTCGCTCCCCCCTCAAGACCTCTGGGGAAGGGCCAACCCTCGCCACCCATACCAGAGAAGGGATCGGACCGGGCTACGCGCTCGCTCCCCCACTCAAGACCTCTGGGGCAGGGCCAACCCTCGCCACCCAAACCAGGGAAGGGCACGGACCGGTCTACGTGCTAGCTCCCCCTTCAATACCTCAGGGGCAGGGCCAACCCTCGCCACCCAACCCAGGGAAGGGCACGGGCCGAGCTATACGCTCGCTCCCCCCTTGAAGACCTCTGGGGCAGGGCCAACCCTCGCCAAACAAACCAGGGAAGGGCACGGCCCGGGCTACGTGCTCGCTCCCCCTTCAAGACCTCTGGGGCAGGGCCAACCCTCTCCACCCAACCCAGGGAAGGGCACGGGCTGAGCTACGCGCTCGTTCCCCCCTTCAAGACTTCTGGGGCGGGGCAAACCCTCGCCACCCAAACCAGGGAAGGGCACGGGTCGAGCTACGCGCTCGCTCCCCCCCTCAAGACCACTGGGGCAGGGCCAACCCTCGCCACCCAAACCAGAGAAGGGCACGGGTCGGGCTACGCGCTTGCTCCCCCCCTCAAGACCTCTGGGGCAGGGCCAACCCTCGCCACCCAACCAAGAGAAGGACACGGGCCGAGCTACGCGCTCGTTCCCCACCTCAAGACCTCTGGGGAAGGGCCAACCCTTGCCACCCAAACCAGAGAAGGGCACGGGTCGGGCTACGCCCTCGCTCCTCCCCTCAAGACCTCTGGGGCAGGGCCAACCCTCGCCACCCAAACCAGAGAAGGGCACGGGTCGGGCTACGCTCTTGCTCCCCCCTCAAGACCTCTGGGGAAGGGCTAACCCTCGCCACCCATACCAGAGAAGGGCTCGGACCGGGCTACGCGCTCGCTCCCCCACTCAAGACCTCTGGGGCAGGGCCAACCCTCGCCACCCAAACCAGGGAAGGGCACGGACCGGTCTACGTGCTAGCTCCCCCTTCAAGACCTCAGGGGCAGGGCCAACCCTCGCCACCCAACCCAGGGAAGGGCACGGGCCGAGCTACACGCTCGTTCCCGCCGTCAAGACCTCTGCGGCAGGGCCAACCCTCGCCACCCAAACCAGAGAAGGGCACGGGTAGGGCTACGTGCTCGCTCCCCCCTCAAGACCTCTGAGGCAGGGCCAACTCTCGCCACCCAAACTCGAGAAGGGCACGGGCCGAACTACGCACTCAATCCCCCCTCAAGACCTCTGGGGCAGTGCCAACCCTCGCCCCCAAAACCAGAGAAGGGCACGGGCCGAGCTACACGCTCGCTCCCCCCCTCAACACCTCTGGGGCAGGGCCAACTCTCACCACCCAAACAAGAGAAGGGCTTGGGCCGGGCTACGTGCTCGCTCCCCCCCTCAAGACATCTGGGGCAGGGCCAACCCTCGCCACCCAAACCAGGGACGGGCACGGGCCGGGCTACGCGCTCGCGCCCCCCTCAAGACCTCTGGGGCAGGGCCAACCCTCGCCACCCAAACCAGTGAAGGGCACGGGCCGCGCTACGTGCCCACTCCCCCCCTCAAGACCTCTGGGGCAGAGCTAACCCTCGCCACCCAAACCAGAGAAGGGCACGGGCCGAACTACACGCTCGCTCCCCCCACTCAAGACCTCTGGGGCAGGGCCAACCCTCGCCAAACCAAACCAGAGAAGGAAACGGGCTGGGCTACGTGCTCGCTCCCTCCCTCAAGACCTCTGGGTCAGGGCCTACCCTCGCCACACAAACCAGATAAGGGCACGGGCCGGGTTACGCGCTCGCTCCCCCCCTCAAGACCTCTGGGGCAGGGCCAACCCTCTCAACCCAAACCAGAGAAGGGCTCGGGCTGGGCTACGCGCTCGCTCCCCCTTCAAGACCTCTGGGGCAGGGCCAACCCTCGCCACGCAACCCAGGGAAGGGCCCGGGCTGGGCTACGCGCTCGCTCCCCCCTCAAGACCTCTGGGGCCGGGCCTACCCTCGCCACCCAAACTAGAGAAGGGCACGGGCCGGGCTACACGCTCGCTCCCCCCCTCAAGACCTCTGAGGAAGGGCCAACCCTCGCAACCCTTACCAGAGAAGGGCTCGGGCCGGGCTACGCGCTCGCTCCCCCTCTCAAGACCTCTGGGGCAGGGCCAACCCTCGCCACCCAAACCAGGGAAGGGCACGGACCAGGCTACGTGCTCGCTCCCCCTTCAAGACCTCTGCGGCAGGGCCAACCCTCTCCACCCAACCCAGGGAAGGGCACGGGCTGAGCTACGTGCTCGCTCCCCCCTTCAAGACCTCTGGGGCGGGGCAAACCCTCTCCACCCAAACCAGGGTAGGGCACGGGCCGAGCTACGCGCTCGCTCCCCCCCTCAAGACCACTGGGGCTGGGCCAACCCTCGCCACCCAAACCAGAGAAGGGTACGGGTCGGGCTACGCGCTTGCTCCCCCCCCTCAAGACCTCTGGGGCAGGGCCAACCCTCGCCACCCAACCAAGAGAAGGACACGGGCCGAGCTACGCGCTCGCTCCCCACCTCAAGACCTCTGGGGAAGGTCCAACCTTTGCCACCCAAACCAGAGAAGGGCACGGGTCGGGCTACGCCCTCTCTCCTCCCCTTAAGACCTCTGGGGCAGGGCCAACCCTCGCCACCCAAACCAGAGAAGGGCACGGGTCGGGCTACGCTCTCGCTCCCCCCTCAAGACCTCTGGGGAAGGGCCAACCCTCGCCACCCATACCAGAGAAGGGATCGGACCGGGCTACGCGCTCGCTCCCCCACTCAAGACCTCTGGGGCAGGGCCAACCCTCGCCACCCAAACCAGGGAAGGGCACGGACCGGTCTACGTGCTAGCTCCCCCTTCAATACCTCAGGGGCAGGGCCAACCCTCGCCACCCAACCCAGGGAAGGGCACGGGCCGAGCTATACGCTCGCTCCCCCCTTCAAGACCTCTGGGGCAGGGCCAACCCTCGCCGCCCAAACTAGAGAAGGGCACGGGTAGGGCTACGTGCTCGCTCCCCCCTCAAGACCTCTGAGGCAGGGGCAACCCTCGCCACCCAAACCCGAGAAGGGCACGGGCCGAACTACGCACTCAATCCCCCCTAAAGACCTCTGGGGCAGTGCCAACCCTCACCCCCAAAACCAGAGAAGGGCACGGGCCGAGCTACCCGCTCGCTCCCCCCCTCAAGACCTATGGGGCAGGGCCAACTCTCGCCACCCAAACAAGAGAAGGGCTTGGGCCGGGCTACGTGCTCGCTCCCCCCCTCAAGACATCTGGGGCAGGGCCAACCCTCGCCACCCAAACCAGGGACGGGCACGGGCCGGGCTACGCGCTCGCGCCCTGTCACGCCCCGCTTCCCTAAAATGGAGGCGAGACGTGAGAAGGTCCGCACGAGAGAGGAGCTGTGAAGCCCCAAACCCGATAAGCGTCAATTTAGTATAAGCAGGTCCCTGTAATCGCAAAAGGAACAACAACAATAATAATAAAGAGACTGATATAAATTTCCAATCCCAAAGTTCGTCCACAAAATATTCAACATCACAGAAAAGCCACCAGGCTAACAGAAAAGAGTCTAAGGCCCAGAACAAGGCCAACAAAATAACACAACATAACAGAGTATCAAATTAGGTGCCACGCACCGACAATTAAGCAGCCTAACAAAGAAGCTAAACGAAGGCACTAAGTCTGATCCCCAGTATCAATGTAGTCCTCGATCAACGCGGGCCCTGACTCAGCGTCAGCGAACACCACGTCCTCAGCAAGTAACTCAGGCTCGGGCTCTAACATGTGTCACCCAAAAGAGAAAAGGGGCACATGTCAGCAAGTCGAAAGACTTGTGCAAGGAAACGGGAATAACGGTAAACTAGCAACCTAGCAGTTAAAATATGGTGCATGGCAAGTAAGGTAAGGTGGTAACAAGTAAAGTAAAGGAGAGTACAAGTGGCAAGTGGTTGTTGTGACATGTAATGTCGAGTAACAAGTACAAGTACAAGGGATCACTCAACGAGTGCCCTTTGCCCGCAGGCTGGGTTCAAGTTATCAAGTACAAGGGGTCACTCAACGAGTGCCCTATTGCCCGCAGGCTGTGTTGAGCTCGTCTTCTGGAACACGAGCCAGAAAGTGCAAATGGCATAGGATTGTGCCCACGCAAGGTGGGTGCCTAGCCGGAACAATAGTACAAGTATGTAGCAAAGCTACGCAATCACGATGAGTATTCAAGCATGCAATGACATGAGCAATTAATACGCGTACCGTTAATTGTATTTAAACGTGACAGGCAAAATGCAATGACATGAACAGATATTCGCGTACCGTTTATTTAAATTAAACATGACAGTTAAAATGCAATAGCAGTTAAGGATGCATGGATGACATGAACATTTAATACGCGTACCGTTAAGGGAAAGTAAACATGACATACAAGCATGATGAGGGTGACGGACCAAGCTTCGTTGTCAAGCTAGGTCAATGGCGTCTAAACGGCTATCCTTTCACCGTCTAGTCTCTTTTACGCTAAAGCAAGGTAAATGGCCTAAGACATGGCCCAAATCAAGAGATGCAAGTTTCACTTGCCTGATACCGGGATTGACGAGCAAAGAAGATCGTCACACAAGCTAACTACGGAATGATTCACTGTTATGGCAAAACAATTATTAGCACAATGGTCCTAAATAGGTTTCTTATTAGAACCCTAATCATCTAACAATCCATTTTATTAGGTTTTCACAATGTCAATGTGGGTTATGCTAAAATTAAGGGAATCGAGCATTACCGCGTAGGGAACGGAAGAATAACGCCGAGCAACCACGGCGACGGAAGAAACGCTCCGGGGAACCTAGGGTTCAGATCTGGAAATGATTGGAGAAGTTTGGAGAAATAGGGTTTTGGGGGATTTTTGGGGGTTTGATGGAGATTTGGGGAAGATGAGAGGTAGAATGAGTGGAGGGAGGGTTTGGATGATGGAGGATGAGCTTGGATGAAGGAAATAGGGTTTGAGGGAGATGGGGGCTCAAAAGGGGGAGAAATTAGGGTTTTGGGTCGTGAGGGAGGAGAAGAAAACGTTTGGAGGGGTATTTATAGAGTTTGGTGGCGGCTAGGGCAAAACTAGGGTTTCCTGCACTGCTTAGTCGGTCAAAGAACAACTGCTGACCGACTAGTTTGAGAACTAGTCGGTCGGTTGACCAATGCAGACCGACTAAGTGTAAACAGTAGCTCCAGTCGAAAACCTGAACTAAGAGTTAGTCGGTCAAAGAACAACTACTGACCGACTAGTTTGATATCTAGTCGGTCGATGAACGTTCTTAGACCGACTAAGAGTAAACAGTAGCTAGTGTCAAAAATAGTTGATGAGTTAGTCGGTTAAAGAAGCATTGCCGACCGACTAGTTTGCAACCTAGTCGGTCAACCAACGTTCTTAGACCGACTAACGATAAACAGTAACTCCTGAGAAATTTAGAAAGCCAACTAGTCGGTCCAAGAAGGATTGCCGACCGACTGGATCGTCATCTAGTCGGTCGGTGGCCCTTCTTACACCGGCTAATTAGCACCAAAAGTTCTGATACGGAGCGCGGAGCTCCGGGATCGATTCCTAAGACTCCTAGGCTTGATCTAACAGTAAGATACGACCGTTATGAAGCCCGTCACGAATGACATGCTTCGAAATCGACGATCCTAAGGAGGAAACGAGAAAACACGACGAAATGATCGAAAATGAAAGCTACGGAGATGAAAACCACACATGAGGAGAAAATCCACCAAAACATATATTATATTATAATAAATCCAGATACATGAAAAGCAGTCGTTACATCCTCCCCAACTTAAGAAAAATTCCGTCCTCGGAATTCCCAACACTCACGTGTCAGGAAACAAAAGTGGGAAACGCTCTCGCATCTCATCCTCATTCTCCCAAGTAGACTCTCCAGGTGAGCCGTGTCGCCACATCACCCTCACAAGATCGACGACCTTGTTTCGAAGTGACTTCTGACGCCTGTCCAGAATCTGCATCGGATACTGGTCATACGTCAAATTTGGGCGAACGGTGATCTCCGAAAAATCCACCGCGTGAGACGGATCGCTAATGTATCGACGAAGCTGCGACACATGTAAAACATTGTGAACTCCTTCCAAAGATGGCGGCAAGGCCAAGCGGTAAGCTACCTCGCCAACCCTCTCCAAAACGTCAAATGGTCCAATGTATCGCGGGCTCAACTTCCCACGCTTCCCAAAACGAATCACACCTCGATTCGGGGAAATCTTCAAGAACACATGGTCGCCCGGCTGAAATTCCAAAGGACGACGTTTAGCATCCGCCCAATGCTTAAAACGGTCCTGAGCAATCCTCAACCTCTCCCGAATATTCCTGACGATATCCACGGCCTCCACGATCATCTCAGGTCCCAACAGCTCCCGATCACCAACGTCATCCCAACTCAATGGCGATCGACATTTCCTCCCATAAAGAGCGGCGAAAGGCGCCATGCCAATACTCGCCTGGAAGCTGTTGTTGTAAGAGAACTCCACCAAGTGTAGATGGTCCTCCCATAAACCCTTGAAATCCAACATGCACACCCTCAGCATGTCTTCCAAAATCTGAATCGTCCTCTCGGACTGGCCATCCGTCTGCGGATGGTACGCCGTGCTGAAACTCAGACGCGTACCCAAGCTCTTCTGCAAACTCTGCCAGAACTGAGATGTGAACCTCGTGTCTCTGTCCGACACGATACTCACGGGGACTCCATGAAGTCGCACAACCTCCTGCACGATTCACGTTACATCACTATCCACCCTAGGGAAAAGGAAATAAAAACGGAGAGTAAAAGAATTTTACCTCCATATATCTCCTCGCTAGCGCCTCAGTTGACTGTCCCACTCGGAACGGAATAAAGTGCGCAGATTTGGTCAATCGATCTACGATCACCCAAATCGCGTCATTCTGCTTCGGACTCCGAGGTAGTCCAGTCACGAAATCCATAGTGATGTGTTGCCACTTCCACTCCGGAATCGGAAGCGGTTGTAGCAACCCGGCTGTACGCTGATGCTCCGCCTTCACTTGCTGGCAAACCAAGCACTTGGCTACACTCCGAGCCACACTCCTCTTTATACCATGCCACCAATAATTCAGACGAAGATCCTGGTACATCTTGGTGCCACCAGGATGCACAGAATACGGCGAACTGTGTGCCTCCACCATCAACTCCTCTCTAATATCCCCAGCTGGCACACACAACCTGGCTCCAAACCTCAGCAAGCCATACTCATGAATCAAAAAGTCAGTCCGCAGACCGGCTTCCACCTGCTCCCGAATCCTTAACAATTTCGGATCTCCGGCCTGACTCGCCTTAATCCGTTCCATGATCGTCGACTGTACCTGCATGTACATCAACGATGAAGTCTCCCCAGGAAGAACACTCTCCACACCAGACTCGCAAAAATCCTGCTGCATTCTCCACTGCGAGGTCAAAATCATCACCGCTGGAAGCCTACTCAAAGCATCTGGAACCACATTCACCTTGCCAGGGTGATACTGCAAATCAATCTCATAATCCGCCATAAGCTCCAACCATCGACGCTGCCGCATGTTGAGCTCCTTCTGAGTGAAAATGTACTTCAAGCTTTTGTGATCGGTGAAAATCTTCACTTTCTCACTCAGCAGGAAGTGCCTCCAAATCTTAAGAGCAAACACAACGGCAGCCAACTCCAAATCATGCGTCGGGTAATTCTTCTCATGAACCTTAAGCTGACGAGACGCATACACCACAACATGCCCGTGCTGATGCAACACGCAACCGAGACCCTTGCCAGAAGCATCGCAAAAGATCTCAAATCCACCGCTGCGATCAGGCACAACAAGAATAGGGGCAGTCGTCAACCTCTCCTTCAGAATACCAAAAGCACTCTCACAATCACCCGACCAAACAAAAGCAACATCCTTCCGCGTCAACCTGGTCATCGGATCAGCAATACGAGAAAAGTCCTTAATGAATCACCGATAATAACCAGCAAGTCCAAGGAAACTCCGAATCTCAGACGCAGACGACGGAACAGGCCACTCCCAGATGGCCCTAATCTTCTCGGGATCCACTGAAATACCATCTCCAGTCACCACATGCCCGAGAAAAGCAACCCTATCCAGCCAGAACTCGCACTTCGAAAACTTAGCATACAACCGATGCTTCCTTAAAATCTCCAACACCGTCCTTAAGTGCGAGGCATGCTCTTCTTCCGACTTCGAATATATCAGAATGTCGTCAATAAAGATAACGACAAACTTATCCAAAAAGTCGTAGAAAATCAGGTTCATCAGATTCATGAAAACTGCGGGCGCGTTAGTTACGCCGAAAGGCATAACCACAAACTCATAGTGTCCATACTTCGTCCTGAACGCTGTCTTCGGAACATCATCCTTCTTCACCTTCAACTGATGGTAACCACTCCTCAAATCTAATTTAGAAAACACCCGCGAACCTCCAAGCTGATCAAAGATATCATCGATGCGAGGCAACGGGTATTTATTCTTGATGGTCACCGCATTCAACTCCAGATAGTCCACGCACATGCGACGCAAACCATCCTTCTTCTTCACCAACAACACCGGTGCTCCCCACGGGGACACACTAGGATTGATGTAACCCTTCTGCATAAGCTCATCCAACTGCCTACGCAACTCCTCCAACTCTGCTGGCGCCATACGATATGGTGCCTTCAAAATGGGCTGTGCACCTGGGATAAGATCAATAGAAAACTCCAAAGCTCGATCAGGCGGCAATCCAGACATCTCATCGGGGAAGACGTCACCAAAATCTCGCACCACAGCTGGCCACTCCGACTCCATCTGCATAGCCACGACATCCACTGGTCTGGCCCGGAATCTGACCGGACCCAGCGAACTGCTACCACGACTGAACTCAAATACCGAATGTCCGGGAATCTCGAACACCACCTTCTTCCTCCGACAGTCAATCGTAGCATAGAAGCTCGCAAGCCAATCCATCCCAAGGACCGCATCGTAATTGATGATGTCGTGGACAATGAAATCAGCACAAAGCTCACGTCCACAAACCACCAACGGGCAAGAATTGCACCCACGATGCACCGAGACTACACCGTTCCCTGTGACGATATTCCAACTCTTAGGAAGAGAGGACGTCGACAAGGAATGCTTCTCCACGAAGCACCGGGCCAAAATGCACATCGATGCGCCAGAGTCAAAGAGGACTCGCGCAGGAAATGTGCAAACCAAAACCACACCTAACAAGCAATTAACAATCAAATCCTAGTCTAGCAGCAATCATGAGCAAGCAACCAACATAATCAAAGATCAAACTAACTAAGGAAGATAAATAGCTAGAATGAGCGTTACCTGTAATAACCTCATCCACGGCCATGCTCTCCTCCTCAGTCATCAGAAAGGCCTGCCCTCTCGGTGGAACAGCCTGCCGAAAAGCCTGTCTCTGTGGAACAAGAGGCGCTCCACGTCCAACGGGCACAGGAGCTCGCTGCTGCAATGGCTGTGCTGCAATAGGAGCCCGCCAAGGCTGCCTCGACTTCGGACACTCCCGGATGGTGTGGGCAGGATCTCCGCAGACAATGCACTGTCCTAGAAACATCCTGCACTGATCTCTGAGGTGTCCCGTCTTGCCACAGAAATGGCAAGTCTTCAGAATAGGCCATCCTGGCCTCTTGAACTGCACCGGATGATTAGGCTTGAAACCAGGCCTAACCACCGCCCTGGCTTGCTCCATAGGCCTCTTCCCAGCTCCGGAAACATGTCCCTTCCTCTGATTCAAATTCAACTCTTGCCGCCTCGCAGCAATCAGAACCTTCTGATATGTCTCCAGGTCAGAAGAGGTCACAAAGCTCTGAAGCTCCAAGGCAAGTCCCTGAAGAAATCGCTGAGCTTTCTCATCGGCATCCTGCACCATCCTAGGTGCAAACCGACTGAGCCTCGTGAACTCCTGGTGGTACTGATCCACCGACAAGCTCCCCTGCTTCAGATCTATAAAGCGCTGCAGCATCACCTGCCTAGCAGCTTTCGGGAAGAACTCTCCATCAAATCTGGACTTGAAGGTAGCCCAGACGATCGGCTCCACCAGCATCTTCTCTTCAGCATCCCACCAATTCCTGGCGTTGTCCTTCAGCTGCCTCTTAGCCAAATCAACCCATCCAGCCGGTTTAATCTTCGCCATTGCCAAGTTATCCTCAATGTTCCTTATCCACTCGTCGGCAGCCAGAGGACCCTCAGATCCATCAAAATATGTGGGACCCAGCTCCTGAAATTGCTTCGCTCCCGGCTCGGAGCGAGGGACATCCGGAAGAGCCCGGGTAGCTCGAGCAAGTGGAGCATTCTGGACGTGCAGGAGCACGCCCTGCTGCACCTGCATCATCTGGATCATCATCCGCATCATCTCACCGTTGGTGGGTTCCCGCTCAGGCTCCTCATCATGAGGGGGCGCACCACTACCTCCACCACGTGTGAATCGCCTTCTTGCCATCTAGTGACACAGAAAACGAAGCAGATTAGACTCATAACTTATGACTCGGATATCGAATTTATTTGTTGGACAATCTTATATTATTATTGTTATCCCTGATAATTGCAGTTACAGAGAGGACCTGCATGGGCCACCACTAAAACCTGTCACGCCCCGCTTCCCTAAAATGGAGGCGAGACGTGAGAAGGTCCGCACGAGAGAGGAGCTGTGAAGCCCCAAACCCGATAAGCGTCAATTTAGTATAAGCAGGTCCCTGTAATCGCAAAAGGAACAACAACAATAATAATAAAGAGACTGATATAAATTTCCAATCCCAAAGTTCGTCCACAAAATATTCAACATCACAGAAAAGCCACCAGGCTAACAGAAAAGAGTCTAAGGCCCAGAACAAGGCCAACAAAATAACACAACATAACAGAGTATCAAACTAGGTGCCACGCACCGACAATTAAGCAGCCTAACAAAGAAGCTAAACGAAGGCACTAAGTCTGATCCCCAGTATCAATGTAGTCCTCGATCAACGCGGGCCCTGACTCAGCGTCAGCGAACACCACGTCCTCAGCAAGTAACTCAGGCTCGGGCTCTAACATGTGTCACCCAAAAGAGAAAAGGGGCACATGTCAGCAAGTCGAAAGACTTGTGCAAGGAAACGGGAATAAAGGTAAACTAGCAACCTAGCAGTTAAAATATGGTGCATGGCAAGTAAGGTAAGGTGGTAACAAGTAAAGTAAAGGAGAGTACAAGTGGCAAGTGGTTGTTGTGACATGTAATGTCGAGTAACAAGTACAAGTACAAGAGATCACTCAACGAGTGCCCTTTGCCCGCAGGCTGGGTTCAAGTTATCAAGTACAAGGGGTCACTCAACGAGTGCCCTATTGCCCGCAGGCTGTGTTGAGCTCGTCTTCTGGAACACGAGCCAGAAAGTGCAAATGGCATATGATTGTGCCCACGCAAGGTGGGTGCCTAGCCGGAACAATAGTACAAGTATGTAGCAAAGCTACGCAATCACGATGAGTATTCAAGCATGCAATGACATGAGCAATTAATACGCGTACCGTTAATTGTATTTAAACGTGACAGGCAAAATGCAATGACATGAACAGATATTCGCGTACCGTTTATTTAAATTAAACATGACAGTTAAAATGCAATAGCAGTTAAGGATGCATGGATGACATGAACACTTAATACGCGTACCGTTAAGGGAAAGTAAACGTGACATACAAGCATGATGAGGGTGACGGACCAAGCTTCGTTGTCAAGCTAGGTCAATGGCGTCTAAACGGCTATCCTTTCACTGTCTAGTCTCTTTTACGCTAAAGCAAGGTAAATGGCCTAAGACATGGCCCAAATCAAGAGATGCAAGTTTCACTTGCCTGATACCGGGATTGACGAGCAAAGAAGATCGTCACACAAGCTAACTACGGAATGATTCACTGTTATGGCAAAACAATTATTAGCACAATGGTCCTAAATAGGTTTCTTATTAGAACCCTAATCATCTAACAATCCATTTTATTAGGGTTTCACAATGTCAATGTGGGTTATGCTAAAATTAAGGGAATCGAGCATTACCGCGTAGGGAACGGAAGAATAACGCCGAGCAACCACGGCGACGGAAGAAACGCTCCGGGGAACCTAGGGTTCAGATCTGGAAATGATTGGAGAAGTTTGGAGAAATAGGGTTTTGGGGGATTTTTGGGGGTTTGATGGAGATTTGGGGAAGATGAGAGGTAGAATGAGTGGAGGGAGGGTTTGGATGATGGAGGATGAGCTTGGATGAAGGAAATAGGGTTTGAGGGAGATGGGGGCTCAAAAGGGGGAGAAATTAGGGTTTTGGGTCGTGAGGGAGGAGAAGAAAACGTTTGGAGGGGTATTTATAGAGTTTGGTGGCGGCTAGGGCAAAACTAGGGTTTCCTGCACTGCTTAGTCGGTCAAAGAACAACTGCTGACCGACTAGTTTGAGAACTAGTCGGTCGGTTGACCAATGCAGACCGACTAAGTGTAAACAGTAGCTCCAGTCGAAAACCTGAACTAAGAGTTAGTCGGTCAAAGAACAACTACTGACCGACTAGTTTGATATCTAGTCGGTCGATGAACGTTCTTAGACCGACTAAGAGTAAACAGTAGCTAGTGTCAAAAATAGTTGATGAGTTAGTCGGTTAAAGAAGCATTGTCGACCGACTAGTTTGCAACCTAGTCGGTCAACCAACGTTCTTAGACCGACTAACGATAAACAGTAACTCCTGAGAAATTTAGAAAGCCAACTAGTCGGTCCAAGAAGGATTGCCGACCGACTGGCGTCATCTAGTCGGTCGGTGGCCTTTCTTACACCGGCTAATTAGCACCAAAAGTTCCGATACGGAGCGCGGAGCTCCGGGATCGATTCCTAAGACTCCTAGGCTTGATCTAACAGTAAGATACGACCGTTATGAAGCCCGTCACGAATGACATGCTTCGAAATCGACGATCCTAAGGAAGAAATGAGAAAACACGACGAAATGATCGAAAATGAAAGCTACGGGGATGAAAACCACACATGAGGAGAAAATCCACCAAAACATATATTATATTATAATAAATCCAGATACATGAAAAGCAGTCGTTACACGCCCCCCTCAAGACCTCTGGGGCAGGGCCAACCCTCGCCACCCAAACCAGTGAAGGGCACGGGCCGCGCTACGTGCCCACTCCCCCCTCAAGACCTCTGGGGCAGAGCCAACCCTCGCCACCCAAACCAGAGAAGGGCACGGGCCGACCTACGCGCTCGCTCCCCCCTCAAGACCTCTGGGGCAGGGCCAACCCTCGCCAAACCAAACCAGAGAAGGAAACGGGACGGGCTACGCGCTCGCTCCCCCCTCAAGACCTCTGTGGCAGGGCCAACCCTCGCCACCCAAACCTGAGAAGGGCACGGGTCGGGCTACGCTCTCGCTCCCCCCTCAAGACCTCTGGGGAAGGGCCAACCCTCGCCACCCAAACCAGAGAAGGGCACGGGCCGGGCTACACGCCCGCTCCCCCCTCAAGACCTCTGGGGCAGTGCCAACCCTCGCCACCCAAACCAGAGAAGGGCACGGGCCGGGCTACGCGCTCCCTCCCCCCCTCAAGACCTCTGGGGCAGGGCCAACCCTCGCCACACCAAATCAGATAAGGAAACGGGCAGGGCTACGCTCTCGCTCCCCCCTCAAGACCTCTGGGGCCGGGCCTACCCTCGCCACCCAAACCAGAGAAGGGCACGGGCCGGGCTACACGCTCGCTCCCCCCTCAAGACCTCTGAGGAAGGGCCAACCCTCGCCACCCTTACCAGAGAAGGGCTCGGGCCGGGCTACGCGCTCGCTCCCCCACTCAAGACCTCTGGGGCAGGGCCAACCCTCACCACCCAAACCAGGGAAGGGCACGGCCCGGGCTACGTGCT
The DNA here is from genome assembly GCA_030789695.1 of Scilla litardierei. NCBI lineage: Eukaryota > Viridiplantae > Streptophyta > Magnoliopsida > Asparagales > Asparagaceae > Scilla > Scilla litardierei. Next base: position 218,260,143 of record CM061141.1, on the reverse strand, counting down.
CGCTCCCCCTTCAAGACCTCTGGGGCAGGGCCAACCCTCGCCACCCAAACAAGAGAAAGGCTTGGGCAGGGCTACGTGCTCGCTCCCCCCCTCAAGACCTCTGGGGCAGGGGCAACCCTCGCCACCCAAACCAGGGCCGGGCACGGGCCGGGCTACGCGCTCGCGCCCCCCTCAAGACCTCTGAGGCAGGGCCAACCCTCGCCACCCAAACCAGAGAAGGGCACGGGCCGGGCTACGTACCCGCTCCCCCCCTCAAGACCTCTGGGGCAGAGCCAACCCCCGCCACCCAAACCAGAGAAGGGCACGGGCCGACATACACGCTCGTTCACCCCCCTCAAGACCTCTGGTGCAGGGCCAACCCTCGCCAAACCAAACCAGAGAAGGAAACGGGCTGGGCTACGCGCTCGCTCCCCCCCTCAAGACCTCTGGGGCAGGGCCTACCCTTGACACAAAAACCAGAGAAGGGCACGGGCCGGGCTACGCGCTCGCTCCCCCCCTCAAGACCTCTGGGGCAGGGCCAACCCTCGCCACCCAAACCAGAGAAGGGCTCGGGCCGGGCTATGCGCTCGCTCCCCCGCTCAAGACCTCTGGGGCAGGGCCACACCTCGCCACCCAAACCAGAGACGGGAACGGGCCGGGCTACGCACTTGCTCCCCCCTCAAGACCTCTGGGGCATGGCCAACCCTCGCCACCGAACCCAGAGAAGGGCACGGGCCGAGCTATGCGCTCGCTCCCCCCTCAAGACCTCTAGGGCAGGGCCACCCTCACCACCCAAACCATAGAAGGGCACTGGCCGAGCTACGCGCTTGCTCCCCCCCTCAAGACCTCTGGGGCAGGGCCAACCCTCGCCTCCCAACCCAGAGAAGGGCACGGGCCGAGCTACGCGCTCGCTCCCCCACTCAAGACCTCTGGGGTAGAACCAACCCTCGCCACCCAAACCAGAGAAGGGCAGGGGGCGGGCTACACGCTCGCTCCCCCCTCAAGACCTCTGGGGCAGGGCCAACCCTCGCCACCTAAACCAGGGACGGGCACGGGCCGGGCTACGCGCTCGCTCCCCCCTCAAGACCTCTCGGGCAGGGCCAACCCTCGCCACACCAAACCAGAGAAAGAAACGGGCAGGGCTACGCGCTCGCCCCCCCTCAAGACCTCTGGGGCAGGGCCTACCCTCGCCACACAAACCAGAGAAGGGCACGGGCCGGGCTACGTGCTCGATCCCCCCTCATGACCTCTGGGGCAGGGCCAACCCTCGCCACCCAAACCAGAGAAGGGCTTGGGCCGGGCTACGCGCTCGCTCCCCCCTCAAGACCCCTGGGACTGGGCCAACCCTCGCCTCCCAAATAAGAGACGAGCACAGGCCGGGCTACGCGCTCGCTCCCCCCTCAAGACCTCCGGGGCAGGGCCAACCCTCGCCACCCAACCCAGAGAAGGGCACGGGTTGAGCTATGCGCTCGTTCCCCCCTCAAGACCTCTGGGGCAGGGCCAACCCTCGCCACACCAAACCATAGAAGGAAACGGGTAAGGCTACGCGCTTGATCCTCCGTCAAGACCTCTGTGGCAAGGCCTACCCTCGCCACCCAAACCAGAGAAGGGCACGGGCCGGGTTACGCGCTCGCTCCCCCCCTCAAGACCTCTGGGGTAGGGCTAACCCGCGCCACCCAAACCAGAGAAGGGCTCGGGCCGGGCTACGCGCTCGCTCCCCCCTCAAGACCTCTGTGGCAGGGCCAACCCTCGTCACCCAAACCAGAGAAGGGCACGGGCCGGGCTACGTGCCCACTCCCCCACTCAAGACCTCTGGGGTAGGGCCAACCCTCGCCACCCAAACCAGAGAAGGGCACGGGGCGGGCTACGCGCTCGCTCCCCCCTCAAGACCTCTGGGGCAGGGCCAACCCTCGCCACCTAAACCAGGGACGGGCACGGGCCGCGCTACGCGCTCGCTCCCCCCTCAAGACCTCTAGGGCAGGGCCAACCCTCGCCACACCAAACCAGAGAAGGAAACGGGCAGGGCTACGCGCTCGCTCCCCCCCTCAAGACCTCTGGGGCAGGGCCTACCCTCGCCACACAAACCAGAGAAGGGCACGGGCCGGGCTACGTGCTCGCTCCCCCCTCATAACCTCTGGGGCAGGGCCAACCCTCGCCACCCAAACCAGAGAAGGGCTTGGGCCGGGCTACACGCGCGCTCCCCCCTCAAGACCCCTGGGACTGGGCCAACCCTCGCCTCCCAAATCAGAGACGAGCACGGGCCGGGCTACGCGCCCGCTCCCCCCTCAAGACCTCTGGGGCAGGGCCAACCCTCGCCACACCAAACCAGATAAGGAAACGGGCAGGGCTACGCTCTCGCTCCACCCTCAAGACCTCTGGGGCAGGGCCAACCCTCACCACACCAAACCATAGAAGGAAACAGGTAGGGCTACGTGCTCGCTCCCCTGTCAAGACCTCTGTGGCAGGGCCTACCCTCGCCACCCAAACCAGAGAAGGGCACGGGCCGGGCTACGCGCTCGCTCCCCCCTCAAGACCTCTGGTGTAGGGCCAACCCGTGCCACCCAAACCAGAGAAGGGCTCGGGCCGGGCTACGCGCTTGCTCCCCTCTAATACCTCTGGGGCAGGGCAAACCCGTGCCACCCAAACCAGGGACAGGCACGGGCCGGGCTACGCGCTCGCTCCCCCCTCAAGACCTCTTGGGCAGGGCCAACCCTCGCCACCCAACCCAGAGAAGGGCATGGGCCGAGATACGCACTTGCTCCCCCCCTCAAGACCTCTGGGGTATGGCCAACCCTCGCCACCCAAACGAGAGAAGGGCACGGGCCGAGCTACGCGCTCGCTCCCCCCTCAAGACCTCTGTGGCAGGGCCAACCCTCGCCACCCAAACCAGAGAAGGGCACGGGTAGGGCTACGCTCTTGCTCCCCCTTCAAGACCTCTGGGGCAGGGCCAACCCTCGCAACCCAAACCAGAGAAGGGCACGGGCCGGGCTACGCGCCCGCTCCCCCCTCAAGACCTCTAGGGCAGGGCTAACCCTCGCCACCCAACCAGAGAAGGGCACGGGCCGGGCTACGCGCTCCCTCCCCCCCCCTCAAGACCTCTGGGGCAGGGCCAACCCTCGCCACACAAAACCAGATAAGGAAACGGGCAGGGCTACGCTGTCCCTCCCCCCTCAAGACCTCTGGGGCCGGGCCTACCCTCGCCACCCAAACCAGAGAAGGGCACGGGCCGGGCTACACGCTCGTTCCCCCCCTCAAGACCTCTAGGGAAGGGCCAACCCTCGCCACCCATGCCAGAGAAGGGCTCGGGCCGGGCTACGCGCTCGCTCCCCCACACAAGACCTCTGGGGCAGGGCCAACCCTCGCCACCCAAACCAGGGAAGGGCACGGACCGGGCTACGTGCTCGCTCCCCCTTCAAGACCTCTGGGGCGGGGCCAACCCTCTCCACCCAACCCAGGGAAGGGCACGGGCTGAGCTACGCGCTCGCTCCCCCCTTCAAGACCTCTGGGGCGGGGCAAACCCTCGCCACCCAAACCAGGGAAGGGCACGGTCCGAGCTACGTGCTCGCTCCCCCCCTCAAGACCACTGGGGCCGGGCCAACCCTCGCCACCCAAACCAGAGAAGGGCACGGGTCGGGCTACGTGCTTGCTCCCCCCCCTCAAGACCTTTGGGGCAGGGCCAACCCTCGCCACCCAACCAAGAGATGGACACGGGCCGAGCTTCGCGCTCGCTCCCCACCTCAAGACCTCTGGGGAAGGGCCAACCCTCGCCACCCAAACCAGAGAAGGGCACGGGTCAGGCTACGCCCTCGCTCCCCCCCCAAGACCTCTGGGGCAGGGCCAACCCTCGCCACCCAAACCAGAGAAGGGCACGGGTCGGGCTACGCTCTCGCTCCCCCCTTAAGACCTCTGGGGCAGGGCCAACCCTCGCCACCCAAACCAGAGAAGGGCACGGGCCGAGCTACGTGCCCGCTCCCCCCTCAAGACCTCTTGGGTATGGCCAACCCTCGCCACCCAAACCAGAGAAGGACACGGGCCGAGCTACGCGCCCGCTCCCCCCTCAAGACCTCTGGGGTATGGCCAACCCTCGCCACCCAAACCAGAGAAGGACACGGGCCGAGCTACGCGCCCGCTCCCCCCTCAAGACCTCTGGGGTATGGCCAACCCTCGCCACCCAAACCAGAGAAGGACACGGGCCGGGCTACACGCGCGCTCCCCCCTCAAGACCTCTGTGGCAGGGCCAACCCTCGCCACCCAAACCAGAGAAGGGCACGGGCATGGGCTGCGCTCCCGCTCCCCCCTCAAGACCTTTGGGACAGGGCCAAACCTCGCCACCCAAACCAGAGAAGGGCACGGGCCGGGCTACGCGCTCCCTCCCCCCTCAAGACCTCTGCGGCAGGGCCAAACCTCGCCACACCAAACCAGATAAGGAAACGGGCAGGGCTACGCTCTCGCTCCCCCCTCAAGACCTCTGGGGCTGGGCCTACCCTCGCCACCCAAACCAGAGAAGGGCACGGGCCGGGCTACACGCTCGCTCTCCCACTCAAGACCTCTAGGGAAGGGCCAACCCTCGCCACCCATACCAGAGAAGGGCTCAGGCTGGGCTACGTGCTCGCTCCCCCACTCAAGACCTCAGGGGCGGGGGCAACCCTCGCCACCCAAACCAGGGAAGGGCACAGACCGGGCTACGTGCTCGCTCCCCCTTCAAGACCTCTGGGGCAGGGCCAACCCTCTCCACCCAACCCAGGGAAGGGCACGGGCGGAGCTACGCGCTCGCTCCCCCCTTCAAGACCTCTGGGGCAGGGCAAACCCTCGCCACCCAAACCAGAGAAGGGCACAGGTCGGGCTACGCCCTCGCTCCCCCCCCTCAAGACCTCTGGGGCAGGGCCAACCCTCGCCACCCAAACCAGAGAAGTGCACGGGCCGGGCTACGGGCCCGCTCGGCCATCAAGACCTCTGGGGCAGGGCCAACCCTCGCCACCCAAACCAGAGAAAGGCACGGGCCGCGCTACGTGCCTGCTCCCCCCCTCAAGACATCTGGGGCAGGGACAACCCTCGCCAACCAAACCATAGAAGGGCACGGTCCGAGCTACGCGCTCGCTTCCTCCATCCAGACCTCTGGGGCAGGGCCAACCCTCGCCACCCAAACCAGAGAAGGGCACGGGCCGAGCTACGCAATCGCTCCCCGCCTCAAGACCCCTAGGGCAGGGCCAACCCTCGCCACCCAAACCAGAGAAGGGCTTGGGCCGGGCTACGCGCTCGATCCCCCCTCAAGACCCCTGGGACTGGGCCAACCCTCGCCTCCCAAATAAGAGACGAGCACAGGCCGGGCTACGCGCTCGCTCCCCCCTCAAGACCTCCGGGGGAGGGCCAACCCTCGCCACCCAACCCAGAGAAAGGCACGGGTTGAGCTATGCGCTCGTTCCCCCCTCAAGACCTCTGGGGCAGGGCCAACCCTCGCCACACCAAACCATAGAAGGAAACGGGTAAGGCTACGCGCTTGATCCTCCGTCAAGACCTCTATGGCAGGGCCTACCCTCGCCACCCAAACCAGAGAAGGGCACGGGCCGGGCTACGCGCTCGCTCCCCCCCTCAAGACCTCTGGGGTAGGGCCAACCCGCGCCACCCAAACCAGAGAAGGGCTCGGGCCGGGCTACGCGCTCGCTCCCCCCTCAAGACCTCTGTGGCAGGGCCAGCCCTCGTCACCCAAACCAGAGAAGGGCACGGGCCGGGCTACGTGCCCGCTCCCCCACTCAAGACCTCTAGGGTAGGGCCAACCCTCGCCACCCAAACCAGAGAAGGGCACGGGGCGGGCTACGCGCTCGCTCCCCCCTCAAGACCTCTGGGGCAGGGCCAACCCTCGCCACCTAAACCAGGGACGGGCACGGGCCGAGCTACGCGCTCGCTCCCCCCTCAAGACCTCTAGGGCAGGGCCAACCCTCGCCACACCAAACCAGAGAAGGAAACGGGCAGGGCTACGCGCTCGCTCCCCCCCTCAAGACCTCTGGGGCAGGTCCTACCCTCGCCACACAAACCAGAAAAGGGCACGGGCCGGGCTACGTGCTCGCTCCCCCCTCATAACCTCTGGGGCAGGGCCAACCCTCGCCACCCAAACCAGAGAAGGGCTTGGGCCGGGCTACGCGCTCGCTCCCCCCTCAAGACCCCTGGGACTGGGCCAACCCTCGCCTCCCAAATCAGAGACGAGCACGGGCCGGGCTACGCGCCCGCTCCCCCCTCAAGACCTCTGGGGCAGGGCCAACCCTCGCCACACCAAACCAGATAAGGAAACGGGCAGGGCTACGCTCTCGCTCCACCCTCAAGACCTCTGGGGCAGGGCCAACCCTCACCACACCAAACCATAGAAGGAAACAGGTAGGGCTACGTGCTCGCTCCCCTGTCAAGACCTCTGTGGCAGGGCCTACCCTCGCCACCCAAACCAGAGAAGGGCACGGGCCGGGCTACGCGCTCGCTCCCCCCTCAAGACCTCTGGTGTAGGGCCAACCCGCGCCACCCAAACCAGAGAAGGGCTCGGGCCGGGCTACGCGCTTGCTCCCCTCTAATACCTCTGGGGCAGGGCCAACCCGTGCCACCCAAACCAGGGACAGGCACGGGCCGGGCTACGCGCTCGCTCCCCCCTCAAGACCTCTTGGGCAGGGCCAACCCTCGCCACCCAACCCAGAGAAGGGCATGGGCCGAGCTACGCACTTGCTCCCCCCCTCAAGACCTCTGGGGTATGGCCAACCCTCGCCACCCAAACGAGAGAAGGGTACGGGCCGAGCTACGCGCTCGCTCCCCCCTCAAGACCTCTGTGGCAGGGCCAACCCTCGCCACCCAAACCAGAGAAGGGCACGGGTAGGGCTACGCTCTTGCTCCCCCCTCAAGACCTCTGGGGCAGGGCCAACCCTCGCAACCCAAACCAGAGAAGGGCACGGGCCGGGCTACGCGCCCGCTCCCCCCTCAAGACCTCTACGGCAGGGCCAACCCTCGCCACCCAACCAGAGAAGGGCACGGGCCGGGCTACGCACTCCCTCCCCCCCTCAAGACCTCTGGGGCAGGGCCAACCCTCGCCACACCAAACCAGATAAGGAAACGGGCAGGGCTACGCTGTCCCTCCCCCCTCAAGACCTCTGGGGCCGGGCCTACCCTCGCCACCCAAACCAGAGAAGGGCTCGGGCCGGGCTACGCGCTCGCTCCCCCACACAAGACCTCTGGGGCAGGGCCAACCCTCGCCACCCAAACCAGGGAAGGGCACGGACCGGGCTACGTGCTCGCTCCCCCTTCAAGACCTCTGGGGCAGGGCCAACCCTCTCCACCCAACCCAGGGAATGGCACGGGCTGAGCTACGCGCTCGCTCCCCCCTTCAAGACCTCTGGGGCGGGGCAAACCCTCGCCACCCAAACCAGGGAAGGGCACGGGCCGAGCTACGTGCTCGCTCCCCCCCTCAAGACCACTGGGGCCGGGCCAACCCTCGCCACCCAAACCAGAGAAGGGCACGGGTCGAGCTACGTGCTTGCTCCCCCCCCTCAAGACCTCTGGGGCAGGGCCAACCCTCGCCACCCAACCAAGAGATGGACACGGGCCGAGCTACGCGCTCGCTCCCCACCTCAAGACCTCTGGGGAAGGGCCAACCCTCGCCACCCAAACCAGAGAAGGGCACGGGTCAGGCTACGCCCTCGCTCCCCCCCTCAAGACCTCTGGGGCAGGGCCAACCCTCGCCACCCAAACCAGAGAAGGGCACGGGTTGGGCTACGCTCTCGCTCCCCCCTTAAGACCTCTGGGGCAGGGCCAACCCTTGCCACCCAAACCAGAGAAGGGCACGGGCCGAGCTACGCGCCCGCTCCCCCCTCAAGACCTCTGGGGTATGGCCAACCCTCGCCACCCAAACCAGAGAAGGACACGGGCCGAGCTACGCGCCCGCTCCCCCCTCAAGACCTCTGGGGTATGGCCAACCCTCGCCACCCAAACCAGAGAAGGACACGGGCCGGGCTACACGCGCGCTCCCCCCTCAAGACCTCTGTGGCAGGGCCAACCCTCGCCACCCAAACCAGAGAAGGGCACGGGCATGGGCTACGCTCCCGCTCCCCCCTCAAGACCTCTGGGACAGGGCCAAACCTCGCCACCCAAACCAGAGAAGGGCACGGGCCGGGCTACGCGCTCCCTCCCCCCTCAAGACCTCTGCGGCAGGGCCAAACCTCGCCACACCAAACCAGATAAGGAAACGGGCAGGGCTACGCTCTCGCTCCCCCCTCAAGACCTCTGGGGCTGGGCCTACCCTCGCCACCCAAACCAGAGAAGGGCACGGGACGGGCTACACGCTCGCTCTCCCACTCAAGACCTCTAGGGAAGGGCCAACCCTCGCCACCCATACCAGAGAAGGGCTCAGGCTGGGCTACGTGCTCGCTCCCCCACTCAAGACCTCAGGGGCGGGGGCAACCCTCGCCACCCAAACCAGGGAAGGGCACAGACCGGGCTACGTGCTCGCTCCCCCTTCAAGACCTCTGGGGCAGGGCCAACCCTCTCCACCCAACCCAGGGAAGGGCACGGGCGGAGCTACGCGCTCGCTCCCCCCTTCAAGACCTCTGGGGCAGGGCAAACCCTCGCCACCCAAACCAAGGAAGGGCACGGGCCAAGTTACACGATCGCTCCCCCCTAAAGACCACTGGGGCAGGGCCAACCCTCACCACCCAAACCAGAGAAGGGCACGGGTCGGGCTACGCGCTTGCTCCCCCCCTCAAGACCTCTGGGGCAGGGCCAACCCTCGCCACCCAACCAAGAGAAGGACACGGGCCGCGCTACGCACTTGTTCCCCACCTCAAGACCTCTGGGGAAGGACCAACCCTCGCCACGCAAACCAGAGAAGGGCACAGGTCGGGCTACGCCCTAGCTCCCCCCCCTCAAGACCTCTGGGGCAGGGCCAACCCTCGCCACCCAAACCAGAGAAGTGCACGGGCCGGGCTACGGGCCCGCTCGGCCATCAAGACCTCTGGGGCAGGGCCAACCCTCGCCACCCAAACCAGAGAAAGGCACGGGCCGCGCTACGTGCCTGCTCCCCCCCTCAAGACATCTGTTGCAGGGACAACCCTCGCCACCCAAACCATAGAAGGGCACGGTCCGAGCTACGCGCTCGCTTCCTCCCTCCAGACCGCTGGGGCAGGGCCAACCCTCGCCACCCAAACCAGAGAAGGGCACGGGCCGAGCTACGCAATCGCTCCCCGTCTCAAGACCCCTGGGGCAGGGCCAACCCTCGCCACCCAAACCAGAGAAGGGCACGGGCCGAGCTACGCGCTCGTTCCCCCCTCAAGACCCCTGGGGCAGGGCCAACCCTCGCCACCCTAACCAGAGAAGGGCACGGGCCGATCTACGCGCTCGCTGCCCCCTCAAGACCTCTAGGGCAGGGCCAACCCTCGCCACCCAAACAAGAGAAGGGCACGGGCCGAGCTACGCGCTCGCTCCCCCCTCAAGACCTCTGGGGCAGGGCCAACCCTCGCCACCCAAACCAGAGAAGGGCACGGGCCGATCTATGCGCTCGCTCCCCCCTCAAGACCTCTGGGGCAGGGCCAACCCTTGCCACCCAAACCAAAGAAGGGCACGGGCTGAGCTACGCGCTTGCTCCCCCCTCAAGACCTCTGGGGAAGGGCCAACCCTCGCCACCCAAACCAGAGAAGGGCATGGGCCGGGCTAAGCGCCCGCTCCCCTCCCCTCAAGACCTCTGAGGCAGGGCCAATCCTCGCCATCCAAACAAGAGAAGGGCACGGGCCGATCTACGCGCTCGCTCCCCCCACAAGACCTCTGGGCCAGTGCCAACCCTCGCCACCCAAACCAGAGAAGGGCACAGGCCGAGCTACGCGCTCGCTCCCCCCTCAAGACCTCTGAGGCAGGGCCAACCCTTACCACCCAAACCAGAGAAGGCCACGGGCCGGGCTACGCGCTCGCTCCCCTCCTCAAGACTTCAGGGGCTGGGCCAACCATCACCACCCAAACCAGAGAAGGGCACGGGCCGGGCTACGCCCTCGCTCCATCCTCGAGACCTCTGGGGCAGGGCCAACTCTCGCCACCCAAACCAGAGAAGGGCACAGGCCGAGCTACGCGCTCGCTCCCCCCTCAAGACCTCTGGGGTATGGCCAACCCTCGCCACCCAAACCAGAGAAGGACACGGGCCGGGCTACGCGCTCGCTCGCCACCCAAACCATAGAAGGGCTCGGGCCAGGCTACGCGCTCGCTCCCCCACTCATGACCTCTGGGGCAGGGCCAACCCTCGCCACCCAAACCAGGGAAGGGCACGGGCCGGGCTATGCGCTCGCTCCCTCTTCAAGACCTCTGGGGCAGGGCCAACCCTGGCCACCCCACCCAGGGAAGGGCACGGGCCGCGCTATGCGTTCGCTCCCCCCTTCAAGACCTCTGGAGTGGGGCAAACCCTCGCCACCCAAACCAAGGAAGGGCACGGGCCGCCCTACGGGCTCGCTCCCCCCCTCAAGACCTCTGGGGCAGGGCCAACCGTCGCCACCCAAACCAGAGAAGGGCACGGGTCGGGCTACGTGCTTGCTCCCCCCCCTCAAGACCACTGGGGCAGGGCCAACCCTCGCCACCAAACCCAGAGAAGGGCACGGGCCGCGCTACGCGCTCGCTCCCCACCTCAAGACCTCTGGGTAAGGGCCAACCATCGCCACCCAAACTAGAGAAGGGCACAGGTCAGGCTACGCCCTCGCTCCCCCCCTCAAGACCTCTGGGGCAGGGCCAACTCTCGCCACCCAAACTAGAGAAGGGCATGGGCCGGGCTACGGGCCCGCTCCCCCATCAAGACCTCTCGGGTAGGGCCAACCCTCGCCAGCCAAACCAGAGAAGGGCACGGGCTGCGCTACGTGCCTGCTCCCCCCTCAAGACCTCTGGGACAGGGCCAACCCTCGCCACCCAAACCAGAGAAGGGCACGGGCCGAGCTACTCGCTCTCTCCCCCCTCAAGACCTCTGGGGCAGGGCCAACCCTCGCCACCCAAACCAGAGAAGGGAACAGGCCGAGCTACGCGCTCGCTCCCCCCTAAAGACCTCTGGGGCAGGGCCAACCCTCGCCATCCAAACCAGAGAAGGACACGGGACGAGTTACGCGCTCGCTCCCCCCCTCAAGACCTCTGGGGCAGGGCCAACCCTGGCCACCCAAACCAGAGAAGGGCACGGGCCGAGCTAAGCGCTCGTTCCCCCCTCAAGACCTCTGGGGCAGGGCCAACCCTCGCCACCCAAACCAGAGAAGGGCACGGGCCGAGCTAAGCGCTCGCTCCCTCCCTCAAGACCTCTGCGGCAGGGCCAATCCTTGCCACCCAAACAAGAGAAGGGCACGGGCCGAGCTACGTGCTCGCTCCCCCCTCAAGACCTCTGGGCCAGTGCCAACCCTCGCCACCCAAACCAGAGAAGGGCACGGGCCGAGCTACGCGCTCGCTCCCCCCTCAAGACCTCTGGGGCAGGGCCAACCCTTGCCACCCAAACCAGAGAAGGGCACGGGCCGGGCTACGCGCTCGTTCCCCCCTCAAGACCACTGGGGCTGGGCCAACCCTCGCCACCCAAACCAGAGAAGGGCACGGGCCGGGCTATGCCCTCGCTCCATCCTCGAGACCTCTGGGGTAGGGACAATTCTCGCCACCCAAACCAGAGAAGGGCATGGGCTGAGCGACGCGCTCAAACCTCCCCTCAAGACCTCTGGGGCAGGGCCAACCCTCGCCACCCAAACAAGAGAAGGGCTCGGGCCGGGCTACGTGTTCGCACCCCCCCTCAAGACCTCTGGGGCAGGGCCAACCCTCGCCACCCAAACCAGGGACGGGTACGGGCTGGGCTACGTGCTCGCTCCCCCCTCAAGACCTCTGGGGCAGGGCCAACCATCGCCACCCAAACCAGAGAAGGGCACGGGCTGAGCTACGCGCCTGCTTCCGCTGTCAAGACCTCTGGGGGAGGGCCAACCATCGCCACCCAAACCAGAGAAGGGCACGGGCTGAGCTACGCGCCTGCTCCCACCCTCAAGACCTCTGGGGCAGGGCCAACCCTCGCCACCCAAACCATATAAGGGCATGGGCCAAGCTACGCGCTCGATCCCCCCTCAAGACCTCTGGGGCAGGGCAAACCCTCGCCACACCAAACCAGAGAAGGAAACGGGCAGGGCTACGTGCTCGCTCCCCCCTCAAGACCTCTGGGGCAGGGCCTACCCTCGCCACACAAACCAGAGAAGGGCACGGGCCAGGCTACGTGCTCGCTCCCCCCTCAAGACCTCTGGGGCAGGGCCAACCCTCGCCACCCAAACCAGAGAAGGACACGGGCCGAGTTACGCGGTCGCTCCACCCTCAAGACCTCTGGGGCAGGGCCAACCCTCGCCACCCAAACCAGAGAAGGGCACGGGCCGAGCTAAGCGCTCGCTCCCCCCTCAAGACCTCTGGGGCAGGGCCAATCCTCGCCACCCAAACTAGAGAAGGGCACGGGCCGAGCTAAGCGCTCGCTCCCCCCCGCAAGACCTCTGAGGCAGGGCCAATCCTCGCCACCGAAACAAGAGAAGGGCACGGGCCGAGCTACGCACTCGCTCCCCCCTCAAGACCTCTAGGCCAGTACCAACCCTCGCCACCTAAACCAGAGAAGGGCACGGGCCGAGCTACGCGCTCGCTCTACCCTCAAGACCTCTGGGCAGGGCCAACCCTTGCCACCCAAACCAGAGAAGGGCACGGGCCGGGCTATGTGCTCGCTCCCCCCCTCAAGACCACTAGGGCTGGGCCAACCCTTGCCACCCAAACCAGAGAAGGGCACGGGCCGGGCTATGCCCTCGCTCCATCCTCGAGACCTCTGGGACAGGGCCAACTCTCGCCACCCAAACCAGAGAAGGGCACGGGCCGAGCGACGCGCTCGCTCCCCCCTCAAGACCTCTAGGGCAGGGCCAACCCTCGCCACCCAAACAAGAGAAGGGCTCGGTTTGGGCAACACGCTCGCACCCCCCCTCAAGACCTCTGGGGTTGGGCCAACCCTCGCCACCCAAACCAGGGACGGGTACGGGCTGGGCTATATGCTCGCTCCCCCCTCAAGACCTCTGGGGCAGGGCCAACCATCGCCACCCAAACCAGAGCAGGGCACGAACCGAGCTACGCGCCTGCTCCCCCCTCAAGACCTCTAGGGCAGGGCCAACCCTCGCCACCCAAACCAGATAATGGCACGGGCCGAGCTACGCTCTCGCTCCCCCCTCAAGACCTCTGGGGCAGGGCAAACCCTCGCCCCACAAACCAGAGAAGGGCACGGGCCAGGCTACATGCTCGCTACCCCCTCAAGACCTCTGGGGCAGGGCCAACCCTCGCCGCCCGAACCAAAGAAGGGCTTGGGCCGGGCTACGCGCTCGCTCCCCCCTCAAGACCTCTGGGGCAGGGCTAACCCTCGCCACCCAAACCAGAGACGGGCACGGGCAGGGCTACGCGCTCGTTCCCCCCTCAAGACCTCTGGGGTAGGGCCAACCCTCGCCACCCAAACCAGAGAAGGGCACGGGCCGAGCTACCGTCCGCTCCCCCCTCAAGACCTCTGGGGCAGGGCCAACCCTCGCCACCTAAACTAGAGAAGGGCATGGGCCGAGCTATGCGCTTGCACCCCCCGCAAGACCTCTGGGGCAGGGCCAACCCTCGCCACACCAAACCAGAGAAGGAAACAGGCAGGGATACATGCTCGATCCCCCCTCAAGACCTCTGGGGCAGGGCCAACCCTCGCCACACCAAACCAGAGAAGGAAACGGGCAGGGATACATGCTCGCTTCCCCCTTAAGACCTCTGGGGCAGGGCCTACCCTTGCCACCCAAACCAGAGATGGGCACGGGTCGGGCTACGCGCTCGCTCCCCCCCTCAAGACCTCTGGGGCAGGGCCAACCCTCGCCACCCAAACAAGAGAAGGGCTCGGGCCGGGCTACGCGCTCGCTCCCCCCTAAGACCTCTGGGGCAGGGCTAAACCGTGCCACCCAAACCAGGGACGGGCACAGGCCGTGCTACGCGCTCGACCCCCTCAAGACCTCAGGGGCAGGGCCAACCCTCGCCACCCAAACCAGAGAAGGGCACGGGCCGGGCTACGGGCCCTCTCCCCCATCAAGACCTTTGGGGCAGGGCCAACCCTCGCCACCGAAACCAGAGAAGGGCACGGGCTGTGCTACGCACCTGCTCCCCCCCTCAAGACCTCTGGGGCAGGGACAACCCTCGCCACTCAAACCAAAGAAGGGCACGGTCAGAGCTACGCGCTCGCTGCCCCCTCCAGACCTCTGGGGCAGGGCCAACCCTCGCCACCCAAACCAGAGAAGGGCACGGGTCAAGCTACATGCTCGCTCCCCCCTCAAGACCTCTGGGGCAGGGCCAACCCTCGCCACCCAAACCAGAGAAGGGAACGGGCCGAGCTACGCGCTCGCTCCCCCCTAAAGACCTCTTGGGCAGGGCCAACCCTCGCCACCCAAACCAGAGAAGGACACGGGCCGAGTTACGCGCTCGCTCCTGCCCTCAAGACCTCTGGGGCAGGGCCAACCCTCGCCACCCAAACCATAGAAGGGCACGGGCCGAGCTAAGCGCTCGCTCCCCCCTCAAGACCTCTAGGGCAGGGCCAACCCTCGTCACCCAAACCAAAGAAGGGCACGGGCCGAGCTACGTGCTCGCTCCCCCCTCAAGATCTCTGGGCCAGTGCCAACCCTCGCCACCCAAACCAGAGAAGGGCACGGGCCGAGCTACGCGCTTGCTCCCCCCTCAAGACCTCTGGGGCAGGGCCAACCCTTGCCACCCAAACCAGAGTAGGGCACGGGCCGGGCTACACGCTCGTTCCCCCCCTCAAGACCACTGGGGCTGGGCCAACCATCGCCACCCAAACCAGAGAAGGGCACGGGCCGGGCTACGCCCTCGCTCCATCCTCGAGACCTCTGGGGCAGGGCCAACTCTCGCCACCCAAACCAGAGAAGGGCACGGGCCGTGCTACGTACTCGCTTCCCCCCTAAAGACCTCTGGGGCAGGGCCAATCCTCGCCACCCAAACCAGAGAAGGGCACGGGCCGGGCTATGCGCTCCCTCCCCCCAAGACCTCTGGGGCAGGGCCAACCCTCGCCATACCAAACCAGATAAGGAAACGGGCAGGGTTACGCTCTCGGTCCACCCTCAAGACCTCTAGGGCAGCGCCTACCATCGCCACCCAAACCAGAGAAGGGCACGAGCCGGGCTACGCGCTCGCTCGCCACCAAGATCTCTGGGGCAGGATCAACCCTCGCCACCCAAACCATAGAAGGGCTCGGTCCGGGCTACGCGCTCGCTCCCCCACTCAAGACCTCTGGGGCAGGGCCAACCCTCGCCACCCAAACCAGGGAAGGGCACGGGCCGGGCTATGCACTCGCTCCCTCTTCAAGACCTCTGGGGCAGGGCCAACCCTCGCCACCCCACCCAGGGAAGGGCACGGGCCGCGCTACGCGCTCGCTCCCCCGTTCAAGACATCTGGAGTGGGGCAAACCCTTGCCACCCAAACCAAGGAAGGGCACGGGCCGCCCTACGCGCTCGCTCCCCCCTCAAGACCTCTGGGGCAGGGCCAACCCTCGCCACCCAAACCAGAGAAGGGCACGGGTCGGGCTACGCGCTCGCTCCCCCCCTCAAGACCACTGGGGCAGGGCCAACCCTCCCCACCCAATCCAGAGAACGGCACGGGCCGAGCTACACGCTCGCTCCCCACCTCAAGACCTCTGGGGAAGGGCCAACCCTCACCACCCAAACTAGAGAAGGGCACGGTTCAGGCTACGCCCTCGCTCCCGCCCCTCAAAACCTCTGGGGCAGGGCCAACCCTCGCCACCCAAACCAGAGAAGGGCACGGGCCGAGCTACGGGTCCGCTCCCCCATCAAGACCTCTAGGGGAGGGCCAACCCTCGCAACCCAAACCAGAGAAGGGCACGGGCTGCGCTACGCGCCTGCTCCCCCTCAAGACCTCTGTGACCGGGCCAACCCTCGCCACCCAAACCAGAGAAGGGCACGGGCCGAGCTACGCGCTCGCTCCCCCTTCAAGACCTCTGGGGCAGGGCCAACCCTCGCCACCCAAACCAGAGAAGGGCACGGGCCGAGCTACGCGCTCGCTCCCCCCTAAAGACCTCTGAGGCAGGGCCAACCCTTGCCACCCAAACCAGAGAAGGCCACGGGACGAGTTACGCGCTCACTCCCCCCCTCAAAACCTTTGGGGCAGGGCCAACCCTTGCCACCCAAACCAGAGAAGGGCACGGGCCGAGCTTAGTGCTCGCTCCCCCCTCAAGACCTCTGGGGCAGTGCCAACCCTCGCCACCCAAACCAGAGAAGGGCACGGGCCGAGCTAAGCGCTCCCTCCCTCCCTCAAGACCTCTGAGGCAGGGCCAATCCTCACCACCCAAACAAGAGAAGGGCACGGGCCGAGCTACGCGCTCGCTCCCCCCTCAAGACATCTGGGCCAGTGCCAACCCTCGCCACCCAAACCAGAGAAGGGCACGGGCCGAGCTATGCGCTAGCTCCCCCCTCAAGACCTCTGGGGCAGGGCCAACCCTTTCCACCCAAACCAGAGAAGGGCACGGGCCGGGCTACGCCCTCGCTCCATCCTCGAGACCTCTGGGGCAGGGCCAACTCTCGCCACCCAAACCAGAGAAGGGCACGGGCCGAGCGACGCGCTCGCACCCCCCCTCAAGACCTCTGGGGCAGGGCCAACCCTCGCCACCCAAACAAGTGAAGGGCTCGGGCCAGGCTTCGCCCTCGCACCCCCCCTCAAGACTTCTGGGGCAGGGCCAACCCTCGCCACCCAAACCAGGGACGGGTACGGGCTGGGCTACGTGCTCGCTCCCCCCTCAAGACCTCTGGGGCAGGGCCAACCATCGCCACCCAAACCAGATAAGGGCACGGGCCGAGCTACGTGCCTGCTCCCCCCTCAAGACCTCTGGTGCAGGGCCAACCCTCGCCACCCAACCCAGATAAGGGCATGGGCCGAGCTACGCGCTCGCTCCACCCCTCAAGACCTCTGGGGCAGGGCAAACCCTCGCCACACCAAACCAGAGAAGGAAACGGGCAGGGCTACGCGCTCGCTTCCCCCTCAAGACCTCTGGGGCAGGGCCTACCCTCGCCACACAAACCAGAGAAGGGCACGGGCCAGGCTACGGGCTCGCTCGCCCCTCAAGACCTCTGGGGCAGGGCCAACCCTCGCCACCCAAACCAGAGATGGGCACGGGCCGAGCTAAGCGCTCGCTCCCCCCTCAAGACCTCTGGGGTAGGGCCAACCCTCGCCACCCAAACCAGAGAAGGGCACGGGCCGAGCTAAGAGCTCGCTACCCCCCTCAAGACCTCTGCGGCAGGGCCAATCCTCGCCACCCAAACAAGAGAAGGGCACGGGCCGAGCTACGCGGTCGCTCCCCCCTCAACACCTCTGGGCCAGTGCCAACCCTCGCCACCCAAACCAGAGAAGGGCACGGGCCGAGCTACGCGCTCGCTCCACCCTCAAGACCTCTGGGCAGGGCCAACCCTTGCCACCCAAACCAGAGAAGGGCACGGGCCGGGCTACGCGCTGCTCCCCCCTCAAGACCACTGGGGCTGGGCCAACCCTCGCCACCCAAACCAGAGAAGGGCACGGGCCGGGCTATGCCCTCGCTCCATCCTCGAGACCTCTGGGGCAGGGCCAACGCTCGCCACCCAAACCAGAGAAGGGCACGGGCCGAGCGACATGCTCGCTCCCCCCTCAAGACCTCTGGGGCAGGGCCAACCCTCGCCACCCAAACAAGAGAAGGGCTCGGTCCGGGCTACACGCTCGCACCCCCCCTCAAGACCTCTGGGGTTGGGCCAACCCTCGCCACCCAAACCAGGGACGGGTACGGGCTGGGCAACATGCTCGTTCCCCCCTCAAGACCTCTGGGGCAGGGCCAACCATCGCCACCCAAACCAGAGCAGGGCACGGACCGAGCTACGCGCCTGCTCCCCCCTCAAGACCTCTGGGGCAGGGCAAACCCTCGCCACCCAAACCAGATAATTGCACAGGCCGAGCTACGCTCTCGCTCCCCCCTCAAGACCTCTGGGGCAGGGCAAACCCTCGCCCCACAAACCAGATAAGGGCATGGGCCAGGCTACGTGCTCGCTCCCCCCTCAAGACCTTTGGGGCAGTGCCAACCCTCGCCACCCGAACCAAAGAAGGGCTCGGGCCGGGCTACGCGCTCGCTCCCCCCTCAAGACGTCTGGGGCAGGGCCAACCCTCGCCACCCAAACCAGAGACGAGCACGGGCCAGCCTACGCGCTCGTTCCCCCCTCAAGACCTCTGGGGTAGGGCCAACCCTCGCCACCCAAACCAGAGAAGGGCACGGGCCGAGCTATGCGCTCGCTCCCCCACTCAAGACCTCTGGGGCAGGGCCAACCCTCGCCACCAAAACCAGGGAAGGGCACGGACCGGTCTACGTGCTAGCTCCCCCTTCAAGACCTCTGGGGCAGGGCCAACCCTCGCCACCAAGCCCAGGGAAGGGCACGGGCCGAGCTACATGCTCGCTCCCCCCTTCAAGACCTCTGGGGCAGGGCCAACCCTCGCCACCCAAACCAGAGAAGGGCACGGGTAGGGTTACGTGCTCGCTCCCCCCTCAAGACCTCTAAGGCAGGGCCAACCCTCGCCACCCAAACCTGAGAAGGGCACGGGCCGAACTACACACTCAATCCCCCTTCAAGACCTCTGGGGCAGTGCCAACCCTTGCCACACCAAACCAGAGAAGGAAACGGGTAGGGCTACGCGCTCGCTCCCCCGTCAAGACCTCTGTGGCAGGGCCTACCCTCGCCACCCAAACTAGAGAAGGGCACGGGCCGGGCTACGCGCTCTCTCCCCCCCTCAAGACCTCTGGGGCAGGGCCAACCCGTGCCACCCAAACCAGAGAAGGGCTCGGGCCGGGCAACGCGCTCGCTCCCCCCTAAGACCTCTGGGGTAGGGCCAACCAGTGCCACCCAAACCAGGGACGGGCACGGGCCGGGTCACGCGCTCGCTCCCCCCTCAAGACCTCTGGGGCAGGGCCAATCCTCGCCACCCAACCCAGAGAAGGGCACGGGACGAGCTACGCGCTTGCTCCCCCCTCAAGACCTCTGGGGTATGACCAAACCACGCCACCCAAACCAGAGAAGGGAACGGGCCGAGCTACGCGCTCGCTCCCCCCTCAAGACCTCTGGGGCAGGGCCAACCCTCGCCACCCAAACCAGAGAAGGGAATGGGTCAGGCTACGCTCGCGCTCCCCCCTCAAGACCACTGGGGCAGGGCCAATCCTCGCCACCCAAACCAGAGAAGGGCACAGGCCGAGCTACGCGCCCGCTCCCCCCTCAAGACCTCTGGGGCAGGGCCAACCCTCGCCACACCAAACCAGATAAGGAAACGGGCAGGGCTACACGCTCGCTCCCCCCCCTCAAGACCTCTGGGGAAGGGCCAACCCTCGCCACCCATACCAGAGAAGGGCTCGGACCGGGCTACGCGCTCGCTCCCCCACTCAAGACCTCTGGGGTAGGGCCAACCCTCGCCACCCAAACCAGGGAAGGGCACGGACCGGTCTACGTGCTAGCTCCCCCTTCAAGACCTCTGGGGCAGGGCCAACCCCCGCCACCCAACCCAGGGAAGGGCACGGGCCAAGCTACACGCTCGCTCCCCCCTTCAAGACCTCTGGGGCAGGGCCAACCCTCGCCACCCAAACCAGAGAAGGGCACGGGTAGGGCTACGTGCTCGCTCTCCCCTCAAGACCTCTGAGGCAGGGCCAACCCTCGCCACCCAAACCTGAGAAAGGCACGGGCCGAACTACGCACTCAATCCCCCCTCAAGACCTCTGGGGCAGTGCCAACCCTCGCCCCCAAAAACAGAGAAGGGCACGGGCCGAGCTACACGCTCGCTCCCCCCCCTCAAGACCTCTGGGGCAGGGCCAACCCTCGCCAAACCAAACCAGAGAAGGAAACGGGTTGGGCTACGTGCTCGCTCCCTCCCTCAAGACCTCTGGGTCAGGGCCTACCCTCGCCACACAAACTAGATAAGGGCACGGGCCGGGCTACACGCTCGCTCCCCCCCTCAAGTCCTCTGGGGCAGGGCCAACCCTCGCCACCCAAACCAGAGAAGGGCTCGGGCCGGGTTACGCTCTCGCTCCCCCCCTTCAAGACCTCTGAGGCAGGGCCAACCCACGCCAGCCAACCCAGGGAAGGGCTCGGGCCGGGCTACGCGCTCGTTCCCCCACTCAAGACCTCTGGGGCAGGGCAAACCCTCGCCACCCAAACCAGAGAAGGGCACGGGTAGGGCTACGTGCTCGCTCCCCCCTCAAGACCTCTGCGGCAGGGGCCAACCAAAGCAACCCAAACCCGAGAAGGGCACGGGCCGAACTACGCACTCAATCCCCCCTCAAGACCTCTGGGGCAGTGCCAACCCTCGCCACCAAAACCAGAGAAGGGCACGGGCCGAGCTACGCGCTCGCTCCCCCCATCAAGACCTCTGGGGCAGGGCCAACCCTCGCCACCCAAACAAGAGAAGGGCTTGGGCCGGGCTACGTGCTCGCTCCCCCCTCAAAACCTCTGGGGAAGGGCCAACCCTCGCCACCCAAACCAGGGACGGGCACGGGCCGGGCAACGCTCTTGCGCCCCCCTCAAGATCTCTGGGGCAGGGCCAACCCTCGCCACCCAAACCAGAGAAGGGCACGTGCCAGGCTATGTGCCCGCTCCCCCCCCTCAAGACCTCTGTGGCAGAGCCAACCCCTGCCACCCAAACCAGAGAAGGGCACGGGCCGACCTACGCGCTCGTTCCGCCCCTCAAGACCTCTGGGGCAGGGCCAACCCTTGCTAAACCAAACAAGAGAAGGAAACGGGCTAGGCTACATGCTCGCTCCCCCCTCAAGCCTCTGGGGCAGGGCCTACCCTCGCCACCCAAACCAGAGAAGGGCACAGGTCAGGCTACGCCCTCGCTCCCGCCCCTCAAGACCTCTGGGGCAGGGCCAACCCTCGCCACCCAAACCAGAGAAGGGCACGGGCCGGGCTACGGGCCCGCTCCCCCATCAAGACCTCTAGGGTAGGGCCAACCCTCGAAACCCAAACCAGAGAAGGGCACGGGCTGCGCTACGCGCCTGCTCCCCCTCAAGACCTCTAGGACAGGGCCAACCCTCGCCACCCAAACCAGAGAAGGGCACGGGCCGAGCTACACGCTCGCTCCCCCCTCAAGACCTCTGGGGCAGGGCCAACCCTCACCACCCAAACCAGAGAAGGGCACGGGCCGAGCTACGCGCTCGCTCCCCCGTAAAGACCTCTGGGGCAGGGCCAACCCTCGCCACCCAAACCAGAGAAGGACACGGGACGAGTTACGCGCTCGCTCCCCCCCTCAAAACCATTGGGGCAGGGCCAACCCTTGCCACCCAAACCAGAGAAGGGCACGGGCCGAGCTTAGTGCTCGCTCCCCCCTCAAGACATCTGGGGCAGTGCCAACCCTCGCCACCCAAACCAGAGAAGGGCACGGGCCGAGCTAAGCGCTCCCTCCCTCCCTCAAGACCTCTGCGGTAGGGCCAATCCTCACCACCCAAACAAGAGAAGGGCACGGGCCGAGCTACGCGCTCGCTCCCCCCTCAAGACATCTGGGCCAGTGCCAACCCTCGCCACCCAAACCAGAGAAGGGCACGGGCCGAGCTATTGGCTCGCTCCCCCCTCAAGACCTCTGGGGCAGGGCCAACCCTTGCCACCCAAACTAGAGAAGGGCACGGGCCGGGCTACGCCCTCGCTCCATCCTCGAGACCTCTGGGGAAGGGCCAACTCTCGCCACCCAAACCAGAGAAGGGCACGGGCCGAGCGACGCGCTCGCACCCCCCCCTCAAGACCTCTGGGGCAGGGCCAACCCTCGCCACCCAAACAAGTGAAGGGCTCGGGCCAGGCTACGCGCTCGCACCCCCCCTCAAGACCTCTGGGGCAGGGCCAACCCTCGCCACCCAAACCAGGGACGGGTACGGGCTGGGCTACGTGCGCGCTCCCCCCTCAACACCTCTGGGGCAGGGCCAACCATCGCCACCCAAACCAGATAAGGGCACGGGCCGAGCTACGTGCCTGCTCCCCCCTCAAGACCTCTGGGGCAGGGCCAACCCTCGCCACCCAACCCAGATAAGGGCATGGGCCGAGCTACGTGCTCGCTCCACCCCTCAAGACCTCTGGGGCAGGGCAAACCCTCGCCACACCAAACCAGAGAAGAAAACGGGCAGGGCTACGCGCTCGCATCCCCCTCAAGACCTCTGGGGCAGGGCCTACCCTCGCCACACAAACCAGAGAAGGGCACGGGCCAGGCTACGTGCTCGCTCGCCCCTCAAGACCTCTGGGGCAGGGCCAACCCTCGCCACCCAAACCAGAGATGGGCACGGGCCGCGCTAAGCGCTCACTCCCCCCTCAAGACCTCTGGGGCAGGGCCAACCCTCGCCACCCAAACCAGAGAAGGGCACGGGCTGAGCTAAGCGCTCGCTCCCCCCCTCAAGACCTCTGAGGCAGGGCCAATCCTCGCCACCCAAACAAGAGAAGGGCACGGGCCGAGCTACGCGCTCGCTCCCCCCTCAACACCTCTGGGCCAGTGCTAACCCTCGCCACCCAAACCAGAGAAGGGCATGGGCCGAGCTACGCGCTCGCTCCACCCTCAAGACCTCTGGGCAGGGCCAACCCTTGCCACCCAAACCAGAGAAGAGCACGGGCCGGGCTACGCGCTGCTCCCCCCTCAAGACCATTGGGGCTGGGCCAACCCTCGCCACCCAAACCAGAGAAGGGCACGGGCCGGGCTATGCCCTCGCTCCATCCTCGAGACCTCTGGGGCAGGGCCAACTCTCGCCACCCAAACCAGAGAAGGGCACGGGCCGAGCGACACGCTCGCTCCCCCCTCAAGACCTCTGGGGCAAGGCCAACCCTTGCCACCCAAACAAGAGAAGGGCTCGGTCCGGGCTACACGCTCGCACCCCCCCTCAAGACCTCTGGGGCTGGGCCAACCCTCGCCACCCAAACCAGGGACGGGTACGGGCTGGGCAATGTGCTCGCTCCCCCCTCATAACCTCTGGGGCAGGGCCAACCATCGCCACCCAAACCAGAGCAGGGCACGGATCGAGCTACGCGCCTGCTCCCCCCCTAAAGACCTCTAGGGCAGGGCCAACCCTCGCCACCCAAACCAGATAATGGCACGGGCCGAGCTACGCTCTCGCTCCCCCCTCAAGACCTCTGGGGCAGGGCAAACCCTCGCCCTACAAACCAGAGAAGGGCATGGGACAGGCTACGTGCTTGCTCCCCCCTCAAGACCTCTGGGGCAGGGCCAACCCTCGCCACCCGAACCACAGAAGGGCTCGAGCCGGGCTACGCGCTCGCTCCCCCCTCAAGACCTCTGGGGCAGGGCCAACCCTCGCCACCCAAACCAGAGACGGGCACGGGCCGGGCTACGCGCTCGTTCCCCCCTCAAGACCTCTGGGGTAGGGCCAACCCTCGCCACCCAAACCAGAGAAGGGCACGGGCCGTGCTACGCGCTCGCTCCCCCACTCAAGACCTCTGGGGCAGGGCCAACCCTCGCCACCCAAACCAGGGAAGGGCACGGACCGGTCTACATGCTAGCTCCCCCTTCAAGATCTCTGGGGCAGGGCCAACCCTCACCACCAAGCCCAGGGAAGGGCACGGGCCGAGCTACATGCTCGCTCCCCCCTTCAAGACCTCTGGAGTGGGGCAAACCCTCGCCACCCAAACCAAGGAAGGGCACGAGCCGCCCTACACGCTCGCTCCCCCCTAAAGACCTCTGGGGCAGGGCCAACCCTCGCCACCCAAACCAGAGAAGGGCACGGGTAGGGCTACGTGCTCGCTCCCCCCTCAAGACTTCTGAGTCAGGGCCAACCCTCGCCACCCAAACCTGAGAAGGGCACGGGCCGAACTACACACTCAATCCCCCTTCAAGACCTCTGGGGCAGTGCCAAACCTTGCCACACCAAATCAGAGAAGGAAACGGGTAGGGCTACGCGCTCGCTCCCCCGTCAAGACCTCTGTGGCAGGGCCTACCCTCGCCACCCAAACCAGAGAAGGGCACGGGCCAGGCTACGCGCTCTCTCCCCCCCTCAAGACCTCTGGGGCAGGGCTAACCCGTGCCACCCAAACCAGAGAAGGGCTCGGGCCGGGCAACGCGCTCGCTCCCCCCTAAGACCTCTGGGGTAGGGCCAACCAGTGCCACCCAAACCAGGGACGGGCACGGGCCGGGTCACGCGCTCGCTCCCCCCTCAAGACCTCTGGGGCAGGGCCAATCCTCGCCACCCAACCCAGAGAAGGGCACGGGACGAGCTACGCGCTTGCTCCCCCCTCAAGACCTCTGGGGTATGGCCAACCCACGCCACCCAAACCAGAGAAGGGAATGGGCCGAGCTACGCGCTCGCTCCCACCTCAAGACCTCTGGGGCAGGGCCAACCCTCGCCACCCAAAACAGAGAAGGGCATGGGTCAGGCTACGCTCTCGCTCCCCCTCAAGACCTCTGGGGCAGGGCCAATCCTCGCCACCCAAACCAGAGAAGGGCACAGGCCGAGCTACGCGCCTGTTCCCCCCTCAAGACCTCTGGGGCAGGGCCAACCATCGCCACACCAAACCAGATAAGGAAACGGGCAGGGCTACACGCTCGCTCCCCCCCTCAAGACCTCTGGGGAAGGGCCAACCCTCGCCACCCATACCAGAGAAGGGCTCGGACCGGGCTACGCGCTCGCTCCCCCACTCAAGACCTCTGGGGTAGGGCCAACCCTCGCCACCCAAACCAGGGAAGGGCACGGACCGGTCTACGTGCTAGCTCCCCCTTCAAGACCTCTGGGGCAGGGCCAACCCCCGCCACCCAACCCAGGGAAGGGCACGGGCCAAGTTACACGCTCGCTCCCCCCTTCAAGACCTCTGGGGCAGGGCCAACCCTCGCCACCCAAACCAGAGAAGGGCACGGGTAGGGCTACGTGCTCGCTCTCCCCTCAAGACCTCTGAGGCAGGGCCAACCCTCGCCACCCAAACCTGAGAAAGGCAGGGGCCAAACTACGCACTCAATCCCCTCTCAAGACCTCTGGGGCAGTGCCAACCCTCTCCCCCAAAAACAGAGAAGGGCACGGGCCGAGCTACACGCTCGCTCCCCCCCTCAAGACCTCTGGGGCAGGGCCAACCCTCGCCAAACCAAACCAGAGAAGGAAACGGGTTGGGCTACGTGCTCGCTCCCTCCCTCAAGACCTCTGGGTCAGGGCCTACCCTCGCCACACAAACTAGATAAGGGCACGGGCCGGGCTACACGCTCGCTCCCCCCCTCAAGTCCTCTGGGGCAGGGCCAACCCTCGCCACCCAAACCAGAGAAGGGCTCAGGCCGGGTTACGCTCTCGCTCCCCCCCTTCAAGACCTCTGAGGCAGGGCCAACCCACGCCACCCAACCCAGGGAAGGGCTCGGGCCGGGCTACGCGCTCGTTCCCCCACTCAAGACCTCTGGGGCAGGGCAAACCCTCGCCACCCAAACCAGAGAAGGGCACGGGTAGGGCTACGTGCTCGCTCCCCCCTCAAGACCTCTGCGGCAGGGGCCAACCAAAGCAACCCAAACCCGAGAAGGGCACGGGCCGAACTACGCACTCAATCCCCCCTCAAGACCTCTGGGGCAGTGCCAACCCTCGCCACCAAAACCAGAGAAGGGCACGGGCCGAGCTACGCGCTCGCTCCCCCCATCAAGACCTCTGGGGCAGGGCCAACCCTCGCCACCCAAACAAGAGAAGGGCTTGGGCCGGGCTACGTGCTCGCTCCCCCCTCAAAACCTCTGGGGAAGGGCCAACCCTCGCCACCCAAACCAGGGACGGGCACGGGCCGGGCTACGCGCTCGCGCCCCCCTCAAGACCTCTAGGGCAGGGCCAACCCTCGCCACCCAAACCAGAGAAGGGCACGGGCCAGGCTACGTGCCCGCTCCCCCCCTCAAGACCTCTGGGGCAGAGCCAACCCCCGCCACCCAAACCAGAGAAGGGCACGGGCCGACCTACACGCTCGTTCCCCCCTCAAGACCTCTGGGGTAGGGCCAACCCTCGCTAAACCAAACCAGAGAAGGAAACGGGCTGGGCTACGTGCTCGCTCCCCCCTTAAGACCTCTGGGGCAGGGCCTACCCTCGACACACAAACCAGAGAAGGGCACTGGCCGGGCTACACGCTCGCTCCCTGTAACGGCCACTTTTCGTGGTACGTTGTTCGTGCACGTGCTTTTGGCCGTGCACGTGTTTGTTTTAGATTTTGTTTGTTGGTGAACACTTTCGTGTGATATGCCGTTGTGAACGTCTCTGAGAATGTTAAATAGCGGCACTATTTTGGAACGACATTTCTCGAGTCGTTTTTGTTGGATATGGAAGACGTTTGTACACCCTTGTGGGGGATGTTCGAGGGAATACGGACCTCGAACGTCGCGTACACGAAGTCGTGTGCAAAAGGAATCTGTTCCCTTGCGGAGAGGATCTCTGGATGAGTGGGAAAGTCGCATTATATATGCATAAGTGCATGCGACATATGGCTAATAAAGGTGAATATCTTAAGCTTATGTTGTACCATGCATATGGTACAACTTAAGCTTATAATGTGCCATGTATGATGGTAAGCTTTAGTTAAATTGTTCCAAAGGAACAATTTATCCTAAAATAACTACCTTGGGGGCTATAAATAAGACCCAAGGGTTAGCCATTTTATTACACTTTTGCATGGCATTCTTGCATGCATCTTCATTCTAGCGAAGCTCTGCCGAAATTCTTCCTCTCCCTCTATCCAAGTTCTTAATCTAAAAGTAGAGATTTAGATTGTGGATTTAGTAGCCTTACTCCGTTCGTGAGAAGACTCGATCCGTCGTGGCGAATCCGAAGGCGAAGTTCGTAGACTACCGTGCCGCAGACGCAAGCGTAAGTCTCAACTTCATTTATCGATCCTAACTCTGTTTTGGCAGGATCCTACAGTTTTCCCACAATTTAAACTTATTCGATGAGACGTGGCGATTTTCACTTTTGACGGGAGACGTTTCTATTTTTAGTTTCGTCGTCCGATGTCAAAATTGAGATCCGTCTTCTTAGTTAGCTCACTCTCGTCATCACGATCACCCCGATATTTATTTTATAATTTTTGGAGTTTATTTGACCACTTTTATATTTTTAACAAGTTTTATATTATTTTTAATAATTAATTTTTAAATTATTTTCGGCCAAATAAAATTTATTTGAGTTTTAAACGTATTAAAGAATTTTTGAGCCAATTTCCAGCTCATTTGGACCAAGTCAAATCCTTAGGTGAGTTGGAGAAGTTGAATTTCAAATTTCAAATTATTTTAAACTTCTAATCCTATTAGATTTAGCCCTAGACCAAGTCAACCCATCTACACTATATAAAAAACCCCTAGGAAGACCTATTTTCGCAAGATATTAACCCTAGCCTCTTCTAAAACCCAAAATTGACGTTGCGACGATTCGTCGCAACGTTGCGACGAACGGCAGCCGCACGACCGAAGAAATCACCCCCGTTCCCCCGCTCCGACCGAAGCCCAACCCCGCACCACAGCCGCTCCGCACCCCGCTGCTGCCGCTCATGCCCGTTCCCCCGCTCTGACCGAGAGAGGCCCTCGGTCAGACCGAGGCCTCAACTCCGCACAGCGCCCGCACCAACCCCCGCCTTGTCGCCCCGCTCCGCACCGCGCCCGACCGACCCGCATCTCCGCACCGACCGGCGTTGCAAGCGTTGCAACGTCGCAGCCCCCCGCATCCAAGCGCCTGACCGAGCCCCTCTTCCGCACTGACCGAGAAAAGTCCCCGCACCAAGCTCCGCACCCCGCTGCTGCACCCCCCAAGCATTACAACCCCGCAGCCTCTGTGCACGACCGAAGGATCTCCCCGCACCGAGGCTGTACAACCGAGAGTCACTCGTCGCAACCCCGCACCCGTCGCATCGCTTGCCACCGTGGGCCCCCAAGTTCTCGAGAGTTATTGTGGGTCCCCCAAAGGTCCCTAGGACTACTGTGGGCCCCACCTAGGTGCTTTCTCTCCGACGATTCGCCGTGCACGACGTTGCGACACGTCGTAGCCCGTCGTCGCACGTGCTAGCTTTGGAATCTGGAACCGTTGCTCCGGTTGATGCTCTGAACTTTCCAGCGAGGAAACTATATTGGAATCAGGACCTGGAGCGCGTTCTTCTATTCCAACCCCCGGCGTCGCTACCCGACGTCGGTGTAGCTTTCGCGTCGTGTTGAGGTAACGCTTTGCGCCCCTAGGACCCCCAACCCAATGCATGCTAATCAAGACTAAAATCAGTATTTTTAAAGTATTTTAAATGTTTTACGTTCACTAATCAAGACTAAAAATATGGACTTTAGGCCGGTGGACTTGTGCACGTAGGATAATTGTGATTTTTGGACTCATTGGACGGTGTGCTCAGACGTCGTACTAGCAGGCAAGTGAAACTTGCCAACTCTTGTGAAGGGCCATGTTTTAGGCCACTTCCTTGTTCCTAGCGTAAAAGAGACTAGTCAGTGAAATGATAGCTGGCTAGACGCCTACTTGATCTAGTTTGACAACGAAACTAGATCTGTCACCTAATTGATCTAGCTTGACAACGAAGCTAGATCCAACCCCTTAAACTTGTTGTTCATGCATACTAAACTGTCACGTTCACTTTCCTTATCTGTACGCATTTTTAACTGCCATGCATTGCATTCTACATGTCATCCAAGTTGATTGTTGCATTCGTAGCACACGCTACAATACTTGTACTCCTTGAATACTACTTCCAGGGAAATGGGCCTCATGTGTTGGTCAAAAGCCAATGCCCGGGTTCCTGGACCGGCTAGGTGCACCCCTATGCCATACTTGTTAAAAAACACTTCCTTGCTCGTGATCCAGAAGCGAGCATTCCCGTTCGGGGGTAAGGCCCTGGCTCGACACATGTGGAGGGGTAGGGATAAACGGTTACTTGAGCTTAGGAGTGGCCTGATCAGCCCTCTAGCGAAAAGACAGAATCTCTGTGCACGAGGTGCTTACTTTCCTTGTCTTGTACTTGTCTTGTGAATGATTCATGTAATAATTGTCATCCATGCCATGTTTAAATGCTATGCTCGTACTTTACTTTACTTTACCTTACCTGTTGCACTCATTACTTTAACTGCCATGTCATTGCATCATGCTAGAACTGCTAGGTTGCTTTACTTTTACCTACCTTCAGTTTCCTTGCACAAGTCTCTTGTAGACTTGCTGACATGTTCCCCTTGCTCTTTTGGGTGTCACATGTTAGACCCTGAGCCAGAGTCCGTTGCTGAGTACGTGGTGTTTGCTGAGGCTGAGCCTGAGTCCATGTCTGCCCAGGAGGAGTTTTGTGGACACCTGTGACCTTTCTTGGTGACCTAGCTGAGCTTTCTTTGTTTTAGGTTTTCTGTTAGTTGTCGGTGCGTAGCACCATTGTTTTGTACGTTGTACTTTTGTTGGCCATGTTTGGGCCTTTAGACTCTTTTTCTTTTAGCCTGGTGGCTTTTTCTGTGATGTTGAAACTTATTTTATGGATATTCTGAGATATCTCTTTTGTCTCATTTCAATATTATTATTTTTGTTTCGTACGCGTTGTAAGGACCTGCAGTTTAAATTTGATTGACGCTTATCAGACTTGCAGCTTTGTAGCTTCAAGTCTGAGCGGACCTTCTCACGCTTCGCCTCCACGTTTTTGAGAAGCGGTGCGTGACAGGTTTTGTTGGTGGCACATGCAGGTCCGTCTTGCAATTGCGAATTAACAGAACAACGATAATAACAGAATGTCCATTAAATAAATTGCAACATCCGAGTCAGAAGCCCTGAGTCAAGTTGTTTTCTTAGGACCCTAGGTGATAAGAAGGCTTAGTTAGACGTCCGTGTTTGCTAGTTAGAGGCCTCTGATTGTTAGTTAGACTCCCTGTCAGTAATTGATTCAATTGTCGTAGGAGTTACCTTAGTGGTCCTTGTCTACCCCTGACCATATTAGACTTCTAGAATTTCCTTTAGTCGTTCGCTTGGGCTCATCGATTTCGGACCAAGCTGAACGCATTTCGTTGCCGTCTAGCTCCTTAGAAAGTCTTAGCGCTTAGTTCTTAATCTTTAGTGGTCGACCGTAGGAGTTTCCCCGTAGATCCTTTAGATTCATATCCTAGGCGTATGTATGTTTGGATCATCGGACCAATTTCCTTGCCTCGATTCATGAGATCGCCTCATGATGATCGTCGTCAATTTTCAAACATCTCCATTGCAAAACTTGAACCTTCTGAAAGTATTTTTCAATCTCCTCTTTCACTAAGCTTAACTTTGTTTAAAATTTTTAATATACTTATACTTCATACTCCTTCATTGATTTAATTTTTTTTAAAACGTTTGTCGGAATTTTTGAATACTAGCTTATAGTATTTTCCCAGCCTATGTTTTTCGTACTTATGCAAATGCGTCGTCCCTTCATATATTAATTTCATTCTGAATCGTACTTTTATACAACTTGTAATTTTCCCTCCTGATTTATGCCATTCATATACTTTCAAGGCATATGGAGTTTCAGCTTTCAGCAAGTTGGCTTTTGCTCGCCGTTTTCGCTACTTCAGATTTTTGCAAAATTACTATTTTCATAACCACTTCCTGCTTTAGACCCTCCCTGATTTGATTTTAAGGATTTGCTATTCGATCTTGAAAATTCTTATACTAAGTCATTATTATTATTTTTCCGTGCACCATACATACTTTCAATTATTTCCGTGCCAGACTTGTTGTGCTCGTATATTAAGAACCTTGTGTAAATCAGTTTCTCATTTTTGGCAAACCATGGTTTTCTAAAAGAAGTTTCAAAATTGATTATTTTGAATCTTCCGTAGCCTAAAAGTTTTGAAAGCATTTAACCTGAGTTTAAATTTTTCCGTTACTTGATTTCATTCTTGACTTTCCAAAACTTTTGACAACATTATATTAAATTACTGACGTATAAATTTTCTAAACCACGTCCTTAATATTCGTGTAAATGATTTTACTTCCTTTTATAATGATTTTTAAAACCAATAGACCATTTTCTCTTATTATGAATGTTCGACTCAAATTTATTTTGAACAACTCGTTTTATCAATCCCCAAATATTTCTTTTCAGACTGGGATTTCAACTTTTGAAGAACGACAGTTTTCAAACTCCGCATATTTTAGCTTATGCTATTTACCATATTTCCTTTTCTGTATCCTATTTAAGCATCACTACATCTCCTTTTCCTTCAACCTAAACATCACCATTGAGCCAATGTTTTCCCTAACCAAGCCGTCTCCTTGTATTCGTCCTATCTGAACTCGCGCTTATCGATCCTTCCCTCGTCACGCTCTCGACCTCTCTTTATTGCTTAGGCCTTAGGGTCCGTCAATGTCTGTGTCAACTCTTAATTGTCTCTTGGACCTTGTGAGGTAGTCGTAGTGCACGTACCTAAGTTGTGTACGTGGGCTTGAATGAGTGTACCCCCATAGTATATTGATGCTTGCCTATTGTGTGGTATATATATATATATATACTCGGAGTTATTTGTGATAGTATGAAGTTGTTGTGTGTTAGTATTTATAGATTTGTGTGTAGTTAGCTATACTATACTAGGGATGCCTGTGTATATAAGAGTTAGCGTTGGAATGTCTAATGGAGTGTATGCAATTAGAGAATACTTATAATGGTTGAAATAAAATGATTGGTAAAGCTATGCATATGCTAGGTGTGATGATAATAGGTGTACATATAGATAAGTAAGTAGGCCTAATGAGTGACCTATATATTAGTACGTATGTGTATGTGCTCGTATGTAGGTATGTATTATGCTTAGACGCAAGTAGTTATGTTTTGTTGCCTGAGTATATAGGTGATATGCATATGATATTAGAATTATAATTTTGATTGGTATTGCTTGCTTTGCGGGATGTTGCATGCGTGCATACCGTGAGGTATACACGACTATTGCACATCTTAATTATGTATGTGTGGATGTGTTAGTATACTAATTATAGGTAGTAGGCTATGGTGTGGATATATACATTACTTATGCGTGACTATACGGAGAATGTTTGTACTAGGGAGGGTATTATAAATATATGTGTGCTGATGTCTGTATTACTATTATTATGGTATATAAATTGATTTAACTATGTGGGTATTACCTGACTAAATATTAAGTGTGATTGACTTATGGGATGTATATGGTGGTATTGGTAGACGTATAAATTATGGGGTGGTATTGGTATAGGTATGAATGCCGTGTTACGTATATAGAATATTCTGATATATGTACCGAGTCTCACTCAAGCTTGAGTGGGTATACTCTAAGTATATTGAATGTATGTTTGTAGTTTGAATATAGCAATGTTTGATGTATGTATAGTGATAGGAGTGTTTGTGCCTGGTTGTGCTACGCACATGATTGTGGGTCGCTACGCCAGTATATAGTTATAGGTGATGGTCTTGTGGTATAGTTATTTACTAAGGACTTGTTGTGTGAACGTATGTGTACTAGCTAAAACTAGGTGTGTAGGGGTGCTAGTTATATGATGATATGATTGGTATGCGTAAATGAAATGTTAGCGTGTATGGGTGTGCACCATGCACGGGTAAGTATGTGCTTAGTTATAGGCATTGATGACTATGATATATGTGGCGTGTCGTAAATACAGTTATAGGACCGTACGTGATGTGAATATATGGTGAACTATTTGCATGTATTTGAATGACTATGTATTGTGAAACTATAGTAGTGGTGAATATATTTTTTTTTGAAAGGTAAGCGAAAATTTTATTGAGTGATGTAATGTACAGAGTAATTACATTATAGAGATTAATAGGAATTGGTCTCAAGAGAGAGAGGAGAGGACACAAGCGTCGTCACTCTCTACAAATGATCCCGCAACCCATCAAAATCTACACCAGACGGCATACAAAACCCGTACAGGAACGGAACTATCAATACATGTCTAAAACCCCACATGGTCCTCTACCCATTGTCTCTGAAGATCCAGTTTTCGAACACTTTAGCTTCATATTCCCCAGAGGGCTCTAGGTCCCTTAGCGCAACCCTGATATCTGCTACAATCCCCTCAAATAGAATTGTCTTACAGCGATGTTCACTTTCAAAAATTCTCCGGTTCCTTTCTCGCCAGATATGATAAACAGTAGCTGAGAGAACGGATTTGCAAAGAATACTTAGGGCGGATTTACCCCCATATTGCGCAAGGAAATATCTGCCAACCTCCACAAGGCTAGGCGGAAGATGGGAATTAATATCAAGCATAAGTAGTGCACGGCGAAGAATGTAACTAGAGTAAGAGCAGTCAAAAAATAGGTGTTCCACGGTTTCTTCGAAATTGCCATCACACAGGCTGCAATGTAGCGGTGAATCAAGCCCCCATCTACTCATCTTTGATCTGGTTAGCAGTTTATCCTTAAAAGCTCTAAGCAGAGTAAGGGACATCTTTGGAATGTGATTAGGAAACCAAATTAATTTATGAAAAGGGAATGGAGTACCTCTACGTCTAACCCCTTCCCAAGCTTGTCTAAAAAGAAACTCCTTTCCTGGTGCCCACTCCCACCGGTCAGCGCCAACATGTAATTTGATCTTGTTGAGGATAGGCCGGATCTCTGTGATGGCTGGATCATCTATCCAGTTTTCAGAATCCCAATAATCACTTACTTTCTTCATAGAGGCATGCTCAGGCACTTCATATATGTATTTAAGAGGTCCACAATCTAGCCAGTTATCCTGCCAAAAAAGAGTGGATTTGCCGTCCCTTACCTTCAATCTTATAAGCTTTTGAGAGAAATTTCTACAATTTAACATATGCTTCCAGGTACCAGATTGAGTAACCAGCCCCTTCGCAGCATAAAACCCACCGCATCCACCATATCTTTTCCTCATATTTGCCGCCCATAGGCCTCCTGAGGTGAGATATCTCCAGGTAAGTCTAATACCAGCCGCCACATTTAAATCCTCCAACAATCTGATGCCAATTCCTCCTTCAGATTTTGGTGTGCACATATCTTTCCAGGACCAAGCTTTTGAATTACCCCAAATAAATCTCCTACAAGCCGATGTAATAGTGCGCAAAATAGTGCGAGGAACATGAAATGCTTGCATCCAAAATGCAACAATGCCATAAATGACAGACCTTACCAGCTCAATTCGTCCCGCTATAGATAATGCAGTAGAAGACCAACCCATTAATCGCTTCTTGCACTTATCAACTAATCTGCCAAACATTGGAGATTTTGGATATTTTGAGGAGAGAGGTAACCCCAGGTATGTTGTAATAGTAGTAGCCAGTCTAATGCCCAGAAAATTAGCGAGCTCACTTTTTGCCTTTACTCCCTTGCTAAAGATAGCGGCGCTTTTTTCCCAGTTTACATGAAGGCCCGTATAATCAGAAAATTCATTTAGGAGATTTAGAATGCCAGTAAATGTTCTCTTGTTTGCACGGCAAAACACAAGCAAATCATCAGCAAATAATAGATGTGAAATGCTACCAGATCGCCTCATAGGCTCAATAGTGCGCCTATTAATTGCTTTTTCAATGAGTATGGAAAAAACCTCCATAATAATAACGAACAAATACGGAGAGAGGGGATCACCTTGACGAATGCCTCTGTTTCCACCAAAATGACCCACCGGAGTACCATTTACCATTACTGAAAAAGTTGCAGAAGATATACACTCACGAATCCATCCAATGAAAATATCAGAGAACCCCATCTGGTATAGGAGGTAATAGATCAAATCCCTGTTGACGATGTCGAAAGCTTTCCGCAAATCAAGTTTTAAACAGGCCTTTCCCCCCATGGGATTGCTGAAGTCCCTTATTTGTTCATGGGCGAGAAGGCAGCAATCAGAAAGCAATCTACCTTTTAGAAACGCCGCCTGGTTAGGAGAAATCAGCTCATGGATCACAACTTTAATCCTGTTACATAATATTTTGCTGACAATCTTATAAAGCACATTACAGCATGCAATTGGCCTGTAGTCTCCCAGATTTGAGGCATTGGAATTTTTAGGGACAAGGGTTAGAAATGTAGTGGTGAATATATATATATATATATATATATATATATATATATATATATATATATATATATATATATATATATATATATATATATATATATAGTGAAACTTGATTTAATTATGGTATGGTGTGACTACATGAGTTGATGCGTTGGATGAATACTAGGGATTATCAGAGGGTAGTATACCCTTGATGTTTGTGCATAGGTAGCTACATATAGGTAGAGCAATGATTGTATTGGCTAAGTGTGAGACTATCCTTATGTGAGTATCTGAACTATTGTTTTATACTAGGTAGTAGTTATATAAGGGATGTATGTTTATATATATATGATTGAAATACATGTATGAATTTGACTGACTATAATAGGTATAAGTGTATACGTATGTGAATGTATATATATACGTGGTGGTAGTGTTAATGTTTGACTACCTAGTGCGTATATGAGCACCTGTACTGACTATACCTGGTTTGAAATATAATGTGACTTGATTTGGGGTAGTTATTAGAGCGACTAGATATATTAGAAAGTCCGAGGAAAGACTTTATTCTAAGGTGGGGAGGATGTAACGGCCACTTTTCGTGGTACGTTGTTCGTGCACGTGCTTTTGGCCGTGCACGTGTTTGTTTTAGACTTTGTTTGTTGGTGAACACTTTCGTGTGATATGTAGGATCCTGCCAAAACAGAGTTAGGATCGATAATTAAAGTGGAGACTTACGCTAGCGTATGCGGAGCGGTAGTCTCGGAACTTTGCCTTCGGATTCGCCACGACGGATCGAGTCTTCTCACGAACGGAGTAAGGCTACTAATCCACAATCTAAATCTCTATTTTAGATTAAGAACTTGGATGGAGGGAGAGGAAATATTTCTGCAGAGCTTCGCTATGAAGAAGATGCATGCATGAATTTCATGCAAATGGTGTAAGGAAAATGG
The DNA here is from genome assembly GCA_030789695.1 of Scilla litardierei. NCBI lineage: Eukaryota > Viridiplantae > Streptophyta > Magnoliopsida > Asparagales > Asparagaceae > Scilla > Scilla litardierei. The sequence continues at coordinate 218,224,219 of CM061141.1, read as the reverse complement.
CTACCCTTGGGTCTTATTTATAGCCCCCAAGGTAGTTATTTTAGGGTAAGTTGTTCCTTTGGAACAACTTAATTAAGGTGTACCATGATGCATGTCACATTATAAGCTTAAGTTGTACCATATGCATGGTACAACATAAGCTTAAGATATTCCCCCTTTATTAGCCATATGTCGCATGCATTTATGCATATATATAATGCGACTTTCCCACTCATACAGAGATCCTCTCCGCAAGGGAACAGATTCCCTTTGCACACGACTTCGTGTGTGCGACGTTCGAGGTCCGTATTCCCTCGTACATCCCCCACAAGGGTGTACAAACGTCTTCCATATCCAACATCTCCCACTCACACTTGAGGGGATTGTAAGAGAACGTCTTTCCCTTAGTTCTTTCATCTATCATACCGAGAAATAGACCGTGCGACCGTCATGCGCGTAGAGTCTGTTGTTGTGCACTTGTTAGAGATACACAACGACCTCGAAGGTGCAAAGTTGAGTAGTTCAACGCATGCTTTACCCTAGATTATTTCTTCACATTTCTTGTACTTTATATTCAACAATTGAATCCCATCTGGATTACAATTGGCTGGCCAGCTTTGAATCACTAAAGTCCAAATGCGAATATGAAATCAATCTTCCTCTTCTTGTGAACCTTCTGATCTTGACTTGATTCGCTTTTCTAACGTGCCCCGCCGAGCCGAATTACCATAGCCCATTAGTAACACGCTAAGATAGCGATCATCTCGTCAAATCTAAAGGAACCAATTGGAGTCCTTGAGGGTAAGAGTTAAGGCACGTATGGCCTTTGAGTCTCACATAATAGCAAACACTATTGCTACTAACTCAGTGGTCGAAATGCATACGTGGTATGAACACGTATTACAACATTACTCCTTTCCCAGGGAGAGTATGTCTTAATGATGTTGTACAGATGAAAGATCAGACACCACAGTGCCTATCTTTTTGAGTCCCCTTACTACTCGTGAAATATTCACGGACTCTCATCCTGCATAAGACAGATAGGATTTAAAAATCCAATGAGATCTTTATATCCTTGTGATACAGATCTCAGATCTTTTGTAAGCATCCGTATGATGCAGATCTTTTATTCGACTATCTTGTTTAAGTCATGACTCTAAATCATTTGTCTAATGATTTTGACTTTAAACTAGTCTCATCTCTATCTTATCCATCTGATAAGATAAGGCGGTTGCTCATGTGAGAGAGCCAACCTTAATCTGTCCGACATACACACAATAAAATAGCTGAGACTAAAACACAAATGTTTAAAATCATTTGTAAGAAACTTGTATGCAATATATAAAAGAACTTCTTTCTTTTATTAAACTTTGATCTTCTATAGACATGGGAAATATTACATGATACAGCTCAGCACCTACACATTCCCATAGATGATAAGTGTTTGAAAAACACATCTCTGGGGATCGCCTTAGTAAGGGGATCCGCTATCATCTCATGCGTGGATATGTATCCTATGTCTACTTCCTTCCGTTTGTCATAATCCTTCGCAAACTTGAATCGAATGTCAATGTGTTTGGTCTTACAATGAAATTTAGGATCTTTGACATAGGCAATCGAAGCTTGACTATCACTGTATATAGGAACAGTGCTCGAGTCAGAGGCATTCGTCAGCCTGTCTAAGAATTTCCTAAGCCAAACAGCTTCTTGGACCGCCATGCTGAATGCTACGAATTCGGCTTCCATGGTTGATAAGGCGATGCAGGTTTGCTTCTTGCTGCTCCAGGATATTGCACCATTCCCGAGCAAGTAAACAAAGCCTGAGGTAGATCTACGCTCGTCGAGATCACCCGCCCAATCAGCATCGGTATAGCCTTCGAGTCTCAAGGTATTGCCTTGATAGCATAACGCATAGTCCGCAGTCCCTTTGAGGTATCTTAATATCCTCTTCACCGCTTTCCAGTGTGCTTGTCCAGGGTTGGATTGGTAACGGCTTACCATACCAACAGCATAGCAAATGTCCGGTCTGGTACACATCATGGCGTACATCAGACTCCCGACAGCACTGGAGTATGGAACTTTTTCCATAACTTTCTTTTCTTTTGGATCTTTGGGACACATCTCTAAACATAGACCCTCGCCTTTGCTTATTGGAGTATCAATTGGCTTGCAATCCTGCATATTAAACCGTTCCAAAACTTTCTTTATATATGTCTCTTGAGAGAGAGAAAGAAGTTTCTTGGAACGATTCCTTGAGATCTTAACCCCAAGGATATATGCAGCTTCAACCATGTCTTTCATCTCAAAGACGGATGAAAGCCAAGCTTTGATATCCACGACAAGACGCTTATCATTTCCGGCTATAAGTATGTCATCTACATAAAGAGACATAATTACATACTTGTTTTTAATCCTCTTAATACATACGCAGTTGTCTTCGTCGAGCATGGAGAATCCATACGACAAAACAACTTCTTGAAAGCGCATATACCACTGCCTTGAGGATTGTTTAAGACCATATATGGATTTACGAAGTTTACAAACCTTATGTTTGTTTTCTTCTTGTACGAACCCGTTTGGTTGTTCCATGTAGATCTCCTCATCTAGTTCTCCGTTAATAAAAGCAGTCTTTACATCCATCTGATGTAACTCGAGGTCCAAACAAGCTACCATTGCCAGAATTAAGCGAATGGAGGTAAAACGCACGACAGGAGAGAAAGTCTCTTCGTAGTCTATTCCTTCCTGTTGCGTGAAACCTTTCGCAACAAGGCGAGCTTTATATTTCTCGATGGAGCCATCAGCCTTATGCTTGATTTTGAGAACCCACTTGTTCCCAATGGCTCTACGTCCCTTGGGTAAATTAACCAAGTCCCAGACTTGGTTTGTTTTCATGGATTGAAGTTCTTCTTCCATTGCCGCTATCCATTTATCTTTAGCAGGGCATGTGACGGCCTGTTTGAAATTTGCAGGTTCGTCATCATCTTGTAGTAATGTCATGAATGTTTGAGGAAATTCATCCTCAAATCTCAGAGGTGTTAGCCTCGTTCGATTACTACGTCTTGTTTGAATTTGATCACTCCCACTTGGAATGACATCACTCCCACTTGGAATAACATCACTCCCACTCGGAATAGGATTGGTATTGTTCGTATCATCCATTGGTGAAGTTTGAAACGTATTTTCTTCTTCACCAAGAATTCTCCCACTCGAACGTTCCGATCCTTCTTGATCCCAAGTCTCAAACAAGGATAAGTCTTGACTTATCTCACCCTGTCTTGGAAACTCTTTTTCCAAGAAGACAACATCCCTCGATTCGAATTCTATTAGACCCCCATTGTACTCTTGACCGACGAAAACATATCCTTTGGAGTTTTCAGCGTATCGGATGAAGATACACTTCCTCCCACGTGGCCCAAGTTTGCCATATTTGTGAGAGGATAAATGTGCGTAAGAGGCACAACCCCAAGGTTTTAGAATGTTTAAGTCTGGAGTTCTATTGTTCCACAACTCATAAGGAGTGGAACTTACCGACTTCGAGGGTACACGGTTTAAGATGAATGCTGCCGTCAATAATGCGTCACCCCAAAAGGTGATAGGCAAATTTGCCTGAGACATCATTGATCGGACCATTTCCATCAATGTCCTATTCCTTCTTTCCGCAACACCGTTTTGTTGCGGAGTGTAAGGCATAGTTACCTGATGTACTATGCCTTTTTCATCACAAAGTTCCTTAAAACTTATTGATTGATATTCACCGCCCCTATCGGTTCGCAAAACCTTAATCTTGCGATCTAATTGATTCTCCACTAAACTCATATAGTTTTTAAAGCAAGCCAAAGCTTCACTTTTGTGGGATATCAAATAGATGTGTCCGAAACGGGTGAAGTCATCAATGAATGTGATGAAATAGGACTTCCCGCGTCTTGTCTTAACATTCATTGGACCGCAAATGTCCGAATGGATAAGCTGTAATGGAACTTCGGCCCTTGTGCCAGTTCCAAACGGCTTGCGACAAGTTTTCCCTACAAGACAATGTTCGCAAGTTGACATTTCAACTTTTGAAACATTAGATAGCAAGCCACTTTTGGCAAGTCTATCCATTCTAGTTGGTCCAATATGACCAAGTCTTGCATGCCAACAAATGATCTCAGACTCAGAGTTAGAAACATTTGTTAAATGGAAACTTTCATTAATGGAAGAAGAATCATCATACATTGTATTTAAAACAATTAATCCATTACAAACATTACCAGAACCAATCAAAGAATTATTACAAACAAGGTCAACATATTGTTTATAGAACCTCCACTCATAATCTAAAGACATTAACATGACCACGGAAACGATATTCCTTCTAATATCTGGAGCAAAGAGGACGTCGTGCAATAATAATGTCCGGCCGTTGTCGAGAACTAGCTTACATGTTCCGACGCCTTTGACTTCAACCGCGTGTTGTTGCCGACGTATATCCACTTTGTTCCTTGAGTTATCCTTCGATACTCTACGAAGAACCTTCTGTCCTTCGCAACGTGGTCTGTGGCCCTTGAATCAATCAACCAAAAATAGTTAGATTCAGCAAGAAACATGGAACTAGAAACACATATGTAACTAGCCCTACAAGTTACCTTATCACTTCCATCCGTACACTTACGGGCGAAGTGACCGTACTTGTTGCACTTAAAGCACTTGATCTTCTTCAAGTTTTTCTTCTTTGAGTGCACATTCTTTTGCCACTTTTTGTTCTTAGTCTTCTTTGAGGTTTCCGGTTATTGCTTTCGTTCGTTCACAAACCTTAAGCGTTTATTCTTCCGCTTATTTCCTCCATGTGAGGAACTAGCGGCCACGTGCACTTCTGCACTTGGTTTTGCGGCTTGAATCCGCTCTTCCTCGAGTTCGAGGTGTTTCGATACATCGCTTAAAGTTTTAATGCACTCATTATGAGTGAGATGCATTTTCATGTTATCCCAGCTATCTGGGAGTGAACGAATGACTTCTTGGATCTGCTGTTCGTCAGACAGCGTGACTCCCGCATCCTTTAATTCAGATATAAGATTCGCCATGTGGCGGAGATGCTTTTTCATAGAATGATCTCGCCGCATCTTGTACGAATCAAATTGAATATTCAAGGAGCGAAGTTTGGTAACCGAAGTTCCACCAAACTTTATCTCTAGCTCAGACCATATGTCTTTGGCTAGGTCGAATTCCCGAAATAGATGCATTATGTCATTGTCCATTGCGGACAGTAACGTAATACATGCTATTTTGTTCTTTCGAGTCCAAGTGTCATAAGCTTCCCGGTCCCTCTTGTGTTGGGCCGTATTGCCCAACTCAGGTTCTACCATTATGTTTTGGAGTGTTTCGAGCACATCTTGCTCCTCCAAAACATATTGGATTTTAATTGACCAAAGTTTATAATTGTCGCCGTTGAGCTTTTCACCTTTGTTAAGCTCTGCGACAATATTCTTAGAAGCGGTAGACATATTCGATTCAAAAAACTGCAAAGAAAATGGAAAAACACGATCAAAATTCAATGCATAAAGTTTCGATTCTTTAAACACTTGATAAGTTCCTTGGATGCGTTGAAATGTTACTCTAGAATCGAGAAGTTCACTACGTTCCCAACTACCATCTAGAAGTAACTTTCAAAATATCCCTCTTACTTATCTTAAGTAAAAAGAAATCAGAAATAATACCCGTATGGTATTAGCAGCGGAAAATTACTTTGAAAAACATATCTTTCAAAATAGAATAGGTGAGAATTAGCGCAAAGAATTTTAACGCAACAATTGCCAAGCCACGAGACCTGTTCTACACACCCATGGGTTAGATAACCATGGCCGGATCGTGGTAGGACTTGGAATTCTAAATTGCGCTATCCCGATTTAAGGACGGGACATAACCTATTTGAAAAACATCTTTTTCCAAAAATTTGAAAGCACGTTGGCTAATCTCCGTAGAGTAGAACACAACGTCACAAGTACATTGGCTAATCTCCGTAGAGTAGAGCACAATGACATGGCTAATCTCGCATGAAGTAGAGCACTATGGCTAATCTTCAAGGAGTAGAGCCCAAAAAACTTCATTAAAACGTTAGTCCCGTATGAACTAGTCGGCACTGTGGTTAGCCCCGTATGGGCTAATCGACACATTCGAGTTTGGCCAATGCCTTTTGTCACCCCGTATGGGTCAGTAGGCAAGTTTGCAGTCGATTCAGACCTTCTGCCAGATTGGTCGACCAAAAACACAAAATTGGTCGACCAATTTTCGAAAGAAACTTCTTCCCGGCCAGGGCCTCTGCCCTGGCCGGGGCCTGGCCAAGGGCCGGCCAGGGCCTCTGCCCTGGCTGGCCAGAGGCTCTGGCCCCCTCGGCCAGGGCCGGCCAGGCCCTGGCCTCTGCTAGGGCCGGCCGGCCAGGCCACTGGCCGGGGCCAGGGCTCCTGCCCTGGCCTCGGCCAGGCCTTGGCCTGAGGCCAGGGCGCTGCCCTGGCCTCTGCCAGGGCGCTGCCCTGGCCTCTGCCAGGGCGGCCTGGCCGCTGGCCGGGGCCAGGGCTCCTGCCCTGGCCTCGGCCAGGCCCTGTCCTGAGGCCAGGGCACCGGCCCTGGCCTCTGCCAGGGCCGGCAGGCCGCTGGCTGGGGCCAGGGATCCTGCCCTGGCCTCGGCCAGGCCCTGGCCTGAGGCCAGGGCGTCGGCCCTGGCCACTGCCAGGGCCGGCAGGCCGGCCTGGCCGGCAGGGCTTGGCCACTGCCGGCCACTGCCGGCCTGGCCATGGCCGGCCATGGCTTGGCCATGGCCGGTCATGGCCAAGGCCATTCGGCGTTGGCCGGGCATGGCCCCTTTGGCCATGGCCGGCCACCCCCTTTAAATGGGGTTGCCGCACTCATTCCTCCCCTTTGATGGGGTGGTCGCCGGTGGTTATTGGCCGTAGCCAACCCCCTCCGCATGGGGAGAGGGGGTGCATGGCCTTCATAGCCCATTTGGCCATGGTGCACATGCACCAAATTTTCCTCTTACCCGATGGAAATAACTTCCATCATCTTCCTCGATGAAGCACCCGTTCGTCGATGAAGCACCCGTTCGTCGAGAAATTAGTTATTTCCTAATGGCCGTGTGCCAAAAATGAATAACGTACTACGTGAACGGTCGGTTCTTCCCGTCACGGAGAGTTCCTACCATATCCGTAATGATAGGAGACCCTAACGTGAAAAGAACAACCGCTGCGTTCTCTCCGTCACGAAGCGTTCCTACTATATCCGTAATAGTAGGAGACCCATTCGTGAAAAAGACAACGACTCGTTCGTAGTTTCGACGGGGCGGTGGATTGACCGGGGCGAACCCATATGGCTCCGATACCAATGTAGGATCCTGCCAAAACAGAGTTAGGATCGATAATTAAAGTGGAGACTTACGCTAGCGTATGCGGAGCGGTAGTCTCGGAACTTTGCCTTCGGATTCGCCACGACGGATCGAGTCTTCTCACGAACGGAGTAAGGCTACTAATCCACAATCTAAATCTCTATTTTAGATTAAGAACTTGGATGGAGGGAGAGGAAATATTTCTGCATAGCTTCGCTATGAAGAAGATGCATGCATGAATTTCATGCAAATGGTGTAAGGAAAATGGCTACCCTTGGGTCTTATTTATAGCCCACAAGGTAGTTATTTTAGGGTAAGTTGTTCCTTAGGAACAACTTAATTAAGGTGTACCATGATGCATGGCACATTATAAGCTTAAGTTGTACCATATGCATGGTACAACATAAGCTTAAGATATTCCCCCTTTATTAGCCATATGTCGCATGCATTTATGCATATATATAATGCGACTTTCCCACTCATACAGAGATCCTCTCCGCAAGGGAACAGATTCCCTTTGCACATGACTTCGTGTGTGCGACGTTCGAGGTCCGTATTCCCTCGTACATCCCCCACAAGGGTGTACAAACGTCTTCCATATCCAACATATGCCGTTGTGAACGTCTCTGAGAATGTTAAATAGCGGCACTATTTTGGAACGACGTTTCTCGAGTCGTTTTCCCACAATTTAAACTTATTCGATGAGACGTGGCGATTTTCACTTTTGACGGGAAACGTTTCTATTTTTAGTTTCGTCGTCTGACGACAAAATTGAGATCCGTCTTCTTAGTTAGCTCACTCTCATCATCACGATCACCCCGATATTTATTTTATAATTTTTGGAGTTTATTTGACCACTTTTATATTTTTAACAAGTTTTATATTATTTTTAATAATTAATTTTTAAATTATTTTCGGCCAAATAAAATTTATTTGAGTTTTAAACGTATTAAAGAATTTTTGAGCCAATTTCCAGCTCATTTGGACCAAGTCAAATCCTTGGGTGAGTTGGAGAAGTTGAATTTCAAATTTCAAATTATTTTAAACTTCTAATCCTATTAGATTTAGCCCTAGACCAAGTCAACCCATCTACACTATATAAACAACCCCTAGGAAGACCTATTTTCGCAAGAAATTAACCCTAGCCTCTTCCAAAACCCAAAATTGAAGTTGCGACGAACGGCAGCCGCACGACCGAAGAAATCACCCCCGTTCCCCCGCTCCGACCGAAGCCCAACCCCGCACCACAGCCACTCCGCACCCCGCTACTGCCGCTCACGCCCGTTCCCTCGCTCTAACCGAGAGAGGCCCTCGGTCAGACCGAGGCCTCAACTCCGCACAGCGCCCGCACCAACCCCTGCCTTGTCGCCCCGCTCCGCACCGCGCCCGACCGACCCGCATCTCCGCACAAACCGGCGTTGCAAGCGTTGCAACGTCGCAGCCCCCCCGCATCCAAGCGCCTGACCGAGCCCCTCTTCCGCACTGACCGAGAAAAGGCCCCGCACCAAGCTCCGCACCCCGCTGCTGCACTCCCCAAGCATTGCAACCCCGCATCCTCTGTGCACGACCGAAGGATCTCCCCGCACCGAGGCTGTACGACCGAGAGTCACTCGTCGCAACCCCGCACCCGTCGCATCACTTGCCACTGTGGGCCCCCAAGTTCTCCAGAGTTATTGTGGGTCCCCCAAAGGTCCTTAGGACTACTGTGGGCCCCACCTAGGTGCTTTCTCTCCGATGATTCGCCGTGCACGACGTTGCGACACGTCGTAGCCCGTCGTCGCACGTGCTAGCTTTGGAATCTGGAACCGTTGCTCCGGTTGATGCTCTGAACTTTCCAGCGAGGAAACTATATTGGAATCAGGACTTGGAGCGCGTTCTTCTATTCCAACCCCCGGCGTCGCTACCCGACGCCGGTGTAGCTTTCGCGTCGTGTTGAGGTAACGCTTTGCGCCCCTAGGACCCCCAACCCAATGCATGCTAATCAAGACTAAAATCAGTATTTTTAAAGTATTTTAAATGTTTTACGTTCACTAATCAAGACTAAAAATATGGACTTTAGGCCGGTGGACTTGTGCACGTAGGATAATTGTGATTTTTGGACTCATTGGACGGTGTGCTCAGACGTCGTACTAGCAGGCAAGTGAAACTTGCCAACTCTTGTGAAGGGCCATGTTTTAGGCCACTTCCTTGTTCCTAGCGTAAAAGAGACTAGTCAGTGAAATGATAGCTGGCTAGACGCCTACTTGATCTAGTTTGACAATGAAAGTAGATCCGTCACCTAATTGATCTAGCTTGACAACGAAGCTAGATCCAACCCCTTAAACTTGTTGTTCATGCATACTAAACTGTCACGTTTACTTTCCTTATCTGTACGCACTTTTAACTTCCATGCATTGCATTCTACATGTCATCCAAGTTGATTGTTGCATTCGTAGCACACGCTACAATACTTGTACTCCTTGAATACTACTTCCAGGGAAACGGGCCTCATGTGTTGGTCAAAAGCCAATGCCCGGGTTCCTGGACCGGCTAGGTGCACCCCTATGCCATACTTGTTAAAAAACACTTCCTGGCTCGTGATCCAGAAGCGAGCATTCCCGTTCGGGGGTAAGGCCCTAGCTCGACACACGTGGAGGGGTAGGGATAAACGGTTACTTGAGCTTAGGAGTGGCCTGATCAGCCCTCTAGCCAAAAGACGGAATCTCTGTGCACGAGGTGCTTACTTTCCTTGTCTTGTACTTGTCTTGTGAATGATTCATGTAATACTTGTCATCCATGCCATGTTTAAATGCTATGATCGTACTTTACTTTACTTTACCTTACCTGTTGCACTCATTACTTTAACTGCCATGTCATTGCATCATGCTAGAACTGCTAGGTTACTTTACTTTTACCTACCTTCAGTTTCATTGCACAAGTCTCTTGTAGACTTGCTGACATGTTCCCCTTGCTCTTTTGGGTGTCACATGTTAGACCCTGAGCCAGAGTCCGTTGCTGAGTACGTGGTGTTTGCTGAGGCTGAGCCTGAGTCCATGTCTGCCCAGGAGGAGTTTTATGGACACCGGTGACCTTTCTTGGTGACCTAGCTGATCTTTCTTTGTTTTAGGTTTTCTGTTAGTTGTCGGTGCGTAGCACCGTTGTTTTGTACATTGTACTTTTGTTGGCCATGTTTGTGCCTTTAGACTCTTTTTCTTTTAGCCTGGTGGCTTTTTCTGTGATGTTGAAACTTATTTTATGGATATTCTGAGATATCTCTTTTGTCTCATTTCAATATTATTATCTTTGTTTCGTACGCGTTGCAAGGACCTGCAGTTTAAATTTGATTGACGCTTATCGGACTTGCAGCTTTGTAGCTTCAAGTCTGAGCGGACCTTCTCACGCTTCGCCTCCATGTTTTTGGGAAGCGGGGCATGACACTCCCCCCCTCAAGACCTCTGGGGCAGGGCCAACCCTCGCCACCCAAACCAGAGAAGGGCTCGGGCCGGGCTACGCGCTCGCTCCCCCGCTCAAGACCTCTGGGGCAGGGCCAACCCTCGCCACCCAAACCAGAGACGGGAACGGGCCGGGCTACGCGCTTGCTCCCCCCTCAAGACCTCTGGGGCAGGGCCAACCCTCGCCACCCAACCCAGAGAAGGGCACGGGCCGTGCTATGCGCTCGCTCCCCCCTCAAGACCTCTGGGGTAGGGCCAACCCTCGCCACCCAAACCAGAGAAGGGCACTGGCCGAGCTACACGCTCGCTCTCCCCCTCAAGACCTCTGGGGCAGGGCCAACCCTCGCCACCCAAACCAGAGAAGGGCACGGGCGGGCTTCGGGCTCGCTTCCCCGCTCAAGACCTCTGGGGCAGGGCCAACCCTCGCCACCCAACCCAGAGAAGGGTACGGGCCGAGCTACGCAGTCGCTCCCCCACTCAAGACCTCTGGGGTAGGGCCAACCCTCGCCACCCAAACCAGAGAAGGGCACGGGGCGGGCTACGTGCTCGCTCCCCCCTCAAGACCTCTGGGGCAGGGCCAACCCTCGCCACCTAAACCAGGGACAGGCACGGACCGGGCTATGCGCTCGCTCCCCCCTCAAGACCTCTAGGGCAGGGCCAACCCTCGCCACACCAAACCAGAGAAGGAAACGGGCAGGGCTACGCGCTGGCTCCCCCCTCATGACCTCTGGGGCAGGGCCTACCATCGCCACACAAACCATAGAAGGGCACGGGCCGGGCTACGTGCTCGCTCCCCCTATGACCTCTGGGGCAGGGCCAACCCTCGCCACCAAAACCAGAGAGGGCTCGGGCCGGGCTACGCGCTCGCTCTCCCCTCAAGACCCCTGGGGCAGGGCCAACCCTCGCCACCCAAATCAGAGTCGAGCACGGGCCGGGCTACGCGCTCGCTCCCCCCTCAAGGCCACTGGGGTAGGGCCAACCCTCACCACCCAACCCAGAGAAGGGCACGGGCCGAGCTATGCGCTCGCTCCCCCCTCAAGACCTCTGGGGCAGGGCAAACCCTCGCCACACCAAACCATAGAAGGAAACGGGTAAGGCTACGCGCTCGCTCCCTCGTCAAGACCTCTGTGGCAGGGCCTACTCTCGCCACCCAAACTAGAGAAGGGCACGGGCCGGGCTACGCGCTCGCTCCCCCCTCAAGACCTCTGGGGTAGGGCCAAACCGCGCCACCCAAACCAGAGAAGGGCTCGGGCCGGGCTACGCGCTCGCTCCCCTCTAATACCTCTGGGGAAGGGCCAACCCACGCCACACAAACCAGGGAGAGGCACGGGCCGGGCTACGCGCCCGCTCCCCCCTCAAGACCTCTGGGGCAGGGCCAACCCTCGCCACCTAACCCAGAGAAGGCATGGGCCGAGCTACGCACTTGCTCCCCCCCTCAAGACCTCTGGGGTATGGCCAACCCTCGCCACCCAAACCAGAGAAGGGCACGGGCCGAGCTACGCGCTCGATCCCCCCTCAAGACCTCTGTGGCAGGGCCAACCCTCGCCACCCAAAACAGAGAAGGGCACGGGTCGGGCTACGCTCTCGCTCCCCCCTCAAGACCTCTGGGGCAGGGCCAACCCTCGCCACCAAAACCAGAGAAGGGCACGGGCCGATCTACGCGCCCGTTCCCCCCACAAGACCTCTGGGGTATGGCCAACCCTCGCCACCTAAACCAGAGAAGGGCACGGGCCGGGCTACGCGCTCGCTCCCCCCTCAAGACCTCTGTGGCAGGGCCAACCCTCGCCACCCAAACCAGAGAAGGGCACGGGTCGGGCTACACTCTCGCTCCCCCCTCAAGACCTCTGGGGCGGGGCCAACCCTCGCCACCAAAACCAGAGAAGGGCACGGGCCGGGCTACGTGCCCGCTACCCCCTCAAGACCTCTGGGGCAGGGCCAACCCTCGCCACCCAAACCAGAGAAGGGCACGGGCCGGGCTACGCGCTCCCTCCCCCCCTCAAGACCTCTGGGGCAGGGCCAACCCTCGCCACACCAAACCAGAAAAGGAAACGGGCAGGGCTACGCTCTCGCTCCCCCCTCAAGACCTCTGGGGCCGGGCCTACCCTCGCCACCCAAACCAGAGAAGGGCACGGGCCGGGCTACACGCTCGCTCCCCCCCTCAAGACCTCTGAGGAAGGGCCAACCCTCGCCACCCTTACCAGAGAAGGGCTCGGGCCGGGCTATGCACTCGCTCCCTCACTCAAGACATCTGGGGCAGGGCCAACCCTCGCCACCCAAACCAGGGAAGGGCACGGCCCGGGCTACGTGCTCACTCCCCCTTCAAAACCTCTGGGGCAGGGCCAACCCTCTCCACCCAACCCAGGGAAGGGCACGGGCGGAGCTACGCGCTCGCTCCCCCCTTCAAGACGTCTGGGGCGGGGCAAACCCTCGCCACCCAAACCAGGGAAGGGCACGGGCCGAGCTACGCGCTCGCTCCCCCCCCCTCAAGACCACTGGGGCAGGGCCAACCCTCGCCACCCAAACCAGAGAAGGGCACGGGGCGGGCTACGCGCTTGCTCCCCCCCTCAAGACCTCTGGGGCAGGGCCAACCCTCGCCACCCAACCAAGAGAAGGACACGGGCCGAGCTACGCGCCCGCTCCCCACCTCAAGACCTCTGGGGAAGGACCAACCCTTGCCACCCAAACCAGAGAAGGGCACGGGTCGGGCTACACCCTCGCTCCTCCCCTCAAGACCTCTGGGGCAGGGCCAACCCTCGCCACCCAAACCAGAGAAGGGCACGGGTCGGGCTACGCTCTCGCTCCCCCCTCAAGACCTCTGGGGAAGGGCCAACCCTCGCCACCTATACCAGAGAAGGGCTCGGACCGGGCTACGTGCTCGCTCCCCCACTCAAGACCTCTGCGACACGGCCAACCCTCGCCACCCAAACCAGGGAAGGGCACGGACCGGTCTACGTGCTAGCTCCCCCTTCAAGACCTCAGGGGCGGGGCCAACCCTCGCCACCCAACCCAGGGAAGGGCACGGGCCGAGCTACACGCTCGCTCCCGCCTTCAAGACCTCTGGGGCAGGGCCAACCCTCGCCACCCAAACCAGAGAAGGGCACGGGTAGGGCTACGTGCTCGCTCCCCCCTCAAGACCTCTGAGGCAGGGCCAACTCTCGCCACCCAAACCCGAGAAGGGCACGGGCCGAACTACGCACTCAATCCCCCCTCAAGACCTCTGGGGCAGTGCCAACCCTCGCCCCCAAAACCAGAGAAGGGCATGGGCCGAGCTACACGCTCGCTCCCCCCCTCAACACCTCTGGGACAGGGCCAACTCTCGCCACCCAAACAAGAGAAGGGCTTGGGCCGGGCTACGTGCTCGGTCCCCCCCTCAAGACATCTGGGGCAGGGCCAACCCTCGCCACCAAACCAGGGACGGGCACGGGCCGGGCTACGCGCTCGCGCCCCCCTCAAGACCTCTGGGGCAGGGCCAACCCTCGCCACCCAAACCAGTGAAGGGCACGGGCCGCGCTACGTAACCACTCCCCCCCTCAAGACCTCTGGGGCAGAGCCAACCCTCGCCACCCAAACCAGAGAAGGGCACGGGCCGACCTACACGCTCGCTCCCCCCACTCAAGACCTCTGGGGCAGGGCCAACCCTCGCCAAACCAAACCAGAGAAGGAAACGGGCTGGGCTACGTGCTTGCTCCCTCCCTCAAGACCTCTGGGTCAGGGCCTACCCTCGCCACACAAACCAGATAAGGGCACGGGCCGGGCTACGCGCTCGCTCCCCCCCCCCTCAAGACCTCTGGGGCAGGGCCAACCCTCGCCACCCAAACCAGAGAAGGACTCGGGCTGGGCTACGCGCTCGTTCCCCCCTTCAAGACCTCTGGGGCAGGGCCAACCCTCGCCACCCAACCCAGGGAAGGGCCCGGGCTGGGCTACGCGCTCGCTCCCCCCTCAAGACCTCTGGGGCCGGGCCTACCCTCGCCACCCAAACCAGAGAAGGGCACGGGCCGGGCTACACGCTCGCTCCCCCCCTCAAGACCTCTGAGGAAGGGCCAACCCTCGCAACCCTTACCAGAGAAGGGCTCGGGCCGGGCTACGCGCTCACTCCCCCTCTCAAGACCTCTGGGGCAGGGCCAACCCTCGCCACCCAAACCAGGGAAGGGCACGGGCTGAGCTACGCGCTCACTCCCCCCTTCAAGACCTCTGGGACGGGGCAAACCCTCGCCACCCAAACCAGGGAAGGGCACGGGCCGAGCTACGCGCTCGCTCCCCCCTCAAGACCACTGGGGCAGGGCCAACCCTCGCCACCCAAACCAGAGAAGGGCACGGGTCGGGCTACGCGCTGGCTCCCCCCCTCAAGACCTCTGGGGCAGGGCCAACCCTCGCCACCCAACCAAGAGAAGGACACGGGCCGAGCTACGCGCTCGCTCCCCACCTCAAGACCTCTGGGGAAGGGCCAACCTTTGCCACCCAAACCAGAGAAGGGCACGGGTCGGGCTACGCCCTCGCTCCTCCCCTTAAGACCTCTGGGGTAGGGCCAACCCTCGCCACCCAAACCAGAGAAGGGCACGGGTCGGGCTACGCTCTCGCTCCCCCCTCAAGACCTCTGGGGAAGGGCCAACCCTCGCCACCCATACCAGAGAAGGGATCGGACCGGGCTACACGCTCGCTCCCCCACTCAAGAACTCTGGGGCAGGGCCAACCATCGCCACCCAAACCAGGGAAGGGCACGGACCGGTCTACGTGCTAGCTCCCCCTACAATACCTCAGGGGCAGGGCCAACCCTCGCCACCCAACCCAGGGAAGGGCACGGGCTGAGCTATACGCTCGCTCCCCCCTTCAAGACCTCTGGGGCAGGGCCAACCCTCGCCACCCAAACTAGAGAAGGGCACGGGTAGGGCTACGTGCTCGCTCCCCCCTCAAGACCTCTGAGGCAGGGGCAACCCTCGCCACCCAAACCCGAGAAGGGCACGGGCCGAACTACGCACTCAATCCCCCCTCAAGACCTCTGGGGCAGTGCCAACCCTCGCCCCCAAAACCAGAGAAGGGCACGGGCCGAGCTACACGCTCGCTCCCCCCCTCAAGACCTCTGGGGCAGGGCCAACTCTCGCCACCCAAACAAGAGAAGGGCTTCGGCCGGGCTACGTGCTCGCTCCCCCCCTCAAGACATCTGGGGCAGGGCCATTCCTCGCCACCCAAACCAGGGACGGGCACGGGCCGGGCTACGCGCTCGCGCCCCCCTCAAGACCTCTGGGGCAGGGCCAACCCTCGCCACCCAAACCAGTGAAGGGCACGGGCCGTGCTACGTGCCCACTCCCCCCCCCTCAAGACCTCTGGGGCAGAGCCAACCCTCGCCACCCAAACCAGAGAAGGGCACGGGCCGACCTACGCGCTCGCTGCCCCCTAAAGACCTCTGGGGCAGGGCCAACCCTCGCCAAACCAAACCAGAGAAGGAAACGGGACGGGCTACGCGCTCGCTCCCCCCTCAAGACCTCTGTAGCAGGGCCAACCCTCGCCGCCCAAACCAGAGAAGGGCACGGGTCAGGCTACGCTCTCGCTCCCCCCTCAAGACCTCTGGGGCAGGGCCAACCCTCGCCACCCAAACCAGAGAAGGGCACGGGCCGGGCTACACGCCCGCTCCCCCCTCAAGACCTCTGGGGCAGGGCCAACCCTCGCCACCCAAACCAGTGAAGGGCACGGGCCGCGTTACGTGCCCGCTCCCCCCCCCTCAAGACCTCTGGGGCAGAGCCAAACCTCGCCACCCAAACCAGAGAAGGGCACGGGCCGACCTACACGCTCGCTCCCCCCACTCAAGACCTCTGGGGCCGGGCCAACCCTCGCCAAACCAAACCAGAGAAGGAAACGGGCTGGGCTACGTGCTCGCTCCCTCCCTCAAGACCTCATGGTCAGGGCCTACCCTCGCCACACAAACCAGATAAGGGCACGGGCCGGGCTACGCGCTCGCTCCCCCCCTCAAGACCTCTGGGGCAGGGCCAACCCTCGCCACCCAAACCAGAGAAGGGCTCGGGCTGGGCTACGCGCTCGTTCCCCCCTTCAAGACCTCTGGGGTAGGGCCAACCCTCGCCACCCAACCCAGGGAAGGGCCCGGGCTGGGCTATGCGCTCGCTCCCCCCTCAAGACCTCTGGGGCAGGGCCAACCCTCGCCACCTAACCCAGAGAAGGCATGGGCCGAGCTACGCACTTGCTCCCCCCTCAAGACCTCTGGGGTATGGCCAACCCTCGCCACCCAAACCAGAGAAGGGCACAGGCTGAGCTACGCGCTCGCTCCCCCCTCAAGACCTCTGTGGCAGGGCCAACCCTCCCCACCCAAACCAGAGAAGGGCACGGGTCGGGCTACGCTCTCGCTCCCCCCTCAAGACCTCTGGGGCAGGGCCAACCCTCGCCACCAAAACCAGAGAAGGGCACGGGCCGAGCTACGCGCCCGTTCCCCCCTCAAGACCTCTGGGGTATGGCCAACCCTCGCCACCTAAACAGAGAAGGGCACGGGCCGGGCTACGCGCTCGCTCCCCCCTCAAGACCTCTGTGGCAGGGCCAACCCTCGCCACCCAAACCAGAGAAGGGCACGGGTCGGGCTACCCTCTCGCTCCCCCCTCAAGACCTCTGGGGCGGGGCCAACCCTCGCCACCAAAACCAGAGAAGGGCACGGGCCGGGCTACGCGCCCGCTCCCCCCTCAAGACCTCTGGGGCAGGGCCAACCCTCGCCACCCAAACCAGAGAAGGGCACGGGCCGGGCTACGCGCTCGCTCCCCCCCTCAAGACCTCTGGGGCAGGGCCAACCCTCGCCACACCAAACTAGAAAAGGAAACGGGCAGGGCTACGCTCTCGCTCCCCCCTCAAGACCTCTGGGGCCGGGCCTACCCTCGCCACCCAAACCAGAGAAGGGCACGGGCCGGGCTACACGCTCGCTCCCCCCCTCAAGACCTCTGAGGAAGGGCCAACCCTCGCCACCCTTACCAGAGAAGGGCTCGGGCCGGGCTATGCGCTCGCTCCCTCACTCAAGACATCTGGGGCAGGGCCAACCCTCGCCACCCAAACCAGGGAAGGGCACGGCCCGGGCTACGTGCTCGCTCCCCCTTCAAGACCTCTGGGGCAGGGCCAACCCTCTCCACCCAACCCAGGGAAGGGCACGGGCTGAGCTACGCGCTCGCTCCCCCCTTCAAGACGTCTGGGGCGGGGCAAACCCTCGCCACCCAAACCAGGGAAGGGCACGGGCCGAGCTACGCGCTCGCTCCCCCCCCTCAAGACCACTGGGGCAGGGCCAACCCTCGCCACCCAAACCAGAGAAGGGCACGGGGCGGGCTACGCGCTTGCTCCCCCCCTCAAGACCTCTTGGGCAGGGCCAACCCTCGCCACCCAACCAAGAGAAGGACACGGGCCGAGCTATGCGCCCGCTCCCCACCTCAAGACCTCTGGGGAAGGACCAACCCTTGCCACCCAAACCAGAGAAGGGCACGGGTCAGGCTACACCCTCGCTCCTCCCCTCAAGACCTCTGGGGCAGGGCCAACCCTCGCCACCCAAACCAGAGAAGGGCACGGGTCGGGCTACGCTCTCGCTCCCCCCTCAAGACCTCTGGGGAAGGGCCAACCCTCGCCACCCATACCAGAGAAGGGCTCGGACCGGGCTACGTGCTCGCTCCCCAACTCAAGACCTCTGCGGCACGGCCAACCCTCGCCACCCAAACCAGGGATGGGCACGGACCGGTCTACGTGCTAGCTCCCCCTTCAAGACCTCAGGGGCAGGGCCAACCCTCGCCACCCAACCCAGGGAAGGGCACGGGCCGAGCTACACGCTCGCTTCCGCCTTCAAGACCTCTGGGGCAGGGCCAACCCTCGCCACCCAAACCAGAGAAGGGCACGGGTAGGGCTACGTGCTCGCTCCCCCCTCAAGACCTCTGAGGCAGGGCCAACTCTCGCCACCCAAACCCGAGAAGGGCACGGGCCAAACTACGCACTCAATCCCCCCTCAAGACCTCTGGGGCAGTGCCAACCCTCGCCCCCAAAACCAGAGAAGGGCATGGGCCGAGCTACACGCTCGCTCCCCCCCACAACACCTCTGGGGCAGGGCCAACTCTCGCCACCCAAACAAGAGAAGGGCTTGGGCCGGGCTACGTGCTCGGTCCCCCCCTCAAGACATCTGGGGCAGGGCCAACCCTCGCCACCAAACCAGGGACGGGCACGGGCCGGGCTACGCGCTCGCGCCCCCCTCAAGACCTCTGGGGCAGGGCCAACCCTCGCCACCCAAACCAGTGAAGGGCACGGGCCGCGCTACATGCCCACTCCCCCCCTCAAGACCTCTGGGGCAGAGCCAACCCTCGCCACCCAAACCAGAGAAGGGCACGGGCCGACCTACACGCTCGCTCCCCCCACTCAAGACCTCTGGGGCAGGGCCAACCCTCGCCAAACCAAACCAGAGAAGGAAACGGGCTGGGCTACGTGCTCGCTCCCTCCCTCAAGACCTCAGGGTCAGGGCCTACCCACGCCACACAAACCAGATAAGGGCACGGGCCGGGCTACGCGCTCGCTCCCCCCCCTCAAGACCTCTGGGGCAGGGCCAACCCTCGCCACCCAAACCAGAGAAGGGCTCGGGCTGGGCTACGCGCTCGTTCCCCCCTTCAAGACCTCTGGGGCAGGGCCAACCCTCGCCACCCAACCCAGTGAAGGGCCCGGGCTGGGCTACGCGCTCGCTCCCCCCTCAAGACCTCTGGGGCCGGGCCTACCCTCGCCACCCAAACCAGAGAAGGGAACGGGCCGGGATACACGCTCGCTCCCCCCCTCAAGACCTCTGAGGAAGGGCCAACCCTCGCAACCCTTACCAGAGAAGGGCTCGGGCCGGGCTACGCGCTCGCTCCCCCTCTCAAGACCTCTGGGGCAGGGCCAACCCTCGCCACCCAAACCAGGGAAGGGCACGGACCGGGCTACGTGCTCTCTCCCCCTTCAAGACCTCTGGGGCAGGGCCAACCCTCTCCACCCAACCCAGGGAAGGGCACGGGCTGAGCTACGCGCTCGCTCCCCCCTTCAAGACCTCTGGGACGGGGCAAACCCTCGCCACCCAAACCAGGGAAGGGCACGGGCCGAGCTACGCGCTCGCTCCCCCCTCAAGACCACTGGGGCAGGGCCAACCCTTGCCACCCAAACCAGAGAAGGGCACGGGTCGGGCTACGCGCTTGTTCCCCCCCTCAAGACCTCTGGGGCAGGGCCAACCCTCGCCACCCAACCAAGAGAAGGACACGGGCCGCGCTACGCGCTCGCTCCCCACCTCAAGACCTCTGGGGAAGGGCCAACCTTTGCCACCCAAACCAGAGAAGGGCACGGGTCGGGCTACGCCCTCGCTCCTCCCCTGAAGACCTCTGGGGCAGGGCCAACCCTCGCCACCCAAACCAGAGAAGGGCACGGGTCGGGCTACGCTCTCGCTCCCCCCTCAAGACCTCTGGGGAGGGGCCAACCCTCGCCACCCATACCAGAGAAGGGATCGGACCGGGCTACACGCTCGCTCCCCCACTCAAGAACTCTGGGGCATGGCCAACCATCGCCACCCAAACCAGGGAAGGGCACAGACCGGTCTACGTGCTAGCTCCCCCTTCAATACCTCAGGGGCAGGGCAAACCCTCGCCACCCAACCCAGGGAAGGGCACGGGCTGAGCTATACGCTCGCTCCCCCCCTCAAGACCTCTGGGGCAGGGCCAACCCTCGCCACCCAAACTAGAGAAGGGCACGGGTAGGGATACGTGCTCGCTCCCCCCTCAAGACCTCTGGGGCAGGGCCAACCCTCGCCACCCAAACTAGAGAAGGGCACGGGTAGGGATACGTGCTCGCTCCCCCCTCAAGACCTCTGAGGCAGGGGCAACCCTCGCCACCCAAACCCGAGAAGGGCACGGGCCGAACTACGCACTCAATCCCCCCTCAAGACCTCTGGGGCAGTGCCAACCCTCGCCCCCAAAACCAGAGAAGGGCACGGGCCGAGCTACACGCTCGCTCCCCCCCCCTCAAGACCTCTGGGGCAGGGCCAACTCTCGCCACCCAAACAAGAGAAGGGCTTGGGCCGGGCTACGTGCTCGGTCCCCCCCTCAAGACATCTGGGGCAGGGCCAACCCTCGCCACTCAAACCAGGGACGGGCACGGGCCGGGCTATGCGCTCGCGCCCCCCTCAAGACCTCTGGGGCAGGGCCAACCCTCGCCACCCAAACCAGTGAAGGGCACGGGCCGTGCTACGTGCCCACTCCCCCCCCTCAAGACCTCTGGGGCAGAGCCAACCCTCGCCACCCAAACCAGAGAAGGGCACGGGCCAACCTACGCGCTCGCTCCCCCCTAAAGACCTCTGGGGCAGGGCCAACCCTCGCCAAACCAAACCAGAGAAGGAAACGGGACGGGCTACGCGCTCGCTCCCCCCTCAAGACCTCTGTAGCAGGGCCAACCCTCGCCACCCAAACCAGAGAAGGGCACGGGTCGGGCTACGCTCCCGCTCCCCCCTCAAGACCTCTGGGGCAGGGCCAACCCTCGCCACCCAAACCAGAGAAGGGCACGGGCCGGGCTACACGCCCGCTCCCCCCTCAAGACCTCTGGGGCAGGGCCAACCCTCGCCACCCAAACCAGTGAAGGGCACGGGCCGCGCTACGTGCCCGCTCCCCCCCCTCAAGACCTCTGGGGTAGTGCCAACCCTCGCCACCCAAACCAGAGAAGGGCACGGGCCGACCTACACGCTCGCTCCCCCCACTCAAGACCTCTGGGGCCGGGCCAACCCTCGCCAAACCAAACCAGAGAAGGAAACGGGCTGGGCTACGTGCTCGCTCCCTCCCTCAAGACCTCAGGGTCAGGGCCTACCCTCGCCACACAAACCAGATAAGGGCACGGGCCGGGCTACGCGCTCGCTCCCCCCCTCAAGACCTCTGGGGCAGGGCCAACCCTCGCCACCCAAACCAGAGAAGGGCTCGGGCTGGGCTACGCGCTCGTTCCCCCCTTCAAGACCTCTGGGGCAGGGCCAACCCTCGCCACCCAACCCAGGGAAGGGCCCGGGCTGGGCTACGCGCTCGCTCCCCCCTCAAGACCTCTGGGGCCGGGCCTACCCTCGCCACCCAAACCAGAGAAGGGTACGGGCCGGGCTACACGCTCGCTCCCCCCCTCAAGACCTCTGAGGAAGGGCCAACCCTCGCAACCCTTACCAGAGAAGGGCTCGGGCCGGGCTACGCGCTCGCTCCTCCTCTCAAGACCTCTGGGGCAGGGCCAACCCTCGCCACCCAAACCAGGGAAGGGCACGGACCGGGCTACGTGCTCGCTCCCCCTTCAAGACCTCTGGGGCAGGGCCAACCCTCTCCACCCAACCCAGGGAAGGGCACGGGCTGAGCTACGCGCTCGCTCCCACCTTCAAGACCTCTGGGACGGGGCAAACCCTCGCCACCCAAACCAGGGAAGGGCACGGGCTGAGCTACGCGCTCGCTCCCCCCCTCAAGACCACTTGGGCAGGGCCAACCCTCGCCACCCAAACCAGAGAAGGGCACGGGTCGGGCTACGCGCTTGCTCCCCCCCTCAAGACCTCTGGGGCAGGGCCAACCCTCGCCACCCAACCAAGAGAAGGACACGGGCCGAGCTACGCGCTCGCTCCCCACCTCAAGACCTCTGGGGAAGGGCCAACCTTTGCCACCTAAACCAGAGAAGGGCACGGGTCGGGCTACGCCCTCGCTCCTCCCCTTAAGACCTCTTGGGCAGGGCCAACCCTCGCCACCCAAACCAGAGAAGGGCACGGGTCGGGCTACGCTCTCGCTCCCCCCTCAAGACCTCTGGGGAAGGGCCAACCCTCGCCACCCATACCAGAGAAGGGATCGGACCGGGCTACACGCTCGCTCCCCCACTCAAGAACTCTGGGGCAGGGCCAACCATCGCCACCCAAACCAGGGAAGGGCACGGACCGGTCTACGTGCTAGCTCCCCCTTCAATACCTCAGGGGCAGGGCCAACCCTCGCCACCCAACCCAGGGAAGGGCACGGGCCGAGCTATACGCTCGCTCCCCCCTTCAAGACCTCTGGGGCAGGGCCAACCCTCGCCACCCAAACTAGAGAATGGCACGGGTAGGGCTACGTGCTCGCTCCCCCCTCAAGACCTCTGAGGCAGGGGTAACCCTCGCCACCCAAACCCGAGAAGGGCACGGGCCGAACTACGCACTCAATCCCCCCTCAAGACCTCTGGGGCAGTGCCAACCCTCGCCCCCAAAACCAGAGAAGGGCACGGGCCGAGCTACACGCTTGCTCCCCCCCTCAAGACCTCTGGGGCAGGGCCAACTCTCGCCACCCAAACAAGAGAAGGGCTTGGGCCGGGCTACGTGCTCGCTCCCCCCCCTCAAGACATCTGGGGCAGGGCCAACCCTCGCCACCCAAACCAGGGACGGGCACGGGCCGGGCTACGCGCTCGCGCCCCCCTCAAGACCTCTGGGGCAGGGCCAACCATCGCCACCCAAACCAGAGAAGGGCACGGGCCGACCTACGCGCTCTCTCCCCCCCTAAAGACCTCTGGGGCATGGCCAACCCTCGCCAAACCAAACCAGAGAAGGAAACGGGACGGGCTACGCGCTCGCTCCCCCCTCAAGACCTCTGTAGCAAGGCCAACCCTCGCCACCCAAACCAGAGAAGGGCACGGGTCGGGCTACGCTCTCGCTCCCCCCTCAAGAGCTCTGGGGCAGGGCCAACCCACGCCACCCAAACCAGAGAAGGGCACGGGCCGGGCTACCCGCCCGCTCCCCCCTCAAGACCTCTGGGGCAGGGCCAACCCTCGCCACCCAAACCAGAGAAGGGCACGGGCCGGGCTACGCGCTCCCTCCCCCCTCAAGACCTCTGGGGCAGGGCCAACCCTCGCCACACCAAACCAGATAAGGAAACGGGCAGGGCTACGCTCTCGCTCCCCCCTCAAGACCTCTGGGGCCGGGCCTACCCTCGCCACCCAAACTAGAGAAGGGCACGGGCCGGGCTACACGCTCGCTCCCCCCTCAAGACCTCTGAGGAAGGGCCAACCCTCGCCACCCTTACCAGAGAAGGGCTCGGGCCGGGCTACGCGCTCGCTCCCCCACTC
Organism: Scilla litardierei; assembly: GCA_030789695.1. Lineage (NCBI taxonomy): Eukaryota > Viridiplantae > Streptophyta > Magnoliopsida > Asparagales > Asparagaceae > Scilla > Scilla litardierei. The sequence continues at coordinate 218,200,393 of CM061141.1, read as the reverse complement.
AAGACCTCTGGGGCAGGGCCAACCCTCACCAACCAAACCAGGGAAGGGCACGGCCCGGGCTACATGCTCGCTCCCCCTTCAAAACCTCTGGGGCAGGGCCAACCCTCGCCACCCAAACAAGAGAAGGGCTTGGGCAGGGCTACGTGCTCGCTCCCCCCCTCAAGACCTCTGGGGCAGGGCCAACCCTCGCCACCCAAACCAGGGCCGGGCACGGGCCGGGCTACGCGCTCGCGCCCCCCTCAAGACCTCTGAGGCAGGGCCAACCCTCGCCACCCAAACCAGAGAAGGGCACAGGCCGGGCTACGTACCCGCTCCCCCCTCAAGACCTCTGGGGCAGCGCCAACCCCCGCCACCCAAACCAGAGAAGGGCACGGGCCGACCTACACGCTCGTTCCCCCCCCTCAAGACCTCTGGGGCAGGGCCAACCCTCGCCAAACTAAACCAGAGAAGGAAACGGGCTGGGCTACGCGCTCGCTCCCCCCTCAAGACCTCTGGGGCAGGGCCTACCCTTGACACACAAACCAGAGAAGGGCACGGGCCGGGCTACGCGCTCGCTCCCCCCTCAAGACCTCTGGGGCAGGGCCAACCCTCGCCACCCAAACCAGAGAAGGGCTCGGGCCGGGCTATGCGCTCGCTCCCCCGCTCAAGACCTCTGGGGAAGGGCCAACCCTCGCCACCCAAACCAGAGAAGGGCACGGGGCGGGCTACGCGCTCGCTCCCCCCTCAAGACCTCTGGGGCAGGGCCAACCCTCGCCACCGAAACCAGGGACGGGCACGGGCCGGGTTACGCGCTCGCTCCCCCTCAAGACCTCTAGGGCAGGGCCAACCCTCGCCACACCAAACCAGAGAGGGAAACGGGCAGGGCTACGCGCTCGCTCCCCCCTCAAGATCTCTGGGGCAGGGCCTACCCTCGCCACACAAACCAGAGAAGGGCACGGGCCGGGCTACGTGCTCGCTCCCCCCTCATGACCTCTGGGGCAGGGCCAACCCTCGCCACCCAAACCAGAGAAGGGCTTGGGCCGGGCTACGCGCTCGCTCCCCCCTCAAGACCCCTGGGACAGGGCCAACCCTCGCCTCCCAAATCAGAGACGAGCACGGGCCGGGCTACGCGCTCGTTCCCCCCTCACGACCTCCGGGGCAGGGCCAACCCTCGCCACCCAACCCAGAGAAGGGCACGCGCTGCGCTATGCGCTCGTTCCCCCCTCAAGACCTCTGGGGCAGGGCCAACCCTCGCCACACCAAACCATAGAAGGAAACGGGTAAGGCTACGCGCTTGATCCCCCGTCAAGACCTCTGTGGCAGGGCCTACCCTCGCCACCCAAACCAGAGAAGGGCACGTGCCGGGCTACGCGCTCGCTCCCCCCTCAAGACCTCTAGGGAAGGGCCAACCCGCGCCACCCAAACCAGAGAAGGGCTCGGGCCGGGCTACGCGATCGCTCCCCCCTCAAGACCTATGTAGCAGGGCCAACCCTCGTCACCCAAACCAGAGAAGGGCACGGGCCGGGCTACGCGCCCGCTCCCCCACGCAAGACCTCTGGGGTAGGGCCAACCCTCGCCACCCAAACAAGAGAAGGGCACGGGGCGGGCTACGCGCTCGCTCCCCCCTCAAGACCTCTGGGGCAGGGCCAACCCTCGCCACCTAAACCAGGGACGGGCACGGGCCGAGCTACGCGCTCGCTCCCCCCTCAAGACCTCTAGGGCAGGGCCAACCCTCGCCACACCAAACCAGAGAAGGAAACGGGCAGGGCTACGCGCTCGCTCCCCCCCTCAGGACCTCTGGGGCAGGGCCTACCCTCGCCACACAAACCAGAGAAAGGCACGGGCCGGGCTACGTGCTCGCTCCCCCCTCATGACCTCTGGGGCAGGGCCAACCCTCGCCACCCAAACCAGAGAAGGGCTTGGGCCGGGCTACGCGCTCGCTCCCCCCTCAAGACCCCTGGGACTGGGCCAACCCTCGCCTCCCAAATCAGAGACGAGCACGGGCCGGGCTACGCGCCCGCTCCCCCCTAAAGACCTCTGGGGCAGGGCCAACCCTCGCCGCACCAAACCAGATAAGGAAACGTGCAGGGCTACACTCTCGCTCCACCCTCAAGACCTCTGGGGCAGGGCCAACCCTCGCCACACCAAACCATAGAAGGAAACAGGTAGGGCTACGTGCTCGCTCCCCCGTCAAGACCTCTGTGGCAGGGCCTACCCTCGCCACCCAAACCAGAGAAGGGCACGGGCCGGGCTACGCACTCGATCCCCCCCTCAAGAACTCTGGGGTATGGCCAACCCGCGCCACCCAAACCAGAGAAGGGCTCGGGCCGGGCTACGCGCTCGCTCCCCTCTAATACCTCTGGGGCAGGGCCAACCCGTGCCACCCAAACCAGGGACAGGCACGGGCCGGGCTACGCACTCGCTCCCCCCTCAAGACCTCTTGGGCAGGGCCAACCCTCGCCACCCAACCCAGAGAAGGGCATGGGCCGAGCTACACGCTTGCTCCCCCCCTCAAGACCTCTGGGGTATGGCCAACCCTCGCCACCCAAACGAGAGAAGGGCACGGGCCGAGCTACGCGCTCGCTCCCCCCTCAAGACCTCTGGGGCAGGGCCAACCCTCGCCACCCAAACCAGAGAAGGGCACGGGTAGGGCTACGCTCTTGCTCCCCCCTCAAGACCTCTGGGGCAGGGCCAACCCTCGCCACCCAAACCAGAGAAGGGCACTGGCCGTGCTACGCGCCCGATCCCCCCTCAAGACCTCTAGGGCAGGGCCAACCCTCGCCACCCAAACCAGAGAAGGGCACGGGCCGGGCTACGCGCTCCCTCCCCCCCTCAAGACCTCTGGGGCAGGGCCAACCCTCGCCACACCAAACCAGATAAGGAAACGGGCAGGGCTACGCTGTCCCTCCCCCCTCAAGACCTCTTGGGCCGGGCCTACCCACGCCACCCAAACCAGAGAAGGGCACGGGCCGGGCAACATGCTCGCTCCCCCCCTCAAGACCTCTAGGGAAGGGCCAACCCTCGCCACCCATGCCAAAGAAGGGCTCGGGCCTGGCTACGCGCTCGCTCCCCCACTCAAGACCTCTGGGGCAGGGCCAATCCTCGCCACCCAAACCAGGGAAGGGCACGGACCGGGCTACGTGATCGCTCCCCCTTCAAGACCTATGGGGCAGGGCCAACCCTCTCTACCCAACCCAGAGAAGAGCATGGGCCGGGCTACGCTCTCGCTCCCCCCTCAAGACCTCTGGGGCAGGGCCAACCCTCGCCACCCAAACCAGAGAAGAGCATGGGTCGGGCTACGCTCTCGCTCCCCCCTCAAGACCTCTGGGGCAGGGCCAACCCTCGCCACCCAAACCAGAGAAGGGCACGGGCCGAGCTACACGCCCGCTCCCCCCTCAAGACCTCTGGGGTATGGCCAACCCTCGCCACCCAAACCAGAGAAGGACACGGGCCGGGCTACACGCGCGCTCCCCCCTCAAGACCTCTGGGGTATGGCCAACCCTCGCCACCCAAACCAGAGAAGGACACGGGCCGGGCTACACGCGCGCTCCCCCCTCAAGACCTCTGTGGCAGGGCCAACCCTCGCCACCCAAACCAGAGAAGGGCACGGGCATGGGCTACGCTCCCGCTCCCCCCTCAAGACCTCTGGGGCAGGGCCGAGCCTCACCACCCAAACCAGAGAAGGGCACGGGCCGGGCTACGCGCTCCCTCCCCCCCTCAAGACCTCTGCGGCAGGGCCAAACCTCGCCACACCAAACCAGATAAGGAAACGGGCAGGGCTACGCTCTCGCTCCCCCCTCAAGACCTTTGGGGCTGGGCCTACCCTCGCCACCCAAACCAGAGAAGGGCACGGGCCGGGCTACACGCTCGCTCTCCCACTCAAGACCTCTGGGGAAGGGCCAACCCTCGCCACCCATACCAGAGAAGGGCTCGGGTCGGGCTACGCCCTCGCTCCCCCCCTCAAGACCTCTGGGGCAGGGCCAACCCTCGCCACCAAAACCAGAGAAGTGCACGGGCCGGGCTACGGTCCCGCTCGGCCCTCAAGACCTCTGGGGCAGGGCCAACCCTCGCCACCCAAGCCAGAGAAAGGCACGGGCCGCGCTACGCCCCTGCTCCCCCCCTCAAGACATCTGGGGCAGGGACAACCCTCGCCACCCAAACCATAGAAGGGCACGGTCCGAGCTACGCGCTCGCTTCCTCCCTCCAGACCTCTGGGGCAGGGCCAACCCTCGCCAGCCAAACCAGAGAAGGGCACGGGCCGAGCTACGCGCTCGCTCCCCGCCTCAAGACCCCTGGGGCAGGGCCAACCCTCGCCACCCAAACCAGAGAAGGGCACGGGCCGAGCTACGCTCTCGCTCCCCCCTCAAGACCCCTGGGGCAGGGCCAACCCTCGTCACCCTAACCAGAGAAGGGCACGGGCCGAGCTACGCGCTCGCTTCCCCCTCAAGACCTCTAGGGCAGGGCCAACCCTCGCCACCCAAACAAGAGAAGGGCACGGGCCGAGCTACGCGCTCGATCCCCCCTCAAGACCTCTGGGGTAGGGCCAACCCTCGCCACCCAAACCAGAGAAGGGCACGGGCCGATCTACGCGCTCGCTCCCCCCGCAAGACCTCTGGGGCAGGGCAAACCCTTGCCACCCAAACCAGAGAAGGGCACGGGCTGAGCTAAGCGCTTGCTCCCCCCTCTAGACCTCTGGGGCAGGGCCAACCCTCACCACCCAAACCAGAGAAGGGCATGGGCCGGGCTAAGCGCCCGCTCCCCTCCCCTCAAGACCTCTGAGGCAGGGCCAATCCTTGCCATCCAAACAAGAGAAGGGCACGGGCCGATCTACGCGCTCGTTCCCCCCACAAGACCTCTGGGCCAGTGCCAACCCTAGCCACCCAAACCAGAGAAGGGCACAGGCCGAGCTACGCGCTCACTCCCCCCTCAAGACCTCTGAGGCAGGGCCAACCCTTGCCACCCAAACCAGAGAAGGCCACGGGCCAGGCAACACGCTCGCTCCCCTCCTCAAGACCTCAGAGGCTGGGCCAACCATCGCCACCCAAACCAGAGAAGGGCACGGGCCGGGCTACGCCCTCGGTCCATCCTCGAGACCTCTGGGGCAGGGCCAACTCTCTCCACCCAAACCAGAGAAGGGCACAGGCCGGGCTACGCGCTCGCTCCCCCCTCAAGACCTCTGGGGCAGGGCCAACCCTCGCCACCCAAACCAGGGACGGGCACGGGTCGGGCCACGAGCTCGATCCCCCCTCAAGACCTCTGGGGCAGGGTCAACCCTCGCCGCCCAAACCAGAGAAGGGCACGGGCCGAGCTACACGCCTGCTCCCCCCCTCAAGACCTCTGGGGCAGCGCCAACCCTCGCCACACCAAACCAGATAAGGAAACAGGCAGGGTTACGCTCTCGCTCCCCCCTCAAGACCTCTAGGGCAACGCCTACCCTCGCCACCCAAACCAAAGAAGGGCACGGGCTGGGCTACGCGCTCGCTCACCACCAAGACCTCTGGGGCAGGACCAACCCTCGCCACCCAAACCATAGAAGGGCTCGGGCCAGGCTACGCGCTCGCTCCCCCACTCATGACCTCTGGGGCAGGGCCAACCCTCGCCACCCAAACCAGGGGGCACGGGCCGGGCTATGCGCTCGCTCCCTCTTCAAGACCTCTGGGGCAGGGCCAACCCTCGCCACCCCACCCAGGGAAGGGCACGGGCCGCGCTATGCGCTCGCTCCCCCCTTCAAGATCTCTGGAGTGGGGCAAACCCTCGCCACCCAAACCAAGGAAGGGCACGGGCCGCCCTACACGCTCGCTCCCCCCCTCAAGACCTCTGGGGCAGGGCCAACCCTCGCCACCCAAACCAGAGAAGGGCACGGGTCGGGCTACGTGCTTGCTCCCCCCCTCAAGACCACTGGGGCAGGGCCAACCCTCGCCACCCAACCCAGAGAAGGGCACGGGCCGAGCTACGCGCTCGCTCCCCACCTCAAGACCTCTGGGTAAGGGCCAACCCTCGCCACCCAAACCAGAGAAGGGCACGGGTCAGGCTACGCCCTCGCTCCCCCCTCAAGACCTCTGGGGCAGGGCCAACCCTCGCCACCCAAACTAGAGAAGGGCACGGGCCGGGCTACGGGCCCGCTCCCCCATCAAGACCTCTCGGGTAGGGCCAACCCTCGCCAGCCAAACTAGAGAAGGGCACGGGCTGCGCTACGTGCCTGCTCCCCCCTCAAGACCTCTGGGACAGGGCCAACCCTCGCCACCCAAACCAGAGAAGGGCACAGGCCGAGCTACTCGCTCTCTCCCCCCTCAAGACCTCTGGGGCAGGGCCAACCCTCGCCACCCAAACCAGAGAAGGGCACCGGCCGAGCTACGCGCTCGCTCCCCCCTAAAGACCTCTGGGGCAGGGCCAACCCTCGCCACCCAAACCAGAGAAGGACACGGGACGAGTTACGCGCTCGCTCCCCCCCTCAAGACCTCTGGGGCAGGGCCAACCCTTGCCACCCAAACTAGAGAAGGGCACGGGCCGAGCTAAGCGATCGCTCCCCCCTCAAGACCTCTGGGGCAGGGCCAATCCTTGCCACCCAAACCAGAGAAGGGCACGGGCCGAGCTAAGCGCTCGCTCCCTCCCTCAAGACCTCTGCGGCAGGGCCAATCCTTGCCACCCAAACAAGAGAAGGGCACGGGCCGAGCTACGTGCTCGCTCCCCCCTTAAGACCTCTGGGCCAGTGCCATCCCTCGCCACCCAAACCAGATAGGGGCACGGGCCAACCCTCACTCCATCCTCGAGACCTCTGGGGCAGGGCCAACTCTCGCCACCCAAACCAGAGAAGGGCATGGGCTGAGCGACGCGCTCACACCGCCCCTCAAGACCTCTGGGGCAGGGCCAACCCTCGCCACCCAAACAAGAGAAGGGCTCGGGCCGGGCTACGCGCTCGCACCCCCCCTCAAGACCTCTGGGGCAGGGCCAACCCTCGCCAACCAAACCAGGGACGGGTACGGGCTGGGCTACGTGCGCGCTCCCCCCTCAAGACCTCTGGGGCAGGGCCAACCATCGCCACCCAAACCAGAGAAGGGCACTGGCTGAGCTACGTGCCTGCTCCCGCCCTCAAGACCTCTGGGGCAGGGCCAACCCTCGCCACCCAAACCATATAAGGGCATGGGCCGAGCTACGCGCTCGCTCCCCCCCTCAAGACCTCTGGGGCAGGGCAAACCCTCGCCACACCAAACCAGAGAAGGAAACGGGCAGGGCTACGTGCTCGCTCCTCCCTCAAGACCTCTGGGGCAGGGCCTACCCTCGCCACACAAACCAGAGAAGGGCACGGGCCAGGCTACGTGCTCGCTCCCCCCTCAAGACCTCTGGGGCAGGGCCAACCCTCGCCACCCAAACCAGAGAAGGACACGGGCCGAGTTACGCGGTCGCTCCACCCTCAAGACCCCTGGGGCAGGGCCAACCCTCGCCACCCAAACCAGAGAAGGGCACGGGCCGAGCTAAGCGCTCGCTCCCCCCTCAAGACCTCTGGGGCAGGGCCAACCCTTGCCACCCAAACTAGAGAAGGACGGGACGAGCTAAGCGCTCGCTCCCCCCTCAAGACCTCTGAGGCAGGGCCAATCCTCGCCACCCAAACAAGAGAAGGGCATGGGCCGAGCTACGCGCTCGCTCCCCCCTCAAGACCTCTGGGCCAGTGCCAACCCTCGCCACCCAAACCAGAGAAGGGCACAGGCCGAGCTACGCGCTCGCTCCATCCTCAAGACCTCTGGGCAGGGCCAACCCTTGCCACCCAAACCAGAGAAGGGCACGGGCCGGGCTATACGCTCGCTCCCCCCCTCAAGACCACTGGGGCTAGGCCAACTCTCGCCACCCAAACCAGAGAAGGGCATGGGCCGGGCTATGCCCTCGCTCCATCCTCGAGACCTCTGGGACAGGGCCAACTCTCGCCACCCAAACCAGAGAAGGGCACGGGCCGAGCGACGCGCTCGCTCCCCCCTCAAGACCTCTGGGGCAGGGCCAACCCTCGCCACCCAAACAAGAGGAGGGCGCGGTCCGGGCTACACGCTCGCACCCCCCCTCAAGACCTCTGGGGCTGGGCCAACCCTCGCCACCCAAACTAGGGACATGTACGGGTTGGGCTATGTGCTCGCTCCCCCCTCAAGACCTCTGGGGCAGGGCCAACCGTCGCCACCCAAACCAGAGCAGGGCAAGGACCGAGCTACACACCTGCTCCCCCCCTTAAGACCTCTGGGGCAGGGCCAACCCTCGCCACCCAAACCAGATAATGGCACAGGCCGAGCTACGCTCTCGCTCCCCCCCTCAAGACCTCTGGGGCAGGGCCAATCCTCGCCACCTAAACTAGAGAAGGGCATGGGCCGAGCTACGCGCTGGCACCCCCCTCAAGACCTCTGGGGCAGGGCCAACCCTCGCCACATCAAACCAGAGAAGGAAACAGGCAAGGATACATGCTCGCTCCCCCCTCAAGACCTCTGGGGCAGGGCCAACCCTCGCCACCCCAAACCAGAGAAGGAAACGGGCAGGGATACATGCTCGCTTCCCCCTTAAGACCTCTGGGGCAGGGCCTACCCTTGCCACCCAAACCAGAGATGGGCACGGGTCGGGCTACGTGCTTGCTCCCCCCCTCAAGACCTCTGGGGCAGGGCCAACCCTCGCCACCCAAACAAGAGAAGGGCTCGGGCTGGGCTACGCGCTCGCTCCCCCCTAAGATCTCTGGGGCAGGGCTAACCCGTGCCACCCAAACCAGGGACGGGCACAGGCCGTGCTACGCGCTCGCCCCCCCCCCCCCCTCAAGACCTCAGGGGCAGGGCCAACCCTCGCCACCCAAACCAGAGAAGGGCACGGGCCGGGCTACGGGCCCTCTCCCCCATCAAGACCTCTGGGGCAGGGCCAACCCTCGCCACCGAAACCAGAGAAGGGCACGGGCTGTGCTACGCGCCTGCTCCCCCCTCAAGACCTCTGGGGCAGGGACAACCCTCGCCACCCAAACCACAGAAGGGCACGGTCCGAGCTACGCGCTCGCTGCCCCCTCCAGACCTCTGGGGCAGGGCCAACCCTCGCCACCCAAACCAGAGAAGGGCACGGGTCGAGCTACAGGCTCGCTCCCCCCTCAAGACCTCTGGGGCAGGGCTAACCCTCGCCACCCAAACCAGAGAAGGGCACGGGCCGAGCTACGCGCTCGCTCCCCCCTAAAGACCTCTTGGGCAGGGACAACCCTCGCCACCCAAACCAGAGAAGGACACGGGCTGAGTTACACACTCGCTCCTGCCCTCAAGACCTCTGGGGCAGGGCCAACCCTAGCCACCAAAACCAGAGAAGGGAACGGGCCAAGCTAAGCGCTCGCTCCCCCCTCAAGACCTCTCGGGCAGGGCCAACCCTCGTCACCCAAACCAGAGAAGGGCACGGGCCAAGCTACGTACTCGCTCCCCCCTCAAGACCTCTGGGCAAGTGCCAACCCTCGCCACCCAAACCAGAGAAGGGCACGGGCCGAGCTACGCGCTCGCTCCCCCCTCAAGACCTCTGGGGCAGGGCCAACCCTTGCCACCCAAACCAGAGAAGGGCACGGGCCGGGCTACGCCTTCGTTCCATCCTCGAGACCTCTGGGGCAGGGCCAACTCTCGCCACCCAAACCAGAGAAGGGCACGGGCCGTGCTACGTTCTCGCTTCCCCCCTAAAGACCTCTGGGGCAGGGCCAATCCTCGCCACCCAAACCAGAGAAGGGCACGGGCCGGGCTACGCGCTCCCTCCCCCCAAGACCTCTGGGGCAGGGCCAACCCTCGCCACACCAAACCAGATAAGGAAACGGGCAGGGCTACGTGCTCGCTCCCCCCTCAAGACCTCTGGGGCAGGGCCTACCCACGCCACACAAACCAGAGAAGGGCACGGGCCAGGCTACGTGCTCGCTCCCCCCTCAAGACCTCTCGGTCAGGGCCAACCCTCGCTACCCAAACCAGAGAAGGACACGGGCCGAGTTACGCGGTCGCTCCACCCTCAAGACCCCTGGGGCAGGGCCAACCCTCGCCACCCAAACCAGAGAAGGGCACGGGCCGAGCTAAGCGCTCGCTCCCCCCTCAAGACCTCTGGGGCAGGGCCAACCCTTGCCACCCAAACTAGAGAAGGACGGGACGAGCTAAGCGCTCGCTCCCCCCCTCAAGACCTCTGAGGCAGCGCCAACCCTCGCCACCCAAACAAGAGAAGGGCACGGGCCGAGCTACGCGCTCGCTCCCCCCCTCAAGACCTCTGGGCCAGTGCCAACCCTCGCCACCCAAACAAGAGAAGGGCACGGGCCGAGCTACGCGCTCGCTCCACCCTCAAGACCTCTGGGCAGGGCCAACCCTTGCCACCCAAACCAGAGAAGGGCACGGGCCGGGCTATACGCTCGCTCCCCCCCTCAAGACCACTGGGGCTAGGCCAACCCTCGCCACCCGAACCAAAGAATGGCTCGGGCCGGGCTACGCACTCGCTCCCCCCTCAAGACCTCTGGGGCAGGGCCAACCCTCGCCACCCAAACCAGAGACGGGCACGGGCCGGGCTACGCGCTCGTTCCCCCCTCAAGACCTCTGGGGTAGGGCCAACCCTCGCCACCCAAACCAGAGAAGGGCACGGGCCGCGCTACCGTCCGATCCCCCCTCAAGACCTCTGGGGCAGGGCCAACCCTCGCCACCTAAACTAGAGAAGGGCATGGGCCGAGCTACGCGCTTGCACCCCCCTCAAGACCTCTGGGGCAGGGCCAACCCTCGCCACACCAAACCAGTGAAGGAAACAGGCAAGGATACATGCTCGCTCCCCCCTCAAGACCTCTGGGGCAGGGCCAACCCTCGCCACCCCAAACCAGAGAAGGAAACGGGCAGGGATACATGCTCGCTTCCCCCTTAAGACCTCTGGGGCAGTGCCTACCCTCGCCACCCAAACCAGAGATGGGCACGGGTCGGGCTACGCGCTTGCTCCCCCCCTCAAGACCTCTGGGGCAGGGCCAACCCTCGCCACCCAAACAAGAGAAGGGCTCGGGCCGGGCTACGCGCTCGCACCCCCCCTCAAGACCTCTGGGGCATGGCCAACCCTCGCCAACCAAACCAGGGACGGGTACGGGCTGGGCTACGTGCGCGCTCCCCCCTCAAGACCTCTGGGGCAGGGCCAACCATCGCCACCCAAACCAGAGAAGGGCACTGGCTGAGCTACGTGCCTGCTCCCACCCTCAAGACCTCTGGGGCAGGGCCAACCCTCGCCACCCAAACCATATAAGGGCATGGGCCGAGCTACGCGCTCGCTCCCCCCCTCAAGACCTCTGGGGCAGGGCAAACCCTCGCCACACCAAACCAGAGAAGGAAACGGGCAGGGCTACGTGCTCGCTCCCCCCTCAAGACCTCTGGGGCAGGGCCTACCCTCTCCACACAAACCAGAGAAGGGCACGGGCCAGGCTACATGCTCGCTCCCCCCTCAAGACCTCTGGGGCAGGGCCAACCCTCGCCACCCAAACCAGAGAAGGACACGGGCCGAGTTACGCGGTCGCTCCACCCTCAAGACCCCTTGGGCAGGGCCAACCCTCGCCACCCAAACCAGAGAAGGGCACGGGCCGAGCTAAGATCTCGCTCCCCCCTCAAGACCTCTGGGGCAGGGCCAACCCTTGCCACCCAAACTAGAGAAGGACGGGACGAGCTAAGCGCTCGCTCCCCCCTCAAGACCTCTGAGGCAGGGCCAATCCTCGCCACCCAAACAAGAGAAGGGCACGGGCCGAGCTACGCGCTCGCTCCCCCCTCAAGACCTCTGGGCCAGTGCCAACCCTCGCCACCCAAACCAGAGAAGGGCACAGGCCGAGCTACGCGCTCGCTCCATCCTCAAGACCTCTGGGCAGGGCCAACCCTTACCACCCAAACCAGAGAAGGGCACGGGCCGGGCTATACGCTCGCTCCCCCCCTCAAGACCACTGGGGCTAGGCCAACTCTCGCCACCCAAACCAGAGAAGGGCACGGGCCGGGCTATGCCCTCGCTCCATCCTCGAGACCTCTAGGACAGGGCCAACTCTCGCCACCCAAACCAGAGAAGGGCACGGGCCGAGCGACGCGCTCGCTCCCCCCTCAAGACCTCTGGGGCAGGGCCAACCCTCGCCACCCAAACAAGAGGAGGGCGCGGTCCGGGCTACACGCTCGCACCCCCCCTCAAGACCTCTGGGGCTGGGCCAACCCTCGCCACCCAAACTAGGGACGGGTACGGGTTGGGCTATGTGCTCGCTCCCCCCTCAAGACCTCTGGGGCAGGGCCAACCATCGCCACCCAAACCAGAGCAGGGCACGGACCGAGCTACGTGCCTGCTCCCCCCCTTAAGACCTCTGGGGCAGGGCCAACCCTCGCCACCCAAACCAGATAATGGCACGGGCCGAGCTACGCTCTCGCTCCCCCCCTCAAGACCTCTGGGGCAGGGCCAATCCTCGCCACCTATACTAGAGAAGGGCATGGGCCGAGCTACGCGCTGGCACCCCCCTCAAGACCTCTGGGGCAGGGCCAACCCTCGCCACACCAAACCAGTGAAGGAAACAGGCAAGGATACATGCTCGCTCCCCCCTCAAGACCTCTGGGGCAGGGCCAACCCTCGCCACCCCAAACCAGAGAAGGAAACGGGCAGGGATACATGCTCGCTTCCCCCTTAAGACCTCTGGGGCAGGGCCTACCCTTGCCACCCAAACCAGAGATGGGCACGGGTCGGGCTACGCGCTTGCTCCCCCCCTCAAGACCTCTGGGGCAGGGCCAACCCTCGCCACCCAAACAAGAGAAGGGCTCGGGCTGGGCTACGCGCTCGCTCCCCCCTAAGACCTCTGGGGCAGGGCTAACCCGTGCCACCCAAACCAGGGACGGGCACAGGCCGTGCTACGCGCTCGCCCCCCCCCTCAAGACCTCAGGGGCAGGGCCAACCCTCGCCACCCAAACCAGAGAAGGGTACGGGCCGGGCTACGGGCCCTCTCCCCCATCAAGACCTCTGGGGCAGGGCCAACCCTCACCACCGAAACCAGAGAAGGGCACGGGTTGTGCTACGCGCCTGCTCCCCCCTCAAGACCTCTGGGGCAGGGACAACCCTCGCCACCCAAACCACAGAAGGGCACGGTCCGAGCTACGCGCTCGCTGCCCCCTCCAGACCTCTGGGGCAGGGCCAACCCTCGCCACCCAAACCAGAGAAGGGCACGGGTCGAGCTACAGGCTCGCTCCCCCCTCAAGACCTCTGGGGCAGGGCCAACCCTCGCCACCCAAACCAGAGAAGGGCACGGGCCGAGCTACGCGCTCGCTACCCCCTAAAGACCTCTTGGGCAGGGCCAACCCTCGCCACCCAAACCAGAGAAGGACACGGGCTGAGTTACGCACTCGCTCCTGCCCTCAAGACCTCTGGGGCAGGGCCAACCCTCGCCACCCAAACCAGAGAAGGGAACGGGCCAAGCTAAGCGCTCGCTCCCCCCTTAAGACCTCTCGGGCAGGGCCAACCCTCGTCACCCAAACCAGAGAAGGGCACGGGCCGAGCTACGTACTCGCTCCCCCCTCAAGACCTCTGGGCAAGTGCCAACCCTCGCCACCCAAACCAGAGAAGGGCACGGGCCGAGCTACGCGCTCGCTCCCCCCTCAAGACCTCTGGGGCAGGGCCAACCCTTGCCACCCAAACCAGAGAAGGGCACGGGCCGGGCTACGCCTTCGTTCCATCCTCGAGACCTCTGGGGCAGGGCCAACTCTCGCCACCCAAACCAGAGAAGGGCACGGGCCGTGCTACGTTCTCGCTTCCCCCCTAAAGACCTCTGGGGCAGGGCCAATCCTCGCCACCCAAACCAGAGAAGGGCATGGGCCGGGCTACGCGCTCCCTCCCCCCAAGACCTCTGGGGCAGGGCCAACCCTCGCCACACCAAACCAGATAAGGAAACGGGTAGGGCTACGTGCTCGCTCCCCCCTCAAGACCTCTGGGGCAGGGACTACCCTCGCCACACAAACCAGAGAAGGGCACGGGCCAGGCTACGTGCTCGCTCCCCCCTCAAGACCTCTCGGGCAGGGCCAACCCTCGCTACCCAAACCAGAGAAGGACACGGGCCGAGTTACGCGGTCGCTCCACCCTCAAGACCCCTGGGGCAGGGCCAACCCTCGCCACCCAAACCAGAGAAGGGCACGGGCCGAGCTAAGCGCTCGCTCCCCCCTCAAGACCTCTGGGGCAGGGGTAACCCTCCCCACCCAAACTAGAGAAGGACGGGACGAGCTAAGCGCTCGCTCCCCCCCTCAAGACCTCTGAGGCAGGGCCAATCCTCGCCACCCAAATAAGAGAAGGGCACGGGCCGAGCTACGCGCTCGCTCCCCCCCTCAAGACCTCTGGGCCAGTGCCAACCCTCGCCACGCAAACAAGAGAAGGGCACGGGCCGAGCTACGCGCTCGCTCCACCCTCAAGACCTCTGGGCAGGGCCAACCCTTGCCACCCAAACCAGAGAAGGGCACGGGCCGGGCTATACGCTCGCTCCCCCCCTCAAGACCACTGGGGCTAGGCCAACCCTCGCCACCCGAACCAAAGAATGGCTCGGGCCGGGCTACGCACTCGCTCCCCCCTCAAGACCTCTGGGGCAGGGCCAACCCTCGCCACCCAAACCAGAGACGGGCACGGGCCGGGCTACGCGCTCGTTCCCCCCTCAAGACCTCTGGGGTAGGGCCAACCCTCGCCACCCAAACCAGAGAAGGGCACGGGCCGCGCTACCGTCCGATCCCCCCTCAAGACCTCTGGGGCAGGGCCAACCCTTGCCACCTAAACTAGAGAAGGGCATGGGCCGAGCTACGCGCTTGCACCCCCCTCAAGACCTCTGGGGCAGGGCCAACCCTCGCCACACCAAACCAATGAAGGAAACAGGCAAGGATACATGCTCGCACCCCCCTCAAGACCTCTGGGGCAGGGCCAACCCTCGCCACCCCAAACCAGAGAAGGAAACGGGCAGGGATACATGCTCGCTTCCCCCTTAAGACCTCTGGGGCAGGGCCTACCCTCGCCACCCAAACCAGAGATGGGCACGGGTCGAGCTACGCACTTGCTCCCCCCCTCAAGACCTCTGGGGCAGGGCCAACCCTCGCCACCCAAACAAGAGAAGGGCTCGGGCCGGGCTACGCGCTCGCTCCCCCCTAAGACCTCTGGGGCAGGGCTAACCCGTGCCACCCACACAAGGGACGGGCACAGGCCGTGGTACGCGCTCGCCCCCCCCCCCCTCAAGACCTCAGGGGCAGGGCCAACCCTCGCCACCCAAACCAGAGAAGGGCACGGGCCGGGCTACGGGCCCTCTCCCCCATCAAGACCTCTGGGGCAGGGCCAACCCTCGCCACCGAAACCAGAGAAGGGCACGGGCTGTGCTACGCGCCGGCTCCCCCCTCAAGACCTCTGGGGCAGGGACAACCCTCGCCACCCAAACCACAGAAGGGCACGGTCCGAGCTACGCGCTCGCTGCCCCCTCCAGACCTCTAGGGCAGGGCCAACCCTCGCCACCCAAACCAGAGAAGGGCACGGGTCGAGCTGCATGCTCGCTCCCCCCTCAAGACCTCTGGGGCAGGGCCAACCCTAGCCACCCAAACCAGAGAAGGGCACGGGCCGAGCTACGCGCTCGCTCCCCCCTAAAGACCTCTTGGGCAGGGCCAATCCTCGCCACCCAAACCAGAGAAGGACACGGGCTGAGTTACGCGCTCGCTCCTGCCCTCAAGACCTCTGGGGCAGGGCCAACCCTCGCCACCCAAACCAGAGAAGGGAACGGGCCAAGCTAAGCGCTCGCTCCCCCCTCAAGGCCTCTCGGGCAGGGCCAACCCTCGTCACCCAAACCAGAGAAGGGCACGGGCCGAGCTACGTGCTCGCGCCCCCCTCAAGACCTCTGGGCCAGTGCCAACCCTTGCCACCCAAACCAGAGAAGGGCACGGGCCGAGCTACGCGCTCGCTCCCCCCTCAAGACCTCTGGGGCAGGGCAAACCCTTGCCACCCAAACCAGAGAAGGGCACGGGCCGGGCTACGTCTTCGCTCCATCCTCGAGACCTCTGGGGCAGGGCCAACTCTCGCCACCCAAACCAGAGAAGGGCACGGGCCGTGCTACGGTCTCGCTTCCCCCCTAAAGACCTCTGGGGCAGGGCCAATCCTCGCCACCCAAACCAGAGAAGGGCACGGGCCGGGCTACGCGCTCCCTCCCCCCAAGACCTCTGGGGCAGGGCCAACCCTCGCCACACCAAACCAGATAAGGAAACGGGCTGGGCTACGTGTTCGCTCCCCCCTCAAGACCTCTGGGGCAGGGCCTACCCTCGCCACACAAACCAGAGAAGGGCACGGGCCGGGCTACGCGCTCGCTCCCCCACTCAAGACCTCTGGGGCAGGGCCAACCCTCGCCACCTAAACTAGGGAAGGGCACGGGCTGGGCTAGGCGCTCGCTCCCCCCTCAAGACCTCTGGGGCAGGGCCAACCCTCGCCACCCAAACCAGAGACGGGCACGGGCCGGGCTACGCGCTTGTTCCCCCCTCAAGACCTCTGGGGTAGGGCCAACCCTCGCCACCCAAACCAGAGAAGGGCACGGGCCGCGCTACCGTCCGCTCCCCCCTCAAGACCTCTGGGGCAGGGCCAACCCTCGCCACCTAAACTAGAGAAGGGCATGGGCCGAGCTACGCGCTTGCACCCCCCTCAAGACCTCTGGGGCAGGGCCAACCCTCGCCACACCAAACCAGAGAAGGAAACAGGCAGGGATACATGCTCGCTCCCCCCTCAAGACCTCTGGGGCAGGGCCAACCCTCGCCACCCCAAACCAGAGAAGGAAACGGGCATGGATACATGCTCTCTTTCCCCTTAAGACCTCTGGGGCAGGGCCTACCCTTGCCACCCAAACCAGAGATGGGCACGGGTTGGGCTACGCGCTCGCTCCCCCCCTAAGACCTCTGGGGCAGGGCCAACCCTCGCCACCCAAACAAGAGAAGGGCTCGGGCCGGGCTACGCGCTCGCTCCCCCCTAAGACCTCTGGGGCAGGGCTAACCCGTGCCACCCAAACCAGGGACGGGCACAGGCCGTGCTACGCGCTCGCCCCCCTCAAGACCTCAAGGGCAGGGCCAACCCTCGCCACCCAAACCAGAGAAGGGCACGGGCCGGGCTACGGGCACTCTCCCCCATCAAGACCTCTGGGGCAGGGCCAACCCTCGCCACCGAAACCAGAGAAGGGCACGGGCTGTGCTACACGCCTGCTCCCCCCTCAAGACCTCTGGGGCAGGGACAACCCTCGCCACCCAAACCAAAGAAGGGCACGGTCCGAGCTACGCGCTCGCTGCCCCCTCCAGACCTCTGGGGCAGGGCCAACCCTCGCCACCCAAACCAGAGAAGGGCACGGATCGAGCTACATGCTCGCTCCCCCCTCAAGACCTCTGGGGCAGGGCCAACCCTCGCCACCCAAACCAGAGAAGGGCACGGGCCGAGCTATGCGCTCGCTCCCCCTTAAAGACCTCTTGGGCAGGGCCAACCCTCGCCACCCAAACCAGAGAAGGACACGGGCCGAGTTACGCGCTCGCTCCTGCCTTCAAGACCTCTGGGGCAGGGCCAACCCTCGCCACCCAAACCAGAGAAGGGCACGGGCCGAGCTAAGCGCTCGCTCCCCCCTCAAGACCTCTCAGGCAGGGCCAACCCTCGTCACCCAAACCAGAGAAGGGCACGGTCCGAGCTACGTGCTCGCTCCCCCCTCAAGACCTCTGGGCCAGTGCCAACCCTCGCCACCCAAACCAGAGAAGGGCACGGGCCGAGCTACGCGCTCGCTCCCCCCTCAAGACCTCTGGGGCAGGGCCAACCCATGCCACCCAAACCAGAGAAGGGCACGGGCCGGGCTACGCCCTCGCTCCATCCTCGAGACCTCTGGGGCAGGGCCAACTCTCGCCACCCAAACCAGAGAAGGGCACGGGCTGTGCTACGTTCTCGCTTCCCCCCTAAAGACCTCTGGGGCAGGGCCAATCCTCGCCACCCAAACCAGAGAAGGGCACGGGCCGGGCTACGCGCTCCCTCCCCCTAAGACCTCTGGGGCAGGGCCAACCCTCGCCACACCAAACCAGATAAGGAAACGGGCAGGGTTACGCTCTCGCTCCCCCCTCAAGACCTCTAGGGCAGCGCCTACCCTCGCCACCCAAACCAGAGAAGGGCACGAGCCGGGCTACGCGCTCGCTCGCCACCAAGATCTCTGGGGCAGGATCAACCCTCGCCACCCAAACCATAGAAGGGCTCGGGCCGGGCTACGCGCTCGCTCCCCCACTCAAGACCTCTGGGGCAGGGCCAACCCTCGCCACCCAAACCAGGGAAGGGCACGGGCCGGGCTATGCGCTCGCCCCCTCTTCAAGACCTCTGGGGCAGGGCCAACCCTCGCCACCCCACCCAGGGAAGGGCACGGGCCGCGCTACGCGCTCGCTCCCCCGTTCAAGACCTCTGGAGTAGGGCAAACCCTTGCCACCCAAACCAAGGAAGGGCACGGGCCGCCCTACGCGCTCGCTCCCGCCCTCAAGACCTCTGGGGCAGGGCCAACCCTCGCCACCCAAACCAAAGAAGGGCACGGGTCGGGCTACGCGCTCGCTCCCCCCCCTCAAGACCACTGGGGCAGGGCCAACCCTCGCCACCCAATCCAGAGAAGGGCACGGGCCGCGCTACGCGCTCGCTCCCCACCTCAAGACCTCTGGGGAAGGGCCAACCCTCGCCACCCAAACCAGAGAAGGGCACGGGTCTGGCTACGCCCTCGTTCCCGCCCCTTAAGACCTCTGGGGCAGGGCCAACCCTCGCCACCCAAACCAGAGAAGGGCACGGGCCGGGCTACGAGCCCGCTCCCCCATCAAGACCTCTAGGGTAGGGCCAACCCTCGCCACCCAAACCAGAGAAGAGCACGGGCTGCGCTACGCGCCTGCTCCCCCTCAAGACCTCTGGGACAGGGCCAACCCTTGCCACCCAAACCAGAGAAGGGCACGCGCCGAGCTACGCGCTTGCTCCCCCCTCAAGACCTCTGGGCAGGGCCAACACTCGCCACCCAAACCAGAGAAGGGCACGGGCCGAGCTACGCGCTCGCTCCCCCCTAAAGACCTCTGGGGCAGGGCCAACCCTCGCCACCCAAACCAGAGAAGGACACGGGACGAGTTACGCGCTCGCTCCCCCCTCAAGACCTGTGGGGCAGGGCCAACCCTTGCCACCCAAACCAGAGAAGGACACGGGCCGAGCTAAGTGCTCGCTCCCCCCTCAAGACCTCTGGGGCAGTGCCAACCCTCGCCACCCAAACCAGAGAAGGGCACGGGCCGAGCTAAGCACTCCCTCCCTCCCTCAAGACCTCTGAGGCAGGGCCAATCCTCACCACCCAAACAAGAGAAGGGCACGGGCCGAGCTACGCGCTCGCTCCCCCCTCAAGACATCTGGGCCAGTGCCAACCCTCGCCACCCAAACCAGAGAAGGGCACGGGCCGAGCTACGCGCTCGCTCCCCCCTCAAGACCTCTGGGGCAGGGCCAACCCTTGCCACCCAAACCAGAGAAGGGCACGGGCCGGGCTACGCCCTCGCTCCATCCTCGAGACCTCTGGGGCGGGGCCAACTCTCGCCACCCAAACCAGAGAAGGGCACGGGCCGAGCGACGCGCTCGCACCCCCCCCCCTCAAGACCTCTGGGGCAGGGTCAACCCTCGCCACCTAAACAAGTGAATGGCTCGGGCCAGGCTACGCGCTCGCACCCCCCCTCAAGACCTCTGCGGCAGGGCCAACCCTCGCCACCCAAACCAGGGACGGGTACGGGCTGGGCTACATGCTCGCTCCCCCTTCAAGACCTCTGGGGCAGGGCCAACCATCGCCACCCAAACCAGATAAGGGCACGGGCCGAGCTACGTGCCTGCTCCCCCCTAAAGACCTCTGGGGCAGGGCCAACCCTCGCCACCCAAACCAGATAAGGGCATGGGCCGAGCTACGCGCTCGCTCCCCCCCTCAAGACCTCTGGGGCAGGGCAAACCCTCGCCACACCAAACCAGAGAAGGAAACGGGCTGGGCTACGCGCTCGCTACCCCCTCAAGACCTCTGGGGCAGGGCCTACCCTCGCCACACAAACCAGAGAAGGGCACGGGCCAGGCTACGTGCTCACTCGCCCCTCAAGACCTCTGGGGCAGGGCCAACCCTCGCCACCAAAACCAGAGAAGGACACGGGCCGAGGTACGCGCTCGCTCCACCCTCAAGACCTCTAGGGCAGGGCCAACCCTCGCCACCCAAACCAGAGAAGGGCACGGGCCGAGCTAAGCGCTCGCTCCCCCCTCAAGACCTCTGGGGCAGGGCCAACCCTCGCCACCCAAACCAGAGAAGGGCACGGGCCGAGCTAAGCGCTCGCTCCCCCTCAAGACCTCTGAGGAAGGGCCAATCCTCGCCACCCAAACAAGAGAAGGGCACGGGCCGAGCTACGCGCTCGCTCCCCCCCTCAAGACCTCTGGGCCAGTGTCAACCCTCGCCACCCAAACCAGAGAAGGGCACGGGCCGAGCTACGCGCTCGCTCCACCCTCAAGACCTCTGGGCAGGGCCAACCCTTGCCACCTAAACCAGAGAAGGGCACGGGCAGGGCTACGCGCTGCTCCCCCCTCAAGACCACTTGGGCTGGGTCAACCCTCGCCACCCAAACCAGAGAAGGGCACGGGCCGGGCTATGCCCTCGCTCCATCCCCGAGACCTCTGGGGCAGGGCCAACTCTCGCCACCCAAACCAGAGAAGGGCACGGGCCGAGCGACGCGCTCGCTCCCCCCTCAAGACCTCTGGGGCAGGGCCAACCCCCGCCACCCAAACCAGGGACGGGTACGGGCTGGGCCACGTGCTCGCTCCCCCCTCAAGACTTCTGGGGCAGGGCCAACCATCGCGACCCAAACCAGAGTAGGGCACGGGCCGAGCTACGCGCCGGCTCCCCCCCTCAAGACCTCTGGGGCAGGGCCAACCCTCGCCACCCAAACCAGATAAGGGCACGGGCCGAGCTACGCGCTCGCTCCCCCCTCAGGACCTCTGGGGCTGGGCAAACCCTCGCCCCACAAACCAGAGAAGGGCATGGGCCAGGCTACGTGCTCGCTCCCCCTCAAGACCTCTGGGGCAGGGCCAACCCTCTCCACCCGAACCAAAGAAGGGCTCGGGCCGGGTTACGCACTCACTCCCCCCTCAAGACCTCTGGGGCAGGACCAACCCTCGCCACCCAAAGCAGAGACGGGCACGGGCCGGGCTACGCGCTCGTTCCCCCCTCAAGACCTCTGGGGCAGGGCCAACCCTCGCCACCTAACCCAGAGAAGGGCACGGGCCGAGCTATGCGCGCGCTCCCCCCCTCAAGACCTCTGGTGCAGGGCCAACCCTCGCCACCCAAACCAGAGAAGGGCACGGGCTGAGCTACGCGTCCGCTACCCCCCTCAAGACCTCTGGGGCAGGGCCAACCCTCGCCACCCAAACCAGAGAAGGGCACGGGCGGGCTACGGGCTTGCTTCCCTGCTCAAGACCTCTGGGGCAGGGCCAACCCTCGCCACCAAACCAGAGAAGGGCACGGGCCGAGCTACCGTCCGCTCCCCCCTCATAACCTCTGGGGCAGGGCCAACCCTCGCCACCCAAACCATAGAAGGGCATGGGCCGAGCTACGCGCTTGCACCCCCCTCAAGACCTCTGGGGCAGGGCCAACCCTCGCCACACCAAACCAGAGAAGGAAACGGGCAGGGATACATGCTCGCTCCCCCTCAAGACCTCTGGGGCAGGGCGAACCCTCGCCACACCAAACCAGAGAAGGAAACGGGCAGGGATACATGCTCGCTCCCCCCTTAAGACCTCTGGGGTAGGGCCTACCCTCGCAAACCCAAACCAGAGATGGGCACGGGCCGGGCTACGCGCTCGCTCCCCCCTCAAGACCTCTAGGGCAGGGCCAATCCTCGCCACCCAAACAAGAGAAGGGCTCGGGCCGAGCTACGCGCTCGCTCCCCCCTAAGACCTCTGGGTCAGGGCTAACCCGTGCCACCCAAACCAGGGACGGGCACAGGCCGTGCTACGCGCTCGCCCCCCCCCCCCTCAAAACCTCAGGGGCAGGGCCAACCCTCGCCACCCAAACCAGAGAAGGGCACGGGCCGGGCTACGGGCCCGCTCCCCCATCAAAACCTCTAGGGCAGGGCCAACCCACGCCACCGAAACCAGAGAAGGGCACGGGCTGCGCTACGCGCCTGCTCCCCCACTCAAGACCTCTGGGGCAGGGCCAACCCTCGCCACCCAAACCAAAGAAGGGCACGGTCCGAGCTACGCGCTCGCTGCCCCCTTCAGACCTCTGGGGCAGGGACAACCCTCGCCACCCAAACCAGAGATGGGCACGGGTCGAACTACGTGCTCTCTCCCCCCTCAAGACCTCTGGGGCAGGGCCAACCCTCGCCACCCAAACCAGAGAAGGGCACGGGCCGAGCTACGCGCTCGCTCCCCCCTAAAGACCTCTTGGGCAGAGCCAACCCTCGCCACCCAAACCAGAGAAGGACACGGGCCTAGTTACGCACTCGCTCCCCCCTCAAGACCTCTGGGGCAGGGCCAACCCTCGCCACCCAAACTAGAGAAGGGCACGGGCCGAGCTAAGAGCTCACTCCCCCCCTCAAGACCTCTGGGGCAGGGCCAACCCTCGCCACCCAAACCAGAGAAAGGCACGGGCCGAGCTACATGCTCGCTCCCCCCTCAAGACCTCTGGGCCAGTGCCAACCCTCGCCACCCAAACCAGAGAAGGGTACGTGACAAGCTACGCGCTCGCTCCCCCCTCAAGACCTCTGGGGCTGGGCCAACCCTTGTCACCCAAACCAGAGTAGGGCACGGGCCGGGCTACGCGCTCGTTCCCCCCCTCAAGACCACTGGGGCTGGGCCAACCATCACCACCCAAACCAGAGAAGGGCACGGGCCGGGCTACGGGCCCGCTCCCCCATCAAGACCTCTAGGGCAGGGTCAACCCTCGCCACCGAAACCAGAGAAGGGCACGGGCTGTGCTACGTGCCTGCTCCCCCCCTCAAGACCTCTGAGGCAGGGCCAACCCTCGCCACCGAAACCAAAGAAGGGCACGGTCCGAGCTACGCGCTCGCTGCCCCCTCTCGACCTCTGGGGCAGGGCCAACCCTCGCCACCAAAACCAGAGAAGGGCACGGGTCGAGCTACGTGCTCGCTCCCCCCTCAAGACCTCTGGGGCAGGGCCAACCCTCGCCACCCAAACCAGAGAAGGGCACGGGCCGAGCTACGCGCTCGCTCCCCCCTAAAGACCTCTTGGGCAGGGCCAACCCTCGCCACCCAAACCAGAGAAGGACACGGGCCGAGTTACGTGCTCGCTCCCCCCACAAGACCTCTGGGGCAGGGCCAACCCTCGCCACCCAAACCAGAGAAGGGCACGGGCCGAGCTACGTGCTCTCTCCCCCCTCCAGACCTTTGGGCCAGTGCCAACCCTCGCAACCCAAACCAGAGAAGGTCACGGGCCGAGCTACGCGCTCGCTCCCCCTTCAAGACCTCTGGGGCAGGGCCAACCCTTGCCACCCAAACCAGAGTAGGGCACGGGCCGGGCTACGCGCTCGTTCCCCCCTCAAGACCACTGGGGCAGGGCCAACCATCGCCGCCCAAACCAGAGAAGGGCACGGGCCGGGCTACGCCCTCGCTCCATCTTCGAGACCTCTGGGGCAGGGCCAACTCTCGCCACCCAAACCAGAGAAGGGCACGGGCCGTGCTACGTTCAAGCTTTCCCCCTAAAGACCTCTGGGGCAGGGCCAATCCTCGCCACCCAAACCAGAGAAGGGCACGGGCCGGGCTACGCGCTCCCTCCCCCCAAGACCTCTGGGGCAGGGCCAACCCTCGCCACACCAAACCAGATAAGGAAACAGGCAGGGTTACGCTCTCGCTCCCCCCCTCAAGACCACTAAGGCAGCGCCTACCCTCGCCACCCAAACCAGAGAAGGGCCCGGGCCGGGCTACGCGCTCGCTCGCCACCAAGACCTCTGGGGCAGGACCAACCCTCTCCACCCAAACCATAGAAGGGCTCGGGCTGGGCTACGCGCTCGCTCCCCCACTCAAGACCTCTGGGGCAGGGCCAACCCTCGCCACCAAAACCAGGGAAGGGCACGGGCCGGGCTATGCGCTCGCTCCCTCTTCAAGACCTCTGGGGCAGGGCCAACCCTCGCCACCCCACCCAGGGAAGGGCACGTGCCGCGCTACGCGCTCGCTCCCCCGTTCAAGACCTCTGGAGTGGGGCAAACCCTCGCCACCCAAACCAAGGAAGGGCACGGGCCGCCCTACGCGCTCGCTCCCCCCTTAAGACCTCTGGGGCAGGGCCAACCCTCGCCACCCCACCCAGGGAAGGGCACGGGCCGCGCTACACGCTCGCTCCCCCCGTTCAAGACCTCTGGAGTGGGGCAAACCCTCGCCACCCAAACCAAGGAAGGGCACGGGCCGCCCTAAGCGCTCGCTCCCCCCTTAAGACCTCTGGGGCAGGGCCAACCCTCGCCACCCAAACCAGCGAAGGGCACGGGTCGGGCTACGCGCTCGCTCACCCCCTCAAGACCACTGGGGCAGGGCCAACCCTCGCCACCCAACCCAGAGAAGGGCACGGGCCGAGCTACACGCTCGCTCCCCACCTCAAGACCTCTGGGGAAGGGCCAACCCTCGCCACCCAAACCAGAGAAGGGCACGGGTCAGGCTACGCCCTCGCTCCCCCCCTCAAGACCTCTGGGGCAGGGCCAACCCTCGCCACCCAAACCAGAGAAGGGCACGGGCCGGGCTACGGGCCCGCTCCCCCATCAAGACCTCTAGGGTTGGGCCAACCCTTGCCACCCAAACCAGAGAAGGGCACGGGCTGCGCTACGCGCCTGCTCCCCCCTCAAGACCTCTGGGACAGGGCCAACCCTCGCCACCCAACCTAGAGAAGGGCACGGGCCGAGCTACGTGCTCGCTGTTGAGTATTGGACTCCCCGGATTTGGTTTTGGATGATGAGCAAACATAAATATATCATGAACTAACAATTTGTGAGCGCAGTATTGGAGATCGTCGCCAAATTCACGAGAACATTCAAAGCGACATCTCAACTCTTCACAAAGCTCGTATTCATGCCTAAAGCTTCGTTGAAGCTCTTGCGCCGTTTTGGAAGTCATGAAGAATTAATTGAAGCTTTGAAGACGGATCGTTAAGGTTTATTTCTTAGTCTTTTAGCTTCGATTTATAGAATGTTAAGCCTTGAGTAATTCTTACATTTCTATCTTCATAACGCTCATGTCGTAGCTCTAGGATCTTAGTAGAAGTCCATTCTAACTTCCCCGAAGCATCGCGCTTCGATTCGGACTTCTAGTGCATGTTAGTTGGTACAAGAACAAGTACTGACCGACTAGATGGTGATCTAGTCGGTCGGCAACTGTTCTTGGACCGACTAGTTTGATTCCTTAATTTCCTATTCAGTACTGTTTACAGTTAGTCGGTCTACGTTGACTCACCGACCGACTAGTTTGTGAACTAGTCGGTCAGTGATGCTTCTTTGACCGACTAGTTGTAACTTACTGTTCATACTAAATTTCTCCTAAGCTACTGTTCATCGCTTAGTCGGTCTAAGAACGTTTGGCGACCCGACTAGTTGTTGATCTAGTCGGTCAACATTTGTTCTTGGACCGACTAAATCATTTGTATTCAGACTATTTGTTTTTGACTCTTAGTCGGTCTAAGTTTACTGACCGACCGACTAGTTGTGAAACTAGTCGGTCAGAAAGTCTTCTTGGACCGACTAGTTATCTAGGTCTGAAATCTTCATCTGTTCACTGTTCACCTCTTAGTCGGTCCATGTTTATTGACTGACCGACTAGTTGATGAACTAGTCGGTCAGTGGTTGTTCTTTGACCGACTAGTCTGCTTCAGATTTAGATCCGTTGGAGTTTTGAAAGCGATGTTTCTCTCTCCCTTTTCTCTTGATCCTTTAAATACCTGAAGGGGTTATTTCAAGGGATCCAAGGCTGCTATTCCAGAGCTCTATTGATTCAAAGAGAAGTTCTTTCAACTCTCATCTTCAAGCTCTCCCATTCTCAAGAATCTCTCCTTCACTCTTATTCTTCAAGAGAGATTCATTGGTTGTGAGCCTTCCAAGCCAAGGGCTTGATTCTAGGTCATCCATCTCATCCCTAGGCTTCCATTGCTGGTCATCTACTTGAAGCTAGGGTTTGGTGACATCCTCTTCCTCAAAATCCATCTTTGCCCTAATTTGGTAAGTATACTCAAGGCATAGGATTTTGTAAGGTAAGAGTTTATTTCATTTCAATCGTATTTGAATTGTGTCTCTCGGTTGTGAGAGAGGTTGTGATCCCGGTTTGTGGGAGTCACATGTCTTTTGTATGATTTGACTTGTGAAGGTTTTTCACAAGTATTTCATAGTGGAAATCTTGAGTTAGGGTTGCTAACTCAAGTATCCGGAGGGGATCCGGGTGGTTGGGACGTAGGATCACCGGGAACAAGTCGGGGAGACTTGGGTGGATCCGAACCCATTAATCCATTGTGTTTGCGTTTGTTTTAATTCTTGTTGATAGTTGTTTAATTCCGCATTGTCGTTTGTTTCTTGCACAATAATTAGGAATAACTATCTTGATTATTTTAAGTACTATTCACCCCCCTCTAGTACGTGTGCAGTAGCTTCCCAGGGCACTACAATTGGTATCAGAGCCAAGGTTAAAGCTACATGTTCAAAGCTATGACGAACAACGACTACAACGTCTTCAAGAACCGCGATGGAGCTTCTTCAGTTATGGAAGGACTATCCTCCGTCAGGCCTCCACACTTCAACGGTACCAACTACGTGTACTGGAAATGCCGGATGCAGATTTTCCTCCGGAGCGCTTCACTATGGAGAGCCACCATGACGGAGTATGTCGAGCCTTCCGAAGAAGATTTCGCGAAGTGGACTCCCGCGGAGGTCGCCGCGGAAGTAGCAAATGCCAAGGCAATGAATGCCTTGAATTGTGCGTTGGAGCCCGAGGACTTCAACAAGATATGCACATGTAAGAGTGCATATCAAATATGGAACCAACTCCTCATATTGCACGAAGGATCAAGTACGGTAAAAGATTCTAAACTCGTCGTTGCTAATAAAGAATTTGAGTTGTTTCATATGGAGCAGGGCGAAACCATGAAGGAATATTACGCTCGCTTCATGGATATATCAAACGACTTGGAAGCTCTTGGGAAGACCTATACCCAAAAGGATAAAGTCGCGAAGATTATCGACGGTCTTCCATCATGTTGGGAAAAGCGTATCTACGCCATCGAGGAAGGTAATGACATGAATAAATATACCGTCGTACAACTAATGGGTACCTTGTTGTCTTACGAGGTACGCAAGGATAGTAAGATCCGAATGAAGGAAAATATGAAGGCGTACTTGAAGCAAGACGAGCCAAAGAAAAAGGCAATTGCATTCAAGGCCGCTCCATCTACCGATGATGAAGATTCGGAAGAAGAAGAGGACGAAGAATTGGACGTGGAAGCTTTGGCCAATATGGCAAAGAAATTCATCCGATTCTTCCGACAAGGTAAGTTGAATCGTAAATCTAAATTTATCTCGACTAATGTTTCTACTCCCGTGTGTTACAAATGCAATAAGCCAGGACATATCAAGCCGGATTGTCCTCTCTACAAACACAAGGGGAAGTGGAAGGCATCCAAGCACGACAAGTCAAGAAAGCACAAGAAAGGACTTATCGGGACATTCACCGACTCTGAGGACTCCTCTAGTGGAGAGTCGGATGATGAACGTGTGGAGAAAGCACACACGTGCTTCATGGGAAGAGAGGATCGTGATGAAGACACATCCTCCGATGAAAGCGAGGATGGAAGCGAGGATGAAGGCGGAGAGGTAACCAATGATGAACTTAGAATAGCCAATGAACAACTATGGAATAAGTTTTCTAATATGGCTACTAAGTTTATGAAGACTAAAAATGAATTAGATAGTCTTAAAAACTCGCCTAAGCCTTTCATCGTCAACAACGACACCGTTGTTGATGGGTTGAGAAATGAGATTGAAAATCTCAAGTCTCAACTTGAGCATGTTCATGTCGAGGATTCGGATGAACATGTGATAGCGGATTTGACGTCTCAAATCTCATCTTTGAGTATTGAGAATAAAAATCTCAAGTCACGTGTTTGTGCACTCGCATCGCAAGTATCCACTTTGGATGCTTCTTTGCATTCTCTCACCGAGAAGCATGAGAGCACATTAGGCCGAATTCATGAATTCAACAAAGGTAAGGGCAAGTTGGATGATATCCTAAATGACTTACTTCCGGCCAATCATCACATTGGTTTGGGGTATAAGATGGGAGAGTCATCCAAATCGTTCGCCACCTTTGTTAGGCCATCTTCCGATGCTTCTACTAGTGGAAGTAAACACGTCATGGGTAGATCTTCTACCAATGGTGCTTCCGCTAGGAACACGCCCCCATTTGGAAAGAAACCCACTTTGGGTGGACCTCCAAAGAAGGGTCATGCTTACATGTATACCATGCCACGTAGGAATACACAACCTACCCCACATGTTAGCACAAATGATGATTTTTATGCTCCGCACCCACGAGCACGTGCACACCTTGTGAGACACACTCATGCACGTGTTCCTCCACATTCATATGTTCATTGTCATTCTCATATGAATAATTATCATCATGCACCATTGCATCGAATTCCATATGCTTACCCACGACATGCATCACATAGAAATCAACAACATATGCATGTTCCCAATAGGGTTAGGACTCCCAAGACATACACCATTTAGGGTCCGAAGAACACAAGCATGCATAATAAGAATTTGTATGTGAAATCGTTTATTAATGATGTTATTTTGAATGATAATTATGTTGGGAAATCAAGTTCTTCGTGGACTTGGTTTCCGAAGGGTTAGTTTCCTTTGACCCTTCATTGCTTGGTACCATAAGTTCTATTTCATTTTTTTTATGGGTACCAAAGCAATTGTGGTAAGAATGGGTTACATTTATTTTGAATTTAGTTCTCTAAATTTATTGCCTAACCCGTTGGATCCAAATAGATTTTTTTTTGGATACCAAAATAATATTCTCTAGGTTAACTTCACCATGGGATACCAACCCTACCAACTCCGTGATTTGCAAGGATTTTCATTCAAATGGAGTTGTTGGTGCTTAAGTGATGCACCAAAGTAGGGGGAGCTTAATGTTGTAAGTATGTTCATACTTTAGATTCATATTGGTATCCATTGGTAGAATATATTATGATTGGTATCATTTTGCTACATTTGGTATGCACATCGGATTATTTTTGTCTCTGATGTTGATTTCGTCGGTCGACGATTTTATGGATTTAATAGAATTCTTTCTATGGAAACATAGAATTGTTTTCCATGCATTCTATTGATTTTGGAGAGTATGTTCCAAAACTCAATAAGTGAAATTGATTTGAGTTTTGATGATTTCGGATTTCGTTTTTCGCCTATGGAGTGATGATTTCGTATTTCGATTTTCGCCTATGGCTTGGTGATTTCGTTTTCCGATTTTCGCCGATGAGTTTATGATTTCGGATTTCGTATTTCGCCTATGGATTGATGATTTCGTATTTCGATTTTCGCCTATGGCTTGGTGATTTCGTTTTCCGATTTTTACCGATGATTTTATGATTTCGGTTTCCGATTTTCGACTTTGGTCTCCTTGACACGCTTTGCATTTATTCGGTATTTTGAATTTGATATTTTGCATTGGTGTTATTTTGGGCTTTGGTCGTATTCTTAGACTCCCATGCTTAATGAATTATTCGGCCATGATCTATTCTTTTTATTTTCCTCCCGCTCTTTTTGGATTATGCCAAAGGGGGAGAGATATATAATAATGGTAATGGCATGTGCTAAATGATAATTTACCATGAATCTAATTTGATATGTTAGATTCAGGGGGAGTTAAGATATAAAAATGGATTACAAATCCTAAATCTCAAATATTGGATTTGAATTTTTACTTTCCTCGTCTGCTTGATGTATATGCTTATTATTTCATATGGAACTAATGTGTCATCAATGCAGGGGGAGTAAGTATATTCCATTTAGTTCATTATTTTTGGATTATTATTTATGTTGGTTTGTCATCACCAAAAAGGGGGAGAATGTTGAGTATTGGACTCCCCGGATTTGGTTTTGGATGATGAGCAAACATAAATATATCATGAACTAACAATTTGTGAGCGCAGTATTGGAGATCGTCGCCAAATTCACGAGAACATTCAAAGCGACATCTCAACTCTTCACAAAGCTCGTATTCATGCCTAAAGCTTCGTTGAAGCTCTTGCGCCGTTTTGGAAGTCATGAAGAATTAATTGAAGCTTTGAAGACGGATCGTTAAGGTTTATTTCTTAGTCTTTTAGCTTCGATTTATAGAATGTTAAGCCTTGAGTAATTCTTACATTTCTATCTTCATAACGCTCATGTCGTAGCTCGAGGATCTTAGTAGAAGTCCATTCTAACTTCCCCGAAGCATCGCGCTTCGATTCGGACTTCTAGTGCATGTTAGTTGGTACAAGAACAAGTACTGACCGACTAGATGGTGATTTAGTCGGTCGGCAACTGTTCTTGGACCGACTAGTTTGATTCCTTAATTTCCTGTTCAGTACTGTTTACAGTTAGTCGGTCTACGTTGACTCACCGACCGACTAGTTTGTGAACTAGTCGGTCAGTGATGCTTCTTTGACCGACTAGTTGTAACTTACTGTTCATACTAAATTTCTCCTAAGCTACTGTTCATCGCTTAGTCGGTCTAAGAACGTTTGGCGACCGACTAGTTGTTGATCTAGTCGGTCAACATTTGTTCTTGGACCGACTAAATCATTTGTATTCAGACTATTTGTTTTTGACTCTTAGTCGGTCTAAGTTTACTTACCGACCGACTAGTTGTGAAACTAGTCGGTCAGAAAGTCTTCTTGGACCGACTAGTTATCTAGGTCTGAAATCTTCATCTGTTCACTGTTCACCTCTTAGTCGGTCCATGTTGATTGACTGACCGACTAGTTGATGAACTAGTCGGTCAGTGGTTGTTCTTTGACCGACTAGTCTGCTTCAGATTTAGATCCGTTGGAGTTTTGAAAGCGACGTTTCTCTCTCCCTTTTCTCTTGATCCTTTAAATACCTGAAGGGGTTATTTCAAGGGATCCAAGGCTGCTATTCCAGAGCTCTATTGATTCAAAGAGAAGTTCTTTCAACTCTCATCTTCAAGCTCTCCCATTCTCAAGAATCTCTCCTTCACTCTTATTCTTCAAGAGAGATTCATTGGTTGTGAGCCTTCCAAGCCAAGGGCTTGATTCTATGTCATCCATCTCATCCCTAGGCTTCCATTGCTGGTCATCTACTTGAAGCTAGGGTTTGGTGACATCCTCTTCCTCAAAATCCATCTTTGCCCTAATTTGGTAAGTATACTCAAGGCATAGGATTTTGTAAGGTAAGAGTTTATTTCATTTCAATCGTATTTGAATTGTGTCTCTCGGTTGTGAGAGAGATTGTGATCCCGGTTTGTGGGAGTCACATGTCTTTTGTATGATTTGACTTGTGAAGGTTTTTCACAAGTATTTCATAGTGGAAATCTTGAGTTAGGGTTGCTAACTCAAGTATCCGGAGGGGATCCGGGTGGTTGGGACGTAGGATCACCGGGAACAAGTCGGGGAGACTTGGGTGGATCCGAACCCATTAATCCATTGTGTTTGCGTTTGTTTTAATTCTTGTTGATAGTTGTTTAATTCCGCATTGTCGTTTGTTTCTTGCACAATAATTAGGAATAACTATCTTGATTATTTTAAGTACTATTCACCCCCCCTCTAGTATGTGTGCAGTAGCTTCCCAGGGCACTACACTCGCCCCCCCCTCAAGACCTCTGGGGCAGGGCCAACCCTCGCCACCCAAACCAGAGAAGGGCACGGGCCGAGCTACGCGCTCGTTCCCCCCTAAAGACCTCTGGGGCTGGGCCAACCCTCGCCACCCAAACCAGAGAAGGACACGGGACGAGTTACGTGCTCGCTCCCCCCCTCAAGACCTCTGGGGCAGGGCCAACCCTGGCCACCCAAACCAGAGAAGGGCACGGGCCGAGCTAAGCGCTCGCTCCCCCCTCAAGACCTCTGGGGCAGGGCCAACCCTCGCCACCCAAACCAAAGAAGGGCACGGGCCGAGCTAAGCGCTCGCTCCCTCCCTCAAGACCTCTGGGGCAGGGCCAATCCTCGCCACCCAAACAAGAGAAGGGCACGGGCCGAGCTACGTGCTCGCTCCCCCCTCAAGACCTCTGGGCCAGTGCCAACCCTCGCCACCCAAACCAGAGAAGGGCACGGGCCGAGCTACGCGCTCGGTCCCCCCTCAAGACCTCTGGGGCAGGGCCAACCCTTGCCACCCAAACCAGAGAAGGGCACTGGCCGGGCTACGTTCTCGTTCCCCCCTCAAGACCACTGGGGCTGGGCCAACCCTCGCCACCCAAACCAGAGAAGGGCACGGGCCGGGCTACGCCCTCGCTCCATCCTCGAGACCTCTGGGGCAGGGCCAACTCTCGCCACCCAAACCAGAGAAGGGCAAGGGCCGCGCGACGCGCTCGTACCCCCCCTCAAGACCTCTGGGGCAGGGCCAACCCTCACCACCCAAACAAGAGAAGGGCTCGGGCCGGGCTACGTGCTCGCACCCCACCTCAAGACCTCTGGGGCAGGGCCAACCCTCGCCACCCAAACCAGGGACGGGTAAGGGCTGGGCTACGTGCTCGCTCCCCCCTCAAGACCTCTGGGGCAGGGCCAACCCTCGCCACCCAAACCAGAGAAGGGCACGGGGCGTGCTACGCGCCTGCTCCCCCCTCAAGACCTCTGGGGTAGGGCCAACCCTCGCCACCCAAACCAGATAAGGGCATGGGCCGAGCTACGCGCTCGCTCCCCCCTCAAGACCTCTGGGGCAGGGCAAAACCTCGCCACACCAAACCAGAGAAGGAAACGGGCAGGGCTACGCGCTCGCTCCCCCCTCAAGACCTCTGGGGTAGGGCCTACCCTCGTCACACAAACCAGAGAAGGGCACAGGCCAGGCTACGTGCTCGCTCCCCCCTCAAGACCTCTGGGGCAGGGCCAACCCTCACCACCCAAACCAGAGAAGGACACGGGCCGAGGTACGCGCTCGCTCCACCCTCAAGACCTCTAGGGCGGGGCCAACCCTCGCCACCCAAACCAGAGAAGGGCACGGGCCGAGCTAAGCGCTCGCTCCACCTCAAGACCTCTGGGGCAGGGCCAACCCTCGCCACCCAAACCAGAGAAGGGCACGGGCCGAGCTAAGCGCTCGCTCCCCCCTCAAGACCTCTGAGGCAGGGCCAATCCTCACCACCCAAACAAGAGAAGGGCACGGGCCGAGCTACGCGCTCGCTCCCCCCTCTAGACCTCTGGGCCAGTGCCAACCCTCGCCACCCAAACCAGAGAAGGGCACGGGCCGAGCTACACACTCGCTTTCCCCTAAAGACCTCTGGGGCAGGGCCAACCATCGCCACCCAAACCAGAGAAGGGCACGGGCCGGGCTACGCCCTCGCTCCATCCTCGAGACCACTGGGGCAGGGCCAACCCTCTTCATCCAAACCAGAGAAGGGCACGGGCCAGGCTACGCCCTCGCTCCATCCTCGAGACCACTGGGGCAGGGCCAACCCTCGCCACCCAACCCAGAGAAGGGCACGTGCCGAGCTACGCGCTCGCTCCCCACCTCAAGACCTCTGGGGAAGGGCCAACCCTCGCCACCCAAACCAGAGAAGGGCACGGGTCAGGCTACACCCTCGCTCCCACCCCTCAAGACCTCTGGGGCAGGGCCAAACCTCGCCACCCAAACCAGAGAAGGGCACGGGCCGGGCTACGGGCCCGCTTCCCCATCAAGACCTCTGGGGTAGGGCCAACCCTCGCCACCCAAACCAGAGAAGGGCACGGGCTGCGCTACGCGCCTGCTCCCCCTCAAGACCACTGGGACAGGGCCAACCCTCGCCACCCAAACCAGTGAAGGGCACGGGCCAAGCTACACGCTCGCTCCCCCCTCAAGACCTCTGGGGCAGGGCCAACCCTCGCCACCCAAACCAGAGAAGGGCACGGGCCGAGCTACGCGCTCGCTCCCCCCTAAAGACCTCTGGGGCAGGGCCAACCCTGTAACGACTGCTTTTCATGTATCTGGATTTATTATAATATAATATGTGTTTTGGTGAATTTTCTCCTCATGTGTGGTTTTCGTCTCCGTAGCTGTCATTTTCGATCGATTCGTCGTATTTTCTCGTTTCTTCCTTAGGATCGTCGATTTCGAAGTATGTCATTCGTGACGGACTTCACAACGGTCGTATCTTACTATTAGATCAAGCCTAGGAGTCTTAGGAATCGATCCCGGGGCCCCGCGCTCCGTATCGGAACTTTTGGTGCTTATTAGCCGGTATAAGAAGGGGCACCGACCGACTAGAAGACGATCCAGTCGGTCAGAAATCCTTCTTGGACCGACTAGTTGGCTTTCTAAATTTCTCAGGAGTTACTGTTTATCGTTAGTCGGCCTAAGAACGTTGGTTGACCGACTAGGTTGCAAACTAGTCGGTCGGCAATGCTTCTTTCACCGACTAACTCATCATCTAAAATTTAGTATCAATACTGTTCACTCTTAGTCGGTCTAAGAACGTTCATCGACCGACTAGATGTTAAACTAGTCGGTCAGTATTTGTTCATGGACCGACTAATTCTAAATCCTATTTTCGTTCAGAAGTTACTGTTTACACTTAGTCGGTCTGCGTTGGTCGACCAACCGACTAGTTGCTAAACTAGTCGGTCAGTGGTTGCTCTTTGACCGACTAACCTGTGTTAAACCCCTAATTTCTGGGCAGCCGCCAGCCCAACCTATTTATACTCCTCCCAAACGATTTCATCTTCCTCCACTCGACCCTAAACCCTAAAATCTCCCCCATTGAGCCCCCATCTTCCTCCAAGCCCTATCCCTTCATCCCAAGCCCTAAATCCCTCATCCAAACCATCCATCCACTCTTTCCACCTCTCATCTTCCCCAAAATCTCACCAAATCCCCAAAAACCCTAATTCTCCAAACTTCTCCAATCTTTTCCAGATCTGATCCTAGGGTTCTCTGGAGTGTTTCTTCCGCCTCCTCTCGGTAAGAAATCGATCCCTTGGTGTTTTTATAACCTATTTGTATTTTTATGATACCCTAATAAATTTCATGTTGTTTGTTGATTGTTCCCCTATAACAGCGATTTCCCCGTAGATTAGCATCCGTGTGACGAAGTGGTCGTCATCCCCGGTGCTAGGCAAGTGAAACTTGCCACTTAGGGTTTAGGCCATGTTTTAGGCCATTTGCTTGTTGTAGGCGTAAAAGAGGCTAGGCGACGAAATGGTACTCGCCTAGGCGCAAATTTGGGGAACTAGCTTGACAACGAAGCTAGTTCCGACATATATCATGTTGCACAATTACCATGTCATGTTTACTTTCCATTAACGGCACACGAATAAATTGTCATGTCATCGCATTCTTTAAGTGTTGCTGTGATTGCGTAGCTTCGCTACAATGCTTGTGTTCCTGGCTCGTGTTCCAGAAGCGAGCCCTGTAGTTGGAAACCCCAACGCTCGATATTGAATTGTGAAATAGGAAAACAAGCTCCCGTGCGGGGCAACCCTGGCTCACTTGCTGGGCTCATGTGCAGGGACCCTGGCTTGTTTACGTGTGGGATGGGGTAAGAGTTAAGCGGTCATTCAACTGGGAGTCTGCCTGATCCGCAACTGCAGTTGTAAGGCGTAAACTCTGGGTTTTGGGG
Organism: Scilla litardierei; assembly: GCA_030789695.1. Taxonomy (NCBI): domain Eukaryota; kingdom Viridiplantae; phylum Streptophyta; class Magnoliopsida; order Asparagales; family Asparagaceae; genus Scilla; species Scilla litardierei. Next base: position 218,164,637 of record CM061141.1, on the reverse strand, counting down.
TAGTTGTTAAGCGGCCACTCAGCGTGAATGTGAAACCGTTCAGCTGTAAGGCGTAAACATCTACAAACAACGTAAAACGTGAATAGTGAATTGATTGAGATTGATAGTAGCTTGGCTACTCTTGTCTTGTCCCGATGATTGTTCTCTTGTGCAAATTGTCTTGCCATGTCTTGCTTGTGCACTCATGTTATAACTGCCATGTCATGCATACTATAACTGCTAGGTTGCTAGTTGCCTTACTTTCAGTTTCCTTGCCCAAGTCTTTTAGACTTGCTGACATGTGCCCCTTTACTCTTTTGGGTGACACATGTTAGATCCCGAGCCTGAGTACCTTGTTGAGGACGAGGTGTTTGCTGACGCCGAGCCCGAGCTTGTGTTTGACGGGGAGTATGTGGACACTGGGTACCAGTCCTAGTGTCTCCGTTGTGTTTTACTTTTGTTTAGACAGTTGCTTTGTTGTCGGTGCGTAGCACCTATACTTTGTTATGTTGATGCTTTTGTTGGCCTTGTTCTGGGCCTTTAGACTCTTTCTTTTAGCCTGGTGGCTTTTCTGGATGTTGGACTTATTTTTCATGTTGGACAATTTATGAGATGTGAGATTTTATTTCAGTCTCTCCTATTATTATTATTGTTGTTCCGTTGTGGTTACAGGGACCTGCTTATGTTTTATTGACGCTTATCGGGTTTGGGGCTTCACAGCTCCACTCTCGTGCGGACCTTTTCACGTCTCGCCTCCATTTTAGGGAAGCTGGTCGTGACAGGTTTTGTTGGTGGCCCATGCAGGTCCTTCTGTAACTGCGGTTATCGGAATAACGATAATAATATTAGAATGTCCAATAAACTAAGTTCGACAACCGAGTCATTAAGCTCTGAGTCTAATTTTGGCCCGTTTCTCTGGCGCTAGATGGCTAGAAGACGTCAGACCCGCGCTGGTGGTGGATCTGCTCTGAAGGCTTGCTATTTCTGCGGCAAGACCGGGCACCTCAAGGGGTCGTGCAGAAGCTTTCTAGGTCAGTGTTTGGTTTGTGGTGGTGCTACTCATTCGGCGAAGGATTGTCGGCATGCAAACGGCTGCGGAAGGCGTCAGATGGAGTTTCGCAGCAGCAAGCACCGGAAGCTGGGCCGAGTCGGAAGGTGTGCCATCATTGTGGCAAGATTGGTCATAAGAAGGAACAGTGTCGGAAGCTTTTGGGCCAGTGTCTGGTTTGTGGGGATGCTTCCCATGTTGCGAAGGATTGTCGGCATGCGGGTCCGCTGCGGAGGACACCTGTTACGGCACAGCCATTGCAGCAGCGAGCGTCTGTTCCTGCTAGTCGTGGGGCAGCCCTTGTTCCACAGAGGCAGGCTTTTCGGCAGGCTTTTCCGCTGAGGAGACCGGCTTCCCCGATGGTTGTAGTCGAGGCTGAGACTGTGAATGGGGTTATTGCAGGTAACCCTCAGTCTAGTTACCTTCTTCCTTTTGACAGTCTTGTTTGTTTGAACATGTTTGGTTGCTTGAATATGTTATGCTGCTAGAATGGAGTTTGACTGCTGGGTTGGTTGTTGAGTATGATTTGGGTTTGCACGTTTCTGGCACGAGTCCTCTTGACTCTGGTGCATCAATGTGCATTGCATCCTGGTGCTTCGTGTAGAAGCAATTCTTGATGGCCCCCTTTCTTTCTTAAATATTCAATTCCTTCCTATTCGATCGAGTTAAAATCCCTTCGTAGATTTTGAAGTCTATTGGTTGAAATTTTAATCTCGTGGCTTTTGCTAACCAATATTTCTCGTATTTTGGTTTTAAGAGCTTTGCCACTATTTTGATTACTTTAGAATGTCTTCCAAGATAAGTAGAACTTCAATTATTTTCATATATCAGTTCTAGGTTCATTGAACTCGTACTTTAAGGTCTTGTATAAATCAGTTATTTGGCAAATCCGGGTCCCTCTAAAAAAAGTATTTTAAATGATATTTATTTGGAATTTCTCTTCAGTTTTAAAACTTGTAAGCATTTAGCATGGGCCTAAATTTTCACACTATAGTTGATCGGATTTCATTCTTCGAATTTCAAAATTTTACCGAAATATTATATTAAGCTCTACTGTAAAATATTTTCGGACCTCTCCGTTGTAAATCTTGACTTTTCTGAAGGTATCCCTTCGACTTCCTTTTCATAAGTTTAAATTCGTTGAAATTTTAATATTTATATATTTATACTTCATGCCCCTTCGTCGACTTAAAGATCTCTAAAGCTTTTGTCGAAAATTCGGAATACTAACCCATTGTATTTTGCCAGTCTATACCTTCCGTACCCATGAAAATACCTTGTCCCTTCTTATATAAATTTTATTCTGAACTGTATCTTTATTTTTGCCCAATTCGATTTATAATTTTCCTTATCTCACTTATGCCATACAATTGACTCATCGCGTTTCCTTTAATATACTTTTCCAGTTACACATGATTTCAGCTTTCAACCAACCAAGGATATGTTCGACACTTTCTCTAGTACAATTTTTTGGGAAAATTACGCCTTCATAACTTTCTCACGATCTAGACCTTTCATAATTTGGTTTTAAAGCTTACTACAAATTTTGACAAACCTACTACTAAGTTTTCCGTCCACCACACTTGCTATTAGAATAATTTCTAAACTAAATTGAATTTCGAATGTTTTCATATATCCGTATTAGGCTCATTAGCCCGTATGTTAAGAGCTTTGTGTAAAACGATTTCTTTTGGCAATCCTGGTTACACTAAAAGGGTAGTTTCAATATTGATTACTTGAGCTTTTTCCTGGCTTAAAGACCTGGAAGGTATTTGGCATGAATTTAGAATTCTTTCGTTAATTAAATTTTCGTTTCAAAACTTTTGCCAACATTGCTAAATCACTGCCGTATAATATTTTCTAAAACTACGTCCTTAATGTGCGTATGAACGCTTTACTTCCTTTCATAATGATTTCCGTTAAGTCAATAAATCATTTCCTCTTATTATGTGCATTCAACTCAAACTTATTTCGAACAAGTGATTTTATCGATCCTCAAATATCGTTTATACGAAGGGGAACTCCAACTTTTCAAAATATGACCGTTTTATACTTCTAGTGTTTTGACTTTCGCTATTCACGTATCATTTCCGAAAAACTTATGAGAGTAATGTTTACATCTTTTTCCCCGCCTAAACATCCACAATTATACCTCCGTTCCACTTGATCCATTTACCTCCTTGTCCTCGCCCTACCTGAACCCATTTTTACGATCTTGTTTCGTTACGCCATCTAATCTTGGTTTCCTTCCTTCTGCTTAGTTATTCCACTAGTGTTCGTCGCTATTTACGTCGCGTCAGTTAGTAGTGTGCCCTTAGATTTTTGGTGAGGTTGTCATAGCGCATGTACCTAAGTTGAGTACGTAGGCTTGATAAGTGTACCCCCCCTATAGTGTGATGATGTTTGCATATTGTGTGATATATATACGAACTCAGAGTTATTCATGATGTTATGAAATTGTAAGTGTGATAATAATTATGGATACGTGCGAGGATAGCTATACCACTCTAGGGGCATCTATGTATATAAGATCCTGTATTGGAATGCCTGAATAAAAGTGTATGTAGTTGGGGATACTTAAGATGGTTGAAATAATATGATTGGTGAAACTGTATGTATGCTGGGTGTGACTATAGGTAAATGCTTTCATTAGGGAGAGTATTTTGATTATAGGTGTGCTGATGTTTGTAATAATATCATGGTATATGAAGTGGTTGAAATATGTGATATTACCTGGTTAGATTTTAAGGGTGTTTGACACTTAGATATGTATGTGGTTATGTTGGTAGACGTGTATGCATTAGCTAGTATTGGCATATGTATGGATGCTATGTTATGTGTATGGAATTATTCTGCCATGATTTTGAGTCACACTCAAGCTTGAGTGGGTACACTCTATGTACATTGGTGTATTGTATGTGGTTGGTGTATAGTGATGGATGATGTATGTATAATGTTAGGCTTGTTTGTGTCGGTCATGTTACGCACACGATTGTGGGTGGCTATACCAATATATAGTTATGTGAGTTGGTCTTGTGGTATAAGTTTTCACTAAGGACTTGGTAGCGTGAGTATATGTGCGCTAGCTAAACTAGGTGCGTAGATGTGCTAAGCATATAGTGGTGTGATTGGTATATATATGAATGAAATATTGGCGTGTGTGGGTGTGCACCATGCACGGGTAAGTATGTGATAGTTATAGGAATTGGTGACTGTGGTATGTGTAGTGTGTCGTGATTATAGCTATAGGACTATATATGGAGTGATAATATGGTGAAATGTGTGCATGCATTTGAATGACTATAAATTGTGAAATTATAATGATTGTGAATGTATATTAGGTATAGTGAACTTGTTTTAACAATCGTATGGTGTGATTTCGCATGTTGATTGTTTGGCGCATACTAGGAGATATAGGGACTAGTGTACTCTTATTGTCTTGTCCATAGGTAGTTACCTATACGTGTGGATTCCGATGGTATTTCCTAGTGTGAAATTATTTTCATATAAGTAAAAGAGACTTGGTTATTTTCGTATAGTGTGTAATAAGTGTTTTATAGTTATATAGAATATACTTGCCTATACGAATGATTTGAACGCGTGAGGGGAGTTGTTTGACTATAATAAGTATAAGTGTACTTTGTGCGTGAATATATAATTATTTCCGTGGTGTTAATAATTGACTGCCTAGAGTATATATATAAGCACTTGAAATGAATGTACTTGGTTAAAATTTTGATGCGGTATTGATTGAGGGTAGTTACTAGGGTGACTAGATATAGCTATAGTTCGAAAGTCCGAGGACGGACTTTATTCTAAGGTGGGTAGGATGTAACGACTGCTTTTCATGTATCTGGATTTATTATAATATAATATGTGTTTTGGTGAATTTTCTCCTCATGTGTGGTTTTCGTCTTCGTAGCTTTCATTTTCGATCGATTCGTCGTATTTTCTCGTTTCTTCCTTAGGATCGTCGATTTCGAAGTATGTCATTCGTGACGGACTTCTCAATGGTCGTATCTTACTATTAGATCAAGCCTAGGAGTCTTAGGAATCGATCCCGGGGCCCCGCGCTCCGTATCGGAACTTTTGGTGCTTATTAGCCGGTATAAGAAGGGGCACCGACCGACTAGATGACGATCCAGTCGGTCGGAAATCCTTCTTGGACCGACTAGTTGGCTTTCTAAATTTCTCTGGAGTTACTGTTTATCGTTAGTCTGTCTAAGAACGTTGGTTGACCGACTAGGTTGCAAACTAGTCGGTCGGCAATGCTTCTTTAACCGACTAACTCATCATCTAAAATTTAGTATCAATACTGTTCACTCTTAGTCGGTCTAAGAATGTTCATCGATCGACTAGATGTTAAACTAGTCAGTCAGTATTTGTTCAAGGACCGACTAATTCTAAATCCTATTTTCGTTCAGAAGTTACTGTTTACACTTAGTCGGTCTGCGTTGGTCGACCGACCGACTAGTTGCTAAACTAGTCGGTCAGTGGTTGCTCTTTGACCGACTAACCTGTGTTAAAACCCTAATTTCTGGGCAGCCGCCAGCCCAACCTATTTATACTCCTCCCAAACGATTTCATCTTCCTCCACTCGACCCTAAACCCTAAAATCTCCCCCATTGAGCCCCCATCTTCCTCCAAGCCCTATCCCTTCATCCCAAGCCCTAAATCCCTCATCCAAACCATCCATCCACTCTTTCCACCTCTCATCTTCCCCAAAATCTCACCAAATCCCCAAAAACCCTAATTCTCCAAACTTCTCCAATCTTTTCCAGATCTGATCCTAGGGTTCTCCGGAGAGTTTCTTCCGCCTCCTCTCGGTAAGAAATCGATCCCTTGGTGTTTTTATAACCTATTTGTATTTTTATGAAACCCTAATAAATTTCATGTTGTTTGTTGATTGTTCCCCCATAACAGCGATTTCCCCGTAGATTAGCATCCGTGTGACGAAGTGGTCGTCATCCCCGGTGCTAGGCAAGTGAAACTTGCCACTTAGGGTTTAGGCCATGTTTTAGGCCATTTGCTTGTTGTAGGCGTAAAAGAGGCTAGGCGACGAAATGGTACTCGCCTAGGCGCAAATTTGGGGAACTAGCTTGACAACGAAGCTAGTTCCGACATATATCATGTTGCACAATTACCATGTCATGTTTACTTTCCATTAACGGCACGCGAATAAATTGTCATGTCATCGCATTCTTTAAGTGTTGCTGTGATTGCGTAGCTTCGCTACAATGCTTGTGTTCCTGGCTCGTGTTCCAGAAGCGAGCCCTGTAGTTGGAAACCCCAACGCTCGATATTGAATTGTGAAATAGGAAAACAAGCTCCCATGCGGGGAAACCCTGGCTCACTTGCTGGGCTCATGTGCAGGGACCCTGGCTTGTTTACGTGTGGGATGGGGTAAGAGTTAAGCGGTCATTCAATTGGGAGTCTGCCTGATCCGCAACTGCAGTTGTAAGGCGTAAACTCTGGGTTTTGGGGTAGTTGTTAAGCGGCCACTCAGCGTGAATGTGAAACCGTTCAGCTGTAAGGCGTAAACATCTACAAACAACGTAAAACGTGAATAGTGAATTGATTGAGATTGATAGTAGCTTGGCTACTCTTGTCTTGTCCCGATGATTGTTCTCTTGTACAAATTGTCTTGCCATGTCTTGCTTGTGCACTCATGTTATAACTGCCATGTCATGCATACTATAACTGCTAGGTTGCTAGTTGCCTTACTTTCAGTTTCCTTGCCCAAGTCTTTTAGACTTGCTGACATGTGCCCCTTTACTCTTTTGGGTGACACATGTTAGATCCCGAGCTTGAGTACCTTGTTGAGGACGAGGTGTTTGCTGACGCCGAGCCCGAGCTTGTGTTTGACGGGGAGTACGTGGACACTGGGTACCAGTCCTAGTGTCTCCGTTGTGTTTTACTTTAGTTTAGACAGTTGCTTTGTTGTCGGTGCGTAGCACCTATACTTTGTTATGTTGATGCTTTTGTTGGCCTTGTTCTGGGCCTTTAGACTCTTTCTTTTAGCCTGGTGGCTTTTCTGGATGTTGGACTTATTTTTCATGTTGGACAATTTATGAGATGTGAGATTTTATTTCAGTCTCTCCTATTATTATTATTGTTGTTCCGTTGTGGTTACAGGGACCTGCTTATGTTTTATTGACGCTTATCGGGTTTGGGGCTTCACAGCTCCACTCTCGTGCGGACCTTTTCACGTCTCGCCTCCATTTTAGGGAAGCGGGTCGTGACAAACCCTCGCCACCCAAACAAGAGAAGGACACGTGACGAGTTACGCGCTCGCTCCCCCCCTCAAGACCTTTGGGGCAGGGCCAACCGTTGCCACCCAAACCAGAGAAGGGCACGGGCCGAGCTAAGTGCTCGCTCCCCCCTCAAGACCTCTGGGGCAGTGCCATCCCTCGCCACCCAAACCAGAGAAGGGCACGGGCCGAGCTAAGCGCTCCCTCCCTCCCTCAAGACCTCTGAGGCAGGGCCAATCCTCGCCACCCAAACAAGAGAAGGGCTCGGGCCGGGCTACGCGCTCGCACCCCCCCTCAAGACCTCTGGGGCAGGGCCAACCCTCGCCACCCAAACCAGGGACGGGTACGGGCTGGGCTACGTGCTCGCTCCCCCCTCAAGACCTCTGGGGCAGGGCCAACCATCGCCACCCAAACCAGAGAAGGGCACGGGCCGAGCTACGCGCCTGCTCCCCCCTCAAGACCACTGGGGCAGGGCCAACCCTCGCCACCCAAACCAAATAAGGGCATGGGCCGAGCTACGCGCTCGCTCCCGCCCTCAAGACCTCTGGTGCAGGGCAAACCCTCGCCACACCAAACCAGAGAAGGAAACGGGCAGGGCTACGCGCTCGCTTCCTCCTCAAGACCGCTGGGGCAGGGCCTAGCCTCGCCACACAAACCAGAGAAGGGCACGGGCCAGGCGACGTGCTCGCTCCCCCCTCAAGACCTCTGGGGCAGGGCCAACCCTCACCACCCAAACCAGAGAAGGACACTGGACGAGATACGCGCTCGCTCCACCCTCAAGACCTCTAGGGCAGGGCCAACCCTCGCCACCCAAACCAGAGAAGGGCACGGGCCGAGCTAAGCGCTCGCTCCCCCCTCAAGACCTCTGGGGCAGGGCCAACCCTCGCCACCCAAACCAGAGAAGGGCACGGGCCGAGCTAAGCGCTCGCTCCCCCCTCAAGACCTCTGAGGCAGGGCCAATCCTCGCCACCCAAACAAGAGAAGGGCACGGGCCGAGCTACGCGCTCGCTCCACCCTCAAGACCTCTGGGCAGGGCCAACCCTTGCCACCCAAACCAGAGAAGGGCACGGGCCGGGCTACGCGCTGCTCCCCCCCTCAAGACCACTGGGGCTGGGCCAACCCTCGCCACCCAAACCAGAGAAGGGCACGGGCCGGGCTATGCCCTCGCTCCATCCTCGAGACCTCTGGGGCAGGGCCAACTCTCGCCACCCAAACCAGAGAAGGGCACGGGCCGAGCGACGCGCTCGCTCCCCCCTCCAGACCTCTGGGGCAGGGCCAATCCTCGCCACCCAAACAAGAGAAGGGCTCGGTCTGGGCTACACGCTCGCACCCCCCCTCAAGACCTCTGGGGCAGGGCCAACCCCCGCCACCCAAACCAGGGACGGGTACGGGCTGGGCTACGTGCTCGCTCCCCCCTCAAGACTTCTGGGGCAGGGCCAACCATCGCCACCCAAACCAGAGCAGGGCATGGGCCGAGCTATGCGCCTGCTCCCCCCCTCAAGACCTCTGGGGCAGGGCCAACCCTCGCCACCCAAACCAGATAAGGGCACGGGCCGAGCTACGCGCTCGCTCCACCCCTCAGGACCTCTGGGGCTGGGTAAACCCTCGCCCCACAAACCTGAGAAGGGCACGGGCCCGGCTACGTGCTCGCTCCCCCTCAAGACCTCTGGGGCAGGGCCAACCCTCGCCACCCGAACCAAAGAAGGGCTCGGGCCGGGTTACGTGCTCGCTCCCCCCTCAAGACCTCTGGGGCAGGACCAACCCTCGCCACCCAAACCAGAGACGGGCACGGGCGGGGCTACACGCTCGTTCCCCCCTCAAGACCTCTGGGGCAGGGCCAACCCTCGCCACCCAACCCAGAGAAGGGCACAGGCAGAGCTATGCGCTCGCTCCCCCCCTCAAGACCTCTGGTGCAGGGCCAACCCACGCCACCCAAACCAGAGAAGGGCACGGGCTGAGCTACGAGTCCGCTACCGCCCTCAAGACCTCTGGGGCAGGGCCAACCCTCGCCACCCTAACCAGAGAAGGGCACGGGTCGGGCTACGGGCTCGCTTCCCCGCTCAAGACCTCTGGGGCAGGGCCAACCCTCACCACCCAAACCAGAGAAGGGCACGGGCCGAGCTACCGTCCGCTCCCCCCTCAAGACCTCTGGGGCAGGGCCAACCCTCGCCACCCAAACCAGAGAAGGGCATGGGCCGAGCTACGCGCTTGCACCCCCCTCAAGACCTCTGGGGCAGGGCCAACCCTCGCCACACCAAACCAGAGAAGGAAACGGGCAGGGATACATGCTCGCTCCCCCCTCAAGACCTCTGGGGTAGGGCAAACCCTCGTGACACCAAACCAGAGAAAGAAACGGGCAGGGATACATGCTCGCTCCCCCCGTAAGTCCTCTGGGGCAGGGCCTACCCTCGCCACCCAAACCAGAGATGGGCACGGGCCGGGCTACGCGCTCGCTCCCCCCCTCAAGACCTCTGGGGCAGGGCCAACCCTCGCCACCCAAACAAGAGAAGGGCTCGGGCCGGGCTACGCGCTCGCTCCCCCCTAAGACCTCTGGGGCAGGGCTAACCCATGCCACCCAAACCAGGGATGGGCACAGGCCGTGCTACGCGCTCGCCCCCCCTCAAGACCTCATGGGCAGGGCCAACCCTCGCCACCCAAACCAGAGAAGGGCACGGGACGGGCTACGGGCCCGCTCCCCCATCAAGACCTCAAGGGCAGGGCCAACCCTCACCATCGAAACCAGAGAAGGGCACGGGCTGCGCTACGCGCCTACTCCCCCCCTCAAGACCTCTGGGGCAGGGCCAACCCTCGCCACCCAAACCAAAGAAGGGCACGGTACGAGCTACGAGCTCGCTGCCCCCTCCAGACCTCTGGGGCAGGGCCAACCCTCCCCACCCAAACCAGAGAAGGGCACGGGTCGAGCTACGGGCTCGCTCCCCCCTCAAGACCTCTGGGGCAGGGCCAACCTCGCCACCCAAACCAGAGAAGGGCACGGGCCGAGCTACGCGCTCGCTCCCCCCTAAAGACCTCTTGGGCAGGGCCAACCCTCGCCACCCAAACCAGAGAAGGACACGGGCCGAGTTATGCGCTCGCTCCCCCCTCAAGACCTCTAGGGCAGGAACAACCCTCGCTACCCAAACCAGAGAAGGGCATGGGACGAGCTAAGCGCTCGCTCCCCCCTCAAGACCTCTGGGGCAGGGCCAACCCTCGCCACCCAAACCAGAGAAGGGCACGGGCCGAGCTACGTGCTCGCTCCCCCCTCAAGACCTCTGGGCCAGTGCCAACCCTCGCCACCCAAACCAGAGAAGGGCACGGGCCAAGCTACGCGCTCGCTCCCCCCTCAAGACCTCTGGGGAAGGGCCAACCCTTGCCACCCAAACCAGAGTAGGGCACGGGCCGGGCTACGCGCTCGTTCCCCACCTCAAGACCACTGGGGCTGGGCCAACCATCGCCACCCAAACCAGAGAAGGGCACGGGCCGGGCTACGGGCCCGCTCCCCCATCAAGACCTCTAGGGCAGGGTCAACCCTCGCCACCGAAACCAGAGAAGGGCACGGGCTGCGCTACGCGCCTGCTCCCCCCCTCAAGACCTCTGGGGCAGGGCCAACCCTCGCCACCCAAACCAAAGAAGGGCACGGTCCTAGCTACGCGCTCGCTGCCCCCTCCAGACCTCTGGGGCAGGGCCAACCCTCGCCACCCAAACCAGAGAAGGGCACGGGTCGAGCTACATGCTCGCACCCCCCTCAAGACCTCTGGGGCAGGGCCAACCCTCGCCACCCAAACCAGAGAAGGGCACGGGCCGAGCTACGCGCTCGCTCCCCCTAAAGACCTCTTGGGCAGGGCCAACCCTCGCCACCCAAACCAGGGAAGGACACGGGCCGAGTTACGCGCTCGCTTCCCCCTAAAGACCTCTGGGGCAGGGCCAACCCTTGCCACCCAAACCAGAGAAGGGCACGGGCCGAGCTACGCGCTCGCTCCCCCTAAAGACCTCTTGGGCAGGGCCAACCCTCGCCACCCAAACCAGAGAAGGCCACGGGCCGAGTTACGCGCTCGCTCCCCCCTAAAGACCTCTGGGGCAGGGCCAAACCTCGCCACCCAAACCAGAGAAGGGCACGGGCCGAGCTAAGCGCTCGCACCCCCCTCAAGACCTCTGGGGCAGGGCCAACCCTCGCCTCCCAAACCAGAGAAGGGCACTGGCCGAGCTACGTGCTCGTTCCCCCCTCAAGACCTCTGGGCCAGTGCCAACCCTCGCCACCCAAACCAGAGAAGGGCACGGCCCGAGCTTAGCGCTCGCTCCCCCCTCAAGACCTCTGAGGCAGGGCCAATCCTCGCCACCCAAACAAGAGAAGGGCACGGGCCGAGCTACGCGCTCGCTCCACCCTCAAGACCTCTGGGCAGGGCCAACCCTTGCCACCCAAACCAGAGAAGGGCACGGGCCGGGCTACGCGCTGCTCCCCCCCTCAAGACCACTGGGGCTGGGCCAACCCTCGCCACCCAAACCAGAGAAGGGCACGGGCCGGGCTATGCCCTCGCTCCATCCTCGAGACCTCTGGGGCAGGGCCAACTCTCGCCACCCAAACCAGAGAAGGGCACGGGCCGAGCGACGCGCTCGCTCCCCCCTCCAGACCTCTGGGGCAGGGCCAATCCTCGCCACCCAAACAAGAGAAGGGCTCGGTCTGGGCTACACGCTCGCACCCCCCCTCAAGACCTCTGGGGCAGGGCCAACCCCCGCCACCCAAACCAGGGACGGGTACGGGCTGGGCTACGTGCTCGCTCCCCCCTCAAGACTTCTGGGGCAGGGCCAACCATCGCCACCCAAACCAGAGCAGGGCACGGGCTGAGCTACGCGCCTGCTCCCCCCCTCAAGACCTCTGGGGCAGGGCCAACCCTCGCCACCCAAACCAGATAAGGGCACGGGCCGAGCTACGAGCTCGCTCCACCCCTCAGGACCTCTGGGGCTGGGTAAACCCTTGCCCCACAAACCTGAGAAGAGCACGGGCCCGGCTACGTGCTCGCTCCCCCTCAAGACCTCTGGGGCAGGGCCAACCCTCGCCACCCGAACCAAAGAAGGGCTCGGGCCGGGTTACGTGCTCGCTCCCCCCTCAAGACCTCTGGGGCAGGACCAACCCTCGCCACCCAAACCAGAGACGGGCACGGGCCGGGCTACACGCTCGTTCCCCCCTCAAGACCTCTGGGGCAGGGCCAACCCTCGCCACCCAACCCAGAGAAGGGCACGGGCAGAGCTATGCGCCCGCTCCCCCCCTCAAGACCTCTGGTGCAGGGCCAACCCACGCCACCCAAACCAGAGAAGGGCACGGGCTGAGCTACGAGTCCGCTACCGCCCTCAAGACCTCTGGGGCAGGGCCAACCCTCGCCACCCAAACCAGAGAAGGGCACGGGTCGGGCTACGGGCTCGCTTCCCCGCTCAAGACCTCTGGGGCAGGGCCAACCCTCACCACCCAAACCAGAGAAGGGCACGGGCCGAGCTACCGTCCGCTCCCCCCTCAAGACCTCTGGGGCAGGGCCAACCCTCGCCACCCAAACCAGAGAAGGGCATGGGCCGAGCTACGCGCTTGCACCCCCCTCAAGACCTCTGGGGCAGGGCCAACCCTCGCCACACCAAACCAGAGAAGGAAACGGGCAGGGATACATGCTCGCTCCCCCCTCAAGACCTCTGGGGTAGGGCAAACCCTCGCAACACCAAACCAGAGAAGGAAACGGGCAGGGATACATGCTCGCTCCCCCCGTAAGACCTCTGGGGCAGGGCCTACCCTCGCCACCCAAACCAGAGATGGGCACGGGCCGGGCTACGCGCTCGCTCCCCCCCTCAAGACCTCTGGGGCAGGGCCAACCCTCGCCACCCAAACAAGAGAAGGGCTCGGGCTGGGCTACGCGCTCGCTCCCCCCTAAGACCTCTGGGGCAGGGCTAACCCATGCCACCCAAACCAGGGATGGGCACAGGCCGTGCTACGCGCTCGCCCCCCCTCAAGACCTCATGGGCAGGGCCAACCCTCGCCACCCAAACCAGAGAAGGGCACGGGACGGGCTACGGGCCCGCTCCCCCATCAAGACCTCAAGGGCAGGGCCAACCCTCACCATCGAAACCAGAGAAGGGCACGGGCTGCGCTACGCGCCTACTCCCCCCCTCAAGACCTCTGGGGCAGGGACAACCCTCGCCACCCAAACCAAAGAAGGGCACGGTCCGAGCTACGAGCTCGCTGCCCCCTCCAGACCTCTGGGGTAGGGCCAACCCTCACCACCCAAACCAGAGAAGGGCACGGGTCGAGCTACGTGCTCGCTCCCCCCTCAAGACCTCTGGGGCAGGGCCAACCTCGCCACCCAAACCAGAGAAGGGCACGGGCCGAGCTACGCGCTCGCTCCCCCCTAAAGACCTCTTGGGCAGGGCCAACCCTCGCCACCCAAACCAGAGAAGGACACGGGCCGAGTTATGCGCTCGCTCCCCCCTCAAGACCTCTAGGGCAGGAACAACCCTCGCTACCCAAACCAGAGAAGGGCATGGGACGAGCTAAGCATTCGCTCCCCCCTCAAGACCTCTGGGGCAGGGCCAACCCTCGCCACCCAAACCAGAGAAGGGCACGGGCCGAGCTACGTGCTCGCTCCCCCCTCAAGACCTCTGGGCCAGTGCCAACCCTCGCCACCCAAACCAGAGAAGGGCACGGGCCAAGCTACGCGCTCCCTCCCCCCTCAAGACCTCTGGGGAAGGGCCAACCCTTGCCACCCAAACCAGAGTAGGGCACGGGCCGGGCTACGCGCTCGTTCCCCACCTCAAGACCACTGGGGCTGGGCCAACCATTGCCACCCAAACCAGAGAAGGGCACGGGCCGGGCTACGGGCCCGCTCCCCCATCAAGACCTCTAGGGCAGGGTCAACCCTCGCCACCGAAACCATAGAAGGGCACGGGCTGCGCTACGCGCCTGCTCCCCCCCTCAAGACCTCTGGGGCAGGGCCAACCCTCGCCACCCAAACCAAAGAAGGGCACGGTCCTAGCTACGCGCTCGCTGCCCCCTCCAGACCTCTGGGGCAGGGCCAACCCTCGCCACCCAAACCAGAGAAGGGCACGGGTCGAGCTACATGCTCGCACCCCCCTCAAGACCTCTGGGGCAGGGCCAACCCTCGCCACCCAAACCAGAGAAGGGCACGGGCCGAGCTACGCGCTCGCTCCCCCTAAAGACCTCTTGGGTAGGGCCAACCCTCGCCACCCAAACCAGGGAAGGACACGGGCCGAGTTACGCGCTCGCTTCCCCCTAAAGACCTCTGGGGCAGGGCCAACCCTTGCCACCCAAACCAGAGAAGGGCACGGGCCGAGCTACGCGCTCGCTCCCCCTAAAGACCTCTTGGGCAGGGCAACCCTCGCCACCCAAACCAGAGAATGCCACGGGCCGAGTTACGTGCTCGCTCCCCCCTAAAGACCTCTGGGGCAGGGCCAAACCTCGCCACCCAAACCAAAGAAGGGCACGGGCCGAGCTAAGCGCTCGCTCCCCCCTCAAGACCTCTGGGGCAGGGCCAACCCTCGCCACCCAAACCAGAGAAGGGCACTGGCCGAGCTACGTGCTCGTTCCCCCCTCAAGACCTCTGGGCCAGTGCCAACCCTCGCCACCCAAACTAGAGAAGGGCACGGCCCGAGCTACGTGCTCGCTCCCCCCTCAAGACCTCTGGGGTAGGGCCAACCCTTGCCACCCAAACCAGAGTAGGGTACGGGCCGGGCTACGCGCTCGTTTCCCCCTAAAGACCACTGGGGCTGGGCCAACCATCGCCACCCAAACCAGAGAAGGGCACGGGCCGGGCTACCCCCTCGCTCCATCCTCGAGACCTCTGGGGCAGGGAAAACTCTCGCCACCCAAACCAGAGAAGGGCACGAGCCGTGCTACGTTCCCACTTCCCCCCTAAAGACCTCTAGGGCAGGGCCAATCATCGCCACCCAAACCAGATAAGGGCACGGGCCGAGCTACGCGCTCCCTCCCCCCAAGACCTCTGGGGCAGGGCCAACCCTAGCCACACCAAACCAGATAAGGAAACGGGCAGGGTTACGCTCTCGCTCCCCCCCTCAAGACCACTAGGGCAGCGCCTACCCTCGCCACCCAAACCAGAGAAGGGCACGGGCCGGGCTACGCGCTCGCTCGCCACCAAGACCTCTGGGGCAGGACCAACCCTCGCCACCCAAACCATAGAAGGGCTTGGGCCGGGCTACGCGCTCGCTCCCCCACTCAAGACCTCTGTGGCAGGGCCAACCCTCGCCACCCAAACCAGTGAAGGGCACGGGCCGGGATATGCGCTCGCTCCCTCTTCATGACCTATGGGGCAGGGCCAACCCTCGCCACCCCACCCAGGGAAGGGCACGGGCCACGCTACGCGCTCGGTCCCCCGTTCAAGACCTCTGGAGTGGGGCAAACCCTCGCCACCTAAACCAAGGAAGGGCGCAGGCCGCCCTACGCGCTCGCTCCCCCCCTCAAGACCTCTGGGGCAGGGCCAACCCTCGCCACCCAAACCAGAGAAGGGCACGGGTCGGGCTACGCGCTCGCTCACCCCCTCAAGACCACTGGGGCAGGTCCAACCCTCGCCACCCAACCCAGAGAAGGGCACGGGCCGAGCTACGCGATCGCTCCCCACCTCAAGACCTCTGGGGAAGGGCCAACCCTCGCCACCCAAACCAGAGAAGGGCACGGGTCAGGCTACGCCCTCGCTCCCCCTCCCTCAAGACCTCTGGGGCAGGGCCAACCCTCGCCACCCAAACCAGAGAAGGGCACGGGCCGGGCTACGGGCCCGCTGCCCCATCAAGACCTCTGGGGTAGGGCCAACCCTCGCCACCCAAACCAGAGAAGGGCACGGGCTGCGCTACGCGCCTGCTCCCCCCTCAAGACCTCTGGGACAGGGCCAACCCTCGCCACCCAAACCAGAGAAGGGCACGGGCCGAGCTACGTGCTCGCTACCCCCTCAAGACCTCTGGGGCAGGGCCAACCCTCGCCACCCAAACCAGAGAAGGGCACGGGCCGAGCTACGCGCTCGCTCCCCCCTAAAGACCTCTGGGGCTGGGCCAACCCTCGCCCCCCAAACCAGAGAAGGACACGGGACGAGTTACGCGCTCGCTCCCCCCCTCAAGACCTCTGGGGCAGGGCCAACCCTTGCCACCCAAACCAGAGAAGGGCACGGGCCGAGCTAAGCGATCGCTCCCCCCTCAAGACCTCTGGGGGATGGCCAACCCTCGCCACCCAAGCCAGAGAAGGGCATGGGCCGAGCTACGCGCTTACACCCCCCTCAAGACCTCTGGGGCTGGGCCAACCTTTGCCATACCAAACCAGAGAAGGAAACGGGCAGGGATACATGCTCGCTCCCCCCTCAAGACCTCTGGGGCAGAGCCAACCCTTGCCACACTAAACCAAAGAAGGAAACGGGCAGGGATACATGCTCGCTCCCCCCTTAAGACCTCTGGGGTAGGGCCTACCCTCTCCACCCAAACCAGAGATGGGCACGGGCTGGGCTAAGCGCTCGCTTCCCCCCTCAAGACCTCTGGGGCAGGGCCAACCCTCGCCACCCAAACCAGAGAAGGGCACGGGCCGGGCTACGCCCTCGCTCCATCCTCGAGACCTCTGGGGCAGGGCCAACTCTCGCCACCCAAACCAGAGAAGGGCACGGGCCGAGCGACGCACTCGCACCCCCCCTCAAGACCTCTGGGGCAGGGCCAACCCTCGCCACCCAAACAAGAGAAGGGCTCGGGCCGGGCTACGCGCTCGCACTTCTCCTCAAGACCTCTGGGGCAGGGCCAACCCTCACCACCCAAACCAGGGATGGGGACGGGCTGGGCTACGTGCTCGCTCCCCCTCAAGACCTCTGGGGCAGGGCCAACCATCGCCACCCAAACCAGAGAAGGGCACGGGCCGAGCTACGCGCCTGGTCCCCCCCTCAAGACCTCTGGGGTAGGGCCAACCCTCGCCACCCAAACCAGATAAGGGCATGGGCCGAGCTACGCGCTTGCTCCCCCCCTCAAGACCTCTGGGGCAGGGCAAACCCTCGCCACACCAAACCAGAGAAGGAAACGGGTAGGGCTACGCGCTCGCTTCCCCCTCAAGACCTCTGGGGCAATGCCTACCCTCGCCACACAAACCAGAGAAGGGCACGGGTCAGGCTACGTGCTCGCTCCCCCCTCAAGACCTCTGGGGCAGGGCCAACCCTCGCCACCCAAACCAGAGAAGGACACGGGCCGAGTTACGCGCTCGCTCCACCCTCAAGACCTCTCGGGCAGGGCCAACCCTCGCCACCCAAACCGGAGAAGGGCACGGGCCGAGCTAAGCGCTCGCTCCCCCCTCAAGACCTCTGGGGCAGGGCCAACCCTCGCCACCCAAACTAGAGAAGGGCACAGGCCGAGCTAAGCGCTCGCTCCCCCCCTCAAGACCTCTGAGGCAGGGCCAATCCTCGCCACCCAAACAAGAGAAGGGCACGGGCCGAGCTAAGCGCTCGCTCCCCCCTCAAGACCTCTGGGCCAGTGCCAACCCTCGCAACCCAAACTAGAGAAGGGCACGGGCCGAGCTACGTGCTCGCTCCACCCTCAAGACCTCTGGGCAGGGCCAACCCTTGCCACCCAAACCAGAGAAGGGCACGGGCCGGGCTACGCGCTCGATCCCCCCCTCAAGACCACTGGGGCTGGGCCAACCCTCGCCACCCAAACCAGAGAAGGGCACGGGCCGGGCTACGCCCTCGCTCCATCCTCGAGACCTCTGGGGCAGGGCCAACTCTCACCACCCAAACCAGAGAAGGGCACGGGCTGAGCGACGCGCTCGCTCCCCCCTCAAGATCTCTGGGGCAGGGCCAACCCTCGCCACCCAAACAAGAGAAGGGATCGGTCCGGGCTACACGCTCGCACCCCCCCTCAAGACCTCTGGGGCAGGGCCAACCCTCGCCACCCAAACCAGGGACAGGTACGGGCTGGGCTACGTGCTCGCTCCCCCCTCAAGACTTCTGGGGCAGGGCCAACCATCGCCACCCAAACCAGAGCCGGGGCACGGGCCGAGCTACGCGCCTGCTCCCCGCCTCAAGACCTCTGGGGCAGGGCCAACCCTCGCCACCCAAACCAGATAAGGGCACGGGCCGAGCTACGTGCTCGCTACCCCCTCAAGACCTCTGGGGCAGGGCCAACCCTCGCCACCCAAACCAGAGAAGGGCACGGGCCGAGCTACGCGCTCGCTCCCCCCTAAACACCTCTGGGGCTGGGCCAACCCTCGCCACCCAAACCAGAGAAGGACACGGGACGAGTTAAGCGCTCGCTCCCCCCCTCAAGACCTCTGGGGCAGGGCCAACCCTTGCCACCCAAACCAGAGAAGGGCACGAGCCGAGCTAAGCACTCGCTCCTCCCTAAAGACCTCTGGGGCAGGGCCAACCCTTGCCACCCAAACCAGAGAAGGCACGGGCCGAGCTATGCGCGCGCTCCCCCCCTCAAGACCTCTGGTACAGGGCCAACCCTCGCCACCCAAACCAGAGAAGGGCACGGGCTGAGCTACGTGTCCGCTAACCCCCTCAAGACCTCTGGGGCAGGGCCAACCCTCGTCACCCAAACCAGAGAAGGGCACGGGTCGGGCTACGAGCACGCTTCCCCGCTCAAGACCTCTGGGGCAGGGCCAACCCTCACCACCCAAACCAGAGAAGGGCACGGGCCGAGCTACCGTCCGCTCCCCCCTCAAGACCTCTGGGGCAGGGCCAACCCTCGCCACACAAGCAAGAGAAGGGCATGGGCCGAGCTACGCGCTTACACCCCCCTCAAGACCTCTGGGGCAGGGCCAACCTTCGCCATACCAAACCAGAGAAGGAAACGGGCAGGGATACATGCTCGCTCCCCCCTCAAGACCTTTGGGGCAGTGCCAACCCTTGCCACACTAAACCAGAGAAGGAAACGGGCAGGGATACATGCTCGCTCCCCCCTTAAGACCTCTGGGGTAGGGCTTACCCTCGCCACCCAAACCAGAGATGGGCACGGGCTGGGCTAAGCGCTCGCTCCCCCCCTCAAGACCTCTGAGGCAGGGCCAATCCTCGCCACCCAAACAAGAGAAGGGCACGGGCCGCGCTACGCGCTCGCTCCCCCCTCAAGACCTCTAGGCCAGTGCCAACCCTCGCCACCCAAACCAGAGAAGGGCACGGGCCGAGCTAAGTGCTCGCTCCACCCTCAAGACCTCTGGGCAGGGCCAACCCTTGCCACCCAAACCAGAGAAGGGCACGAGCCGGGCTACGCGCTCGCTCCCCCCTCAAGACCACTGGGGCTGGGCCAACCCTCGCCACCCAAACCAGAGAAGGACACGGGCCGGGCTACGCCCTCACTCCATCCTCGAGACCACTGGGGCAGGGCCAACTCTCGCCACCCAAACAAGAGAAGGGCACGGACCGAGCGACGCGCTCGCTCCCCCCTCAAGACCTCTGGGGCAGGGCCAACCCTCGCCACCCAAACAAGAGAACGGATCGGTCCGGGCTACACGCTCGCACCCCCCCTCAAGACCTCTGGGGCAGGGCCAACCCTCGCCACCCAAACCAGGGACGGGTACGGGCTGGGATACGTGCTCGCTCCCCCCTCAAGACGTCTGGGGCAGGGCCAACCATCGCCACCCAAACCAGAGCAGGGCACGGGCCGAGCTACGTGCCTGCTCCCCGCCTCAAGACCTCTGGGGCAGGGCCAACCATCGCCACCCAAACCAGATAAGGGCACGGGCCGAGCTAAGTGCTCGCTCCTCCCCTCAAGACCTCTGGGGCAGGGCAAATCGTCGCCCCACAAACCAGAGAAGGGCCCGGGCCAGGCTACGTTCTCGCTCCCCCTCAAGACCTCTGGGGCAGGGCCAACCCTCGCCACCCGAACCAAAGAAGGGCTCGGGCCGGGTTACGTGCTCGCTCCCCCCTCCAGACCTCTGTGGCAGGACCAACCCGTGCCACCCAAACCAGAGACGGGCACGGGACGGGCTACGTGCTCGTTCCCCACTCAAGACCTCTGGGGCAGGGCCAACCCTCGCCACCCAACCCAGAGAAGGGCACGGGCCGGGCTACGGGCCCGCTCCCCCTCAAGACCTCTAGGGCACGGCCAACCCTCGCCACCGAAACCAGAGAAGGGCATGGGATGCGCTACGCCCCTACTCCCCCCTCAAGACCTCTGGGGCAGGGCCAACCCTCGCCACCCAAACCAAAGAAGGGCACGGTCCGAGCTACGCGCTCACTGCCCCCTCCAGACCTCTGGGGCAGGGCCAACCCTCGCCACCCAAACCAGAGAAGGGCACGGGTCGAGCTACGGGCTCGCTCCCCCCTCAAGACCTCTGGGGCAGGGCCAACCCTCGCCACCCAAACCAGGGAAGGGCACGGGCTGAGCTACGCGCTCGCTCCCCCCTAAAGACCCCTTGGATAGGGCCAACCCTCGCCACCCAAACCAGAGAAGGACACGTGCCGAGTTACGCGCTCACGCCCCCCTCAAGACCTCTGGGGCATGGCCAACCCTGACCACCCAAACCAGAGAAGGGCACGGGCCGAGCTAAGCGCTCGCTCCCCCCTCAAGACCTCTGGGGCAGTGCCAACCCTCGCCACCCAAACCAGGGACGGGTACGGGCTGGGCTACGTGCTCGCTCCCCCCCTCAAGACCTCTGGGGTAGGGCCAACCATCGCCACACAAACCAGAGAAGGGCACGGGCCGAGCTACGCGCCTGCTCCCCCCTCAAGACCTCTGGGGCAGGGCCAACCCTCGCCACCCAAACCAGAGAAGGGCACGGGCCAAGCTACGGGCTCGCTCCCCCCTCAAGACCTCTGGGCCAGTGCCAACCCTCGCCACCCAAACCAGAGAAGGGCACGGGCCAAGCTACGCGCTCGCTCACCCCTCAAGACCTCTGGGGCAGGGCCACCCCTTGCCACCCAAACCAGAGTAGGGCACGGGCCGGGCTACGCGCTCGTTCCCCCCTCAAGACCACTGGGGCTGGGCCAACCATCGCCACCCAGACCAGAGAAGGGCACGGGCCGGGCTACGCCCTCGCTCCATCCTCGAGACCTCTGGGGCAGGGCCAACTCTCGCCACCTAAACCAGAGAAGGGCACGGGCCGAGCGACGCGCTCGCTCCCCCCCTCAAGACCTCTGGGGCAGGGCCAACCCTCACCACCCAAACCAGGGACGGGTACGGGCTGGGCTACGTGCTCGCTCCCCCCCTCAAGACCTCTGGGGTAGGGCCAACCATCGCCACACAAACCAGAGAAGGGCACGGGCCGCGCTACGCGCCTGCTCCCCCCTCAAGACCTCTGGGGCAGGGCCAACCCTCGCCACCCAAACCAGAGAAGGGCACGGGCCGAGCGACGCGCCCGCTCCCCCCCTCAAGACCTCTGGGGCAGGGCCAACCCTCGCCACCCAAACCAGAGAAGGGCACGGGCCGAGCGACGCGCCCGCTCCCCCCCTCAAGACCTCTGGGGCAGGGCCAACCCTCGTCACCCAAACCAGAGAAGGGCATGGGCTAGGCTACGTGCTCGCTCCCCCCTCAAGACCTCTGGGGCAGGGCCAACCCTCGCCACCCAAACCACAGAAGGGCTCGGGCCGGGTTACGCGCTCGCTCCCCCCTCAAGACCTATGGGGCAGGGCCAACCCTCGTCACCCAAACCAGAGACCGGGCCGGGCTACGCACTCATTCCCCCCTCAAGACCTCTGGGCAGGGCCAACCCTCGCCACCCAACCAAGAGAAGGGCACGGGCCGAGCTATGCGCTCACTCCCCCCCTCAAGAACTCTGGTGCAGTGCCAACCCTCGCCACCCAAACCAGAGAAGGGCACGGGCCGAGCTACGCGTCCGCTACCCCACTCAAGACCTCTGGGGCAGGGCCAACCCTCGCCACCCAAACCAGAGAAGGGCACAGGTCGGGCTACGGGCTCGCTGCCCCGTTCAAGACCTCTGGGGCAGGGCCAACCCTCGCCACCCAAACCAGCGAAGGGCACGGGCCGAGCTACCGTCCGCTCCGCCCCTCAAGACCTCTGGGGCAGGGCCAACCCTCGCCATCCAAACCAGATAAGGGCATGGGCCGAGCTACGTGCTTGCACCCCCCTCAAGACCTCTGGGGCAGGGCCAACCCTCGCCACACCAAACCAGAGAAGGAAACGGGCAGGGATACATGCTCGCTCCCCCCTCAAGACCTCTGGGGCAGGGCCTACCCTCGCCACCCAAACCAGAGATGGGCACGGGCCGGGCTACGCGCTCGCTCCCCCCCTCAAGACCTCTGGGGCAGGGCCAACCCTCGCCACCCTAACAAGAGAAGGGCTCGGGCCGGGCTATGCGCTCGCTCCCCCCTAAGACCTCTGGGGCAGGGCTAACCCGTGCCACCCAAACCAGGGACGGGCACAGGCCGTGCTACGCGCTCGTCCCCCCTCAAGACCCCTGGAGCAGGGCCAACCCTCGCCACCCAACCCAGAGAAGGGCACGGGCCGAGCTACGAGCTCGCTCCCCACCTCATGACCTCTGGGGAAGGGCCAACCCTCGCCACCAAAACAAGAGAAGGGCACGGGCCGGGCTACGGGCCCGCTCCCCCATCAAGACCTATGGGGCAGGGCCAACCCTCCCCACCGAAACCAGAGAAGGGCACGGGCTGCGCTACGCGCCTGCTCCCCCCTCAAGACCTCTGGGGCAGGGACAACCCTCGCCACCCAAACCAGAGAAGGGCACGGTCCGAGCTACGCGCTCGCTTCCCCCTTCAGACCTCTGGGGCAGGGCCAACCCTCGCCACCCAAACCAGAGAAGGGAACGGGCCGAGCTATGTGCTCGTTCCCCCCTCAAGACCTCTGGGGCAGGGCCAACCCTTGCCACCCAAACCAGAGAAGGGCACGGGACAAGCTACGCGCTCGCTCAACCCTAAAGACCTCTGGGGCAGGGCCAACCCTCGCCACCCAAACCAGAGAAGGAAACGGGCCGAGTTACGTGCTCGCTCCCCCCTCAAGACCGCTGGGGCAGGGCCAACCCTCGCCACCCAAACCCAGAGAAGGGCACGGGCCGAGCTACGCGCTCGCTCCCCACCTCATGACCTCTGGGGAAGGGCCAACCCTCGCCACCAAAACAAGAGAAGGGCACGGGCCGGGCTACGGGCCCGCTCCCCCATCAAGACCTCTGGGGCAGGGCCAACCCTCACCACCGAAACCAGAGAAGGGCACGGGCTACGCTACGTGCCTGCTCCCCCCTCAAGACCTCTGGGGCAGGGACAACCCTCGCCACCCAAACCAGAGAAGGGCACGGTCCGAGCTACGCGCTCGCTTCCCCCTTCAGACCTCTGGGCAGGGCCAACCCTCGCCACCCAAACCAGAGAAGGGAACGGGCCGAGCTACGTGCTCGCTCCCCCCTCAAGACCTCTGAGGCAGGGCCAACCCTCGCCACCCAAACCAGAGAAGGGCACGGGCCTAGCTACGCGCTCGCTCCCCCTAAAGACCTCTAGGGCAGGGCCAACCATCGCCACCCAAACCAGAGAAGGACACGGGCCGAGTTACGTGCTCGCTCCCCCCTCAAGACCTCTGGGGCAGGGCCAACCCTCGCCACCCAAACCAGAGAAGGGCACGGGCCGA
This sequence comes from Scilla litardierei, assembly GCA_030789695.1. Taxonomy (NCBI): domain Eukaryota; kingdom Viridiplantae; phylum Streptophyta; class Magnoliopsida; order Asparagales; family Asparagaceae; genus Scilla; species Scilla litardierei. The sequence continues at coordinate 218,140,808 of CM061141.1, read as the reverse complement.
GCTAAGCGCACGCTCCCTCCCTCAAGACCTCTGAGGCATGGCCAATCCTCGCCACCCAAACAAGAGAAGGGCACGGGCCGAGCTACGTGCTCGCTCCCCCCTCAAGACCTCTGGGCCAGTGCCAACCCTCGCCACCCAAACCACAGAAGGGCACGGGCCGAGCTACGCGCTCTCTCCCCCCTCAAGACCTCTAGGGCAGGGCCAACCCATGCCACCCAAACCAGAGAAGGGCACGGGCCGGGCTACGCGCTCGATCCCCCCTCATGACCACTGGGGCTGGGCCAACCCTCGCCAACCAAACCAGAGAAGGGCACGTGCCGGGCTACGCCCTCGCTCCATCATCGAGACCTCTGGGGCAGGGCCAACTATCGCCACCCAAACCAGAGAAGGGCACGGGCCGCGTGACGCGCTCACTCCCCCCCTCAAGACCTCTGGGGCAGGGTCAACCCTCGCCACCCAAACAAGAGAAGGGCTCAGGCCGGGCTACGCGCGCGCACCCCCCCCCCCTCAAGACCTCTGGGGCAGGGCCAACCCTCGCCACCCAAATCAGGGACGGGTACGGGCTGGGCTACATGCCCGCTACCCCCTCAAGACCTCTGTGGCAGGGCCAACCATCGCCACCCAAACCAGAGAAGGGCACGGGCCGAGCTACGCGCCTGCTCCCCCCTCAAGACCTCTGGGGCAGGGCCAACCCTCGCCACCCAAACCAGAAAAGGGCACGGGCCGAGCTACGCGCTCGCTCCCCCCCTCAATACCTCTGGGGCTGGGCAAACCCTCGCCGCACCAAACCAGAGAAGGAAACGAGCAGGGCTACTCGTTCGATCCCCCATCAAGACCTCTGGGGCAGGGCCTACCCTCGCCACACAAACTAGAGAAGGGCACGGGCCAGGCTACGTGCTCGCTCCCCCCTCAAGACATCTGGGGCAGGGCCAACCCTCACCACCCAAACCACAGAAGGGCTCGGGCCAGGCTACGCGCTCGCTCTCCCCTCAAGACCTCTGGGGCAGGGCCAACCCTCGCCACCCAAACCAGAGACGGGCACGGGCCGGGATACGTGCTCGTTCCCCACTCAAGACCTCTGGGGCAGGGCCAACCCTCGCCACCCAACCCAGAGAAGGGCACGGGCCGAGCTAGGCGCTCGCTCCCCCCCTCAAGACCTCTGGTGCAGGGCCAACCCTCGCCACCCAAACCAGAGAAGGGCACGGGCTGAGCTACCGTCCGCTCCCCCCTCAAAACCTCTGGGGCAGGGCGAACCCTCGCCACCCAATCCAGAGAAGGGCATGGGCCGAGCTATGCTCTTGCACCCCCATCTAGACCTCTGGGGCAGGGCCAACCCTCGCCACACCAAACCAGAGAAGGAAACGGGCAGGGATACATGCTCGCTCCCCCCTCAAGACCTCTGGGGCAGGGCCTACCCTCGCCACCCAAACCAGAGATGGGTACGGGCCGGGCTACGCACTCGCTCCCCCCCTCAAGACCTCTGGGGTAGGGCCAACCCTCACCACCCAAACAAGAGAAGGGCTCGGGCCGGGCTACGTGCTCGCTCCCCCCTAATACCTCTGGGGCCGGGCTAACCCGTGCCACCCAAACCAGGGACGGGCACAGGCCGTGCTACATGCTCGCCCCCCCTCAAGAACTCTGGGGCAGGGCCAACCCTCGCCACCTAACCCAGAGAAGGGCACGGGCCGAGCTACGCGCTCGCTCCCCACATCAAGACCTCTAGGGAAGGGCCAACCCTCGCCACCCAAACCAGAGAAGGGCACGGGCCGGACAACGGGCCCGCTCCCCCATCAAGACCTCTGGGGCAGGGCCAACCCTCACCATCGAAACCAGAGAAGGGCACGGCTGTGCTACGCGACTGCTCCCCCCCTCAAGACCTCTGGGGCAGGGACAACCCTCGCCACCCAAACCAAAGAAGGGCACGGTCCGAGCTACGCGCTCGCTTCCCCATCCAGACCTATGGGGCAGGGCCAACCCTCGCCACCCAAACCAAAGAAGGGCACGGGCCGAGATATGGGCTCGTTCCCCCCTCAAGACCTCTGGGGCAGGGCCAACCCTTGCCACCCAAACCAGAGAAGGGCACGGGCCGAGCTACGCGCTCGCTCCCCCTAAAGACCTCGGGGGCAGGGCCAACCCTCGCCACCCAAACCAAAGAAGGGCACGGGCCGAGCTACGCGCTCTCTCCCCCTCAAGACCTCTGGGGCAGGGCCAACCCTTGCCACCCAAACCAGAGAAGGGCACGGGCCGGGCTACGCGCTTGATCCCCCCTCAAGACCTCTGGGGCAGGGTCAACCCTCGCCACCCAAACCAGAGAAGGGCACGGGCCGGGCTACGCGCTTGATCCCCCCTCAAGACCTCTGGGGCAGGGTCAACCCTCGCCACCCAACCCAGAGAAGGGCACGGGCCCAGCTACGCGCTCGCTCCCCACCTCAAGACCTCTAGGGAAGGGCCAACCCTCGCCACCCAAACCAGAGAAGGGCACGGGCCGGGCAACGGGCCCGCTCCCCCATCAAGACCTCTGGGGCAGGGCCAACCCTCCCCATCGAAACCAGAGAAGGGCACGGGCTGCGCTACGCGCCTGCTCCCCACCTCAAGACCTCTGGGGCAGGGACAAACCTCGCCACCCAAACCAAAGAAGGGCACGGTCCGAGCTACGCGCTCGCTTCCCCCTCCAGACCTCTGGGTCGGGGCCAACCCTCGCCACCCAAACCACAGAAGGGCACGGGCCGAGCTATGTGCTCGTTCCCCCCTCAAGACCTCTGGGGCAGGGCCAACCCTTGCCACCCAAACCAGAGAAGGGCACGGGCCGAGCTACGCGCTCGCTCAACCCTAAAGACCTCTGGGGCAGGGCCAACCCTCGCCACCCAAACCAGAGAAGGACACGGGCCGAGTTACGTGCTCGCTCGCCCCCTCAAGACCTCTGGGACAGGGCCAAACCTCGCCACCCAAACCAGAGAAGGGCACGGGCCGAGCTAAGCGCTCGCTCCCACCCTCAAGACCTCTGAGGCAGGGCCAATCCTCGCCACCCAAACAAGAGAAGGGCACGTGCCGAGCTACGTGCTCGCTCACCCCTCAAGACCTCTGGGCCAGTGCCAACCCTCGCCACCCAAACCACAGAAGGGCACGGGCCGAGCTACGCGCTCTCTCCCCCCTCAAGACCTCTGGGGCAGGGCCAACCCTTGCCACCCAAACCAGAGAAGGGCACGGGTCGGGCTACGCGCTCGATCCCCCCCTCAAGACCACTGGGGCTGGGCCAATCCTCGCCACCCAAACCAGAGAAGTTCACGGGCCGGGCTACGCCCTCGCTCCATCATCGAGACCTCTGGGGCAGGGCCAACTCTCGCCACCCAAACCAGAGAAGGGCACGGGCCGAGTGACGCGCTCGCTCCCCCCCTCAAGACCTCTGGGGCTGGGCCAACCCTCGCCACCCAAACAAGGGAAGGGCTCAGGCCGAGCTACGCGCTCGCACCCCCCCTCAAGACCTCTGGGGCAAGGCCAACCCTCGCCACCCAAACCAGGGACGGGTACGTGCTGGGCTACTTGCGCGCTCCCCCCTCAAGACCTCTGGGGCAGGGCCAACCATCGCCACCCAAACCAGAGAAGGGCACGGACCGAGCTACGCGCCTGCTCCCCCCTCAAGACCTCTGGGGCAGGGCCAACCCTCGCCACCCAAACCAGAAAAGGGCACGGGCCGAGCTACGCGCTCGCTCCCCCCCTCAAGACCTCTGGGGCTGTGCAAACCCTTGCCACACCAAACCAGAGAAGGAAACGAGCAGGGCTACTCGCTCGCTCCCCCATCAAGACCTCTGGGGCAGGGCCTACCCTCGCCACACAAACCAGAGAAGGGCACGGGCCAGGCTACGGGCTCGCTCCCCCCTCAAGACCTCTGGGGCAGGGCCAACCCTCGCCACCCAAACCACAGAAGGGCTCGGGCCGGGATACGCGCTCGCTCCCCCCTCAAGACCTCTGGGGCAGGGCCAACCCTCGCCACCCAAACCACAGAAGGGCTCGGGCCGGGATACGCGCTCGCTCCCCCCTCAAGACCTCTGGGGCAAGGCCAACCCTCGCCACCCAAACCAGAGACGGGCACGGGCCGGGATACGCGCTCGTTCCCCACTCAAGACCTCTGGGGCATGGCCAACCCTCGCCACCCAACCCAGAGAAGGGCCCGGGCCGAGCTAGGCGCTCGCTCCCCCCCTCAAGACCTCTGGTGCAGGGCCAACCCTCGCCACCCAAACCAGAGAAGGGCACGGGCTAAGCTACCGTCGGCTCCCCCCTCAAAACCTCTGGGGTAGGGCCAACCCTCCCCACCCAAACCAGAGAAGGGCATGGGCCGAGCTACGCGCTTGCACCCCCCTCAAGACCTCTGGGGCAGGGCCAACCCTCGCCACACCAAACCAGAGAAGGAAACGGGCAGGGATACATGCTCGCTCCCCCCTCAAGACCTCTGTGGCAGGGCCTACCCTCGCCACCCAAACCAGAGACGGGCACGGTCCGGGCTACGCACTCGCTCCCCCCCTCAAGACCTCTGGGGCAGGGCCAATCCTCGCCACCCAAACAAGAGAAGGGCTCGGGCCGGGCTACGTGCTCGCTCCCCCGTAAGACCTCTGGGGCAAGGCTAACCCGTGCCACCCAAACCAGGGACGGGCACAGGCCGTGCTACGTGCTCGCCCCCCCTCAAGACCTCTGGGGCAGGGCCAACCCTCGCCACCCAACCCAGAGAAGGGCACGGGCCGAGCTACGTGCTCGCTCCCCACCTCAAGACCTCTAGGGAAGGGCCAACCCTCGCCACCCAAACCAGAGAAGGGCACGGGCCGGGCAACGGGCACGCTCCCCCATCAAGACCTCTGGGGCAGGGCCAACTCTCGCCACCGAAACCAGAGAAGGGCACGGGCTGCGCTACGCGCCTGCTCCCCCCCTCAAGACCTCTGGGGCAGGGACAACCCTCGCCACCCAAACCAAAGAAGGGCACAGTCCGAGCTACGCGCTCGCTTCCCCCTCCAGACCTCTGGGGCAGGGCCAACCCTCGCCACCCAAGCCAGAGAAGGGCACGGACCGAGCTACACGCTCGCTCCCCCCTAAAGACCTCTGGGGCAGGGCCAACCCTCGCCACCCAAACCAGAGAAGGACACGGGCCGAGTTACGCGCTCGCTCCCCCCTCAAGACCTCTAGGGCAGGGCCAACCCTCGCCACCCAAACCAGAGAAGGGCACGGGCCGAGCTACACACTCTCTCCCCCCTAAAGACCTCTGGGGCAGGGCCAACCCTCGCCACCCAAACCAGAGAAGGACACGGGCCGTGTTACGCGCTCGCTCCCCCCTCAAGACCTCTGGGGCAGGGCCAACCCTCGCCACCCAAACCAGAGAAGGGCACGGGCCGAGCTAAGCGCTCGCTCCCCCCTCAAAACCTCTTGGGCAGGGCCAACCCTCGCCACCCAAACCAGAGAAGGGCACGGGCCGAGCTAAGCGCTCGGTCCGTCCCTTAAGACCTCTGAGGCAGGGCCAATCCTCGCCACCCAAACAAGAGAAGGGCACGGGCCGAGCTACGCGCTCGCTCTCCCATCAAGACCTCTGGGCCAGTGCCAACCCTCGCCATCCAAACCAGAGAAGGGCACGGGCCGAGCTACGCGATCGCTCCACCCTCAAGACCTCTGGGGCAGGGCCAACCCTTGCCACCCAAACCAGAGAAGGGCACGGGCCGGGCTACGCGCTCGCTCCCCCCCTCAAGACCACTGGGCTGGGCCAACCCTCGCCACCCAAACCAGAGAAGGGCACGGGCCGGGCTACGCCCTCGCTCCATCCTCGAGACCTCTGGGGCAGGGCCAAATCTCGCCACCCAAACCAGAGAAGGGCACGGGACGAGCGACGCTCTCGCTCCCCCCTCAAGACCTCTGGGGCAGGGCCAACCCTCGCCACCCAAACAAGTGAAGGGCTCGGACCGGGCTACGCGTTCGCACCCCCCCTCAAGACCTCTGGGGCAGGGCCAACCCTTGCCACCCAAACCAGGGACGGGTACGGGCTGGAATACGTGCTCGCTCCCCCCTCAAGACCTCTGGGGCAGGGCCAACCATCGCCACCCAAACCAGAGCAGGGCACGGGCTGAGCTACGCGCCTGCTCCCCCCTCAAGACCTCTGGGGCAGGGCCAACACTCGCCACCCAAACCAGATAAGGGCACGGGCCGAGCTACGCGCACGCTCCCCCCTCAAGACCTCTGGGGCAGGGCAAACCCTCGCCACACCAAACCAAAGAAGGAAACGGGCAGGGCTACGCGCTCGCTCCACCCTCAAGACCTCTGGGGAAGGGACTACCTTCGCTGCATAAACCAGAGAACGGCACAGGCCAGGCTACGTGCTCGCTCCCCCCTCAAGACCTCTGGGGCAGGGCCAACCCTCGCCACCCAAACCAGAGAAGGGCACGGGCTGCGCTACGCGCCTGCTCCCCCCCACAAGACCTCTTGGGCAGGGCCAACCCTCGCCATCCAAACCAAAGAAGGGCACGGTCCGAGCTATGGGCCCGCTGCCCCCTCCGAACCTCTGGGTCAGGGCCAACCCTCGCCACCCAAACCAGAGAAGGGCACGGGCCGAGCTACGCGCCTGCTCCTCCCCTCAAGACCTCTGGGGCAGGGCCAACCCTCACCACCCAAACCAGATAAGGGCACGGGCCGAGCTACGCACTCGCTCCCCCCTCAAGACCTCTAGGGCAGGGCAAACCCTCGCCACCCAAACCAGAGAAGGGCACGGGCGGGCTACCGTCCGCTCCCCCCCTCAAGACCTCTGGGGCAGGGACAACCCTCGCCACCCAAACAAGAGAAGGGCATGGGCCGAGCTACGTGCTTGCTCCCCCCTCAAGACCTCTGGGGCAGGGCCAACCGTCGCCACACCAAACCAGAGAAGGAAATGGGCAGGGCTACGTGCTCGCTCCCCCCCTCAAGACCTCTGGGGCAGGGCCTACCCTCGCCACCCAAACAAGAGATGGGCACGGGCCGGGCTACGCGCTCGCTCCCCCCCTCAAGACCTCTGGGGTAGGGCCAACCCTCGCCACCCAAACCAGAGAAGGGCTCGGGCCGGGCTACGCACTCGCTCCCCCCTAAGACCTCTGGGGCAGGGCTAACCCGTGCCACCCAACCAGGGACGGGCACAGGCCGTGCTACGCGCACGCTCCCCCCTCAAGACCTCTGGGGCAGGCCCAACCCTCGCCACCCAAACCAGAGAAGGGGACGGGCCGAGCTACACCCTCGCTCCACCCTCGAGACCTCTGGGTCAGGGCCAACTCTCCCCACCCAAACCAGAGAAGGGCACGGGCCGGGCTACGTGCTCGCTCCCCCCTCAAGACCTTTGGGGCAGGGCCAACCCTCGCCACCCAAACCAGAGAAGGGCACGGGCCGGGCTATGCGCTCGCTCCCCCCTCAAGACCTCTGGGGAAGGGCCAACCCTCGCCACCTAAACCAGAGAAGGGCATGGGCCGGCCTACGTGCTCGCTCCCCCCCCAAGACATCTGGGGCAGGGCCAACCCTCGCCACCCAAACTAGGGAAGGGCACGGGCCGGGCTATGCGCTCGCTCCCTCTTCAAGACCTCTAGGGCAGGGCCAACCCTCGCCACCCAACCCAGGGAAGGGCACGGGCCGAGCTACGCGCTCGCTCCCCCTTCAAGACCTCTGGAGTGGGGCAAACCCTCGCCACCCAAACCAGGGAAGGGCACGGGCCGAGCTACGCGCTCGCTACCCCCCGCAAGACCTCTTGGGCAGGGCCAACCCTCGCCACCCAAACCAGAGAAGGGCACGGGTCGGGCTACTCGCTCGAACCCCCCCTCAGGACCTCTGGGGCAGGGCCAACCCTCGCCACCCAACCCAGAGAAGGGCACGAGCCGAGCTACGCGCTTGCTCCCCACCTCAAGACCTCTGGGGAAGGGCCAACCCTCGCCACCCCAACCAGAGAAGGGCACGGGTCAGGCTACGCCCTCGCTCCCCCTTCAAGACCTCTAGGGCAGGGCCAACCTTTGCCACCCAAACCAGAGAAGGGCACGGGCCGGGCTACGGGCCCGCTCCCCCATCAAGACCTCTGGGGTAGGGCCAACCCTCGCCTCCCAAACCAGAGAAGGGCACGGGCCGAGCTACACGCCTGCTCCCCCCCTCAAGACCTCTGGGGCATCGCCAACCCTCGCCACCCAAACCAGATAAGGGCACGGGCCGAGCTACGCGCTCGCTCCCCCCTCAAGACCTCTAGGGCCAGGCAAACCCTCGCCACACCAAACCAGAGAAGGAAACAGGCAGGGCTACGCGCTCGCTCCCCCCTCAAGACCTCTGGGGCAGGGCCTACCCTCGCCACACAAACCAGAGAAGGGCATGGGCCAGGCTACGTGCTCGATCCCCCCTCAAGACCTCTGGGGTAGGGCCAACCCTCGCCACCCAAACCAAAGAAGGGCTCGGGCTGGGCTACGCGCTCGCTTCCCCCTCAAGACCTCTGGGGCAGGGCCTAACTTCGCCACCCAAACCAGAGATGGGCACGGGCCGTGCTATGCACTAGCTCCCCCTCTCAAGACCTCTGGTGCAGGGCCAACCCTCGCCACCCAAACCAGAGAAGGGCACGGGCCGAGCTACGCGTCTGCTACCCCCCACAAGACCTCTGGGGCAGGGCCAACCCTCGCCACCCAAACCAGAGAAGGGCACGGGTCGGGCTACCGTCCGCTCCCACCTCAAGACCTCTGGGGCGGGGCCAACCCTCGCCACCCAAACAAGAGAAGGGCATGGGCCGAGCTATGCGCTGGCTCCGCCCTCAAGACCTCTGGGGCAGGGCCAACCGTCGCCACACCAAACCAGAGAAGGAAATGGGCAGGGCTAGGTGCTCGCTCCCCCCTCAAGACCTCTGGGGCAGGGCCTACCCTCGCCACCCAAACCAGAGATGGGCACGGGCCGGGCTACGCGCTCACTCCCCCCCTCAAGACCTCTGGGGCAGGGCCAACCCTCGCCACCCAAACCAGAGAAGGGCTCGGGCCGGGCTACGCACTCGCTCCCCCCTAAGACCTCTGGGGCAGGGCTAACCCGTGCCACCCAACCAGGGACGGGCACAGGCCGTGCTACGCGCTCGCTCCCCCCTCAAGACCTCTGGGGCAGGGCCAACCCTTGCCACCCAACCTAGCGAAGGGCACGAGCCGAGCTACGCGCTCGCACCCCCCCTCAAGACCTCTGGGCAGAGCCAACCCTCGCCACCCAAACCAGAGAAGGGCACGGGTTGGGCTACGCGCTCGCTCCCCCCTTCAAGACCTCTGGGGCAGGGCCAATCCTCACCACCCAAACCAGAGAAGGGCACGGGGCAAGCAACGCGCCCGCTTCCCCCCTCAAGACCTCTGGGTAGGGCCAACCCTCGCCACCCAAACTAGAGAAGGGCACGGGCTGGGCTACACGCTTCCTCCCCCCCTCAAGACCTCTGGGGCAGGGCCAACCCATGCCACACCAAACCAGATAAGGAAACGGGTAGGGCTACGCGCTCGCTCCCCCCCTCAAGACCTCTGGGGCAGGGCCTACCCTCGCCACCCAAACCAGAGAAGGGCACGGGCCGGGCTACGCGCTCGCTCCTGCTCAAGACCGCTGGGCCAGGACCAACCCTCGCCACCCAAACCAGAGAAGGGCTCGGGCCGGGCTACGCGCTCACTCTCCCACTCAAGACCTCTGGGGTAAGGCCAACCCTCGCCACCCAAACCAGGGATGGGCACGGGCCAAGCAACGCGCTTGCTCCCCCCTTCAAGACCTCCGGAGTGGGGCAAACCCTCGACACCCAAACCATGGAAGGGCACGGGCCAAGCTACGCGCTCGCACCCCCCCTCAAGACCTCTGGGGCAGGGCCAACCCTCGCCACCCATACCAGAGAAGGGCACGGGTCGGGCTACGCACTCGCTCCCCCGCTCAAGACCTCTGGGGCGGGGCCAACCCTCGCCACCCAACCCAGAGAAGGGCACGGGCCGAGCTACGCGCTCGCTCCCCACCACAAGACCTCTGGGGAAGGGCCCACCCTCGCCACCCAAACCATAGAAGGGCACGGGTCGGGCTACGCCCTCGCTCCCCCCTCAAGACCTCTAGGGCAGGGCCAAACCTCGCCACCCAAACCAGAGAAGGGCACGGGCCGGGCTACGGGCCCGCTCCCCCCTCAAGACCTCTGGGGCAGGGCCAACCCTCGCCACCCAAACCAGAGAAGGGCACGGGCTGGGCTACGCGCCTGCTCCCCCCCTCAAGACCTCTGGGGCAGGGACAACCCTCGCCACCCAAACCAGAGAATGGCACGGTCCGAGCTACGCGCTCACTTCCCCCTCCAGACCTCTGGGGCTGGGCCAACCCTCGCCACCAAAACCAGAGAAGGGCACGGGCCGAGCTATGCGCTTGCTCCCCCCTCAAGACCTCTGGGGCAGGGCCAACCCTCGCCACCCAAACCAGAGAAGGACGCGGGCCGAGGTACGCGCTCGCTCCCCCCCTCAAGACCTCTGGGGCAGGGCCAACCCTCGCCACCCAAACCAGAGAAGGGCACGGGCCGAGCTAAGCGCTCGTTCCCCCCACAAGACCTTTGGGGCAGGGCCAACCCTCGCCACCCAAACCAGAGAAGGGCACGGGCCGAGCTAAGCGCTCGCTCCCCCCTTCAAGACCTCTTAGGCAGGGCCAATCATCGCCACCCAAACAAGAGAAGGGCACGGGCCGAGCTACACGCTTGCTCCCCCCACAAGACCTCTGGGCCAGTGCCAACCCTCGCCACCCAAACCAGAGAAGGGCACGGGCTGAGCTACGCCCTCGTTCCCCCCTCAAGACCTCTGGGGCAGGGCCAACCCTTGACACCCAAACCCTAGAAGGGCACGGGCTGGGCTACGCGCTCGCTCCCCCCCTCAAGACCTCTTGGGCAGGGCCAACCCTCGCCACCCAAACCAGAGAAGGGTACGGGCCGGGATACACCCTCGCTCCACCCTCGAGACCTGTGGGGCAGGGCCAACTCTCACCACCCAAACCAGAGAAGGGCACGGGCTGGGCTACGCGCTCGCGCCCCCCTCAAGACCTTTGGGGCAGGGCCAACCCTCGCCACCCAAACCAGAGATGGGCACGGGCCAGGCTATGCGCTCGCTCCCCCCTCAAGACCTCTGGGGCAGGTCCAACCCTCGCCACCCAAACGAGAGAAGGGCACGGGCCGAGCTAAGCGCTTGCTCCCCCCCTCAAGACCTCTGAGGTAGGGCCAATCATCGCCACCCAAACAAGAGAAGGGCACGGGCCGAGCTACGCGCTCGCTCCCCCCTCAAGACCTCTGAGGTAGGGCCAATCATCGCCACCCAAACAAGAGAAGGGCACGGGCCGAGCTACGCGCTCGCTCCCCCCTCAAGACCTCTGGGCCAGTGCAAACCCTCGCCACCCAAACAAGAGAAGGGCACGGGCTGAGCTACACGCTCGCTCCCCCCTCAAGACCTCTGGGGCAGGGCCAACCCTTGACACCCAAACCATAGAAGGGCACGGGCTGGGATACGTGCTCGCTCCCCCCTCAAGACCTCTGGGGCAGGGCCATCCCTCGCCACCCAAACCAGAGAAGGTGACGGGCCGGGCTACACCCTCGCTCCACCCTCGAGACCTCTGGGGCAGGGCCAACTCTCACCACCCAAACCAGAGAAGGGCACGGGCCGGGCTACGCACTCGCTCCCCCCTCAAGACCTTTGGGGCAGGGCCAACCCTCGCCACCCAAACCAGAAAAGGGCACGGGCCGGGCTATGCGCTCGCTCCCCCCTCAAGACCTCTGGGGCAGGGCCAACCCTCGCCACCCAAACCAGAGAAGGGCATGGGCCGGCCTATGTGCTCGCTCCCCCCCTCATGACCTCTGGGGCAGGGCCAACCCTCGCCACCCAAACCAGAGAAGGGCACGGGCCGAGCTACGCGCTCGCTCCCCTCTCCAGACCTATGGGGCAGGGCCAACCTTCGCCACCCAAAGTAGAGAAGGGCACGGGCTGAGCTACGCGCTCGCTCCCCCCCTCAAGAGCTCTGGCGCAGGGCCAACCCTTGCCACACAAACAAGAGAAGGGCACGGGCCGAGCTTCGCGCTCGCTTCCCCCAAAAGACCTCTGGGGCAGGGCCAACCCTCGCCACCCAAAACAGAGAAGGGCACGGGCTGGGCTACGCGCCTGCTCCCCCCTCAAGACCTATGGGGCAGGGACAACCCTCGCCACCCAAACCAGAGAAGGGCACGGTCCGAGCTACGCGCTCGCTTCCCCCTCCAGACCTCTGGGGTGGGCCAACCCTCGCCACCCAAACAAGAGAAGGGCACGGGCCGAGCTACGCGCTTGCTCCCCCCACTAGACCTCTGGGCAGGGCCAACCCTCGCCACCCAAACTAGAGAAGGACGCGGGCCGAGTTACGCGCTCGCTCCCCCCCTCAAGACCTCTGGGGCAGGGCCAACCCTCGCCACCCAAACCAGAGAAGGGCACGGGCCGAGCTAAGCGCTCATTCCTCCCACAAGACCTTTGGGGCAGGGCCAACCCTCGCCACCCAAACCAGAGAAGGGCACTGGCCGAGCTAAGCGCTCGCTCCCCCCTCAAGACCTCTGAGGCAGTGCCAATCATCGCCACCCAAATAAGAGAAGGGCAAGGGCCGAGCTACGCGCTCGCTCCCCCCCAAGACCTCTGGGCCAGTGCCAACCCTCGCCACCCAAACCAGAGAAGGGCACGGGCTGAGCTACGCGCTCGTTCCCCCCTCAAGACCTCTGGGGCAGGGCCAACCCTTGACACCCAAACCATAGAAGGGCACGGGTTGGGCTATGCGCTCGCTCCCCCCTCAAGACCTCTGGGGCAGGGCCAACCCTCGCCACCCAAACCAGAGAAGGGTACGGGCCGGTCTACACCCTCGCTCCACCCTCGAGACCTCTGGGGCAGGGCCAACTCTCCCCACCCAAACCAGAGAAGGGCACGGGCTGGGCTACGCGCTCGCGCCCCCCTCAAGACCTTTGGGGCAGGGCCTACCCTCGCCACCCAAACCAGAGTAGGGCACGGGCCAGGCTATGCGCTCGCTCCCCCCTCAAGACCTCTGGGGCAGGGCCAACCCTCGCCACCCAAACCAAAGAAGGGCACAGGCCGAGCTAAGCGCTTGCTCCCCCCCTCAAGACCTCTGAGGCAGGGCCAATCATCGCCACCCAAACAAGAGAAGGGCACAGGCCGAGCTACGCACTCGCTCCCCCCTCAAGACCTCTTGGCCAGTGCCAACCCTCGCCACCCAAACCAGAGAAGGGCACGGGCTGAGCTACGCGCTCGCTCCCCCCTCAAGTTCTCTGGGGCAGGGCCAACCCTTGACACCCAAACCATAGAAGGGCACGGGCTGGGCTACGTGCTCGCTCCCCCCCTCAAGACCTCTGGGGCAGGGTCAACCCTCGCCACCCAAACCAGAGAAGGGGACAGGCCGGGCTACACCCTCGCTCCACCCTCGAGACCTCTGGGGCAGGGCCAACCCTCACCACCCAAACCAGAGAAGGGCACGGGCCGGGCTACGCGCTCGCTCCCCCCTCAAGACCTTTGGGGCAGGGCCAACCCTCGCCACCCAAACCAGAGAAGGGCACGGGCCGGGCTACGCGCCTGCTCCCCCCCTCAAGACCTCTGAGGCAGGGCCAACCCTCGCCACCCAAACCAGAGAAGGGCATGGGCCGGCCTATGTGCTCGCCCCCCCCTCAAGACCTCTGGGGCAGGGCCAACCATCGCCACCCAAACCCGAGAAGGGCACGGGCCGAGCTACGCGCTCGCTCCCCCCTCCAGACCTCTGGGGCAGGGCCAACCTTCGCCACCCAAAGGAGAGAAGGGCACGAGCTAAGCTACGCGCTCCCCCCCTCAAGACCTCTAGCGCAGGGCCAACCCTTGCCACACAAACAAGAGAAGGGCACTAGCTGAGCTATGTGCTCGCTTCCCCCAAAAGACCTCTGGGGCAGGGCCAACCCTCGCCACACAAACCAGAGAAGGGCACGAGCCGAGCTTCGCGCTCGCTCCCCCCTCAAGACCTCTGGGGCAGGGCCAACCCTCGCCACCCAAACCAGAGAAGGGCACGGGCCAGGCAATACGCTCGCTCCCCCCTCAAGACCTCTGGGGCAGGGCCAACCCTCCCCACCCAAACCAGAGAAGGGCACGGGCCGAGCTAAGCTCATGCTCCCCCCTCAAGACCTCTGAGGCAGGGCCAATCATCGCCACCCAAACAAGAGAAGGGCACGGGCCGAGCTATGCGCTCGCTCCCCCCTCAAGACCTCTGGGCCAGTGCCAACCCTCGCCACCCAAACCAGAGAAGGGCACGGGCTGAGCTACGCGCTCGCTCCCCCCTCAAGACCTCTGGAGCAGGGCCAACCCTTGACACCCAAACCATAGAAGGGCACGGGCTGGGCTACGCGCTCGCTCCCCCCCTCAAGACCTCTGGGGTAGGGCCAACCCTCGCCACCCAAACTGGAGAAGGGGACGGGCCGGGCTACACCCTCGCTCCTCCCTCGAGACCTTTGGGGCAGGGCCAACTCTCACCACCCAAACCAGAGAAGGGCACGGGCCGGGCTATGCGCTCGCTCCCCCCTCAAGACCTTTGGGGCAGGGCCAACCCTCGCCACCCAAACCAGAGAAAGGCACGGGCCGGGCTATGCACTCGCTCCCCCTCAAGACCTCTGGGGCAGGGCCAACCCTCGCCACCCAAACCAGAGAAGGGCATGGGCCGGCCTATGTGCTTGATCCCCCCCTCAAGACCTCTGGGGCAGGGCCAACCCTCGCCACCCAAACCAGAGAAGGGCACTGGCCGAGCTACGCGCTCGCTCCCCCCTCCAGACCTCTGGGGCAGAGCCAACCTTAGCCACCCAAAGTAGAGAAGGGCACGGGCTGAGCTACGCGCTCGCTCCCCCCTTCAAGACCTCTGGCGCAGGGCCAACCCTGGCCACATAAACAAGAGAAGGGCACGGGCTGAGCTACGTGCTCGCTTCCCCCAAAAGACCTCTGGGGCAGGGCCAAACCTCGCCACACAAATCAGAGAAGGGCACGAGCCGAGCTTCGCGCTTGCTCCCCCCCTCAAGACCTCTGGGGCAGGGCCAACCCATGCCGCCCAAACCAGAGAAGGGCACGGGCTGGGCTACGCGCCTGCTCCCCCCCTCAAGACCTCTGGGGCAGGGACAACCCTTGCCACCCAAACCAGAGAAGGGCACAGTCCGAGCTACGCGCTCGCTTCCCCCTCCAGACCTCTGGGGTTGGGCCAACCCTCGCCACCCAAACAAGAGAAGGGCACGGGCCGAGCTACGCGCTTGCTCCCCCCTCAAGACCTCTGGGGCAGGGCCAACCCTCGCCACCCAAACCAGAGAAGGACGCGGGCCGAGGTACGCGCTCGCTCCCCCCCTCAAGACCTCTGGGGCAGGGCCAACCTTCGCCACCCAAACCAGAGAAGGGCACAGGCCGAGCTAAGCGCTCGTTCCCCCCACAAGACCTTTGGGGCAGGGCCAACCCTCGCCACCTAAACCAGAGAAGGGTACGGGCCGAGCTAAGCGCTCGCTCCCCCCCTCAAGACCTCTGAGGCAGGGCCAAGCATCGCCACCCAAACAAGAGAAGGGCAAGGGCCGAGCTACGCGCTCGCTCCCCCCACAAGACCTCTGGGCCAGTGCCAACCCTCGCCACCCAAACCAGAGAAGGGCACGGGCTGAGCTACGCGCTCGTTCCCCCCCTCAAGACCTCTGGGGCAGGGCCAACCCTCGCCACCCAAACCAGAGAAGGGTACGGGCTGGGCTACACCCTCGCTCCACCCTCGAGACCTCTGGGGCAGGGCCAACTCTCACCACCCAAACCAGAGAAGGGCACGGGGTGGGCTACGCGCTCGCGCCCCCCTCAAGACCTTTGGGGCAGGGCCAACCCTCGCCACCCAAACCAGAGAAGGGCACGGGCCAGGCTATGCGCTCGCTCCCCCCTCAAGACCACTGGGGCAGGGCCAACCCTCGCCACCCAAACCAGAGAAGGGCACGGGCCGAGCTAAGCGCTTGCTCCCCCCCTCAATACCTCTGAGGCAGGGCCAATCATCGCCACCCAAACAAGAGAAGGGCACGGGCCGAGCTACGCGCTCGCTCCCCCCTCAAGACCTCTGGGCCAGTGCCAACCCTCGCCACCCAAACCAGAGAAGGGCACGGGCTGAGCTACACGCTCGCTCCCCCCTCAAGACCTCTGGGGCAGGGCCAACCCTTGACACCCAAACCATAGAAGGGCACAGGCTGGGCTACGCGCTCGCTCCCCCCTCAAGACCTCTGGGGCAGGGCCAACCCTCGCCACCCAAACCAGAGAAGGGGACGGGCCGGGCTACACCCTCGCTCCACCCTCGAGACCTCTGGGGCAGGGCCAACTCTCACCACCCAAACCAGAGAAGGGCACGGGCTGGGCTACGCGCTCGCTCCCCCCTCAAGACCTTTGGGGCAGGGCCAACCCTCGCCACCCAAACCAGAGAAGGGCACGGGCCGGGCTGTCACGCCCCGCTTCCCAAAAGATTTGGAAAGCGAGACATGGCCAGCCCGCATGGACTCGTGCCGTTGAGGCTCGGGGTCCAATAAGCGTCTAGGCAAGTTATGATGCGGAGGAGAAGGTCCGATCGAACAATTTAGCATGAAACAACAGTTATAGCAGCAAAAGATATTATTCAAACGCAGAAGGTAACCAACAAAGAGTTTAACATAAAAGCTAAAACTGTACGTACGGGAGGCAACTAAAGAAGAAAAAGTCTGCTGGGGTCCACAGGTTGTGTCAGCTCTGTCAAGTCTGTGACATGTGCAAAACACAAGTCAGCAACGAACTAATGAGACCAAAAGTTAATGCAGTTATACAATTCTAGCAGTTCTAAATGGAATTTAAATTACAACTACACAGGCAGTACTAGAAAACAGGAAAATGGTTATTCTAATCGATCTGCTAGGGGTGTCCATCTAGTCAGATCGTCTAAGAGTTGTTCATGTAGTTCTGTCAATCTGGCAGGGGTGTCCATTTGATCAGATTGTCTAGGTCTAGAAAAAAAGGTCAAACGACCGGAATGCATCCCTGCGAAGCAAACAGGAGTGCACCAACTGCGACACGAAGACAAAGCCTAAGGACTCAAGATGCGTAGGCGGAGGGGAGCTACCCCCCAGGCCCAGCTAGACTCTTTTGTCCTACCCCACCCGCGAGTCGTTTTTGTTATGGACACGAGCCAACAAACGCTCCATCTAGACACGAGACAAGACAAGGATCACGAATGATACTACGTATCATACCGGAGCACACCAGTCACGGGTGAGCCAAAGCTGGGGAGCACCAGTTCTCAATGGTCACCCCCGTCGTCGATCCGAAACAAATCATTAATCATGAATGATACTACGTATCATACCGGAGCGCACCAGTCACGGGTGAGCCAAAGCTGGGGAGCACCAGTTCTCAATGGTCACCCCCGTCATCGATTAACTATCCGTAAGCGAGCCGTCTCTGGGCTAGCCAGCAGACGCTCCACAAGAGTAGTGCCTACCTCCGTATAGGAGAGGCCCACGCCTGTGATCTTCTACAAAGATCCACACAATTAAAATGTCTGGCTTATTAATTAGCATGTGAGGTTCAAGTTGCATCTTAAAAGTGGGTTCGAGCAGAAAGTAACATGCGATCATTTTCAAGTATTTTGCAGAAATAAATCTTGTAGTTCTAACATCAATTCTAGAAAAGTATAAAAGCAGTAACTAAAGTCTCATTCCTTGCCTGAAAGATTCCGGCAAGGATGTAGTCCAGCAGGGTCTGGGTCAACCAACGGATCTACGGAACCTCAACACGACGCGAAAGCTACACTGGCGTCGGGTAGCGATGCCAGGGGTTGAATTCTTGCAGTGTGCATGGCATTGAACGGTGGATACTCTGAGATAAAATACGTGCACGAATAAGTTCGTATCGTCGGGCTAAGATTATTAGGCAACCTTAAAACGTCTAATGATCCCATTTTAATTAAGTTTGCTATCCTAAGATGGGTGACACATCATTCATAACGTTAGTGACCCGCTAATAGTGTTAGGATGCTAGTACAAGAATATACCACATGTAACACCAGGTTAAACATCCACCGATTTCATTAATAACTTATATCAGGGCTTAATAATATAAGTTCTGACAAATAATTCTAACTTAAATAAGATTTATAAGACTAATTTTGAAGGTGGGTTATGAATGATATAGGTTAATAATATAAGCTACCAAGGGGTAAACTAATCTATATACTTTCTGAAACCTAATAACAAGATTACTGACCCATAATCTAACCGAATATATAATACCCTATACACTGTTACATCACCATCCTACAGGTATTAAAGGCATGTGAATGAAAATGATGAACAAGGAAAACTTACCCTCTCTAATATCTCTAAGTCCCCTTCCTCTACAACGTCAGTTCCATCCTCAAAAAGCAGGGAGGTGATGCAAGGAGGAGGGCCCACGAGCCGTTGGCGTCTGCGTGGAAGAGAGCGTCGCCGGGGGTTAGTCGGAGTTCAGGTCGCACGGAGAGGAGGTGTCGTCGCCGCTGCAGCGCTTGGCAGCGAACTCCGACGAGGGGGCCCTATCGCCGGTGCTGGCAAGGAGGTGGGAAGTCGGGACACTCTGGGGGAGGGCCGGAGCAGCGGCACGAGGCGCTGCGCTGCTGTGACAGCGTCGAGGAGGCGCTGCTGGTGTCGGGCGTCGCCGTGGATGGCCGTCGCTGCAGGGAGCAGCAGCGGTGCTGCCGCGAACGTCAGCGGCGTTCGAGTGCTGCTGGGCGTCGGAGGAAACACCGAGCACCGGAGATCTGAGGGGAGGAAGATCCGACGAGGGAGGGGGCTCATCACGGTGGAGATCGGTCGCCGGAGGCGAGTTACCTCGGAGCAACCGCGAGGGGGTCGAAGATGCCCTGGGTGCGTGAATACAAAAAGGCGGCGGCGTGCTGGGAGAAAACGAGGCTACCTAGGGTTATAATATAAAGGGGATGACGGTTAAGAAGGCTCACGTGACTGGGCTTAAGATTTAATATTATAGGGATATAATAGCTGAGAGAAACAGAAAAGGCCTAAGCTTTATATTATAAATTGAGGGGATGTTCTTGTGGGCCTAGGGCTAATTGGTTGGTTATAGATTTTTGCAACGAAATAATAATCCTCCCAATCAACTGTATGTGTGTGTGTTGGCTCAAGAGCTCGGCCAAGATCAAACAGTGGGCTAGGCATTGGGGTGGGTTAGATGCTAAAGGCTAAAGATTCTTCTACAAGGCTAAAACTAGGGTTTGCATGTGCGTTACATGCACGTGCATCGAGGCATGGGTCCGGGGCATGCACGGTGCTCCGAGACACCCAAGTGCACATGCGTGCGGGGTTGGTTGGGTCCGGTTACGCTGATACAGCGGAAAACGCCGTCTCGGATCAATCCGCGTGATACTGCCAAGATACGCGTTCTGTTCACGAATGCGGGGTCTCACTGGTCTACGGGGGTCACCTACAGGTTCCTGGCATAAGTACGGTCATGTACGTGTGGTTCGTCCCAGAATTGTCCGTCGATTTGCGTGTATATAGCGTGTTGTTCAAACGGTCGGTGCATAAAGCAATTCCAGTGTGAACGAGGTGTTGGCTTGGGTTGACACGTGTTCCCAAGTCGGACACAAGTCACAGAGGCTATCTATAGGTTCAAGCAAAGTTCTAGGGTCCTACTGCGTGCACAGACGACATCTGCTATGCACACAGACCAAATCACTTTACGCACAGACCCAATTGCTGTGCACACACTAAATTCAAATTGGCCCGAAAACAGGCCGTTACACGGGCTATGCGCTCGCTCCCCCCTCAAGACCTCTGGGGCAGGGCCAACCCTCGCCACCCAAACCAGAGAAGTGCATGGGCCGGCCTATGTGCTCGCTCCCCCCCTCATGACCTCTGGGGCAGGGCAAACCCTCGCCACCCAAACGAGAGAAGGGCACGGGCCGAGCTACGCGCTCGCTCCCCCCTCCAGACCTCTGGGGTAGGGCCAACCTTCGCCACCCAAAGTAGAGAAGGGCACGGGCTGAGCTACGCGCTCGCTCCCCCCCTCAAGACCTCTGGCGCGGGGCCAACCCTTGCCACACAAACAAGAGAAGGGCACGGGCTGAGCTACGTGCTCGCTTCCCCCAAAAGACCTCTGGGGCAGGGCCAACCCTCGCCACACAAATCAGAGAAGGGCACGAGCTGAGCTTCGCGCTCGCTCCCCCCCTCAAGACCTCTGGGGCAGGGCCAACCCTCGCCACCCAAACCAGAGAAGGGCACGGGCTGGGCTACGCGCCTGCTCCCCCCTCAAGACCTCTGGGGCAGGGACAACCCTCGCCACCCAAACCAGAGAAGGGCACGGGCCAGGCTATGCGCTCGCTCCCCCTCAAGACCTTTGGGGCAGGGCCAACCGTCGCCACCCAAACCAGAGAAGGGCACGGGCCGAGCTAAGCGCTTGCTCCCACCCTCAAGACCTCTGAGGCAGGGCCAATCATCGCCACCCAAACAAGAGAAGGGCACGGGCCGAGCTACGCGCTCGCTCCCCCCTCAAGACCTCTGGGGCAAGGCCAACCCTCCCCACCCAAACCAGAGCAGGGCATGGGCCGAGCTACGCGTGCGCTCCCCCCCTCAAGACCTCTGGGGCAGGGCCAACCCTCGCCACACAAACAAGAGAAGGGCACGGGCCGAGCTACGCGCCCGCTCCCCCCTCAAGACCTCTGGGCAGGGCCAACCCTCACCACCCAAACCAGAGAAGGGCACGGGCTGGGCTACGCGCTCCCTCCCACCCTCAAGACCTCTGGGGTAGGGCCAACCCTCGCCACACCAAACCAGATAAGGAAACGGGCAGGGCTACGCTCTCGCTCCCCCCCTCAAGACCTCTGGGGCAGGGCCTACCATCGCCACCCAAACCAGAGAAGGGCACGGGCTGGGCTACGCGCTCCTTCCCCCCCCTCAAGACCTCTGGGGCAGGGCCAACCTCGCCACACCAAACCAGATAAGGAAACGGGCAGGGCTACGCTCTCGCTCCCCCCCTCAAGACCTCTGGGGTAGGTCCTACCATCGCCACCCAAACCAGAGAAGGGCACAGGCCGGGCTACACGCTCGCTCCCCCCCAAGACCTCTGGGGCAGGACCAACCCTCGCCACCCAAACCAGAGAAGGGCTCGGGCCGGGCTACGCGCTTGCTCCCCCACTCAAGACCTCTGGGGCAGGGCCAACCCTCGCCACCCAAACCAGGGAAGGGCACGGGCCGTGCAATAGCTCGCACCCTCTTCAAGACCTCTGGGGCAGGGCCAACCCTCGCCACCCAACCCACGGATGGGCACGGGCCGAGCTACACGCTCTCTCCCCCCTTCAAGACCTCTGGAGTGGGGCAAACTCTCGCTACCCAAACCATGGAAGGGCACGGGCTGAGCTACGCACTCGCTCCCACCCTCAAGACCTCTGGGGCAGGGCCAACCCTCGCCACCCAAACCAGAGAAGGGCACGGGCCGGGCTACGCGCTTGCTCCCTCCTCAAGACCTCTGGAGCAGGGCCAACCCTCGCCACCCAAACCAGAGAAGGGCACGGGCCGGGCTACGTGCTCGCTCCCCCCCTCAAGACCTCTGGGGCAGGGCGAACCCTCGCCACCCAAATCAGAGAAGGGCACGGGCTGGGCTACGCGCTCGCTACCCCCCTCAAGACCTCTGGGGCAGGGCCAACCCTCTCCACCTAAACCAGAGAAGGGCACGGGCCGGGCTACACACTCGCTCCCCCCCAAAGACCTCTGGGGCAGGGCCAACCCTGGCCACCCACACCAGAGAAGGCACGGGCCAAGCTACATGCTCGCTCCCCCCTCAAGACCTCTAGGGCAGGGCCAACCCTCGCCACCCAAACCAGAGAAGGGCAAGGGCCGCGCTACGTGCTCGCTCCCCTCACAAGACCTCTGGGGCAGGGCCAACCCTCGCCACCCAAACCAGATAAGGGCACGGACCGAGCTATGCGCTCGCTCCCCCCCTCAAGACCTCTGGGGCAGGGCCAACCCTCGCCACCCAAATCAGAGAAGGGCACGGGCAGGGCTACGCCCTCGCTACCCCCCTCAAGACCTTTGGGGCAGGGCCAACCCATGCCACCCAAACCAGAGAAGGGCACGGGCCGAGCTTCGCACTCGCTCCCCATCTCAAGACCTTTGCGGCAGGGCCAACCCTTGCCACCCAAACTAGAGAAGGGCACGGGCCGGGCTACGTTCTCTCTTCCCCCCAGCAAGACCTCTGGGGCAGGGCCAACCCTCGCCACCCAAACCAGAGAAGGGCACGGGCAGGGCTACGCGCTCCCTCCCCCCCTCAAGACCTCTGGGACAGGGCCAACCCTCGCCACACCAAACCAGATAAGGAAACGGGCAGGGCTACGCTCTCGCTCCCCCCTCAAGACCTCTGGGCAGGGCCTACCCTCGCCACCCAAAACCGAGAAGGGAACGGGCCGGGCTACGCGCTCGCTCCCCCCAAGACCTCTGGGGTAGGACCAACCCTCGCCGCCCAAACCAGAGAAGGGCTCGGGCAGGGCTACGCGCTCGCTCCCCCACTCAAGACCTCTGGGGCAGGGCCAACCCTTGCCACCCAAACCAGGGAAGGGCACGGGCCGGGCTATGCGCTCGCTCCCTCTTCAAGACCTCTGGGGCAGGGCCAACCCTCGCCACCCAACCCAGGGATGGGCACGGGCCGGGCTACACGCTCGCTCCCAACTTCAAGACCTCTGGAGTGGGGCAACCCCTCGCCACCCAACCCTGGGAAGGGCACGGGCCGAGCTACGTGCTCGCTCCCCCCCCTCAAGACCTCTGGGGCAGGGCCAACCCCCGCCACCCAACCCTGGGAAGGGCACGGGCCGAGCTACGTGCTCGCTCCCCCCCTCAAGACCTCTGGGGCAGGGCCAACCCCCGCCACCCAAACCAGAGAAGGGCACGGGCCAGGCTACGTGCTCGCTCCCCCCCTCAAGACCTCTGGGGCAGGGAGAACCCTCGCCACCCAAAGCAGAGAAGGGAACAGGCCGGGCTAGGCGCTCGCTACCCCCTCAAGACCTCTGGGGCAGGGCCAACCCTCTCCACCCAAACCAGAGAAGGGCACGGGCCGGGCTACCCACTCGCTCCCCCCCGAAGACCTCTGGGGTAGGGCCAACCCTTGCCACCCAAACTAGAGAAGGGCACGGGCCGAGCTACGCGCTCGCTCCCCCCTTAAGACCTCTTGGGTAGGGCCAACCCTCGACACCCAAACCGGAGAAAGGCACGGGCCGGGCTACGTGCTCGCTCCCCCCTCAAGACCTCTAGGGCAGGGCCAACCCTCGCCACCCAAACCAGAGAAGGGCAAGGGCCGCGCTACACGATCGCTCCCCTCACAAGACCTCTGGGGCAGGGCCAACCCTCGCCACCCAAACCAGATAAGGGCACGGACCGAGCTACGCGCTCGCTCCCCCCTCAAGACCTCTGGGGCAGGGCCAACCCTCGCCACCCAAACCAGAGAAGGGCACGGAGCGCTCGCTCCCCCCTCAAGACCTCTGGGGCAGGGCCAACCCTCGCCACCCAAACCAGAGAAGGGCACGGGCCGGGCTACACGCTCGCTACCCCCCCTCAAGACCTTTGGGGCAGGGCCAACCCATGCCACCCAAACCAGAGAAGGGCACGGACCGAGCTTCGCACTCGCTCCCCATCTCAAGACCTCTGCAGCAGGGCCAACCCTTGCCACCCAAACTAGATAAGGGCATGGGCCGGGCTACGTTCTCGCTTCCCCCGGCCAGACCTCTGGGGCAGGGCCAACCCTCGCCACCCAAACCAGAGAAGGGGACGGGTCGGGCTACGCGCTCCCTCCCCCCCAAGACCTCCGGGGCAGGACCAACCCTCGCCACCCAAACCAGAGAAGGGCTCGGACCAGGCTACGCGCTCGTTCCCCTACTCAAGACCTCTGAGGCAGGGCCAACCCTCGCCACCCAAACCAGGGAAGGGCACGGGCCGGGCGATGCGCTTGCTCCCTCTTCAAGACCTCTAGGGCAGGGCCAACTCTCGCCACCCAACCCAGGGAAGGTCACGGGCCGCGCTATGCGCTCGCTCCCCCCTTCAAGACCTCTGGAGTGGGGCAAACCCTCGCCACCCAAACCAGGGAAGGGCACGGGCCGAGCTACGGGCTCGCTACCCCCCCTCAAGACCTCTTGGGCAGGGCCAACCCTTGCCACCCCAACCAGAGAAGGGGACGGGTCAGGCTACGCCATCGCTCCCCCCTCAAGACCTCTGGGGCAGGGCCAACCCTTGCCACCCAAACCAGAGAAGGGCACGGGCCGGGCTACGGGCCCGCACCCCCATCAAGACCTCTGGGGGAGGGCCAACCCTCGCCACCCAAAGCAGAGAAGGGCACGGGCTACGCTACGCACCTGCTCCCCCCCTCAAGACCTCTTGGGCAGGGCCAACCCTCGCCTCCCAAACCAAAGAAGGCCACGGTCCGAGCTACGGGCCCGCTGCCCCCCTCCGGACCTCTGGGGCAGGGCCAACCCTCGCCACCCAAACCAGAGAAGGGCATGGGCCGAGCTACGCACCTGCTCCCCCCCTCAAGACCTCTGGGGCAGGGCCAACCCTCGCCACCCAAACCAGATAAGGGCACGGGCCGAGCTACGCGCTCGCTCCCCCCTCAAAACCTCTAGGGCAGGGCAAACCCTCGCCACACCAAACCAGAGAAGGAAACGGGCAAGGCTACGTGCTCGCTCCCCCCTCAAGACCTCTGGGGCAGGGCCTACCCTCGCCACAAAAACCAGAGAAGGGCACGGGCCAGGCTACGTGCTCGCTCCCCCCTCAAGACCTCTGGGGTAGGGCCAACCCTCGCCATCCAAACCAAAGAAGGGCTCGGGCTGGGCTACGCGCTCGCTCCCCCCTCAAGACCTCTGGGGCAGGGCCAACCTTCGCCACCCAAACCAGTGACGGGCACGGGCCGGGCTACGCACTCGTTCCCCCCTCAAGACCTCTGGGGCAGGGCCAACCCTCGCCACCCAACAAAGAGAAGGGCACGGGCCGCGCTATGCGCTAGCTCCCCCCTCAAGACCAATGGTGCAGGGCCAACCCTCGCCACCCAAACCAGAGAAGGGCACGGGCCGAGCTACGCGTCCGCTACCCCCCACAAGACCTCTGGGGCAAGGCCAACCCTCGCCACCCAAACCAGAGAAGGGCACGGGCGGGCTACCATCCGCTCCCCCCCTTAAGACCTCTGGGGCAGGGCCAACCCTCGCCACCCAAACAAGAGAAGGGCATGGGCCGAGCTACGCGCTTGTTCCCCCCCTCAAGACCTCTGGGGCAGGGCCAACCATCGCCACATCAAACCAGAGAAGGAAATGGGTAGGGCTACGTGCTCGCTCCCCCCCACAAGACCTCTGGGGCAGGGCCTACCCTCGCCACCCAAACAAGAGATGGGCACGGGCCGGGCTACGCGCTCGCTCCCCCCCTCAAGACCTCTGGGACAGGGCCAACCCTCGCCACCCAAACCAGAGAAGGGCTCGGGCCAGGCTACGCACTCGCTCCCCCCAAAGACCTCTGGGGCAGGGCTAACCCGTGCCACCCAACCAGGGACGGGCACAGGCCGTGCTACGTGCTCGCTCCCCCCTTAAGACCTTTGGGGCAGGGCCAACCCTCGCCACCCAACCCAGCGAAGGGCACGGGCCGAGCTACGTGCTCGCTCCCCCCTCAAGACCTTTGGGGCAGGGCCAACCCTCGCCACCCAAACCAGAGAAGGGCACGGGTCGGGCTACACGCTCGCTCCCCCTTCAAGACCTCTGGGGCAGGGCCAACCCTCGCCACCCAAACCAGAGAAGGGCATGGGCCAAGCTACGCGCCCGCTCCCCCCCTCAAGACCTCTGGGCAGGGCCAACCCTGGCCACCCGAACCAGAGAAGGGCACGGGCTGGGCTACAAGCTCCCTCCCCCCCTCAAGACCTCTGGGGCAGGGCCAACCCTTGCCGCACCAAACCAGATAAGGAAACGGGCAGGGCTACGCTCTCGCTCCCCCCTCAAGACCTCTGGGGCAGTGCCTACCCTCGCCACCCAAACCAGAGAAGGGCACAGGCCGGGCTACGCGCTCGCTCCACCCCAAGACCTTTGGGGCAGGACTAACCCTCGCCACCCAAACCAGAGAAGGGATCGGGCTGGGCTACGCGCTCACTCTCCCACTCTAGACCTCTGGGGCAAGGCCAACCCTCGCCACCCAAACCAGGGATGGGCACGGGCCGAGCTACGCGCTCGCTTCCCCCTTCAAGACCTCTGGAGTGGGGCAAACCCTCGCCACCCAAACCATGGAAGGGCACGGGCCGAGCTACGCGCTCGTACCCCCCCTCCAGACCTCTAGGGCAGGGCCAACCCTCGCCACCCATACAAGAGAAGGGCACGGGTCGGGCTACGCACTCGCTCCCCCCCGCAAGACCTCTGGGGCGGGGCCAACCCTCGCCACCCAACCCAGAGAAGGGCACGGGCCGAGCTACGCACTCTCTCCCCACCTCAAGACCTCTGGGGAAGGGCCCACCCTCGCCACCCAAACCATAGAAGGGCACGGGTCGGGCTTCGCCCTCGCTCCCCCCTCAAGACCTCTAGGGCAGGGCCAACCCTCGCCACCCAAACCAGAGAAGGGCACGGGCCGGGCTACGGGCCCGCTCCCCCCTCAAGACCTCTGGGGCAGGGCCAACCCTCGCCACCCAAACCAGAGAAGGGCACGGGCAGGGCTACGCGCCTGCTCCCCCCTCAAGACCTCTTGGGCAGGGACAACCCTCGTCACCCAAACCAAAGAAGGGCACGGTCCGAGCTACGCGCTCGCTTCCCCCTCCAGACCTCTGGGGTAGGGCCAACCCTCGCCACCCAAACCAGACAAGGGCACGGGCCGAGCTACGCGCTTGCTCCCCCCTCAAGACCTCTAGGGCAGGACCAACCCTCGCCACCCAAACCAGAGAAGGACGCGGGACGAGTTACGCGCTCGCTCCCCGGCTCAAGACCTCTGGGACAGGGCCAACCCTCGCCACCCAAACCAGAGAAGGGCACGGGCCAAGCTAAGCGCTCGTTCCCCCCACAAGACCTTTGGGGCAGGCCCAACCCTCGCCACCCAAACCAGAAAAGGGCACGGGCCGAGCTAAGCGCTCGCTTCCCCCCTCAAGACCTCTGAGGCAGGGCCAATCATCGCCACCCAAACAAAAGAAGGGCACGGGCCGAGCTACGCGCTCGCTCCCCCCACAAGACCTCTGGGCCAGTGCCAACCCTCGCCACCCAAACCAGAGAAGGGCACGGGCTGAGCTACGCGCTCGTTCCCCCCTCAAGACCTTTGGGGCAGGGCCAACCCTCGCCACCCAAACCAGAGAAGGGCATGGGCCGGGCTATGCGCTCGCTCCCCCCTCAAGACCTCTGGGGCAGGGCCAACCCTCGCCACCCAAACCAGAGAAGGGCACGGGCCGGGCTAAGCGCTCGTTCCCCCCACAAGACCTGTGGGGCAGGGCCAACCCTCGCCACACAAACCAGAGAAGGGCACGGGCCGGGCTAAGCGCTTGCTCCCCCCCTCAAGACCTCTGAGGCAGGGCCAATCATCACCACCCAAACAAGAGAAGGGCACGGGCCGAGCTACGCGCTCGCTCCCCCCTCAAGACCTCTGGGCCAGTGCCAACCATCTCCACCCAAACCAGAGAAGGGCACGGGCCGGGCTACCCACTCGCTCCCCCCCGAAGACCTCTGGGGCAGGGCCAACCCTTGCCACCCAAACTAGAGAAGGGCACGGGCCGAGCTACGCGCTCGCTCCCCCCTTAAGACCTCTTGGCTAGGGCCAACCCTCGACACCCAAACCGGAGAAAGGCACGGGCCGGGCTACGCGCTCGCTCCCCCCTCAAGACCTCTAGGGCAGGGCCAACCCTCGCCACCCAAACCAGAGAAGGGCAAGGGCCGCGCTACACGATCGCTCCCCTCACAAGACCTCTGGGGCAGGGCCAACCCTCGCCACCCAAACCAGATAAGGGCACGGACCGAGCTACGAGCTCGCTCCCCCCTCAAGACCTCTGGGGCAGGGCCAACCCTCGCCACCCAAACCAGAGAAGGGCACGGAGCGCTCGTTCCCCCTCAAGACCTCTGGGGCAGGGCCAACCCTCGCCACCCAAACCAGAGAAGGGCACGGGCCGGGCTACACGCTCGCTACCCCCCTCAAGACCTTTGGGGCAGGGCCAACCCATGCCACCCAAACCAGAGAAGGGCACGGGCCGAACTTCGCACTCGCTCCCCATCTCAAGACCTCTGCAGCAGGGCCAACCCTTGCCACCCAAACTAGATAAGGGCACGGGCCGGGCTACGTTCTCGCTTCCCCACGGCCAGACATCTGGGGCAGGGCCAACCCTCGCCACCCAAACCAGAGAAGGGGAAGGGCCGGGCTACGCGCTCCCTCCCCCCAAGACCTCCGGGGCAGGACCAACCCTCGCCACCCAAACCAGAGAAGGGCTTGGACCAGGCTACGCGCTCGTTCCCCCACTCAAGACCTCTGAGGCAGGGCCAACCCTCGCCACCCAAACCAGGGAAGGGCACGGGCCGGGCTATGCGCTCGCTCCCTCTTCAAGACCTCTAGGGCAGGGCCAACCCTCGCCACCCAACCCAGGGAAGGGCACGGGCTGAGCTATGCGCTCGCTCCCCCCTTCAAGACCTCTGGAGTGGGGCAAACCCTCGCCACCCAAACCAGGGAAGGGCACGGGCCGAGCTACGGGCTCGCTACCCCCCTCAAGACCTCTTGGGCAGGGCCAACCCTTGCCACCCCAACCAGAGAAGGGGACGGGTCAGGCTACGCCATCGCTCCCCCCTCAAGACCTCTGGGGCAGGGCCAACCCTTGCCACCCAAACCAGAGAAGGGCACGGGCCGGGCTACGGGCCCGCTCCCCCATCAAGACCTCTGGGGGAGGGCCAACCCTCGCCACCCAAAGCAGAGAAGGGCATGGGCTACGCTACGCACCTGCTCCCCCCTCAAGACCTCTTGGGTAGGGCCAACCCTCGCCTCCCAAACCAAAGAAGGGCACGGTCCGAGCTACGGGCCCGCTGCCCCCTCCGGACCTCTGGGGCAGGGCCAACCCTCGCCACCCAAACCAGAGAAGGGCATGGGCCGAGCTACACACCTGCTCCCCCCCCTCAAGACCTCTGGGACTGGGCCAACCCTCGCCACCCAAACCAGATAAGGGCACGGGCCGAGCTACGCGCTCGTTCCCCCCTCAAGACGTCTAGGGCAGGGCAAACCCTCGCCACACCAAACCAGAGAAGGAAACGGGCAAGGCTACGTGCTCGCTCCCCCCTCAAGACCTCTGGGGCAGGGCCTACCCTCGCCACAAAAACAAGAGAAGGGCACGGGCCAGGCTACGTGCTCGCTCCCCCCTCAAGACCTCTGGGGTAGGGCCAACCCTCGCCATCCAAACCAAAGAAGGGCTCGGGCTGGGCTACGCGCTCGCTCCCCCCTCAAGACCACTGGGGGAGGGCCAACCTTCGCCACCCAAACCAGAGACGGGCACGGGCCGGGCTACGCACTCGTTCCCCCCTCAAGACCTCTGGGGCAGGGCCAACCCTCGCCACCCAACAAAGAGAAGGGCACGGGCCGCGCTATGCGCTAGCTCCCCCCTCAAGACCACTGGTGCAGGGCCAACCCTCGCCACCCAAACCAGAGAAGGGCACGGGCCGAGCTACGCGTCCGCTACCCCCCACAAGACCTCTGGGGCAAGGCCAACCCTCGCCACCCAAACCAGAGAAGGGCACGGGCGGGCTACCATCCGCTCCCCCCCTCAAGACCTCTGGGGCAGGGCCAACCCTCGCCACCCAAACAAGAGAAGGGCATGGGCCGAGCTACGCGCTTGCTCCCCCCTTAAGACCTCTGGGGCAGGGCCAACCGTCGCCACATCAAACCAGAGAAGGAAATGGGCAGGGCTACGTGCTCGCTCCCCCCCACAAGACCTCTGGGGCGGGGCCTACCCTCGCCACCCAAACAAGAGAAGGGCATGGGCTGGCCTACGTGCTCGCTCCCCCCCTCAAGACATCTGGGGCAGGGCCAACCCTCGCCACCCAAACTAGGGAATGGCACGGGCCGGGCTATGCGCTCGCTCCCTCTTGAAAACCTCTAGGGCTGGGCCAACCCTCGCCACCCAACCCAGGGAAGGGCACGGGCCGTGCTACGTGCTCGCTCCCCCCTTAAGACCTTTGGAGCAGGGCCAACCCTCGCCACCCAACCCAGCGAAGGGCACGGGCCGAGCTACGGGCTCGCTCCCCCCTCAAGACCTTTGGGGCAGAGCCAACCCTCGCTACCCAAACCAGAGAAGGGCACGGGTCGGGCTACACGCTCGCTCCCCCCTTCAAGACCTCTGGGGCAGGGCCAACCCTCGCCACCCAAACTAGAGAAGGGCATGGGCCAAGCTACGCGCCCGCTCCCCCCCTTAAGACCTCTGGGTAGGGCCAACCCTCGCCACCCGAACCAGAGAAGGGCACGGGCTGGGCTACAAGCTCCCTCCCCCCCTCAAGACCTCTGGGACAGGGCCAACCCTTGCCGCACCAAACCAGATAAGGAAACGGGCAGGGCTACGCTCTCGCTCCCCCCTCAAGACCTCTGGGGCAGTGCCTACCCTCGCCACCCAAACCAGAGAAGGGCACAGGCCGGGCTACGCGCTCGCTCCACCCCAAGACCTTTGGGGCAGGACTAACCCTCGCCACCCAAACCAGAGAAGGGCTCGGGCTGGGCTACGCGCTCGCTCTCCCACTCTAGACCTCTGGGGCAAGGCCAACCCTTGCCACCCAAACCAGGGATGGGCACGGGCCGAGCTACGCGCTCGCTTCCCCCTTCAAGACCTCTGGAGTGGGGCAAACCCTCGCCACCCAAACCATGGAAGGGCACGGGCCGAGCTACGCGCTCGCACCCCCCCTCCAGACCTCTGGGGCAGGGCCAACCCTCGCCACCCATACGAGAGAAGGGCACAGGTCGGGCTACGCACTCGCTCCCCCCCTCAAGACCTCTGGGGCGGGGCCAACCCTCGCCACCCAACCCAGAGAAGGGCACGGGCCGAGCTACGCACTCTCTCCCCACCTCAAGAACTCTGGGGAAGGGCCCACCCTCGCCACCCAAACCATGGAAGGGCACGGGTCGGGCTTCGCCCTCGCTCCCCCCTCAAGACCTCTAGGGCAGGGCCAACCCTCGCCACCCAAACCAGAGAAGGGCACGGGCCGGGCTACGAGCCCGCTCCCACCTCAAGACCTCTGGGGCAGGGCCAACCCTCGCCACCCAAACCAGAGAAGGGCACGGGCAGGGCTACGCGCCTGCTCCCATCCTCAAGACCTCTTCGGCAGGGACAACCCTCGTCACCCAAACCAAAGAAGGGCACGGTCCGAGCTACGCGCTCGCTTCCCCCTCCAGACCTCTGGGGTAGGGCCAACCCTCGCCACCCAAACCAGACAAGGGCACGGGCCGAGCTACGCGCTTGCTCCCCCCTCAAGACCTCTGGGGCAGGGCCAACCCTCGCCACCCAAACCAGAGAAGGACGCGGGACGAGTTACGCGCTCGCTCCCCCGCTCAAGACCTCTGGGACAGGGCCAACCCTCGCCACCCAAACCAGAGAAGGGCACGGGCCAAGCTAAGCGCTCGTTCCCCCCACAAGACCTTTGTGGCAGGGCCAACCCTCGCCACCCAAACCAGAGAAGGGCACGGGCCGAGCTAAGCGCTCGCTTCCCCCCTCAAGACCTCTGAGGCAGGGCCAATCATCGCCACCCAAATAAAAGAAGGGCACGGGCCGAGCTACGCGCTCGCTCCCCCCACAAGACCTCTGGGCCAGTGCCAACCCTCGCCACCCAAACCAGAGAAGGGCACGGGCTGAGCTACACGCTCGTTCCCCCCTCAAGACCTTTGGGGCAGGGCCAACCCTCGCCACCCAAACCAGAGAAGGGCATGGGCCGGGCTATGCGCTCGCTCCCCCCTCAAGACCTCTGGGACAGGGCCAACCCTCGCCACTCAAACCAGAGAAGGCCACGGGACGGGCTAAGCGCTCGTTCCCCCCACAAGACCTTTGGGGCAGGGCCAACCCTCGCCACCCAAACCAGAGAAGGGCTCGGGCCGGGCTACGCACTCGCTCCCCCCTAAGACCTCTGGGGCAGGGCATATCATCACCACCCAAACAAGAGAAGGGCACGGGCCGAGCTACGCGCTCGCTCCCCCCTCAAGACCTCTGGGGTAGGGCCAACCCTTGACACCCAAACCATAGAAGGGAAAGGGCTGGGTTACGCGCTCGCTCCCCCCCCTCAAGACCTCTGGGGCAGGGCCAACCCTCGCCACCCAAACCAGAGAAGGGGACGGGCCGGGCTACACCCTCGCTCCACCCTCGAGACCTCTGGGGCAGGGCCAACGCTCCCCACCCAAACCAGAGAAGGGCACGGGCCAGGCTACACGCTCGCTCCCCCCTCAAGACCTTTGGGGCAGGGCCAACCCTCGCCACCCAAACCAGAGAAGGGCACGGGCCGGGCTATGCGCTCGCTCCCCCCTCAAGACCTCTGGGGCAAGGCCAACCCTCGCCACCCACACCAGAGAAGGGCATGGGCTGGCCTACGTGCTCGCTCCCCCCCTCAAGACATCTGGGGCAGGGCCAACCCTCGCCACCCAAACTAGGGAATGGCACGGGCCGGGCTATGCGCTCGCTCCCTCTTGAAAACCTCTAGGGCTGGGCCAACCCTCGCCACCCAACCCAGGGAAGGGCACGGGCCGAGCTACGCGCTCGCTCCCCCCTTCAAGACCTCTGGAGTGGGGCAAACCCTCGCCACCCAAACCAGGGAAGGGCACGGGCCGAGCTACGCGCTCGCTACCCCCCTCAAGACCTCTTGGGTAGGGCCAACCCTCGCCACCCAAACCAGCGAAGGGCACGGGTCGGGCTACACGCTCGATCCCCCCGCTCAGGACCTCTGGGGCAGGGCCAACCCTCGCCACCCAACCCAGAGAAGGGCACGAGCTGCGCTACGCACTTGCTCCCCACCTCAAGACCTCTGGGGAAGGGCCAACCCTCGCCACCCCAACCAGAGAAGGGCACGGGTCAGGCTACGCCCTCGCTCCCCCTTCAAGACCTCTAGGGCAGGGCCAACCTTTGCCACCCAAACCAGAGAAGGGCACGGGCCGGGCTACGGGCCCGCTCCCCCATCAACACCTCTGGGGTAGGGCCAACCCTCACCTCCCAAACCAGAGAAGGGCACGGGCCGACCTACACGCCTGCTCCCCCCCTCAAGACCTCTGGGGCAGGACCAACCCCCGCCACCCAAACCAGAAAAGGGCACGGGCCGAGCTACGCGCTCGCTCCCCCCTCAAGACCTCTAGGGCCAGGCAAACCCTCGCCAAACCAAACCAGAGAAGGAAACAGGCAGGGCTACGCGCTCGCTCCCCCCCTCAAGACCTCTGGGGCAGGGCCTACCCTCGCCACACAAACCAGAGAAGGGCACGGGCCAGGCTACGTGCTCGATCCCCCCTCAAGACCTCTGGGGTAGGGCCAACCCTCGCCACCCAAACCACAGAAGGGCTCGGTCTGGGCTACGTGCTCGCTTCCCCCTCAAGACCTCTGGGGCAGGGCCTACCTTCGCCACCCAAACCAGAGATGGGCACGGGCCGGGTTACGCGCTCGTTCCCCCCTCAAGACCTCTGGGGCAGGGCCAACCCTCGCCACCCAACCCAGAGAAGGGCACGGGCCGTGCTATGCCCTAGCTCCCCCTCTCAAGACCTTTGGTGCAGGGCCAACCCTCGCCACCCAAACCAGAGAAGGGCACGGGCCGAGCTACGTGTCTGCTACCCCCCCACAAGACCTCTGGGGCAGGGCCAACCCTCGCCACCCAAACCAGAGAAGGGCACGGGTCGGGCTACCGTCCGCTCCCCCCTCAAGACCTCTGGGGCAGGGCCAACCCTCGCCACCCAAACAAGAGAAGGGCATGGGCCGAGCTATGCGCTTGCTCCGCCCTCAAGACCTCTGGGGCAGGGCCAACCGTCGCCACACCAAACCAGAGAAGGAAATGGGCAGGGCTAGGTGCTCGCTCCCCCCTCAAGACCTCTGGGGCAGGGCCTACCCTCGCCACCCAAACCAGAGATGGGCACGGGCCGGGCTACGCGCTCGCTCCCCCCTCAAGACCTCTGGGGCAGGGCCAACCCTCGCCACCCAAACCAGAGAAGGGCTCGGGCCGGGCTACGCACTCGCTCCCCCCTCAAGACCTCTGGGGCAGGGCCTACCCTCGCCACCCAAACCAGAGATGGGCACGGGCAGGGCTAGGTGCTCGCTCCCCCCTCAAGACCTCTGGGGCAGGGCCAATCCTCGCCACCCAAACCAGAGAAGGGCACGGGCCAAGCTAAGCGCCCGCTTCCCCCCTCAAGACCTCTGGGCAGGGCCAACCCTCGCCACCCAAACCAGAGAAGGGCACGGGCTGGGCTACACGCTCCCTCCCCCCTCAAGACCTCTGGGGCAGGGCCAACCCTTGCCACACCAAACCAGATAAGGTAACGGGCAGGGCTACGCGCTCGCTCCCCCCCTCAAGACCTCTGGGGCAGGGCCTACCCTCGCCACCCAAACCAGAGAAGGGCACGGGCCGGGCTACGCGCTCGCTCCCCCCCAAGACCTCTGGGGCGGGACCAACCCTCGCCACCCAAACCAGAGAAGGGCTCTGGCCGGGCTACGTGCTCACTCTCCCACTCAAGACCTCTGGGGCAAGGCCAACCTTCGCCACCCAAACCAGGGATGGGCACGGGCCAAGCTACGCCCTCGCTCCCCCCTTCAAGACCTCTGGAGTGGGGCAAACCCTCGCCACCCAAACCATGGAAGGGCACGGGCCGAGCTACGCGCTCGCACCCCCCTCAAGACCTATGGGGCAGGGCCAATCCTCGCCACCCATACCAGAGAAGGGCACGGGGCGGGCTACGCACTCGCTCCCCACCTCAAGACCTCTGGGGAAGGGCCCACCCTCGCCACCCAAACCATAGAAGGGCACGGGTCGGGCTACGCCCTCGCTCCCCCCTCAAGACCTCTAGGGCAGGGCCAACCCTCGCCACCCAAACCAGAGAAGGGCACGGGCCGGGCTACGGGCCCGTTCCCCCCTCAAGACCTCTGGGGCAGGGCCAACCCTCGCCACCCAAACCAGAGAAGGGCACGGGCTGGGCTACGCGCCGGCTCCCCCCTCAAGACCTCTGGGGTAGGGACAACCCTCGCCACCCAAACCAGAGAAGGGCACGGTCCGTGCTACGCGATCGCTTCCCCCTCCAGACCTCTGGGGTTGGGCCAACCCTCGCCACCCAAACCAGAGAAGGGCACCGGCCGAGCTACGCACTGGCTCCCCCCTCAAGACCTCTGGGGCAGGGCCAACCCTAGCCACCCAAACCAGAGAAGGACGCGGGCCGAGTTACGTGCTCGCTCCCCCCTCAAGACCTCTGGGGCAGGGACAACCCTCGCCACCCAAACCAGAGAAGGGCACGGGCCGAGCTAAGCACTTGTTCCCCCCACAAGACCTTTGGGGCAGGGCCAACCCTCGCCACCCAAACCAGAGAAGGGCACGGGCCGATCTAAGCGCTCGCTCCCCCCTCAAGACCTCTGAGGCAGGGCCAATCATCGCCACCCAAACAAGAGAAGGGCACGGGCCGAGCTACACGCTCGCTCCCCCCACAAGACCTCTGGGCCAGTGCCAACCCTCGCCACCCAAACCAGAGAAGGGCACGGGCTGAGCTACGCGCTCGTTCCCCCCTCAAGACCTCTAGGGCAGGGCCAACCCTTGACACCCAAACCATAGAAGGGCACGGGCTAGGCTACACGCTCGCTCCCCCCTCAAGACCTCTGGGGCAGGGCCAACCCTCGCCAACCAAACCAGAGATGGGTACGGGCCGGGCTACACCCTCGCTCCACCCTCGAGACCTCTGGGGCAGGGCCAACTCTCCCCACCCAAACCAGAGAAGGGCACGGGCTGGGCTACGTGCTCGCGCCGCCCTCAAGACCTTTGGGGCAGGGCCAACCCTAGCCACCTAAACCAGAGATGGGCACGGGCCAGGCTATGCGCTCGCTCCCCCCTCAAGACCTCTGGGGCAGGGCCAACCCTCGCCACCCAAACCAGAGAAGGGCACGGGCCGAGCTAAGCGCTCGCTCCCCCCCTCAGGACCTTTGAGGCAGGGCCAATCATCGCCACCCAAACAAGAGAAGGGCACGGGCCGAGCTACGCGCTCGCTCCCCCCTCAAGACCTCTGGGCCAGTGCCAACTCTCGCCACCCAAACCAGAGAAGGGCACGGGCTGAGCTACGCGCTCGCTCCCCCCTCAAGACCTCTGGAGTGGGGCAAACCCTCGCCACCCAAACCAGGGAAGGGCACGGGCCGAGCTACGCGCTCGCTACCCCCCTCAAGACCTCTGGGGCAGGGCCAACCCTCGCCACCCAAACCAGAGAAGGGGACGGGTCAGGCTACGCCCTCGCTCCACCCTCGAGACCTCTGGGGCAGGGCCAACTCTCACCACCCAAACCACAGAAGGGCACGGGCCGGGCTACGCGCTCGCTCCCCCCTCAAGACCTTTGGGGCAGGGCCAACCCTCGCCACCCAAACCAAAGAAGGGCACGGGCCGGGCTATGCGCTCGCTCCCCCCTCAAGACCTCTGGGGCAGGGCCAACCCTCGCCACCCAAACCAGAGAAGGGCATGGGCCGGCCTATGTGCTCGCTCCCCCCACTCCAGACCTCTGGGGCAGGGCCAACCCTCGCCACCCAAACCAGAGAAGGGCACGGGTCGAGCTACGCGCTCGCTCCCCACTCCAGACCTCTGGGGCAGGGCCAACCTTCGCCACACAAATCAGAGAAGGGCACGAGGCGAGCTTCGCGCTCGCTCCCCCCATCAAGACCTCTGGGGCAGGACCAACCCTCGCCACCCAAACCAGAGAAGGGCACGGGCCGGGCTACGCGCCTGCTCCCCCCCTCAAGACCTCTTGGGCAGGGACAACCCTCGCCACCCAAACCAGAGAAGGGCACAGTCCGAGCTACGCGCTCGCTTCCCCCTCCAGACCTCTGGGGTTGGGCCAACCCTCGCCACCCAAACAAGAGAAGGGCACGGGCCGAGCTACGCGCTTGCTCCCCCTCAAGACCTCTGGGGCAGGGCCAACCCTCGCCACCCAAACCAGAGAAGGACGCGGGCCGAGTTACGCGCTCGCTCCCCCCCTCAAGACCTCTGGGGCAGGGCCAACCCTCGCCACCCAAACCAGAGAAGGGCACGGGCCGAGCTAAGCGCTCGTTCCCCCCCACAAGACCTTTGGGGCAGGGCCAACCCTTGCAACCCAAACAAGAGAAGGGCATGGGCCGAGCTATGCGCTTGCTCCGCCCTCAAGACCTCTGGGGCAGGGCCAACCGTCGCCACACCAAACCAGAGAAGGAAATGGGCAGGGCTAGGTGCTCGCTCCCCCCTCAAGACCTCTGGGGCAGGACCTACCCTCGCCACCCAAACCAGAGATGGGCACGGGCCAGGCTACGCGCTCGCTCCCCCCTCAAGACCTCTGGGGCAGGGCCAACCCTCGCCACCCAAACCAGAGAAGGGCTCGGGCCGGGCTACGCACTCGCTCCCCCCTAAGACCTCTGGGGCAGGGCTAACCCGTGCCACCCAACCAGGGACGGGCACAGGCCGTGCTACGCACTCGCTCCCCCTTCAAGACCTCTGGGGCAGGGCCAACCCTCGCCACCCAACCCAGCGAAGGGCACGAGCCGAGCTACGCGCTCGCTCCCCCCCTCAAGACCTCTGGGGCAGAGCCAACCCTCGCCACCCAAACCAGAGAAGGGCACGGGTCGGGCTACGCGCTCGCTCCCCCCTTCAAGACCTCTGGGGCAGGGCCAATCCTCGCCACCCAAACCAGAGAAGGGCACGGGCCAAGCTAAGCGCCCGCTTCCCCCCTCAAGACCTCTGGGTAGGGCCAACCCTCGCCACCCAAACCAGAGAAGGGCACGGGCTGGGCTACACGTTCCCTCCCCCCCTCAAGACCTCTGGGGTAGGGACAACCCTTGCCACACCAAACCAGATAAGGAAACGGGCAGGGCTACGCGCTCGCTCCCCCCCTCAAGACCTCTGGGGCAGGGCCTACCCTCGCCACCCAAACCAGAGAAGGGCACGGGCCGGGCTACGCGCTCGCTCCCCCCCAAGACCTCTGGGGCGGGACCTACCCTCGCCACCCAAACCAGAGAATGGCTCGGGCCGGGCTACGTGCTCACTCTCCCACTCAAGACATCTGGGGCAAGGCCAACCTTCGCCACCCAAACCAGGGATGGGCACGGGCCAAGCTACGCCCTCGCTCTCGCCTTCAAGACCTCTGGAGTGGAGCAAACCCTCGCCACCCAAACCATGGAAGGGCACGGGCCGAGCAACGCACTCGCACCCCCCCTCAAGACCTCTAGGGCAGGGCCAACCCTCGCCACCCATACCAGAGAAGGGCACGGGCCGAGCTACGCGCTCGCTCCCCACCTCAAGACCTCTGGGGAAGGGCCCACCCTCGCCACCCAAACCATAGAAGGGCACTGGTCGGGCTACGCCCTCGCTCCCCCCCTCAAGACCTCTAGGGCAGGGCCAACCCTCGCCACCCAAACCAGAGAAGGGCACGGGCCGGGCTACGGGCCCGTTCCCCCCTCAAGACCTCTGGGGCAGGGCCAACCCTCGCCACCCAAACCAGAGAAGGGCACGGGCTGGGCTACGCGCCTGCTCCCCCCCTCAAGACCTCTGGGGTAGGGACAACCCTTGCCACCCAAACCAGAGAAGGGCACGGTCCGTGCTACGCGATCGCTTCCCCCTCCAGACCTCTGGGGTTGGGCCAACCCTCGCCACCCAAACCAGAGAAGGGCACCGGCCGAGCTACGCGCTTGCTCCCCCCTCAAGACCTCTGGGGCAGGGCCAACCCTCGCCTCCCAAACCAGAGAAGGACGCGGGCCGAGTTACGCGCTCGCTCCCCCCTCAAGACCTCTGGGGCAGGGCCAACCCTCGCCACCCAAACCAGAGAAGGGCACGGGCCGAGCTAAGCGCTCGTTCCCCCCACAAGACCTTTGGGGCAGGGCCAACCCTCGCCACCCAAACCAGAGAAGGGCACGGGCCGAGCTAAGCACGCGCTCCCCCCCTCAAGACCTCTGAGGCAGGGCCAATCATCGCCACCCAAACAAGAGAAGGGCACGGGCCGAGCTACACGCTCGCTCCCCCCACAAGACCTCTGGGCCAGTGCCAACCCTCGACACCCAAACCAGAGAAGGGCACGGGCTGAGCTACGCGCTCGTTCCCCCCTCAAGACCTCTAGGGCAGGGCCAACCCTTGACACCCAAACCATAGAAGGGCACGGGCTCGGCTACGCGCTCGCTCCCCCCTCAAGACCTCTGGGGCAGGGCCAACCCTCGCCACCCAAACCAGAGAAGGGTACGGGCCGGGATACACCCTCGCTCCACCCTCGAGACCTCTGGGGCAGGGCCAACTCTCCCCACCCAAACCAGAGAAGGGCATGGGCTGGGATACGTGCTCGCACTGCCCTTAAGACCTTTGGGGCAGGGCCAACCCTCGCCACCCAAACCAGAGATGGGCACGGGCCAGGCTATGCGCTCGCTCCCCCTCAAGACCTCTGGGGCAGGGCCAACCCTCGCCACCCAGACTAGAGAAGGGCACGGGCCGGGCTAAGCGCTCGCTCCCCCCTCAAGACCTCTGGGCCAGTGCCAACCCTCGCCACCCAAACCAGAGAAGGGCACAGGCTGAGCTACGCGCTCGCTCCCCGCTCAAGACCTCTGGAGTGGGGCAAACCCTCGCCACCCAAACCAGGGAAGGGCACGAGCCGAGCTACGCGCTCGCTACCCCCCTCAAGACCTCTGGGGCAGGGCCAACCCTCGCCACCCAAACCAGAGAAGGGGACGGGTCAGGCTACGCCCTCGCTCCACCCTCGAGACCTCTGGGGCAGGGCCAACTCTCACCACCCAAACCAGAGAAGGGCACGGGCCGGGCTACGCGCTCGCTCCCCCCTCAAGACCTATGGGGCAGGGCCAACCCTCGCCACCCAAACCAGAGAAGGGCACGGGCCGGGCTATCCGCTCGCTCCCCCCTCAAGACCTCTGGGGCAGGGCCAACCCTCGCCACCCAAACCAGAGAAGGGCAAGGGCCGGCCTATGTGCTCGCTCCCCCCCTCAAGACCTCTGGGGCAGGGCCAACCCTCGCCACCCAAACCAGAGAAGGGCACGGGCCGAGCTACACGCTCGCTCCCCCCTCCAGACCTCTGGGGCAGTGCCAACCCTCGCCACCCAAACCAGAGAAGGGCACCGGCTGAGCTACGCGCTCGTTCCCCCCTTAAGACCTCTGGGGCACGGCCAACCCTTGACACCCAAACCATAGAAGGGCACGGGCTGGGCTACGCGCTCGCTCCCCACCTCAAGACCTCTTGGGCAGGGCCAACCCTCGCCACCCAAACCAGAGAAGGGTACGGGCCGGGCTACACCCTCGCTCCACCCTTGAGACCTCTGGGGCAGGGCCAACTCTCCCCACCCAAACCAGAGAAGGGCACGGGCTGGGCTACGCGCTCGTGCCCCCCTCAAGACCTTTGGGGCAGGGCCAACCCTCGCCACCCAAACCAGAGAAGGGCACGGGCCAGGTTATGCGCTCGCTCCCCCCTCAAGACCTCTGGGGCAGGGCCAACCCTCGCCACCCAAACCAGAGAAGGGCACGGGCCGAGCTAAGCGCTTGCTCCCCCCTCAAGACCTCTGAGGCCGGTCCAATCATCGCCACCCAAACAAGAGAAGGGCACGGGCCGAGCTACGCGCTCGCTCCCCCCTCAAGACCTCTGGGCCAGTGCCAACCCTCGCCACCCAAACCAGAGAAGGGCACGGGCTGAGCTACGCGCTCGCTCCCCCCTCAAGACCTCTGGGGCAGGGCCAGCCCTTGACACCCAAACCATAGAAGGGCACGGGCTGGGCTACGTGCTAGCTCCCCCCTCAAGACCTCTGGGGCAGGGCCAACCCTCGCCACCCAAACCAGAGAAGGGGACGGGCCGGGATACACCCTCGCTCCACCCTCGAGACCTCTGGGGCAGGGCCAACTCTCACCACCCAAACCAGAGAAGGGCACGGGCCGGGCTACGCGCTCGCTCCCCCCTCAAGACCTTTGGGGCAGGGCCAACCCTCGCCACCCAAACCATAGAAGGGCACGGGCCGGGCTACGCGCCTGCTCCCCCCCTCAAGACCTCTGCGGCAGGGCGAACCCTCGCCACCCAAACCAGAGAAGGGCATGGGCCGGCCTATGTGCTCGCTCCCCCCCTCAAGACCTCTGGGGCAGGGCCAACCCTCTCCACCCAAACCAGAGAAGGGCACGGGCCGAGCTACGCGCTCGCTCCCCCCTACAGACCTCTGGGGCAGGGCCAACCTTCGCCACCCAAAGTAGAGAAGGGCACGGGCTGAGCTACGCGCTCGCTCCCCCCTCAAGACATCTGGCGCAGGGCCAACCCTTTCCACATAAACAAGAGAAGGGCACGGGCTGAGATACGTGCTCGCTTCCCCCAAAAGACCTCTGGGGAAGGGCCAACCCTCGCCACACAAATCAGAGAAGGGCACGAGCCGAGCTTCACGCTCGCTCCCCCCCTCAAGACCTCTGGGGCAGGGCCAACCCTCGCCACCCAAACCAGAGAAGGGCACGGGCTGGGCTACGTGCCTACTCCCCCCCTCAAGACCTCTGGGGCAGGGCCAACCCTCGCCACCCAAACCAGAGAAGGACACGGGCCAGGCTATGCGCTCGCTCCCCCCTCAAGACCTCTGGGGCAGGGCCAACCCTCGCCAACCAAACCAGAGAAGGGCACGGGCCGAGCTAAGCGCATGCTCCCCCCCTCAAGACCTCTGAGGCAGGGCCAATCATCGCCACCCAAACAAGAGAAGGGCACGGGCCGAGCTACGCGCTCACTCCCCCCTCAAGACCTCTGGGCCAGTGCCAACCCTCGCCACCCAAACCAGAGAAGGGCACGGGCTGAGCTACGCGCTCGCTCCCCCCTCAAGACCTCTGTGGCAGGGCCAACCCTTGACACCCAAACCATAGAAGGGCACGGGCTGGGCTACGCGCTCGCTCCCCCCCTCAAGACCTCTGGGGCAGGCCCAACCCTCGCCACCCAAACCAGAGAAGGGGACGGGCCGGGCTGCACCCTCGCTCCACCCTCGAGACCTCTGGGACAGTGCCAACTCTCACCACCCAAACCAGAGAAGGGCACGGGCCGGGCTACGCGCTCGCTCCCCCCTCAAGACCTTTGGGGCAGGGCCAACCCTCGCCACCCAAACCAGAGAAGGGCACGGGCCGGGCTATGCGCTCGCTCCCCCCTCAAGACCTCTGGGGCTGGGCCAACCCTCGCCACCCAAACCAGAGAAGGGCATGGGCCGGCCTATGTGCTCGATCCCCCCCTCAAGACCTTTGGGGCAGGGCCAACCCTCGCCAGCCAAACCAGAGAAGGGCACGGGCCGAGCTACCGCTTGCTCCCCCCTCCAGACCTCTGGGGCAGAGCCAACCTTCGCCACCCAAAGTAGAGAAGGGCACGAGCTGAGCTACGCGCTCGCTCCCCCCCCTCAAGACCTCTGGCGCAGGGCCAACCCTTACCACACAAACAAGAGAAGGGCACGGGCTGAGCTACGTGCTCGCTTCCCCCAAAAGACCTCTGGGGCAGGGCCTACCCTCGCCACACAAATCAGAGAAGGGCACGAGCCGAGCTTCGCTCTCGCTCCCCCCTCAAAACCTCTGGGGCAGGGCCAACCCTCGCCACCCAAACC
The DNA here is from genome assembly GCA_030789695.1 of Scilla litardierei. NCBI lineage: Eukaryota > Viridiplantae > Streptophyta > Magnoliopsida > Asparagales > Asparagaceae > Scilla > Scilla litardierei. Next base: position 218,098,077 of record CM061141.1, on the reverse strand, counting down.
AGAGAAGGGCACGGGCTGGGCTACGTGCCTGCTCCCCCCCTCAAGACCTCTGGGGCAGGGACAACCCTCACCACCCAAACCAGAGAAGGGCACGGGCCAGGCTATGCGCTCGCTCCCCCCTCAAGACCTCTAGGGCATGGCCAACCCTCGCCACCCAAACCAGATAAGGGCACGGGCCGAGCTAAGTGCTTGCTCCCCCCCTCAAGACCTCTGAGGCAGGGCCAATCATCGCCACCCAAACAAGAGAAGGGCACGGGCCGAGCTACGCGCTCGCTCCCCCCTCAAGACCTCTAGGGCAGGGCCAACCCTCACCACCCAAACCAGAGTAGAGCATGGGCCGAGCTACGCATGCGCTTCCCCCCTCAAGACCTCTGGGGCAGGGCCAACCCTCGCCACACAAACAAGAGAAGGGCACGGGCCGAGCTACGCGCCCGCTCCCCCCTCAAGACCTCTGGGCAGGGCCAACCCTCACCACCCAAACCAGAGAAGGGCACGGGCTGGGCTACGCGCTCCCTCCCCCCCTCAAGACCTCTGGGGCAGGGCCAACCCTCACCACACCAAACCAGATAAGGAAACGGGCAGGGCTACGCTCTCGCTCCCCCCCTCAAGACCTCTTGGGCAGGGCCTACCATCGCCACCCAAACCAGAGAAGGGCACGGGCTGGGCTACGCGCTCCTTCCCCCCTCAAGACCTCTGGGGCAGGGCCAACCCTCGCCACACCAAACCAGATAAGGAAACGGGCAGGGCTACGCTCTCGCTCCCCCCCTCAAGACCTCTGGGGTAGGGCCTACCATCGCCACCCAAACCAGAGAAGGGCACAGGCCGGGCTACGCGCTCGCTCCCCCACTCAAGACCTCTGGGGCAGGGCCAACCCTCGCCATCCAAACCAGGGAAGGGCACGGGCCGCGCTATGCGCTCGCACCCTCTTCAAGACCTCTGGGGCAAGGCCAACCCTCGCCACCCAACCCAGGGATGGGTACGGGCCGAGCTACACGCTCTCTCCCCCTTTCAAGACCTCTCGAGTGGGGCAAACTCTCGCTACCCAAACCATGGAAGGGCACGGGCTGAGCTACGCACTAGCTCCCACCCTCAAGACCTCTGGGGCAGGGCCAACCCTCGCCACCCAAAACAGAGAAGGGCACGGGCCGGGCTATGTGCTTGCTCCCTCCTCAAGACCTCTGGGGCAAGGACAACCCTCGCCACCCAAACAAGAGAAGGGCACGGGCCGGGCTACGTGCTCGCTCCCCCCCTCAAGACCTCTGGGGCAGGGCGAACCCTCTCCACCCAAACCAGAGAAGGGCACGGGCCGGGCTACACACTCGCTCCCCCCCAAAGACCTCTAGGGCAGGGCCAACCCTAGCCACCCACACCAGAGAAGGCACGGGCCAAGCTACACGCTCGCTCCCCCCTCAAGACCTCTTGGGCAGGGCCAACCCTCGACACCCAAACCTGAGAAGGGCACGGGACGGGCTACGCGCTCGCTCCCCCCTCAAGACCTCTAGGGCAGGGCCAACCCTCGCCACCGAAACCAGAGAAGGGCAAGGGCCGCGCTACGCACTCGCTCCCCTCACAAGACATCTGGGGCAGGGCCAACCCTCGCCACCCAAACCAGATAACGGCACGGACCGAGCTACGCGCTCGCTCCCCCCCTCAAGACCTCTGGGGCAGGGCCAACCCTCGCCACCCAAACCAGAGAAGGGCACGGAGTGCTTGCTCCCCCCTCAAGACCTCTGGGGCAGGGCCAACCCTCGCCACCCAAACCAGAGAAGGGCACGGGCAGGGCTACGCCCTCGCTACCCCCCCTCAAGACCTTTGGGGCAGGGCCAACCCATGCCACCCAAACCAGAGAAGGGCACGGGCCGAGCTTCGCACTCGCTCCCCATCTCAAGACCTCTGCGGCAGGGCCAACCCTTGCCACCCAAACTAGAGAAGGGCACGGGCCGGGCTACGTTCTCGCTTCCCCCCATCAAGACCTCTGGGGCAGGGCCAACCCTCGCCACCCAAACCAGAGAAGGGCATGGGCCGGGCTACGCGCTCCCTCCCCCCCTCAAGACCTCTAGGGCAGGGCCAACCCTCGCCACACCAAAACAGATAAGGAAACGGGCAGGGCTACGCTCTCGCTCCCCCCGCAAGACCTCTGGGCAGGGCCTACCCTCGCCACCCAAAACCGAGAAGGGCACGGGCCGGGATATGCGCTCGCTCCCATAAAGACCTCTGGGGCAGGACCAACCCTTGCCACCCAAACCAGAGAAGGGCTCGGGCAGGGCTACGCGCTCGCTCCCCCACTCAAGACCTCTGGGGCAGGGCCAACCCTTGCCACCCAAACCAGGGAAGGGCACGGGCCGGGCTATGCGCTCGCTCCCTCTTCAAGACCTCTGGGGCAGGGACAACCCTCGCCACCCAACCCAGGGAAGGGCACGGGCCGGGCTACACGCTCGATCCCAACTTCAAGACTTCTGGAGTGGGGCAAAACCTCACCACCCAAACCAGGGAAGGGCACGGGCCGAGCTACGCGCTCGCTCCCCCCCTCAAGACCTCTGGGGCAGGGCCAACCCCCGCCACCCAAACCAGAGAAGGGCACGGGTCGGGCTACGCGCTCGCTCCCCCCTCAAGACCTCTGGGGCAGGGCCAACCCTCGTCACCCAACACAGAGAAGGGCACGGGCCGGGCTACGCGCTCGCTTCCCACCTCAAGACCTCTGGGGAAGGGCCAACCCTTGCCACCCAAACCAGAGAAGGGCACGGGTCGGGCTACGCCCGTGCTCCCCCTCAAGACCTCTGGGGTAGGGCCAACCCTCGCCACCCAAACTAGAGAAGGGCACGGGCCGGGCTACGGGCCCGCTCCCCCATCAAGACCTATGGGGAAGGGCCAACCCTCGCCACCCAAACCATAGAAGGGCACGGTCCGGGCTACGCGCCTGCTCCCCCTTCAAGACCTCTGGGGCAGGGACAACCCTTGCCACCCAAACCAGAGAAGGGCACGGGCCGAGCTACGTGCTCGCTCCCCCCTCAAGACCCTTGGGGCAGGGCCAACGCTCTCCACCATAACCAGAAAAGGGCACGGGCCGAGCTACGCACTCATTTCCCCCTCAAGACCTCTGGGGTTGGGCCAACCCTCACCACCCAAACCAGAGAAGGGCACGGGCCAGGCTACGTGCTCGCTCCCCCCCCCTCAAGACCTCTGGGGCAGGGAGAACCCTCGCCACCCAAAGCAGAGAAGGGAACGGGCCGGGCTAGGCGCTCGCTACCCCCTCAAGACCTCTGGGGCAGGGCCAACCCTCTCCACCCAAACCAGAGAAGGGCACGGCCCGGGCTACCCACTCGCTCCCCCCCAAAGACCTCTGGGGCAGGGCCAACCCTTGCCACCCAAACTAGAGAAGGGCACGGGCCGAGCTACGCGCTCGCTCCCCCCTCAAGACCTCTTGGGTAGGGCCAACCCTCGACACCCAAACCGGAGAAAGGCACGGGCCGGGCTACGCGCTCGCTCCCCCCTCAAGACCTCTAGGGTAGGGCCAACCCTCGCCACCCAAACCAGAGAAGGGTAAGGGCCGAGCTACAGGATCGCTCCCCTCACAAGACCTCTGGGGCAGGGCCAACCCTCGCCACCCAAACCAGAGAAGGGCACGGGCCGGGCTACGGGCCCGCTCCCCCATCAAGACCTATGGGGCAGGGCCAACCCTCGCCACCCAAACCAGAGAAGGGCACGGGCCGGGCTACGGGCCCGCTCCCCCATCAAGACCTATGGGGCCGGGCCAACCCTCGCCACCCAAACCAGAGAAGGGCACGGTCCGAGCTACGCGCCTGCTCCCCCTTCAAGACCTCTGGGGCAGGGACAACCCTTGCCACCCAAACCAGAGAAGGGCACGGGCCGAGCTACGCGCTCGCTCCCCCCTCAAGACCCTTGGGGCAGGGCCAACGCTCTCCACCATAACCAGAGAAGGGCACGGGCCAAGCTACGTGCTCGTTCCCCCCTGAAGACCTCTGGGGTTGGGCCAACCCTCACCACCCAAACCAGAGAAGGGCACGGGCCAGGCTACGTGCTCGCTCCCCCCCTCAAGACCTCTGGGGCAGGGAGAACCCTCGCCACCCAAAGCAGAGAAGGGAACGGGCCGGGCTAGGCGCTCGCTACCCCCTCAAGACCTCTGGGGCAGGGCCAACCCTCTCCACCCAAACCAGAGAAGGGCACGGGCCGGGCTACCCACTCGCTCCCCCCAAAGACCTCTGGGGCAGGGCCAACCCTTGCCACCCAAACTAGAGAAGGGCACGGGCCGAGCTATGCGCTCGCTCCCCCCTCAAGACCTCTTGGGTAGGGCCAACCCTCGACACCCAAACCGGAGAAAGGCACGGGCCGGGCTACGCGCTCGCTCCCCCCTCAAGACCTCTAGGGCAGGGCCAACCCTCGCCACCCAAACCATAGAAGGGCAAGGGCCGAGCTACGCGATCGCTCCCCTCTCAAGACCTCTGGGGCAGGGCCAACCCTCGCCACCCAAACCAGAAAAGGGCACGGGCCGGGCTACACGCTCGCTACCCCCCTCAAGACCTTTGGGGCAGGGCCAACCCATGCCACCCAAACCAGAGAAGGGCACGGGCCGAGATTCGCACTCGCTCCCCATCTCAAGACCTCTGCGGCAGGGCCAACCCTTGCCACCCAAACTAGATAAAGGCACGGGCCGGGCTACGTTCTCGCTTCCCCCCAGCAAGACCTCTGGGGCAGGGCCAACCCTCGCCACCCAAACCAGAGAAGGGGATGGGCCGGGCTACGTGCTCCCTCCCTCCCTCAAGACCTCTGGGGTAGTGCCAACCCTCGCCACACCAAACCAGATAAGGAAATGGGCAGGGCTACGCTCTCGCTCCCCCCTCAAGACCTCTGGGGCAGGGCCTACCCTCGCCACCCAAACCCGAGAAGGGCACGGGCCGGGCTACGCGCTCGCTCCCCCCAAGACCTCTGGGGCAGGACCAACCCTCGCCACCCAAACCAGAGAAGGGCTCGGGCCGGGCTACGCTCTCGTTCTCCCACTCAAGACCTCTAGGGCAGGGCCAACCCTTGCCACCCAAACCAAGGAAGGGCACGGGCCGGGCTATGCGCTCGCTCCCTCTTCAAGACCTCTGGGGCCGGGCCAACCCTCGCTACCCAACCCAGGGAAGGGCATGGGCCGGGCTACACGCTCGCTCCCCCCCCTTCAAGACCTCTGGAGTGGGGCAACCCCTCGCCACCCAAACCAGGGAAGGGCACGGGCCGCGCTACGCGCTCGCTCCCCCCTCAAGACCTCTGGGGCAGGGCCAACACCCGCCACCCAAACCAGAGAAGGGCACGGGTCGGGCTATGCGCTCGCTCCCCCATCAAGACCTCTGGGGCAGGGCCAACCCTCGCCACCCAACCCAGAGAAGGGCACGGGCCAAGCTACGCGCTCGCTTCCCACCTCAAGACCTCTGGGGAAGGGCCAATGTAGGATCCTGCCAAAACAGAGTTAGGATCGATAAATGAAGTTGAGACTTACGCTTGCATATGCGGCACGGTAGTCTACAAACTTCGCCTTCGGATTCGCCACGACGGATCGAGTCTTCTCACGAACGGAGTAAGGCTACTAAATCCACAATCTAAATCTCTACTTTTAGATTAAGAACTTGGATAAAGAGAGAGGAAGGATTTCGGCAGAGCTTCGCTAGAATGAAATGCATGCAAGAATGCCATGCAAAAGTGTAAGGAAATGGCTAACCCTTGGGTCTTATTTATAGCCCCCAAGGTAGTTATTTTAGGAGTAATTGTTCCTTTGGAACAATTTAACTAAGGTGTACCATCGTACATGGCATATTATAAGCTTAAGTTGTACCATATGCATGGTACAACATAAGCTTAAGATATTACCCCTTTATTAGCCATATGTCGCATGCACTTATGCACATATAATGCGACTTTCCCATCAATCTAGAGATCCTCTCCGCAAGGGAACATATTCCCTTTGCACACGACTTCGTGTACGCGACGTTCGAGGTCCGTATTCCCTCGTACATCCCCTACAAGGGTGTACTAACGTCTTCCATATCCAACAGCCAACCCTCGCCACCCAAACCAGAGAAGGGCACAGGTCAGGCTACGCCCTCGCTCCCCCCTCAAGACCTCTGGGGCAGGGCCAACCCTCGCCACCCAAACCAGAGAAGGGCACGGGCCGGGCTACGGAACCGCTCCCCCCTCAAGACCTCTAGGGCAGGGCCAACCCTCGCCAAACAAACCAGAGAAGGGCACGGTCCGAGCTACGCGCCTGCTCCCCCTTCAAGACCTCTGGGGCAGGGACAACCCTTGCCACCCAAACCAGAGAAGGGCACGGGCCGAGCTACGCGCTCGCTCCCCCCTCAAGACCCTTGGGGCAGGTCCAACGCTCTCCACCCTAACCAAAGAAGGGCACGGGCCGAGCTACGCGCTCGCTCCCCCCTCAAGATCTCTGGGGTTGGGCCAACCCTCGCCACCCAAACCAGAGAAGGACACGGGCCGAGCTACGAGCTCGCTCCCCCCTCAAGACCACTGGGGCAGGGCCAACCCTCGCCACCCAAACCAGAGAAGGACGCGGGCCGAGTTAAGCGCTCACCCCCCCTCAAGACCTCTGGGGCAGGGCTAACCCTCGCCACCCAAACCAGAGAAGGGCACGGGCCGAGCTAAGCGCTCGCTCCCCCCCTTAAGACCTCTTGGGCAGGGCCTACCCTCGCCACACAAACCAGAGAAGGGCACGGGCCAGGCTACGTGCTCGCTCCCCCCTCAAGACCTCTGGTGCATGGCCAACCCTCGCCACCCAAACGAAAGAAGGGCTCGGGCCGGGATACGCGCTCGCTCCACCCTCAAGACCTCTGGGGCAGGGCCAACCCTCGCCACCTAAACCAGAGACGGGCACGGGCCGGGCTACACGCTCGTTCTCCCCTCAAGACCTCTGGGGCAGGGCCAACCCTCGCCACCCAACCCAGAGAAGGGCACGGGCCGAGCTTTGCGCTCGCTACCCCCCTCAAGACCTCTGGGGCAGGGCCAACCCTCGCCACCTGATCGGCCCCGGATATACACCTGGAGAATGATTGTAGTCTTACCGCAAGCGCACGGTCAAGTGGCGAGCGGGTATCGAACACGAGGAGGTGGTGTTGGCTCCAATCTATCCTAGGTTGGTTTGACTACGATGGTTTTACTGGTGGAGATGGTTATGATGTGATATACTGGAAATGGTGATGGATGTCAGTGTCGGTGATAAAGATGTGGGATAAATTATCGATTCAAATATAATATAATAAAAGAGTCTAGAGCTAGGGAATCCCCACTACGGATCGTCATACATCATTGTAAATAGTGAATCTCAATATTACTAGGCTTGTGTTGGGGTGAACTAGTCATAACTGAATAGAGAACCAAGCTCACGCTCTCGCGCTATTGTCGGTCTATAGCAACCTAGGATAGGGCCCAATCTCTTGCAAACCCTAGCCTAAGCCACTAGCATTAAGATCGACATCATTGTTCAATCGCTCTTCGAGCCCACTCTCGTGCAAACTCGAGTCACGATTTAGGTTGTGATAGTTCCTATTCGTCCAATCTCTTGCAAACGAATATGTGTATAGATTTATAATAAAAATCCTAGCTTTGGTCCAATCTCTTGCAAACCAAGTCTAGAGAATCTCGATTATAAACCTAAATCGAATATCTAGGCCTTCCCATCGATTAGAATCCAATCTCTTACAAACCCCAATCGATGGAAATCCCTAGCTATCCGTAATAAATCGATCACAACCTAACCCCTTTAGCAATTCTAGCAACAAAGAGATTAATTCATCACAAATCTGAAATTAGATCCATAGGGTTCATCCCCAAACCCTAGAATAACAAATCTACTCAAGCATAGCAATAATGATATGAGAATCAATAAAAATCATTGCTTGCATACAAAAAGATAGAAAAACAAAGATTCAAATAATAAGAACAAAATACTTAGCTTGATGAAGATCTTCAATCCAAAATACAAGCTTTTAGATCCAAGAGGGGGCCTAGGCCATGGCCTAACCTCCAAAAGAATCCCTAAGAAAACATGTTGGGAACCTCCTCTAATGGTGGCTACAAAACCCTTATATAGTCCCCCAAAACCCTAGCAAATAACCCTAGAAAACCCCTCAAATTTTTGTCAAAAAATATCCCAAACCGCAACTTAAAATCTGGGCCCAGGCCGCACTCGGCCGAGTGGAACATGTGACCCGGCCGAGTGGAAATTCCAGCACTGCAGCATCAACTTGCAGAAATTCCCCAGATTTCATCCGACCTCCGATTTGTGCGTTCTCGGCGGCCTTGGAATCTTCATGAAGTCTACTATCCATAAAAAATATGATAAAAATACTTTGATTGCTGGAATGATAGCAGATTTCAAAAGAGTGAGAGGATATCTGAAAATCTGGGCGCTGCGTGTCCTCGGCATCACTCGGCCGAGCAGCAAATGTCACTCGGCCGAAGGGCTTTTGGTACTCGGCCGAGTCGGAGCTCGTAGTCGACTGACGGATTACAGTAAGTCTGGTCTTTTGGATGCCGTCGTTCGTGTGCCACTCGGGCGAGTGGTATCTCCATACTCGGACGAGTGGGATGTCGTCACTCGGCCGAGTGCACGCTAATCTTCAAGTAATTGCGTGTCCAATCTGGCCGACCGAGCGGGCTTCTTTGCTCGGCCAAGTGACTCCTTCACTCGGTCGAGTGGCAAGCTGAAAATGCCCAATCTTCATCATTTCGCTTCCTCGTCGCTCCTACGACGTTCTTTCTTCTTCCACTCGTCTTCTATCGCTGATAGGTCCTCAATAAGTCCATGAGCGATGCTCCGTTACGCGTGCAAGTCCTTTAAGCTCATTTTTGCTCCCAATTGCTCATATTTCCTGAAATCCGACAAAAACAAGAAATAGTGAAAAGTAACACAATATCATCGAATAATCGTGAAAATCGCAATATGAGCAATCGAAATGGCATGCAAATATGCAGAAAAAGGTGTAAAATATGGACCGATCAAAATCCCCCAAGCTTACCTCTTACTCGTCCTCGAGGAAGATAAGTAGAGAGACGAACTCGAGAGATGAAAATAAAGAAAATGAAATGAAAAAGAAAGAACACGAGGTGGAAGGGGTCGCTAGATTCTTCTCTCAGATCTCAAGCCATAAGCTACACATCACGATAACTTGGAAAATACAAATCACATGCTATAATGATTTCATATCTTACTTAGACATGGTACTTGCAAGCTTTTAAGAATAACAAAAGGGACTCTCTAAATTCATACGATCAATTCATATCCACATCACGCATTTCATAGAATTTAATATACAATTCATTAGCGATGCACTTTTCAATCAAAAGTTATAAATGAAGCATATAAGATACACACCAAGCATGCAATAGAGAATAGAATAAGAGTCATGGCATTCACATATTTATTTCAAATCATGAAAAATCTCCATATCTAATATATTTTGCAAAGTCTAAGCATTATCGAATATTCCCATTCATGCACGTCTCCACTCTAATGTCATACTCACTCATATGGTCAAATGAATTCACCCCCCCAAGCTTAGCTTGAGGCATCACATCTAAAGGAATATGATAGTGGAAAATGAGATTTTTGCCTTGGTTTTCCCAAGTATTTTGTGGATCCAATAATGAGATAGAGAAATATCTTTCTTTCTCCTTTTTGAACATTTTGTTTCTCATTTTTCTTCTAGGATTTTTGTAGGAGCAATTTGATTTGTATTTTTGATTTTTAGCTCCTTTTTGGCTTTTTGGACTTTTTAGAGCTAACTTTTTCTTTTGTGGGGATTTTTGGGAAATAGATGCGATATAAGTAGCTTTAGGAGGGAACTCAAGTGACATGTAGAGAGTAAAAAGATATATGTGGAGAAAGAAATAATGTAACACTCGGTTCACTCTAAGATGTGCACGAATGGTTCAATAAAATAATACTTCAACTAAAAATCATATGTAAGCATGGATATTCTCAATCATTTCAATAAATAGTGAAGTCAAGCAGTAAAGTTTACAACCATATCAGGCATGCAACAGAAGGTGAATAAGACAATAAAACTGATGCTTCAGATATACTAATGATGCGTGATTCTTGGTGCACGTCCAACAAAAGCATACTAAACACTAATCCATACATTCAGTTTCAATGAATATCATGCGATCACTTAGAGGGGTCATCAAGAGAAATAGATTTGCAAGCACATGTGAATAGCAAGACTATGGAATACTCTAAGTAGCATGGCAAAGAATAATAAGCATCGTGACGGTTGCTAAAGCAATAAGAGATATCATCATAAGAAATTCATCTAGTGGAAGAAGAGAAAAGAAAATAAAGAAATAAAAGAAATAAGAGAGGAAAGTAAAGAAAAACAAGCACACAACATGATGCATGAACGCACATAAAAGGAAAATAAGATGGAAAAATCAAAAAGATGATGCAAAATTTTGAAAAACTTTAAAAGCCCTAAAATAAATTAAAAATGCAACTAATGCATCTAAATGGCATGGAAATGCACTCCCACAAGCTTAAACTTCACATTGTCCTCAATGTGATCATAATGAAAGAATATGAGGAACAACGATAATAATAAGGGGGTGAATGAAAATGATGAAATGAATGACATGAAATCCTAATGCAACTACATGCACATACAATGATGCATGAGAGCGCTTTCCCCCAAGCTTATACCAAACAATCCTATTCAAGTGACTCAATCAAAAATGTCATGGCTTTGCAAAGCGTGATCAAGTCAAATGAATAAGAAAGTGAGTATTCACTTGAAAGAAATGCTCGATGGTGGTGAGCAAAAGGATGTGGCGTATCAAAATATGGAGAGGGGAATTAATATATATAATGGGTTTGGGGTGTAAAAGATTTTTGTTGCCATCATATGAGGTGATATTTATTCAAGCAAATCTATACGGTCCTCTCGCTGTCGAGAGAATTCGTGTTTATTCAAAGCATAAAAATTTCTACACTACTGGATTGATATCACCTATAGCAAAAGGCGGATCCAGTATCTTTGCTGGTGCAGGCAATTGCTCCAACTGCTCCTTCCGTGGCTCTGCCAGGCGTACATGTCCACGGACACCAACGAACTCCAGCAATGCATCCTCCAGCATTCCCACAAGGACTCCACCTGTACCCTGCAGAGAATAGGATGCATCAGTTCGCTGCAAAAAATTCACCCTCGTAATAAAAGTATCCCAAAGAGGATCGTCTATAGAAATATATAGAATAAATAATGGTGGACGATACTTCCCTGGAAATAATCCAATATCCTCATGTGCTGTGATAGCTGTCTCCATGGTGTCCCCTTTAAGCTGCTCATGTGTATCTGGATCATGGGTGTGGACCTCCTCGATAGGCTCGTCAAACTGTGACACGTCCAAGCATACATCTGGTCCATAATCATATGTATGCTACAAAAGGTATGATGTGTCAAAAATATCTGAATCAAAACAAATATCAAATGGAATGCATGATTCAGAAATGGAGTGGGTAAAATTATCTCCCTGAGTGGGAGCACTAAGCTCTGTGGGATAGTCCTCTGCGTCAGTGGAAGGATGAGGTGGCTGCGGAAGCTCTAATGGAGGAGGGTAGTGCTCGGGATCCTCATGAATGGCTGTGTCCTCGTCCCGATGTGCTACCTCCGCAATGCAATGCTCTAGCTCCGCATGTGATGCCTCCTCGTGAACTATCAATGTAGGCTCTCTCTGGAATGGTGATGCTGGCTGCTCATGTATGTCAACTTGTGGGGAAGCATCATGTGGAGGAGAATGCCCGCAAGCAATCCAAAAATATAGTCTATCCCCCTCAAGACTGACATGGATGTCCTCCTCAATTGTTCCTGCAGCTGAAACACGGTTCATAACAAAATCTGCAAATCGTAGCTCAAATGCATCACCTGCTGTAATGCTCTCTGAACCGGTGAACCTCACTGACTCCAAGAGACCCTCCAATAATCTCTGAAATCCATCCTCCTCTGGTTGCGCTAGTGGCTCAATTTCTACTTCCTCCACTGTACCTTCGTCCATCCACTCTTCATATGCAACAGCTGTATTGTAGGATGTGGGATCGACGGCGGCACATTCTGGCTCTGGTAATATGATTGGAGATGCTTCTTGCCCATAAGATAAAGGAACAGAACTGCTATCTTTGGGAATCATCGCAACCTTAAACATGAGCGCATTCATTTCAAGTTGCCTCTTCACCCGTTCCAATAGAAGGTTACTCTTTTCAAGCCCAGCTTGCATTTCAACCTGGTGTGCATGCATCTCATCAATAAAGATCCTTTGTCTCTCATCAAGCTCGGGCCAGTGCATCTCCTCAAAAAAGTATTCTCCCATCTGAGCACTCTGATCAAAATAGTATTCTCCCGTCTGAGCACTCTGATCATAATAGTATTCTCCCATCTGAGCACTCTGATCAAAATCTGTGGTCCACATAGTTTAATCCATAGCACCTGATCAACAAAGATAAATACCTGGAGAAAAGATATCAGTGGCACAAAAGAATATTGAAATGATAATAATGGTGGCGGTGGTGAAAATTTCCTTTTGTTAGTTTTTTTTCGTAGTCTAATCAACCTAATGGTGACAAATTGGCACCCAGCGGGAAACACCTCCCCGGCAGCGGCGCCAAAAACTTGATCGCGCCCGGGCGTACACCCTAAAGAGCGACCCGTGTAGTTTTACCGCAAGCGCACGGTGTAGCGGCGAGCGGGTATCGAACACAGGGAGGACGTATGACAGTGCCTTCTCCGAACAACCTGGCTATAGGGACAGAAGAGTAGGAATTTGCCTTTCGGCGATGTTGTCACAATCGTCAATTAATATAAAGAGATATAAAATCAAATAAAGACGTCTAGGGAATAAGGAATCCCCGCCACTCACCGTATATCGTCAATGTGATTCATTGGTATCACAATTACTAGGGTAGAATTTCGGATGAACTAGTTGCAACTGAATGTAAAACCTAGCTCACGCTCTCGCGCTGTTGCCTGTCTATAGCAAACCTAGGTTTGGGTCCAATCTCTTGCAAACCCTAGCCTAGGCAAGCTAGCATTAGGATCAACATCATTGTTCAATCGCATCCCGAGCCCACTCTCGTGCAAACTCGGGCTGCGACCTAGGTTGGGATAGTTCCTACCCGTCCAATCTCTTGCAAACGGGTATGGGTATGGAATTGCAACCGAGAACCCTAGTATCGGTCCAATCTCTTGCAAACCGATACTACGGAAACTCAATTTCTACCCAATTCGGAATTCTAGGGTTTCCTATCGAATTGGGATCCAATCTCTTGCAAATCCCAATCGATATGAACACCTAGCTATCCGTAATATATCGATCCCAAACTAACCCTAATAGCAATTCTAGCAATAGTTCTACCAAATCATCACAAATCGGAAATTGGGCTCGTAGGGTTCATCCCCACGCCCTAAGACGTAAAGACTACTCACAAATCATATCACAAATGGAAGAATAATCAATTGAAATAGCAATAGAATTCATGGCAATATTCAAAATAACAATAAAAATAGGATTTTTAATGAAGAGGGAGACAAACCAATATAGTTCTCCAAGAATCCAACAAAATAATCCTTTTCTCTCCTCTCCAATCACAAGAATCAAAAGCTAAAAAGTCTAATCTAAAAGGCTGCAAAAAGCAAGGGAAAAAGCTCTCTAAACTAGGTTAGAATCTGGGGTTAAATACCCCCCCAAAACTGCCCAAAAATTCGTGACCAAACTGCCCATGCGTAGCTCCAAAATCGTGATTTTCGCTACAGGCAGCATTGCTCACTCGGCCGAGTGACAAAAGTCGCTCGGCCGAGTGGAAGACCCTGAGAATTTCCAGTAAGTCTGGGGTCTTGGAGGTCTTCACTTCGGGGGTCACTCGGCCGAGTGAGTTGTCGTCACTCGGCCAATGGGCTTATATTCACTCGGGCGGTCGGCAATTGCCACTCGGCCGAGTGGGTCTTCTGATGCTCAGACTGACGAAAAACAGTAAGTTGGGAGTTTTTGATGGGCGTCGTCTGAGTGCCACTTGGGCGGATGGAGTTTCGTCGCTCGACCGATGCGGCTTCTGATGCTTGGCCGAGTGCACACTTGGAGCGTGTCCGATCTGGCCGGCCGAGCTGGGTCTCGCTGGTCGGTCGAGTGACTCCTTCACTCGGCCGAGTGAGACACTAAAAATGCCCATTCTGAGTGTTTTTGCCTCCTCGTCGCTCCTACGACGTTCTTTCTTCTTCCGCTCCTCTCCAATCTCAAAATACCCCTCAGGGAAGTCTTCGGTGACACTCCGGAGTAGGTGTATCTCGGAATCACTCCAAATCGCTCCAAATCTCCTGAAATACGACAAAAACAACAAATCGTGAAAAGTATCGCAATATTGTCGATAAATCGTGAAAAACGTGATTTGAGCGAACTAAATGGCATGCAAACATGCGGGAAAAAAGGTGTAAAATACGGAGTGATCACCACCCAAACCAGAAAAGGGCACGGGCCGAGCTACGCATCCACTACCCGCCTCAAGACCTCTGGGGCAGGGCCAACCCTCGCCATCCAAACCAGAGAAGGGCACGGGTCAGGCTACGGGCTCGCTTCCCTGCTCAAGACCTCTGGGGCAGGGCCAACTCTCGCCACCCAAACCAGAGAAGGGCATGGGCCGAGCTACCATCCGCTCCCCCCTCAAGACCTCTGGGGCAGGGCCAACCCTCGCCACCCAAACCAGAGAAGGGCACGGGCCGAGCTAAGCGCTCGCTCCCCCATCAAGACCTCTGCGGCAGGGCCAATCCTCGCCACCCAAACAAGAGAAGGGCACTCGTCGAGCTACGTGCTCGCTCCCCCCTCAAGACCTTTAGGGCAGGGCCAACCCTCGCCAACCAAACCAGAGAAGGGCACGGGCCGGGCTACGCGCTCACTCCCCCCCTCAAGACCTCAGGGGCAGGGCCCACCCTCGCCACCCAAAACAGAGAAGGGCACGGGCCGGGCTACGCCCTCGCTCCACCCTCGAGACCTCTGGGGCAGGGCCAACTCTCACCACCCAAACCAGAGAAGGGCACGGGCCGGGATACGTGCTCGTTCCCCCCTCAAGACCATTGGGGCAGGGCCAACCCTCGCCACCCAAACCAGAGAAGGGCACGGGCCGGGCTATGCGCTCGCTCCCCCCTCAAGACCTCTGGGACACGGCCAACCCTCGCCACCCAAACCAGAGAAGGGCATGGGCCGGCCTACGCGCTCGCTCCCCCCCTCAAGACCTCGGGGGTAGGGCCAACCATCGCCACCCAAACCAGAGAAGGGCACGGGCCGAGCTACGCGCTCGCTCCCCCCTCCAGACCTCTGGGGCAGGGCCAACCTTCGCCACCCAAACTAGAGAAGGGCACGGGCTGAGCTATGCGCTCGCTCCCCCCCCCTCAAGACCACTGGCGCAGGGCAAACCCTCGCCACACAAACAAGAGAAGTGCACGGGCTGAGCTACGCGCTCGCTTCCCCCAAAAGACCTCTGGGGTAGGGCCAACCCCCGTCGCACAAACCAGAGAAGGGCATGAGCCGAGCCTCACGCTCGCTCCCCCCCCTCAAGACCTCTGGGGCAGGGCCAACCCTCGCCACCCAAACCAGAGCAGGGCAGGGGCCGAGCTACGCGCTCGCTCCCCCCCTCAAGACCTCTGGGGTAGGGCCAACCATTGCCACCCAAACCAGAGAAGGGCACAGGCCGAGCTACGTGCTCGATCCGCCCTCAAGACCTCTGGGGCAGGGCCAACCCTCGCCACCCAAACCAGAGAAGGGGACGGGTCAGGCTACGCCCTCGCACCACCCTCGAGACCTCTGGGGCAGGGCCAACGCTCACCACCCAAACCAGAGAAGGGCACGGGCCGGGCTACGCGCTCGCTCCCCCCTCAAGACCTTTGGGGCAGGGCCAACCCTCGCCACCCAAACCAGAGAAGGGCACGGGCCGGGCTATGCGCTCGCTCCCCCCTCAAGACCTCTGGGGCAGGGCCAACCCTCGCCACCCAAACCAGAGAAGGGCAGGGGCCGGCCTATGTGCTCGCTCCCCCCTCAAGACCTCTGGGGCAGGGCCAACCCTCGCCACCCAAACCAGAGAAGGGCACGGGCCGAGCTACGCGCTCGCTCCCCCCTCCAGACCTCTGGGGCAGGGCCAACCTTCGCCACCCAAAGTAGAGAAGGGCACGGGTTGAGCTATGCGCTCGCTCCCCCCTCAAGACCTCTGGCGCAGGGCCAACCCTTGCCACACAAACAAGAGAAGGGCACGGGCTGAGCTACGTGCTCGCTTCCCCCAAAAGACCTCTGGGGCAGGGCCAACCCTCGCCACACAAATCAGAGAAGGGCACGAGACGAGCTGCGCGCTTGCTCCCCCCATCAAGACCTTTGGGGCAGGGCCAACCCTCGCCACCCAAACCAGAGAAGGGCACGGGCTGGGCTACGCGCCTGCTCCCCCCCTCAAGACCTCTTGGGCAGGGACAACCCTCGCCACCCAAACCAGAGAAGGGCACAGTCCGAGCTACACGCTCGCTTCCCCCTCCAGACCTCTGGGGTTGGACCAACCCTCGCCACCCAAACAAGAGAAGGGCACGGGCCGAGCTACGCGCTTGCTCCCCCTAAAGACCTCTGGGGCAGGGCCAACCCTCGCCACCCAAACTAGAGAAGGACGCGGGCCGAGTTACGCGCTCGCTCCCCCCTCAAGACCTCTGGGGCAGGGCCAACCCTCGCCACCCAAACCAGACAAGGGCACGGGCCGAGCTAAGCGCTCGTTCCCCCCCACAAGACCTTTGGGGCAGGGCCAACCCTCGCCACCCAAACCAGAGAAGGGCACGGGCCGAGCTAAGCGCTCGCTCCCCCCCTCAAGACCTCTGAGGTAGTGCCAATTATCGCCACCCAAACAAGAGAAGGGCAAGGGCCGAGCTACGCGCTCGCTCCCCCCACAAGACCTCTGGGCCAGTGCCAACCCTCGCCACCCAAACCAGAGAAGGGCATAGGCTGAGCTACGCGCTCGTTCCCCCCTTAAGACCTCTGGGGCAGGGCCAACCCTTGACACCTAAACCATAGAAGGGCACGGGCTGGGCTACGCGCTCGCTCCCCCCCTCAAGACCTCTTGGGCTGGGCCAACCCTTGCCACCCAAACCAGAGAAGGGTACGGGCTGGGCTACACCCTCGCTCCACCCTTGAGACCTCTGGGGCAGGGCCAACTCTCCCCACCCAAACCAGAGAAGGGCACGGGCTGGGCTACGTGCTCGCGCCACCCTCAAGACCTTTGGGGCAGGGCCAACCCTCGCCACCCAAACCAGAGAAGGGCACGGGCCAGGCTATGCGCTCGCTCCCCCCTCAAGACTTCTGGGGCAGGGCCAACCCTCGCCACCCAAACCAGAGAAGGGCACGGGCCGAGCTAAGCGCTTGCTCCCCCCCTCAAGACCTCTGAGGCAGGGCCAATCATCGCCACCCAAACAAGAGAAGGGCACGGGCCGAGCTACGCGCTCGCTCCCCCCTCAAGACCTCTGGGCCAGTGCCATCCCTCGCCACCCAAACCAGAGAAGGGCACGGGCTGAGCTACGCGCTCGCTCCCCCCTCAAGACCTCTGGGGCAGGGCCAGCCCTTGACACCCAAACCATAGAAGGGCACGGGCTGGGCTACATGCTCGCTCCCCCCTCAAGACCTCTGGGGCAGGGCCAACCCTCGCCACCCAAACCAGAGAAGGGGACGGGCCGGGATACACCCTCACTCCACCCTCGAGACCTCTGGGGCAGGGCCAACGCTCACCACCCAAACCAGAGAAGGGCACGGGCCGGGCTACGCGCTCGCTCCCCCCTCAAGACCTTCGGGTCAGGGCCAACCCTCGCCACCCAAACCAGATAAGGGCACGGGCCGGGCTACGCGCCTGCTCCCCCCCTCAAGACCTCTGCGGCAGGGCGAACCCTCGCCACCCAAACCAGAGAAGGGCATGGGCCGGCCTATGTGCTCGCTCCCCCCCTTAAGACCTCTGGGGCAGGGCCAACCCTCTCCACCCAAACCAGAGAAGGGCACGGGCCGGGCTACGCGCTCGCTCCCCCCTCCAGACCTCTGGGGCAGGGCCAACCTTCGCCACCCAAAGTAGAGAAGGGCACGAGCTGAGCTACGCGCTCGCTCCCCCCCTCAAGACCTCTGGCGCAGGGCCAACCCTTGCCACACAAACAAGAGAAGGGCACGGGCTGAGCTACGTGCTCGCTTCCCCCAAAAGACCTCTGGGGCAGGGCCAACCCTCGCCACGCAAATCAGAGAAGGGCACGAGCCGAGCTTCGCGCTCGCTCCCCCCCCCCTCAAGACCTCTGGGGCAGGGCCAACCCTCGCCACCCAAACCAGAGAAGGGCACGGGCTGGGCTACGTGCCTACTCCCCCCTCAAGACCTCTGGGGCAGGGCCAACCCTCGCCATCCAAACCAGAGAAGGACACGGGCCAGGCTATGCGCTCGCTCCCCCCTCAAGACCTCTGGGGCAGGGCCAACCCTCGCCACCCAAACCAGAGAAGGGCACGGGCCGAGCTAAGCGCATGCTCCCCCCTCAAGACCTCTGAGGCAGGGCCAATCATCGCCACCCAAACAAGAGAAGGGCACGGGCCGAGCTACGCGCTCGCTCCCCCCTCAAGACCTCTGGGCCAGTGCCAACCCTCGCCACCCAAACCAGAGAAGGGCACGGGCTGAGCTACGCGCTCGCTCCCCCCTCAAGACCTCTGTGGCAGGGCCAACCCTTGACACCCAAACCATAGAAGGGCACGGGCTGGGCTACGCGCTCGCTCCCCCCCTCAAGACCTCTGGGGCAGGGCCAACCCTCGCCACCCAAACCAGAGAAGGGGACGGGCCGGGCTACGCGCTCGCTCCCCCTCAAGACCTCTGGGGCAGGGCCAACCCTCGCCACCCAAACCAGAGAAGGGCATGGGCCGGCCTATGTGCTCGATCCTCCCCTCAAGACCTCTGGGGCAGGGCCAACCCTCGCCAGCCAAACCAGAGTAGGGCACGGGCCGAGCTACGCGCTTGCTCCCCCCTCCAGACCTCTGGGGCAGAGCCAACCTTCGCCACCCAAAGTAGAGAAGGGCACGGGCTGAGCTACGCGCTCGCTCCACCCCTCAAGACCTCTGGCGCAGGGCTAACCCTTGCCACACAAACAAGAGAAGGGCACGGGCTGAGCTACGTGCTCGCTTCCCCCAAAAGACCTCTGGGGCAGGGCCAACCCTCGCCACACAAATCAGAGAAGGGCACGGGCCGAGCTTCGCGCTCGCTCCCCCCTCAAGACCTCTGGGGCAGGGCCAACCCTCGCCACCCAAACCAGAGAAGGGCACGGGCTGGGCTACGCGCATGCTCCCCCCTCAAGACCTCTGGGGCAGGGACAACCCTCGCCACCCAAACCAGAGAAGGGCACGGGCCAGGCTATGCGCTCGCTCCCCCCTCAAGACCTCTAGGGCAAGGCCAACCCTCGCCACCCAAACCAGAGAAGGGCACGGCCCGAGCTAAGTGCTTGCTCCCCCCTCAAGACCTCTGAGGCAGGGCCAATCATCGCCACCCAAACAAGAGAAGGGCACGGGCCGAGCTACGCGCTCGCTCCCCCCTCAAGACCTCTGGGGCATGGCCAACCCTCACCACCCAAACCAGAGTAGGGCATGGGCCGAGCTACGCATGCGCTCCCCCCCTCAAGACCTCTGGGGCAGGGCCAATCCTCGCCACATAAACAAGAGAAGGGCACGGGCCGAGCTACGCGCCCGCTCCCCCCTCAAGACCTCTGGGCAGGGCCAACCCTCACCACCCAAACCAGAGAAGGGCACGGGCTGGGCTACGCGCTCCCTCCCCCCCTCAAGACCTCTGGGGCAGGGTCAACCCTTGCCACACCAAACCAGATAAGGAAACGGGCAGGGCTACGCTCTCGCTCCCCCCTCAAGACCTCTAGGGCAGGGCCTACCATCGCCACCCAAACCAGAGAAGGGCACGAGCTGGGCTACACGCTCCTTCCCCCCCTCAAGACCTCTGGGGCAGGGCCAACCCTCGCCACACCAAACCAGATAAGGAAACGGGCAGGGCTACGCTCTCGCTCCCCCCTCAAGACCTCTGGGGTAGGGCCTACCATCGCCACCCAAACCAGAGAAGGGCACAGGCCGGGCTACGCGCTCGCTCCCCCCCAAGACCTCTGGGGCAGGCCCAACCCTCTCCACCCAAACCAGAGAAGGGCTCGGGCCGGGCTACACGCTAGCTCCCCCACTCAAGACCTCTGGGGCAGGGCCAACCCTCGCCACCCAAACCAGGGAAGGGCACGGGCCGTGCTATGCGCTCGCACCCTCTTCTAGACCTCTGGGGCAGGGCCAACCCTCGCCACCCAACCCACGGATGGGTACGGGCCGAGCTACACGCTCTCTCCCCCCTTCAAGACCTCTCGAGTGGGGCAAACTCTCGCTACCCACACCATGGAAGGGCACGGGCTGAGCTACGCACTCGCTCCCACCCTCAAGACCTCTGGGGCAGGGCCAACCCTCGCCACCCAAACCAGAGAAGGGCACGGGCCGGGCTACGTGCTTGCTCCCTCCTCAAGACCTCTGGGGCAGGGACAACCCTCGCCACCCAAACAAGAGAAGGGCACGGGACGGGCTACGTGCTCGCTCCCCCCCTCAAGACCTCTGGGGCAGGGCGAACCCTCTCCACCCAAACCAGAGAAGGGCACGGGCCGGGCTACATACTCGCTCCCCCCAAAGACCTCTGGGGCAGGGCCAACCCTAGCCACCCACACCAGAGAAGGCACGGGCCAAGCTACACGCTCGCTCCCCCCTCAAGACCTCTTAGGCAGGGCCAACCCTCGACACCCAAACCTGAGAAGGGCATGGGCCGGGCTACGCGCTCGCTCCCCCCTCAAGACCTCTAGGGCAGGGCCAACCCTCGCCACCGAAACCAAAGAAGGGCAAGGGCCGCGCTACGTGCTCGCTCCCCTCACAAGACCTCTGGGGCAGGGCCAACCCTCGCCACCCAAACCAGATAAGGGCACGGAGCGCTTGCTCCCCCCTCAAGACCTCTGGCGCAGGGCCAACCCTCGCCACCCAAACCAGAGAAGGGCACGGGCAGGGCTACGCCCTCGCTACCCCCCTCAAGACCTTTGGGGCAGGGCCAACCCATGCCACCCAAACCAGAGAAGGGCACGGGCCGAGCTTCGCACTCGCTCCCCATCTCAAGACCTCTGCGGTAGGGCCAACCCTTGCCACCCAAACTAGAGAAGGGCACGGGCCGGGCTACGTTCTCGCTTCCCCCCTGTAAGACCTCTGGGGCAGGGCCAACCCTCGCCACCCAAACCAGAGAAGGGCATGGGCCGGGCTACACGCTCCCTCCCCCCCTCAAGACCTCTGGGGCAGGGCCAACCCTCGCCACACCAAACCAGATAAGGAAACGGGCAGAGCTTCGCTCTCGCTCCCCCCCTCAAGACCTCTGGGCAGGGCCTACCCTCGCCACCCAAAACCGAGAAGGGCACGGGCCGAGATACGCGCTCGCTCCCCCAAAGACCTCTGGGGCAGGACCAACCCTTGCCACCCAAACCAGAGAAGGGCTCAGGCAGGGCTACACGCTCGCTCCCCCACTCAAGACCTCTGGGGCAGGGCCAACCCTTGCCACCCAAACCAGGGATGGGCACGGGCCGGGCTATGCGCTCGCTCCCTCTTCAAGATCTCTGGGGCAGGGCCAACCCTCGCCACCCAACCCAGGGAAGGGCACGGGCCGGGCTACACGCTCGCTCCCAACTTCAAGACTTCTGGAGTGGGGCAAACCCTCGCCACCCAGACCAGGGAAGGGCACGGGCCGAGCTACGCCCTCGCTCCCCCCCTCAAGACCTCTGGGGCAGGGCCAACCCCCGCCACCCAAACCAGAGAAGGGCACGGGTCGGGCTACAGGCTCGCTCCCCCCTCAAGACCTCTGGGGTAGGGCAAACCCTCGTCACCCAACACAGAGAAGGGCACGGGCCGAGCAACGCGCTCGCTTCCCACCTCAAGACCTCTGGGGAAGGGCCAACCCTTGCCACCCAAACCAGAGAAGGGCACGGGTCGGGCTACGCCCGTGCTCCCTCCTCAAGACCTCTGGGGTAGGGCCAACCCTCGCCACCCAAACCAGAGAAGGGCACGGGCCGGGCTACGGGCCCGCTCCCCCATCAAGACCTATTGGGCAGGGCCAACCCTCGCCACCCAAACCAGAGAAGGGCACGGTCTGAGCTACGCGCCTGCTCCCCCTACAAGACCTCTGGGGCAGGGACAACCCTTGCCACCCAAACCAAAGAAGGGCACGGGCCGAGCTACGCGCTCGCTCCCCCCTCAAGACCCTTGGGGCAGGGCCAACGCTCTCCACCATAACCAGAGAAGAGCACGGGCCGAGCTACTCGCTCGTTCCCCCCTCAAGACCTCTGGGGTTGGGCCAACCCTCACCACCCAAACCAGAGAAGGGCACGGGCCAGGCTACGTGCTCGCTCCCCCCCTCAAGACCTCTGGGGCAGGGATAACCCTCGCCACCCAAAGCAGAGAAGGGAACGGGCCGGGCTAGGCGCTCGCTACCCCCTCAAGACCTCTGGGGCAGGGACAACCCTCTCCACCCAAACCAGAGAAGGGCACGGGCCGGGCTACCCACTCGCTCCCCCCCAAAGACCTCTGGGGCAGGGCCAACCCTTGCCACCCAAACGAGAGAAGGGCACGGGCCGAGCTACGCGCTCGCTCCCCCCTCAAGACCTCTAGGGCAGGGCCAACCCTCGCCACCCAAACCAGAGAAGGGCAAGGGCCGAGCTACGCGATCGCTCCCCTCACAAGACCTCTGGGGCAGGGCCAACCCTCGCCACCCAAACCAGATAAGGGCACGGACCGAGCTACGCGCTCGCTCCCCCATCAAGACCTCTGGGGCAGGGCCAACCCTCGCCACCCAAACCAGAGAAGGGCACGGAGCGCTCGCTCCCCCCGCAAGACCTCTGGGGCAGGGCCAACCCTCCCCACCCAAACCAGAGAAGGGGACGGGCCGGGCTACGTGCTCCCTCCCTCCCTCAAGACCTCTGGGGCAGTGCCAACCCTCGCCACACCAAACCAAATAAGGAAATGGGCAGGGCTACGCTCTCGCTCCCCCCTCAAGACCTCTGGGGCAGGGCCTACCCTCGCCACCCAAACCCGAGAAGGGCACGGGCCGGGCTACGCGCTCGCTCCCCCCAAGACCTCTGGGGCAGGACCAACCCTCGTCACCCAAACCAGAGAAGGGCTCGGGCCGGGCTACGCTCTCGTTCCCCCACTCAAGACCTCTAGGGCAGGGCCAACCCTTGCCACCCAAACCAAGGAAGGGCACGGGCCGGGCTATGCGCTCGCTCCCTCTTCAAGACCTCTGGGGCCGGGCCAACCCTCGCTACCCAACCCAGGGAAGGGCACGGGCCGGGCTACACGCTCGCTCCCCCCCTTCAAGACCTCTGGAGGGGGGCAACCCCTCGCCACCCAAACCAGGGAAGGGCACGGGCCGCGCTACGCGCTCGCTCCCCCCCTCAAGACCTCTGGGGCAGGGCCAACACCCGCCACTCAAACCAAAGAAGGGCACGGGTCGGGCTATGCGCTCGCTCCCCCCATCAAGACCTCTGGGGCAGGGCCAACCCTCGCCACCCAACCCAGAGAAGGGCACGGGCCGAGCTACGCGCTCGCTTCCCACCTCAAGACCTCTGGGGAAGGGCCAATGTAGGATCCTGCCAAAACAGAGTTAGGATCGATAAATGAAGTTGAGACTTACGCTTGCGTATGCGGCACGGTAGTCTACGAACTTCGCCTTCGGATTCGCCACGACGGATCGAGTCTTCTCACGAACGGAGTAAGGCTACTAAATCCACAATCTAAATCTCTACTTTTAGATTAAGAACTTGGATAAAGAGAGAGGAAGGATTTCGGCAGAGCTTCGCTAGAATGAAATGCATGCAAGAATGCCATGCAAAAGTGTAAGGAAATGGCTAACCCTTGGGTCTTATTTATAGCCCCCAAGGTAGTTATTTTAGGAGTAATTGTTCCTTTGGAACAATTTAACTAAGGTGTACCATCGTACATGGCATATTATAAGCTTAAGTTGTACCATATGCATGGTACAACATAAGCTTAAGATATTACCCCTTTATTAGCCATATGTCGCATGCACTTATGCACATATAATGCGACTTTCCCATCAATCTAGAGATCCTCTCCGCAAGGGAACATATTCCCTTTGCACACGACTTTGTGTACGCAAAGTTCGAGGTCCGTATTCCCTCGTACATCCCCTACAAGGGTGTACTAACGTCTTCCATATCCAACAGCCAACCCTCGCCACCCAAACCAGAGAAGGGCATGGGTCGGGCTACGCCCTTGCTCCCCCCTCAAGACCACTGGGCAGGGCCAACCCTCGCCACCCAAACCAGAGAAGGGCACGGGCCGGGCTACGGGCCCGCTCCCCCCTCAAGACCTCTAGGGCAGGGCCAACCCTCGCCAAACAAACCAGAGAAGGGCACGGTCCGAGCTACGCGCCTGCTCCCCCTTCAAGACCTCTGGGGCAGGGACAACCCTCGCCACCCAAAACAGAGAAGGGCACGGGCCGAGCTACGCGCTCGCTCCCCCCTCAAGACCCTTGGGGCAGGTCCAACGCTCTCCACCCTAACCAGAGAAGGGCACGGGCCGAGCTACGCGCTCGCTCCCCCCTCAAGATCTCTGGGGTTGGGCCAACCCTCGCCACCCAAACCAGAGAAGGACACGGGCCGAGCTACGAGCTCGCTCCCCCCTCAAGACCACTGGGGCAGGGCCAACCCTCGCCACCCAAACCAAAGACGGACGCGGGCCGAGTTAAGCGTTCACCCCCCTCAAGACCTCTGGGGCAGGGCTAACCCTCGCCACCCAAACCAGAGAAGGGCACGGGCCGAGCTAAGCGCTCGCTCCCCCCCTTAAGACCTCTTGGGCAGGGCCTACCCTCGCCACACAAACCAGAGAAGGGCACGGGCCAGGCTACGTGCTCGCTCCCCCCTCAAGAGCTCTGGTGCATGGCCAACCCTCGCCACCCAAACGAAAGAAGGGCTCGGGCCGGGCTACGCGCTCGCTCCACCCTCAAGACCTCTGGGGCAGGGCCAACCCTCGCCACCTAAACCAGAGACGGGCACGGGCCGGGCTACGCGCTCGTTCTCCCCTCAAGACCTCTGGGGCAGGGCCAACCCTCGCCACCCAACCCAGAGAAGGGCACGGGCCGAGCTTTGCGCTCGCTACCCCCCTCAAGACCTCTGGGGCAGGGCCAACCCTCGCCACCTGATCGGCCCCGGATATACACATGGAGAATGATTGTAGTCTTACCGCAAGCGCACGGTCAAGTGGCGAGCGGGTATCGAACACGAGGAGGTGGTGTTGGCTCCAATCTATCCTAGGTTGGTTTGACTACGATGTTTTTACTGGTGGAGATGGTTATGATGTGATATACTGGAAATGGTGATGGATGTCAGTGTCGGTGATAAAGATGTGGGATAAATTATCGATTCAAATATAATATAATAAAAGAGTCTAGAGCTAGGGAATCCCCACTACGGATCGTCATACATCATTGTAAATAGTGAATCTCAATATTACTAGGCTTGTGTTGGGGTGAACTAGTCATAACTGAATAGAGAACCAAGCTCACGCTCTCGCGCTATTGCCGGTCTATAGCAACCTAGGATAGGGCCCAATCTCTTGCAAACCCTAGCCTAAGCCACTAGCATTAAGATCGACATCATTGTTCAATCGCTCTTCGAGCCCACTCTCGTGCAAACTCGAGTCACGATTTAGGTTGTGATAGTTCCTATTCGTCCAATCTCTTGCAAACGAATATGTGTATAGATTTATAATAAAAATCCTA
The DNA here is from genome assembly GCA_030789695.1 of Scilla litardierei. Classification (NCBI taxonomy): domain Eukaryota; kingdom Viridiplantae; phylum Streptophyta; class Magnoliopsida; order Asparagales; family Asparagaceae; genus Scilla; species Scilla litardierei. The sequence goes on along the minus strand of CM061141.1, from coordinate 218,072,201 downwards.
GCTTTGGTCCAATCTCTTGCAAACCAAGTCTAGAGAATCTCGATTATAAACCTAAATCGAATATCTAGGCCTTCCCATCGATTAGAATCCAATCTCTTGCAAACCCCAATCGATGGAAATCCCTAGCTATCCGTAATAAATCGATCACAACCTAACCCCTTTAGCAATTCTAGCAACAAAGATATTAATTCATCACAAATCTGAAATTAGATCCATAGGGTTCATCCCCAAACCCTAGAATAACAAATCTACTCAAGCATAGCAATAATGATATGAGAATCAATAAAAATCATTGCTTGCATACAAAAAGATAGAAAAACAAAGATTCGAATAAAAAGAACAAAATACTTAGCTTGATGAAGATCTTCAATCCAAAATACAAGCTTTTAGATCCAAGAGGGGGCCTAGGGCATGGCCTAACCTCCAAAAGAATCCCTAAGAAAACATGTTGGGAACCTCCTCTAATGGTGGCTACAAAACCCTTATATAGTCCCCCAAAACCCTAGCAAATAACCCTAGAAAACCCCTCAAATTTTTGTCAAAAAACATCCCAAACCGCAACTTAAAATCTGGGCCCAGGCCGCACTCGGCCGAGTGGAACATGTGACCCGGCCGAGTGGAAATTCCAGCACTGCAGCATCAACTTGCAGAAATTCCCCAGATTTCATCCGACCTCCGATTTGTGCGTTCTTGGCGGCCTTGGAATCTTCATGAAGTCTACTATCCATAAAAAATATGAGAAAAATACTTTGATTGCTGGAATGATAGCAGATTTCAAAAGAGTGAGAGGATATCTGAAAATCTGGGCGCTGCGTGTCCTCGGCATCACTCGGTCGAGCGGCAAATGTCACTCGGCCGAAGGGCTTTTGGTACTCGGCCGAGTCGGAGCTCATAGTCGACTGACGGATTACAGTAAGTCTGGTCTTTTGGATGCCGTCGTTCGTGTGCCACTCGGGCGAGTGGTATCTCCATACTCGGACGAGTGGGATGTCGTCACTCGACCGAGTGCACGCTAATCTTCAAGTAATTGCGTGTCCAATCTGGCCGACTGAGCGGGCTTCTTTGCTCGGCCGAGTGACTCCTTCACTCGGCCGAGTGGCAAGCTGAAAATGCCCAATCTTCATCATTTCGCTTCCTCGTCGCTCCTACGACGTTCTTTCTTCTTCCACTCGTCTTCTATCGCTAATAGGTCCTCAATAAGTCCATGAGCGATGCTCCGTTACGCGTGCAAGTCCTTTAAGCTCATTTTTGCTCCCAATTGCTCATATTTCCTGAAATCTGACAAAAACAAGAAATATTGAAAAGTAACACAATATCATCGAATAATCGTGAAAATCGCAATATGAGCAATCGAAATGGCATGCAAATATGCAGAAAAAGGTGTAAAATATGGACCGATCAAAATCCCCCAAGCTTACCTCTTACTCGTCCTCGAGGAAGATAAGTAGAGAGATGAACTCGAGAGATGAAAATAAAGAAAATGAAATGAAAAAGAAAGAACACGAGGTGGAAGGGGTCGCTAGATTCTTCTCTCAGATCTCAAGCCATAAGCTACACATCACGATAACTTGGAAAATACAAATCACATGCTATAAGGATTTCATATCTTACTTAGACATGGTACTTGCAAGCTTTTAAGAATAACAAAAGGGACTCTCTAAATTCATACGATCAATTCATATCCACATCACGCATTTCATAGAATTTAATATACAATTCATTAGCGATGCACTTTTCAATCAAAAGTTATAAATGAAGCATATAAGATACACACCAAGCATGCACAAGAGAATAGAATAAGAGTCATGGCATTCACATATTTATTTCAAATCATGAAAAATCTCCATATCTAATATATTTTGCAAAGTCTAAGCATTATCGAATATTCCCATTCATGCACGTCTCCACTCTAATGTCATACTCACTCATATGGTCAAATGAATTCACCCCCCCAAGCTTAGCTTGAGGCATCACATCTAAAGGAATATGATAGTGGAAAATGAGATTTTTGCCTTGGTTTTCCCAAGTATTTTGTGGCTCCAATAATGAGATAGAGAAATATCTTTCTTTCTCCTTTTTGAACATTTTGTTTCTCATTTTTCTTCTAGGATTTTTGTAGGAGCAATTTGATTTGTATTTTTGATTTTTAGCTCCTTTTTGGCTTTTTGGACTTTTTAGAGCTAACTTTTTCTTTTGTGGGGATTTTTGGGAAATAGATGCGATATAAGTAGCTTTAGGAGGGAACTCAAGTGACATGTAGAGAATAAAAAGATATATGTGGAGAAAGAAATAATGTAACACTCGGTTCACTCTAAGATGTGCACGAATGGTTCAATAAAATAATACTTCAACTAAAAATCATATGTAAGCATGGATATTCTCAATCATTTCAATAAATAGTGAAGTCAAGCAGTAAAGTTTACAACCATATCAGGCATGCAACAGAAGGTGAATAAGACAATAAAACTGATGCTTCAGATATACTAATGATGCGTGATTCTTGGTGCACTTCCAACAAAAGCATACTAAACACTAATCCATACATTCAGTTTCAATGAATATCATGCGATCACTTAGAGGGGTCATCAAGAGAAATAGATTTGCAAGCACATGTGAATAGCAAGACTATGGAATACTCTAAGTAGCATGGCAAAGAATAATAAGCATCGTGACGGTTGCTAAAGCAATAAGAGATATCATCATAAGAAATTCATCTAGTGGAAGAAGAGAAAAGAAAATAAAGAAATAAAAGAAATAAGAGAGGAAAGAAAAGAAAAACAAGCACACAACATGATGCATGAACGCACATAAAAGGAAAATAAGATGGAAAAATCAAAAAGATGATGCAAAATTTTGAAAAACTTTAAAAGCCCTAAAATAAAGTAAAAATGCAACTAATGCATCTAAATGGCATGGAAATGCACTCCCCCAAGCTTAAACTTCACATTGTCCTCAATGTGATCATAATGAAAGAATATGAGGAACAACGATAATAATAAGGGGGTGAATGAAAAATGATGAAATGAATGACATGAAATCCTAATGCAACTACATGCACATACAATGATGCATGAGAGCGCTTTCCCCCAAGCTTATACCAAACAATCCTATTCAAGTGACTCAATCAAAAATGTCATGGCTTTGCAAAGCGTGATCAAGTCAAATGAATAAGAAAGTGAGTATTCACTTGAAAGAAATGCTCGATGGTGGTGAGCAAAAGGATGTGGCGTATCAAAATATGGAGAGGGGAATTAATATATATAATGGGTTTGGGGTGTAAAAGATTTTTGTTGCCATCATATGAGGTGATATTTATTCAAGCAAATCTATACGGTCCTCTCGCTGTCGAGAGAATTCGTGTTTATTCAAAGCATAAAAATTTCTGGGGCAGGGCCAACCCTCGCCACCCAAACCGGAGAAGGGTATGGGCCGGGCTACGCGCTCGCTCCCCCCCTCAAGACCTCTGGGGCAGGGCCAACCCTCGCCACCCAAACCGGAGAAGGGCACGGGCCGGGCTACGTGCTCGCTCCCCCCCTCAAAACCTCTGGGGTAGGGCGAACCCTCACAAACCAAAGCAGAGAAGGGCACGGGCCGGGCTACGCGCTCGCTCCCCCCCTCAAGACCTCTGGGGCAGTGCCAACCCTCGCCACCCAAACCAGAGAAGGGCACGGGCCGGGCTACGTGCTCGTTCCCCCCTCAAGACCTCTGGGGCAGGGCCAACCCTCGATACCCAAACCTGATAAGGGCACGGGCCGGGCTACGCGCTCGCTCCCCCTCAATACCTCTAGGGCAGGGCCAACCCTCGCCACCCAAACCAGAGAAGGGCAAGGGCCGAGCTACACGCTCGCTCCCCTCACAAGACCACTGGGGCAGGGCTAACCCTCGCCACCCAAACCAGAGAAAGGCACGGACCGAGCTACGCGCTCGCTCCCCCCCTCAAGACCTCTGGGGCAGGGCCAACCCTCGCCACCCAAACCAGAGAAGGGCACAGAGCGCTCGCTCCCCCCCTCAAGACCTCTGGGGCAGGGCCAACCCTCGCCACCCAAACCAGAGAATGGCACGGGCCGGGCTACGCGCTCGCTACCCCCCTCAAGACCTTTGGGGCAGGTCCAACCCATGCCACCCAAACCAGAGAAGGGCACGGGCCGAGCTTCGCACTCGCTCCCCATCTCAAGACCTCTGCGGCAGGGCCAACCCGCGCCACCCAAACCAGAGAAGGGCACGGGCCGGGCTACATTCTTGCTTCCCCCCTAAAGACCTCTGGGGCAGGGCCAATCCTCGCCACCCAAATGAGAGAAGGGCTCGGGCCGGGCTACGCGCTCCCTCCCCCCCAAGACCTCTGGGGCAGGGCCAACCCTTGCCACACCAAACCAGATAAGGAAATGGGCAAGGCTACGCTCTCGCTCCCCCCTCAAGCCCTCTGGGGCAAGGCCAACCCTCGCCACCCAAACTAGAGAAGGGCACGGGCCGGGCTACGTGCTCGCTCCCCCCAAGACCTCTGGGGCAGGACCAACCCTCGCCACCCAAACCAGTGAAGGGCTCGGGCCGGGCTACTCGCTCTCTCCCCCACTCAAGACTTCTGAGGCAGGGCCAACCCTCGCCACCCAAACCAGGGAAAGGCATGGGCCGGGCTATGCGCTCGCTCGCTCTTCAAGACCTCTAAGGCAAGGCCAACCCTCGCCACCCAACCCAGGGAAGGGCACGGGCCGAGCTACGCACTCGCTCCCCCCTTCAAGGCCTCTGGAGTGGGGCAAACCCTCGCCACCCAAACCAGGGAAGGGCACGGGCCGAGCTACGCGCTCGCTACCCCCCTCAAGACCTCTGGGGCAGGGCCAACCCTCGCCACCCAAACAAGAGAAGGGCTCGGGCCAGGCTACGTGCTCGCACCACCACCCCCCCTCAAGACCTCTGGGGCAGGGCCAACCCTCGCCACCCAAACAATGGACAGGTAAGGGCTGGGCTACGTGTTCGCTCCCCCCTCAAAACCTCTGGGGCAGGGCCAACCATCGCCACCCAAACCAGAGAAGGGCACAGGCCGAGCTACGCACCTGCTCCCCCCTCAAGACCTTTGGGGTAGGGCCAACCCTCGCCACCCAAACCAGAGAAGGGCACGGGCCGAGCTACGCGCTCACCCCCCCTCAAGACCTCTGGGGAAGGGCCAACCCTCGCCACCCAAACCAAAGAAGGGCTCGGGCCGGGCTACACGCTTGCTCCCCCCTCAAGACCTTTGGGGCAGGGCTAACCCATGCCACCCAAACCAGAGACGGGCACGGGCCGGGCTACGCGCTCGTTCCCCCACAAGACCTCTGGGGCAGGGCCAACCCTCGCCACCCAACCCAGATAAGTTCACGGGCCAAGCTATGCGCTCGCTCCCCCCCTCAAGACCTCTGGTGCAGGGCCAACCCTCGCCATCCAAACCATAGAAGGGCACGGGCCGAGCTACGCGTCCGCTACCCCCCTCAAGACCTCTGGGGCCGGGCCAACCCTCGCCACCCAAACCAGAGAAGGGCACGGGTCGGGCTACGAGCTCACTTCCCCGCTCAGGACCTCTGGGGCAGGGCCAACCCTCGCCACCCAAACCAAAGAAGGGCACAGGCCGAGCTACCGACCGCTCCCCCCTCAAGACCTCTGGGGCAGGGCCAAACCTCGCCACCCAAACCAGAGCAGGGCAGGGGCCGAGCTACGCGCTCGCTCCCCCCCTCAAGACCTCTGGGGTAGGGCCAACCATTGCCACCCAAACCAGAGAAGGGAACGGGCTAAGCTACACGCTCGCTCCCCCCTCAAGACCTCTGGGACATGTCCAACCCTCGCCACCCAAACCGGAGAAGGGCACGGGCCGGGCTACGCACTCGCTTCCCCCCTCAAGACCTCTGGGGCAGGGCCAACCCTCGACACCCAAACCGGAGAAGGTCACAGGCCGGGCTACGTGCTTGCTCCCCCCTCAAGACCTCTGGGGCAGGGCCAACCCTCGCTACCCAAACCGAAGAAGGGCACGGGCCGGGCTACGCGCTCGCTCCCCCCCTCAAGACCTCTGGGGCAGGGCCAACCATCGCCACGCAAACCAGAGAAGGGCACGGGCCGGGCTACGCGCTCGCACCCCCCTCAAGACCTCGGGGGCAGGGCCAACCCTCGCCACCCATACCGGAGAAGGGCACGGGCCGGGCTACGTGCTCGCTCCCCCCTCAAGACCACTGGGGTAGGGCGAACCCTCGCCAACCAAATCAGAGAAGGGCACGGGCCAGGCTACGCGCTCGCTCCCCCCTCAAGACCTCTGGGGCAGGGCCAACCCTCTCCACCCAAACCAGAGAAGGGCACGTGCCGGGCTACACACTCGCTCCCCCCCAAAGACCTCTGGGGTAGGGCCAACCCTTGCCACCCAAACCAGAGAAGGGCACGGGCCGAGCTACGTGCTTGCTCCCCCTCAAGACCTCTTGGGCAGGGCCAACCCTCGATACCCAAACCTGAGAAGGGCACGGGCCGGGCTACGCGCTCGCTCCCCCCTCAATACCTCTAGGGCAGGGCCAACCCTCGCCACCCAAACCAGAGAAGGGCAAGGGCCGAGTTTCGCGTTCGCTCCCCTCACAAGACCTCTGGGGCAGGGCCAACCCTCGCCACCCAAACCAGAGAAGGGCACGGACCGAGCTACGCGCTCGCTCCCCCCCTCAAGACCTCTAGGGCAGGGCCAACCCTCGCCACCCAAACCAGAGAAGGGCACGGAGTGCTCGCTCCCCCCTTAAGACCTCTGGGGCAGGGCCAATCCTCGCCACCCAAACCAGAGAAGGGCACGTGCCGGGCTATGCGCTCACTACCCCCCTCAAGACCTTTGGGGCAGGGACAACCCATGCCACGCAAACCAGAGAAGGGCACGGGCCGAGCTTCGCACTCGCTCCTCATCTTAAGACCTCTGCGGTAGGGCCAACCCGCGCCACCCAAACCAGAGAAGAGCACGGGCCGGGCTACGGTCTCGCTTCCCCCCTAAAGACCTCTGGGGCAGGGCCAATCCTCGCCACCCAAACCAGAGAAGGGCACAGGCCGGGCTACGCGCTCCCTCCCCCCCAAGACCTCTGGGGTAGGGCCAACCCTCACCACACCAAACCAGATAAGGAAACGGGCAGGGCTACGCTCTCGCTCCCCCCTTAAGCCCTCTGGGGCAGGGCCTACACTCGCCAGCCAAACCAGAGAAAGGCACGGGCCGGGCTACACCCTCGCTCCCCCCCAAGACCTCTGGGGTAGGACCATCCCTCGCCACCCAAACCAGAGAAGGGCTCGGGCCGGGCTACTCACTCGCTCCCCCGCTGAAGAACTCTGAGGCAGGGCAAACCCTCGCCACCCAAACCAGGGAAGGGCACGGGCCAGGCTATGCACTCGCTCCGCCTTCAAGACCTCTAGGGCAGGGCCAACCCTCGCCACCCAACCCAGGGAAGGGCACGGGCCGAGCTACGCGCTCGCTCCCCCCTTCAAGACCTCTGGAATGGGGCAAACCCTCGCCACCCAAACCAGGGAAGGGCACGGGCCGAGCTACACGCTCGCTACCCCCCTCAAGACCTCTGGGGCAGGGCCAACCCTCGCCACCCAAACAAGAGAAGGGCTCGGGCAAGGCTACGCGCTCGCACCCCCCTCAAGACATCTGGGGCAGGGCCAACCCTCGCCACCCAAACTAGGGACGGGTACGGGCTGGGCTACGTGCTTGCTCCCCCCTCAAAACCTCTGGGGCAGGGCCAACCATCGCCACCCAAACCAGAGAAGGGCACGGGCCGAGCTACGCCCCTGCTCCCCCCTCAAGACCTCTAGGGCAGGGCCAACCCTCGCCACCCAAACCAGATAAGGGCACGGGCCGAGCTACGCGCTCTCTCCCCCCCTCAAGACCTCGGGGGCAGGGCAAACCCTCGCCACACCAAACCAGAGAAGGAAACGGGCAGGGCTACGTGCTCGCTCCCCCCTCAAGACCTCTGGGGCAGGGCCTACCCTCGCCACCCAAACCAGAGAAGGGCACGGGCTAGGCTACGTGCTCGCTCCCCCCTCAAGACCTCTGGGGCAGGTCCAACCCTCGCCACCCAAACCATAGAAGGGATCGGGCCGGGCTACGCGCTCGCTCCCCCCTCAAGACCTCTGGGGCAGGGCCAACCCTCGCCACCTAAACCATAGACAGGAACGGGCCGGGCTACGCTCTCGTTCCCCCCTCAAGACCTCTGGTGAAGGGCCAACCCTCGCCACCCAACCCAGAGAAGGGCACGGGCCGAGCTATGCGCTCGCTCCCCCCTCAAGACCTTTGGTGCCAGGCCAACCCTTGCCACCCAAACCAGAGAAGGGCACGGGCCGAGCTACGCGTCCGCTACCCCCCTCAAGACCTCTGGGGCAGGGCCAACCCTCGCCACCCAAACCAGAGAACGGCACGGGCCGAGCTACCGTCTGCTCCCCCCTTAAGACCTCTGGGGCAGGGCCAACCCTCGCCACCCAAACCAGAGAAGGGCATGGGCCGAGCTACGTGCTTGCTCCCCCCTCAAGACCTCTGGGGTAGGGCCAACCCTCGCCACACCAAACCAGAGAAGGAAACGGGCAGGGCTACGCGCTCGCTCCCCCCTCAAGACCTCTGGGGCAGGGTCTACCCTCTCCACCCAAACCAGAGATGGGCACGGGCCGGGCTACACGCTCACTCCCCCCCTCAAGACCTCTGGGGCAGGGCCAACCCTCGACACACAAACCAGAGAAGGGCTCGGGCCGGGCTACGCGCTCGCTCCCCCTTAAGACCTCTGGGGCAGGGCTAACCCGTGCCACCCAAACCAGGGACGGGCACAGGCCGTGCAACGTGCTCGCCCCCCCTCAAGACCTCTGGGGCAGGGCCAACCCTCGCCACCCAACCCAGAGAAGGGCACGGGCCGAGCAACGCGCTCGCTCCCCACCTCAAGACCTCTGGGGAAGGGCCAACCCTCACCACCCAAACCAGAGAAGGGCACGGGTCGGGCTACGCCCTCGCTCCCCCCTCAAGACCTCTGGGGCTGGGCCAACCCTCGCCACCCAAACCAGAGAAGGGCACGGGCCTGCTCCCCCATCAAGACGTCTGGGGCAGGGCCAACCCTCGCCACCCAAACCCGAGAAGGGCACGGGTTGCGCTACGTGCCTGCTCCCCCCCTCAAGACCTCTGGGGCAAGGACAACCCTCGCCACCCAAACCAAAGAAAGGCACGGTCCGAGCTACGCGCTCGCTTCTCCCTCCATACCTCTGGGCATGGCCAACCCTCGCCACCCAAACCAGAGAAGGGCACGGGCCGAGCTACGCGTCCGCAACCCCCCTCAAGACCTCTGGGGCAGGGCCGACCCTCGCCACCCAAACCAGAGAAGGGCACGGGCCGGGCTACGCGCTCGCTCCCCCCTCAAGACCTCTGGGGCAGGGCTAATCCTCCCCATCCAAACCAGAGAAGGGCACGGGCCCGGCTACGTGCTCGCTCCCCCCCTCAAGACCTCTGGGGCTGGGTGAACCCTTGCCACATAAATCGGAGAAGGGCACGGGCCGGGGTACGCGCTCGCTACCCCCTCAAGACCTCTGGGGCAGGGCCAACCCTCTCCACCCAAACCAGAGAAGGGCACGGGCCGGGCTACACACTCGCTCCCCCCCAAAGACCTCTGGGGCATGGCCAACCCTTGCCACCCAAACCAGAGAAGGGCACGGGCCGAGCTACGCGCTAGCTCCCCCCACAAGACCTCTTGGGCAGGGCCAACCCTCGACACCCAAACCTGAGAAGGGCACGGGCCGGGCTACACGCTCGCTCCCCCCTCAAGACCTCTGGGGCAGGGCGAACCCTCGCCACCCAAACCGGAGAAGGCCACGGGTCGGGCTACGCGCTCTCTTCCCCCCTCAAGACCTCTGGGGCAGGGCCAACCCTCGCCACCCAAACCAGAGAAGGGCCCGGGCCGGGCTACGAGCTCGCTCCCCCTCAAGACCTCTGGGGCAGGGCCAACCCTCGCCACCCATACCGGAGAAGGGCACAGGCCGGGCTACGTGCTCGCTCCCCCCCTCAAGACCTCTGGGGCAGGGCCAACCCTCGCCACCCAAACCAGAGAAGGGCACGGGCCGCGCTACGCGCTCGCTCCCCCCTGAAGACCTCTGGGGCAGGGCCAACCCTCGCCACCCAAACCAGAGAAGGGCACGGGCCGAGCTACGTGCTCGCTCCGCCCTCAAGACCTCTGGGGCAGGGCCAACCCTCGCCACCCAAACCAGAGAAGGGCACGGGCAGAGTTACGCGCTCGCTCCCCCCTCAAGACCTCTGGGGCAGGGCCAACCCTCGCCACCCAAACCAGAGAAGGGCACGGGCTGAGCTAAGCACTCGCTCCCCCCTCAAGACCTCTGGGGCAGGGCCAACCCTCGCCACCCAACCCAGAGAAGGGCACGGTCCGAGCTAAGCGCTCGCTCCCCCCCTCAAGACCTCTGGGGCAGGGCCAACCCTCGCCACCCAACCCAGAGAAGGGCACGGTCCGAGCTAAGCGCTCGCTCCCCCCCTCAAGACCTCTGAGGCAGGGCCAATTCTCGCCACCCAAACAAGAGAAGGGCACGGGCCGAGCTACGTGCTCTCTCCCCCCTCAAGACCTCTGGGCCAGTGCCAACCCTCGCCACCCAAACCAGAGAAGGGCACGGGCCAAGTTAAGCGCTCGCTCCCCCCTCAAGACCTCTGGGCCAGTGCCAACCCTTGCCACCCAAACCAGAGAAGGGCACGGGCCGGGCTACGCGCTCGCTCCCCCCTCAAGACCACTGGGGCTGGGCCAACCCTCGCCACCCAAACCAGAGAAGGGCACGGGCCGGGCTACGCCCTCGCTCCATCCTCGAGACCTCTGGGGCAAGGCCAACTCTCATCACCCAAACTCGAGAAGGGCACGGGCCGAGCGACGCGCTCGCTCCCCCCCTCAAGACCTTTTGGGCAGGGCCAACCCTCGCCACCCAAAAAAGAGAAGGGCTCGGGCTGGGCTACGCGCTCGCTCCCCTCCTCAAGACCTCTAGGGCAAGGCCAACCCACGCCACCCAAACCAGGGACGGGTACGGGCTGGGCTACGCGCTCGCTCCCCCCTCAAGACCTCTGGGGCATTGCCAACCCTCGCCACCCAAATCAGAGAAAGGCACGGGCCGAGCTACGCGCCTGCTCCCCCCCTCAAGACCTCTGGGGCAGGGCTAACCCTCGCCACCAAAACCAGAAAAGGGCACGGGCCGAGCTACGCGATCGCTCCCCCCCTCAAGACCTCTGGGGCAGGGAAAACCCTCGCCACACCAAACCAGAGAAGGAAACGGGCAGGGCTACGCGCTCGCTCCCCCCTCAAGACCTCTGGGGCAGGGCCTACCCTCGCCACACAAACCAGAGAAGGGCACGGGCCAGGCTACGTGCTCGCTCCCCCCTCAAGACCTCTGGGGCAGGGCCAACCCTCGCCACCCAAACCAAAGAAGGGCTCGGGCTGGGCAACGCGCTCGCTCCCCCCTCAAGACCTCTGGGGCAGGGCCAACAATCGCCACCCAAACCAGAGACGGGCACAGGTCGGGCTACGCGCTCGTATCCCCCTCAAGACCTCTAGGGCGGGCCAACCCTCGCCACCCTACCCAGAGAAGGGCACGGGCCTAGCTATGCGCTTGCTCCCCCCCTCATGATCTCTGGTGCAAGGCCAACCCTCGCCACCCAAAACAGAGAAGGGAACGGGCCGAGCTACGCGTCCGCTACCCCCCTCAAGACCTTTGGGGCAGGGCCAACCCTCGCCACCCAAACCAGAGAAGGGCACGGGTCGGGCTACGGGCTCGCTTCCCCGCTCAAGACCTCTGGGGCAGGGCCAACCCTCGCCACCCAAACCAGAGAAGGGCACGGGCCGGCTACCGTCTGCTCCCCCCCTCAAGACCTCTGGGGCAGGGCCAACCCTCGCCACCCAAACCAGAGAAGGGCATGGGCCGAGCTACGCGCTTGCTCCCCCCTCAAGACCTCTAGGGCAGGGCCAACCCTCGCCACACCAAACCAGAGAAGGAAACGGGCAGGGCTACGCGCTTTCTCCCCCCCTCAAGACCTCTGCGGCAGGGCCTACCCGCGCCACCCAAACCAGAGATGGGCACGGGCCGGGCTACGCGCTCGCTCCCCCCCTGAAGACCTCTGGGGCAGGGCCAATCCCCGCCACCCAAACCAGAGAAGGGCTCGGGCCGGGCTACGTGCTCGCTCCCCCCTAAGACCTCTGGGGCAGGGCTAACCCGTGCCACCCAAACCAGGGACAGGCACAGGCTGTGCTACGCGCTCGCTCACCCCTCAAGACCTCTGGGGCAGGGCCAACCCTCGCCACCCAACCCAGCAAAGGGCACGGGCCGAGATACGCGCTTGCTCCCCCCTCAAGACCTCTGGGGCTGGGCCAACCCTCGCCACACCAAACCAGAGAAGGGCACGGGCCGAGCTACGCGCTTTCTCCCCCCATCAAGACCTCTGGGGCAGGGCCTACCCTCACCACCCAAACCAGAGATGGGCAGGGGCCGGGCTACGCGCTCGCTCCCCCCTGAAGACCTCTGGGGCAGGGCCAACCCCCGCCACCAAAACCAGAGAAGGGCTCGGGCCGGGCTACGCGCTCGCTCCCCCCTAAGACCTCTGGGGCAGGGCTAACCCGTGCCACCCAAACCAGGGATGGGCACAGGCTGTGCTACGCGCTCGCTCCCCCCTCAAGACCTCTGGGGCATGGCCAACCCTCGCCACCCAACCCAGCGAAGGGCACAGACCGAGCTTCGCGCTCGCTCCCCCCTCAAGACCTCGGGGGCATGGCCAACCCTTGCCACCCAAACCAGAGAAGGGCACGGGTCGGGCTACGCACTCGCTCCCCCCTTCAAGACCTCTGGGGCAGGGCCAACCCTCACCACCCAAACCAGAGAAGGGCACGGGCCAAGCTACACGCCCGCTCCCCCCCTCAAGACCTCTGGGCAGGACCAACCCTCGCCACCCAAACCAGAGAAGGGCACGGGCTGGGCTACATGCTCCCTCCCCCCCCTCAAGACCTCTGGGGCAGGGCCAACCCTCGCCACACCAAACCAGATAAGGAAATGGGCAGGGCTACGCTCTCGCTCCCCCCCTCAAGACCTCTGGGGCAGGGCCTACCCTCGCCACCCAAACCATAGAAGGGCACGGGCCGGGCTACGCGCTCGCTCCCCCCAAGACCTCTGGGGCAGGACCAACCCTCGCCACCCAAACCAGAGAAGGGCTCGGGCCGGGCTACATGCTCGCTCTCCCACTCAAGACCTCTGGGGCAGGGCCAACCCTCGCCACCCAAACCAGGGATGGGCACGGGCCGAGCTACGCGCTCGATCCCCCCTTCAAGACCTCTGGAGTGGGGCAAACCCTCGCCACCCAAACCATGGAAGGGCACGGGCTGAGCTACGCGCTCGCTCCCCCCTCAAGACCTCTGGGGTAGGGCCAATCCTCGCCACCCAAACCAGAGAAGGGCAAGGGTCGGGCTACGCACTTGCTCCCCCCTTCAAGACCTCTGGGGCATGGCCAACCCTCGCCACCCAAACCAGAGAAGGGCACGGGCCGAGCTATGCGTCCGCAACCCCCCTCAAGACCTCTGGGGCCGGGCCAACCCTCGCCACCCAAACCAGAGAAGGGCACGGGCCGGGCTACGCGCTCGCTCCCCCCTCAAGACCTCTGGGGCAGGGCTAATCCTCGCCATCCAAACCAGAGAAGGGCACGGGCCCGGCTACGTGCTCGCTCCCCCCCTCAAGACCTCTGGGGCTGGGTGAACCCTTGCCACATAAATCGGAGAAGGGCACGGGCCGGGGTACGCGCTCGCTACCCCCTCAAGACCTCTGGGGCAGGGCCAACCCTCTCCACCCAAACCAGAGAAGGGCACGGGCCGGGCTACACACTCGCTCCCCCCCAAAGACCTCTGGGGCATGGCCAACCCTTGCCACCCAAACCAGAGAAGGGCACGGGCCGAGCTACGCGGTAGCTCCCCCCTCAAGACCTCTTGGGCAGGGCCAACCCTCGACACCCAAACCTGAGAAGGGCACGGGCCGGGCTACACGCTCGCTCCCCCCTCAAGACCTCTGGGGCAGGGCTAACCCTCGCCACCCAAACCGGAGAAGGCCACGGGTCGGGCTACGCGCTCTCTTCCCCCCTCAAGACCTCTGGGGTAGGGCCAACCCTCGTCACCCAAACCAGAGAAGGGCCCGGGCCGGGCTACAAGCTCGCTCCCCCCTCAAGACCTCTGGGGCAGGGCCAACCCTCGCCACCCATACCGGAGAAGGGCACAGGCCGGGCTACGTGCTCGCTCCCCCCTCAAGACCTCTGGGGCAGGGCCAACCCTCGCTACCCAAACCAGAGAAGGGCACGGGCCGAGCTACGCGCTCGCTCCCCCTGAAGACCTCTGGGGCAGGGCCAACCCTCGCCACCCAAACCAGAGAAGGGCACGGGCCGAGCTACGGGCTCGCTCCCCCCTCAAGACCTCTGGGGCAGGGCCAACCCTCGCCACCCAAACCAGAGAAGGGCACGGGCCGAGTTACGCGCTCGATCCCCCCTCAAGACCTCTGGGGCAGGGCCAACCCTCGCCACCCAAACCAGAGAAGGGCACGGGCTGAGCTAAGCGCTCGCTCCCCCCTTAAGACCTCTGGGGCAGGGCCAACCCTCGCCACCCAAACCAGAGAAGGGCACGGGCCGAGCTAAGCGCTCGCTCCCCCCCTCAAGACCTCTGAGGCAGGGCCAATTCTCGCCACCCAAACAAGAGAAGGGCACGGGCCGAGCTACGCGCTCGCTCCCCCCTTAAGACCTCTAGGGCAGGGCCAACAATCGCCACCCAAACCAGAGACGGGCACAGGTCGGGCTACGCGCTCGTTTCCCCCTCAAGACCTCTAGGGCGGGCCAACCCTCGCAACCCAACCCAGAGAAGGGCACGGGCCTAGCTATGCGCTTGCTCCCCCCCTCATGACCTCTGGTGCAAGGCCAACCCTCGCCACCCAAAACAGAGAAGGGAACGGGCCGAGCTACGCGTCCGCTACCCCCCTCAAGACCTTTGGGGCAGGGCCAACCCTCGCCACCCAAACCAGAGAAGGGCACGGGTCGGGCTACGGGCTCGCTTCCCCGCTCAAGACCTCTGGGGCAGGGCCAACCCTCGCCACCCAAACCAGAGAAGGGCACGGGCCGGCTACCGTCTGCTCCCCCCTCAAGACCTCTGGGGCAGGGCCAACCCTCGCCACCCAAACCAGAGAAGGGCATGGGCCGAGCTACGCGCTTGCTCCCCCCTCAAGACCTCTAGGGCAGGGCCAACCCTCGCCACACCAAACCAGAGAAGGAAACGGGCAGGGCTACGCGCTTTCTCCCCCCCTCAAGACCTCTGCGGCAGGGCCTACCCGCGCCACCCAAACCAGAGATGGTCACGGGCCGGGCTACGCGCTCGCTCCCCCCCTGAAGACCTCTGGGGCAGGGCCAATCCCCGCCACCCAAACCAGAGAAGGGCTCGGGCCGGGCTACGTGCTCGCTCCCCCCTAAGACCTCTGGGGCAGGGCTAACCCGTGCCACCCAAACCAGGGACAGGCACAGGCTGTGCTACGCGCTCGCTCACCCCTCAAGACCTCTGGGGCAGGGCCAACCCTCGCCACCCAACCCAGCAAAGGGCACGGGCCTAGATACGCGCTTGCTCCCCCCTCAAGACCTCTGGGGCAGGGCCAACCCTCGCCACACCAAACCAGAGAAGGGCACGGGCCGAGCTACGCGCTTTCTCCCCCCATCAAGACCTCTGGGGCAGGGCCTACCCTCACCACCCAAACCAGAGATGGGCACGGGCCGGGCTACGCGCTCGCTCCCCCCTGAAGACCTCTGGGGCAGGGCCAACCCCCGCCACCAAAACCAGAGAAGGGCTCGGGCCGGGCTACGCGCTCGCTCCCCCCTAAGACCTCTGGGGCAGGGCTAACCCGTGCCACCCAAACCAGGGATGGGCACAGGCTGTGCTACGCGCTCGCTCCCCCCTCAAGACCTCTGGGGCAGGGCCAACCCTCGCCACCCAACCCAGCGAAGGGCACAGACCGAGCTTCGCGCTCGCTCCCCCCTCAAGACCTCGGGGGCATGGCCAACCCTTGCCACCCAAACCAGAGAAGGGCACGGGTCGGGCTACGCACTCGCTCCCCCCTTCAAGACCTCTGGGGCAGGGCCAACCCTCGCCACCCAAACCAGAGAAGGGCACGGGCCACGCTACACGCCCACTCCCCCCCTCAAGACCTCTGGGCAGGACCAACCCTCGCCACCCAAACCAGAGAAGGGCACGGGCTGGGCTACATGCTCCCTCCCCCCCCTCAAGACCTCTGGGGCAGGGCCAACCCTCGCCACACCAAACCAGATAAGGAAATGGGCAGGGCTACGCTCTCGCTCCCCCCCTCAAGACCTCTGGGGCAGGGCCTACCCTCGCCACCCAAACCAGAGAAGGGCACGGGCCGGGCTACGCGCTCGCTCCCCCCAAGACCTCTGGGGCAGGACCAACCCTCGCCACCCAAACCAGAGAAGGGCTCGGGCCGGGCTACATGCTCGCTCTCCCACTCAAGACCTCTGGGGCAGGGCCAACCCTCGCCACCCAAACCAGGGATGGGCACGGGCCGAGCTACGCGCTCGATCCCCCCTTCAAGACCTCTGGAGTGGGGCAAACCCTCGCCACCCAAACCATGGAAGGGCACGGGATGAGCTACGCGCTCGCTCCCCCCTCAAGACCTCTGGGGTAGGGCCAACCCTCGCCACCCAAACCAGAGATGGGCAAGGGTCGGGCTACGCACTTGCTCCCCCCTTCAAGACCTCTGGGGCATGGCCAACCCTCGCCACCCAAACCAGAGAAGGGCACGGGCCGAGCTATGCGTCCGCAACCCCCCTCAAGACCTCTGGGGCCGGGCCAACCCTCGCCACCCAAACCAGAGAAGGGCACGGGCCGGGCTACGCGCTCGCTCCCCCCTCAAGACCTCTGGGGCAGGGCTAATCCTCGCCATCCAAACCAGAGAAGGGCACGGGCCCGGCTACGTGCTCGCTCCCCCCCTCAAGACCTCTGGGGCTGGGTGAACCCTTGCCACATAAATCGGAGAAGGGCACGGGCCGGGGTACGCGCTCGCTACCCCCTCAAGACCTCTGGGGCAGGGCCAACCCTCTCCACCCAAACCAGAGAAGGGCACGGGCCGGGCTACACACTCGCTCCCCCCCAAAGACCTCTGGGGCATGGCCAACCCTTGCCACCCAAACCAGAGAAGGGCACGGGCCGAGCTACACGCTAGCTCCCCCCTCAAGACCTCTTGGGCAGGGCCAACCCTCGACACCCAAACCTGAGAAGGGCACGGGCCGGGCTACACGCTCGCTCCCCCCTCAAGACCTCTGGGGCAGGGCTAACCCTCGCCACCCAAACCGGAGAAGGCCACGGGTCGGGCTACGCGCTCTCTTCCCCCCTCAAGACCTCTGGGGTAGGGCCAACCCTCGTCACCCAAACCAGAGAAGGGCCCGGGCCGGGCTACGAGCTCGCTCCCCCCTCAAGACCTCTGGGGCAGGGCCAACCCTCGCCACCCATACCGGAGAAGGGCACAGGCCGGGCTACGTGCTCGCTCCCCCCTCAAGACCTCTGGGGCAGGGCCAACCCTCGCTACCCAAACCAGAGAAGGGCACGGGCCGAGCTACGCGCTCGCTCCCCCCTGAAGACCTCTGGGGCAGGGCCAACCCTCGCCACCCAAACCAGAGAAGGGCACGGGCCAAGCTACGGGCTCGCTCCCCCCTCAAGACCTCTGGGGCAGGGCCAACCCTCGCCACCCAAACCAGAGAAGGGCACGGGCCGAGTTACGCGCTCGCTCCCCCCTCAAGACCTCTGGGGCAGGGCCAACCCTCGCCACCCAAACCAGAGAAGGGCACGGGCTGAGCTAAGCGCTCGCTCCCCCCTTAAGACCTCTGGGGCAGGGCCAACCCTCGCCACCCAAACCAGAGAAGGGCACGGGCCGAGCTAAGCGCTCGCTCCCCCCCTCAAGACCTCTGAGGCAGGGCCAATTCTCGCCACCCAAACAAGAGAAGGGCACGGGCCGAGCTACGCGCTCTCTCCCCCCTCAAGACCTCTGGGCCAGTGCCAACCCTCGCCACCCAAACCAGAGAAGGGCACGGGCCGAGCTATGCGCTCGCTCCCCCCTCAAGACCTCTGGGCCAGTGCCAACCCTTGCCACCCAAACCAGAGAAGGGCACAGGCCGGAGCTCACAAAAGCTTGAAGTATATTTTCACTCAGAAGGAGCTCAACATGCGACAGCGTCGATGGTTGGAGCTTATGGCGGATTATGAGATTGATTTGCAGTATCACCCTGGCAAGGTGAATGTGGTTCCAGATGCTTTGAGTAGGCTTCCAGCGGTGATGATTTTGACCTCGCAGTGGAGATTGCAGCAGGATTTTTGCGAGTCTGGTGTAGAGATTGTTCTTCCTGGAGAGGCTTCTTCGTTGATGTACATGCAGGTACAGTCGACGATTGTGGATCGGATTAAGGCTGGCCAGGCCGGAGATCCGAAATTGGTAAGGATTCGAGGGCAGGTGGAAGCCGGTCTGCGGACTGACTTTTTGATTCATGCGGATGGCTCGCTGAGGTTTGGAGCCAGGTTGTGTGTGCCAGCTGGGGATATCAGAGAGGAGTTGATGGTCGAGGCACACAGTTCGCCGTATTCTGTGCATTCTGGTGGCACCAAGATGTACCAGGATCTTCGTCTGAATTATTGGTGGCATGGTATGAAGAGGAGTGTGGCTCGGAGTGTAGCCAAGTGCTTGGTTTGCCAGCAAGTGAAGGCGGAGCATCAGCGTTCGGCCGGGTTGCTGCAACCGCTTCCGATTCGGAGTGGAAGTGGCAACACATCACTATGGATTTCGTGACTGGACTACCTCGGAGTCCGAAGCAGAATGACGCGATTTGGGTGATCGTAGATCGGTTGACCAAATCTGCGCACTTTATTCCGTTCCGAGTGGGACAGTCCACGGAGGTGCTAGCGAGGAGATATATGGAGGAAGTCGTGCGACTTCATGGAGTCCCCGTGAGTATCGTGTCGGACAGAGACACGAGGTTCACATCTCAGTTTTGGCAGAGTTTGCAGAAGAGTTTGGGTACGCGTCTGTGTTTCAGCACGGCGTACCATCCGCAGACGGATGGCCAGTCCGAGAGGACGATTCAGATTTTGGAAGACATGCTGAGGGCGTGCATGTTGGATTTCAAGGGTTCGTGGGAGGACCATCTACATTTGGTGGAGTTTTCTTACAACAACAGTTTCCAGGCGAGTATTGGCATGGCGCCTTTCGCCGCTCTTTATGGGAGGAAATGTCGATCGCCATTGAGTTGGGATGACGTTGGTGATCGGGAGTTGTTGGGGCCTGAGATGATCGTGGAGGCCGTGGATATTGTCAGGAATATTCGGGAGAGGTTGAGGATTGCTCAGGACCGTTCTAAGCATTGGGCGGATGCTAAACGTCGTCCTTTGTAATTTCAGCCGGGCGACCATGTGTTCTTGAAGATTTCTCCGAATCGCGGTGTGATTCGTTTCGGGAAGCGAGGGAAGTTGAGCCCGCGATACATTGGACCATTTGATGTTTTGGAGAGGGTTGGCGTGGTAGCTTATCGCTTGGCCTTGCCGCCATCTTTGGAAGGAGTTCACAATGTTTTCCATGTGTCGCAGCTCCGTCGATACATTAGCGATCCATCTCATGCTGTGGATTTCTCGGAGATCGCCGTTCGCTCAGATTTGACGTATGACCAGCATCCAGTGCAGATTCTGGACAGGCGTCAGAAATCGCTTCGGAACAAGGTCGTCGATCTTGTGAGGGTGATGTGGCGACACGGCTCACCTGGAGAGTCCACTTGGGAGAGAGAAGATGAGATGCGAGAGCGCTACCCACTTTTGTTTCCGGACTCGTGAGTATTCGGAAATTCCGAGGACAGAATTTTTCTTAAGTTGGGGAGGATGTAACGACTGCTTTTCATGTATCTGGATTTAATATAATATAATATATGTTTTGATGGATTTTCTCCTCTTGTGTGGTTTTTCGTCTCCGTAGCTTTCATTTTCGATCGATTCGTCGTATTTTCTCGCTTCTTCCTTAGGATCGTCGATTTCGAAGTATGTCATTCGTGACGGACTTCATAACGGTCGTATCTAACTGTTAGATCAAGCCTAGAAGTCTTAGGAATCGATACCGGGGCCCCGCGCTCCGTATCGGAACTTTTGGTGCTCATTAGCCGGTATGAGAAGGGCCACCGACCGACTAGATGACGATCCAGTCGGTCGGCAATCCTTCTTGGACCGACTAGTGGGCTATCTAAATTTCTTAGAAGTTACTGTTTATCGTTAGTCGGTCTAAGAACGTTGGTTGACCGACTAGGTTGCAAACTAGTCGGTCGGCAATGCTTCTTTAACCGACTAACTCATCATCTAAATTTTTGTATAGTTACTGTTCATTGCTTAGTCGGTCTAAGTTCATCTTCCGACCGACTAGTTGTTAAACTCGTCGGTTAAGCTTTGTACTCAGACCGACTAACTCTTTAAATTATTTTGACCCTAGTTACTGTTTACTCTTAGTCGGTCTAAGAACGTTCATCGACCGACTAGATGCTAAACTAGTCGGTCAGTATTTGTTCATGGACCGACTAACTCTAAAATCCTATTTTCGTTCAGAAGTTACTGTTTACACTTAGTCGGTCTGCGTTGGTCGACCGACCGACTAGTTGCCAAACTAGTCGGTCAGTGGTTGTTCTTTGACCGACTAGTCTGTGTTAAAACCCTAATTTCTGGGCAGCCGCCAGCTCAACCTATAAATACCCAACCCAAACGTTTTCATCTTCTCCAACACGACCCAAAGCCCTAGTTTCTCCCCCATTGAGCCCCCATCTCCCTCCAAGCTTCAATCCTTCATTCCAAGCCCTAGAATCACCATCCAATCCATCCATTCACCCTATCTACTTCTCATCTTCCCCAAATCTCCATCAAAACCCATCAAATCCCCAAAATCCCCCAAAACCCTAGTTTCCCCAAACTTCTCCAATCTTTTCCAGATCTGATCTTAGGGTTCCCCGGAGTGTTTCTTCCGCCTCCTCTCGCGATTCCCCGTAGGCTAGCATCTGCAGAAACGAACTTTCGTAACCGTCATCCCCGGTGTTAGGCAAGTGAAACTTGCAACTCTTGAATTGGGCCATGTCCTAGGCCACTTACCTTGCTTTAGCGTAAAAGAGACTAAACGGTGAAAGGATAGCCGTTTAGACGCCATTGACCTAGCTTGACAACGAAGCTTATGTTGGATATGGAAGACGTTTGTACACCCTTGTGGGGGATGTACGAGGGAATACGGACCTCGAACGTCGCGCACACGAAGTCATGTGCAAAGGGAATCTGTTCCCTTGCGGAGAGGATCTCTGTATGAGCGGGAAAGTCGCATTATATATGCATAAGTGCATGCGACATATGGCTAATAAAGGGGGAATATCTTAAGCTTATGTTGTACCATGCATATGGTACAACTTAAGCTTATAATGTGCCATGCATCATGGTACACCTTAATTAAGTTGTTCCAAAGGAACAACTTACCCTAAAATAACTACCTTGGGGGCTATAAATAAGACCCAAGGGTAGCCATTTTCCTTACACATTTTGCATGAAATTCATGCATGCATCTTCTTCATAGCGAAGCTCTGCAGAAATATTTCCTCTCCCTCCATCCAAGTTCTTAATCTAAAATAGAGATTTAGATTGTGGGATTAGTAGCCTTACTCCGTTCGTGAGTAGACTCGATCCGTCGTGGCGAATCCGAAGGCGAAGTTCGTAGACTACCGTGCCGCGTACGCAAGCGTAAGTCTAAACTTCATGTTATCGATCCTAACTCTGTTTTGTACAGGATCCTACATTGGTATCAGAGCCATATGGGTTCGCCCCGGTCAATCCACCGCCCCGTCGAAACTACGAACGAGTCGTTGTCTTTTTCACGAATGGGTCTCCTACTATTACGGATATAGTAGGAACGCTTCGTGACGGAGAGAACGCAGCGGTTGTTCTTTTCACGTTAGGGTCTTCTATCATTACGGATATGGTAGGAACTCTCCGTGACGGGAAGAACCGACCGTTCACGTAGTACGTTATTCATTTTTGGCACACGGCCATTAAGAGATAACTAATTTCTTCGACGAACGGGTGCTTCATCAAGGAAGGTGATGGAAGTTATTTCCATCGGGTAAGAGGAAAATTTGGTGCATGTTCACCATGGCCAAATGGGCCATGAAGGACATGCACCCCCTCTCCTTATGCGGAGGGGGTTGGCTACGGCCAATAACCACCGACGACCACCCCATCAAGGGGGAGGAATGAGTGCGGCAACCCCATTCAAAGGGGGTGGCCGGCCATGGCCAAAGGGGCCATGGCCGGCCAACGCCGAATGGCCTTGGCCATGGCCGGCCATGGCCAAGCCATGACAGGCCATGGCCAGGCCGGCAGTGGCCGGCCATGGCCAGGCCGGCAGTGGCCGGCCTTGGCCAAGGGCCTGCCGGCCAGGCCGGCCCTGGCAGTGGCCAGGGCCGGCGCCCTGGCCACTGCCAGGGCCAGGCCGGCCCTGGCAGTGGCCAGGGCCGGCGCCCTGGCCACTGCCAGGGCCAGGCCGGCCCTGGCAGTGGCCAGGGCCGGCGCCCTGACCTCAGGCCAGGGCCTGGCCGAGGCCAGGGCAGGAGCCCTGGCCCCGGCCAGCGGCCTGCCGGCCCTGGCAGAGGCCAGGGCCGGCGCCCTGGCCTCAGGCCAGGGCCTGGCCGAGGCCAGGGCAGGAGCCCTGGCCCCGGCCAGTGGCCTGGCCGGCAGGCCCTGGCAGTGGCCAGGGCCTGGCCGGCCGGCCCTGGCAGAGGCCAGGGCTTGGCCGGCCCTGGCCGAGGGGGCCAGGCCCCCTGGCCGGCCAGGGCAGAGGCCCTGGCCGGCCTTTGGCCAAGCCCGGGTCAGGGCAGAGGCCCTGACCGGGAAGAAGTTGAATTCGAAAATTGGTCGACCAATTTTGTGTTTTTGGTCGACCAATCCGACAAATGGTCTGGGTCGATTGTAAACTTGCCAGATGACCCATACGGGGTAACAAATGGCCTTGGTCAAACTCGAATGTGTAGATTAGTCCATACGGGGCTAACCACAGTGCCGAATAGTTCATACGGGACTAACGTTTTAATGAAGTTTTTCATTTGGGCTCTACTCCTTGAAGATTAGCCATAGTGCTCTACTTCATGCGAGATTAGCCATGTCATTGTGCTCTACTCTACGGAGATTATCCAATGTACTTGTGACGTTGTGCTCTACTCTACGGAGATTAGCCAACGTGCTTTCAAAATTTTTGGAAAAAGATGTTTTTCAAATAGGTTATGTCCCGTCCTTAAATCGGGATAGCGCAATTTAGAATTCCAAGTCCTACCACGATCCGGCCATGGTTATCTAACCCATGGGTGTGTAGAACAGGTCTCGTGGCTTGGCAATTGTTGCGTTAAAATTCTTTGCGCTAATTCTCACCTATTCTATTTTGAAAGATAAGTTTTTCAAAGTGATTTTCCGCTGCTAATACCATACGGGTATTATTTCTGATTTCTTTTTACTTGAGATAAGTAAGAGGGATACTTTGAAAGTTACTACTAGATGGTAGTTGGGAACGTAGTGAACTTCTCGATTCTAGAGTAACATTTCAACGCATCCAAGGAACTTATCAAGTGTTTAAAGAATCGAAACTTTATGCATAGAATTTTGATCGTGTTTTTCATTCTCTTTGCAGTTTTTTGAATCGAAAATGTCTACCGCTTCTAAGAATATTGTCGCAGAGCTTAACAAAGGTGAAAAGCTCAACGGCGACAATTATAAACTTTGGTCAATAAAGATCCAATATGTTTTGGAGGAGCAAGATGTGCTCGAAACACTCCAAAACATAATGGTAGAACCTGAGTTGGGCAATACGGCCCAACACAAAAGGGACCGGGAAGCTTATGACACTTGGACTCGAAAGAACAAAATAGCACGTATTACGTTACTGTCCGCGATGGACAATGACATAATGCGCCTATTTCGGGAATTCGACCTAGCTAAAGACATATGGTCTGAGCTAGAGATAAAGTTTGGTGGAACTTCGGTTACCAAACTCCGCTCCTTGAATATTCAATTTGATTCGTACAAGATGCGGCGAGATCATTCTATGAAAAAGCATCTCCGCCACATGGCGAATCTTATATCTGAATTAAAGGATGCGGGTGTTACGCTGTCTGACGAACAGCAGATCCAAGCGGTCATTCGTTCACTCCCAGATAGCTGGGATAACATGAAAATGCATCTCACTCATAATGAATGCATTAAAACTTTAAGCGATGTTTCGAAACACCTCGAACTCGAGGAAGAGCGGATTCAAGCCGCAAAACCAAGTGCAGAAGTGCACGTGGCCGCTAGTTCCTCACATGGAGGAAATAAGCGGAAACGCTTAAGGTTTGTGAACGAACGTAAGCAAGAACCGGAGACCTCAAAGAAGACAAAGAACAAAAAGTGGCAAAAGAATGTGCACTCAAAGAAGAAAAACTTGAAGAAGATCAAGTGCTTTAAGTGCAACAAGTACGGTCACTTCGCCCGTAAGTGTACGGATGGAAGTGACAAGGTAACTTGTAGGGCTAGTTACATATGTGTTTCTAGTTCCGTGTTTCTTGCTGAATCTAACTATTTTTGGTTGATTGATTCAGGGGCCACAGACCACGTTGCGAAGGACAGAAGGTTCTTCGTAGAGTATCGAAAGATAACTCAAGGAACAAAGTGGA
Source organism: Scilla litardierei (assembly GCA_030789695.1). Taxonomy (NCBI): domain Eukaryota; kingdom Viridiplantae; phylum Streptophyta; class Magnoliopsida; order Asparagales; family Asparagaceae; genus Scilla; species Scilla litardierei. The sequence continues at coordinate 218,047,438 of CM061141.1, read as the reverse complement.
TATACGTCGGCAACAACACACGTGTTGAAGTCAAAGGCGTCGGAACATGCAAGCTAGTTCTCGACAACGGCCGGACTTTATTATTGCACGACGTCCTCTTTGCTCCAGATATTAGAAGGAATATCGTTTCCGTGGTCATGTTAATGTCTTTAGATTATGAGTGGAGGTTCTATAAACAATGTGTTGACCTTGTTTGTAATAATTCTTTGATTGGTTCTGGTAATGTTTGTAATGGATTAATTGTTTTAAATACAATGTATGATGTTGCTTCTTCCATTAATGAAAGTTTTCATTTGACAAATGCTTCTAACTCTGAGTCTGAAATCATTTGTTGGCATGCAAGACTTGGTCATATTGGACCAACTAGAATGGATAGACTTGCCAAAAGTGGCTTGCTATCTAATGTTTCAAAAGTTGAAATGTCAACTTGCGAACATTGTCTTGTAGGGAAAACTTGTCGCAAGCCGTTTGGAACTGGCACAAGGGCCGAAGTTCCATTACAGCTTATCCATTCGGACATTTGCGGTCCAATGAATGTTAAGACAAGACACGGGAAGTCCTATTTCATCACATTCATTGATGACTTCACCCGTTTCGGACATATCTATTTGATATCCCACAAAAGTGAAGCTTTGGCTTGCTTTAAAAACTATATGAGTTTGGTGGAGAATCAATTAGATCGCAAGATTAAGGTTTTGCGAACCGATAGGGGCGGTGAATATCAATCAATAAGTTTTAAGGAACTTTGTGATGAAAAAGGCATAGTACATCAGGTAACTATGCCTTACACTCCGCAACAAAACGGTGTTGCGGAAAGAAGGAATAGGACATTGATGGAAATGGTCCGATCAATGATGTCTCAGGCAAATTTGCCTATCACCTTTTGGGGTGACGCATTATTGACGGCAGCATTCATCTTAAACCGTGTACCCTCGAAGTCGGTAAGTTCTACTCCTTATGAGTTGTGGAACAATAGAACTCCAGACTTAAACATTCTAAAACCTTGGGGTTGTGCCTCTTACGCACATTTATCCTCTCACAAATATGGCAAACTTGGGCCACGTGGGAGGAAGTGTATCTTCATCCGATACGCTGAAAACTCCAAAGGATATGTTTTCGTCGGTCAAGAGGACAATGGGGGTCTAATAGAATTCGAATCGAGGGATGTTGTCTTCTTGGAAAAAGAGTTTCCAAGACAGGGTGAGATAAGTCAAGACTTATCCTTGTTTGAGACTTGGGATCAAGAAGGATCGGAACGTTCGAGTGGGAGAATCCTTGGTGAAGAAGAAAATACGTTTCAAACTTCACCAATGGATGATACGAACGATACCAATCCTAATCCGAGTGGGAGTGATGTTATTCCAAGTGGGAGTGATGTCATTCCAAGTGGGAGTGATCAAACTCAAACAAGACGTAGTAATCGAACGAGGCTAACACCTCTGAGATTTGAGGATGAATTTCCTCAAACATTCATGACATTACTACAAGATGATGACGAACCTGCAAACTTCAAACAGGCCGTCACATGCCCTGCTAAAGATAAATGGATAGCGGCAATGGAAGAAGAACTTCAATCCATGAAAACAAACCAAGTCTGGGACTTGGTTGATTTACCTAAGGGACGTAGAGCCATTGGGAACAAGTGGGTTCTCAAAATCAAGCATAAGGCTGATGGCTCCATCGAGAAATATAAAGCTCGCCTTGTTGCGAAAGGTTTCACGCAACAGGAAGGAATAGACTACGAAGAGACTTTCTCTCCTGTCGTGCGTTTTACCTCGATTCGCTTAATTCTGGCAATGGTGGCTTGTTTGGACCTCGAATTACATCAGATGGATGTAAAGACTGCCTTTCTTAACGGATAACTAGATGAGGAGATCTACATGGAACAACCAAACGGGTTCGTACAAGAAGAAAACAAACATAAGGTTTGTAAACTTCGTAAATCCATATATGGTCTTAAACAATCCTCAAGGCAGTGGTATATGCGCTTTCAAGAAGGTGTTTTGTCGTATGGATTCTCCATGCTCGACGAAGACAATTGCGTATATATTAAGAGGATTAAAAACAAGTATATAATTATGTCTCTTTATGTAGATGACATACTTATAGCCGGAAATGATAAGCGTCTTATATTGGATATCAAAGCTTGGCTTTCATCCGTCTTTGAGATGAAAGACATGGGTGAAGCTGCATATATCCTTGGGGTTAAGATCTCAAGGAATCGTTCCAAGAAACTTCTTTCTCTCTCTCAAGAGACGTATATAAAGAAAGTTTTAGAACGGTTTAATATGCAGGACTGCAAGCCAATTGATACTCCAATAAGCAAAGGCGAAGGTCTATGTTTGGAGATGTGTCCCAAAGATCCAAAAGAAAAGAAAGCTATGGAAAAAGTTCCATACTCCAGTGCTGTCGGGAGTCTGATGTACGCCATGATGTGTACTAGACCCGACATTTGCTATGCTGTTGGTATGGTAAGCCGTTACCAATCCAACCCAGGGCAGGCACACTGGAAAGCGGTGAAGAGGATATTAAGATACCTCAAAGGGACTGCGGACTATGCGTTATGCTATCAAGGCAATACCTTGAGACTCGAAGGCTATACCGATGTTGATTGGGCGGGTGATCTCGACGAGCGAAGATCTACCTCAGGCTTTGTTTTCTTACTCGGGAATGGTGCAATATCCTGGAGCAGCAAGAAACAAACCTGCATCGCTCTATCAACCATGGAAGCCGAGTTCGTAGCATTCAGCATGGCGGTCCAAGAAGCTGTTTGGCTTAGGAAATTCTTAGACAGGCTGATGAATGCCTCTGACTCGAGCACTGTTCCTATATACAGTGATAGTCAAGCTTCGATTGCCTATGTCAAAGATCCTAAATTTCATTGTAAGACCAAACACATTGACATTCGATTCAAGTTTGCGAAGGATTATGATAAACGGAAGGAAGTAGACATAGGATACATATCCACGCATGAGATGATAGTGGATCCCCTTACTAAGGCGATCCCCAGAGATGTGTTTTTCAAACACTTATCATCTATGGGAATGCGTAGGTGCTGAGCTGTATCATGTAATATTTCCCATGTCTATAGAAGATCAAAATTTAATTTGCATACAAGTTTCTTACAAATGATTTTATATACATTTGTGTTTAAGTCTCAGCTATTTTTGTGTGTATGTCGGACAGATTAAGGTTGGCTCTCTCACATGAGCAACCGCCTTAGCTTATCAGATGGATAAGATAGAGATGAGACTAGTTTAAAGTCAAAATCATTAGACAAATGATTTAGAGTCATGACTTAAACAAGATAGTCGAATAAAAGATCGGCATCATACGGATGCTTACAAAAGATCTGAGATCTGTATCACAAGGATATAAAGATCTCATTGGATTTTTTTGAATCCTATCTGTCTTATGCAGGATGAGAGTCCGTGAGTATTTCACGAGTAGTATGGGGACTCAAAAAGATAGGCACTGTGGTGTCTGATCTTTTCATCCGTACAACATCATTAAGACATACTCTCCCTGGGAAAGGAGTGATGTTGTAATACGTGTTCATACCACGTATGCATTTCGACCACTGAGTTAGTAGCAATAGTGTTTGCTATTATGTGAGACTCAAAGGCCATACGGGTCTTAACACTTACCCTCAAGGACTCCAATTGGTTCCTTTAGATTTGACGAGATGATTGCTATCTTAGCGTGTTACTAATGGGCTATGGTAATTCGGCTCGGCGGGGCACGTTAGAAAAGCGAATCAAGTCAAGATCAGAAGGTTCACAAGAAGAGGAAGATTGATTTCATATTCACATTTGGACTTTAATGATTCAAAGCTGGCCAGCCAATTGTAATCCAGATGGGATTCAATTGTTGAATATAAAGTATAAGAAATGTGAAGAAATAATCTAGGGTAAAGCATGCGTTGAACTACTCAACTTTGCACCTTCGAGATCGTTGTGTATCTCTAACAAGTGCACAACAACAGACTCTACGCGCATGACGGTCGCACGGTCTATTTCTCGGTATGATAGATGAAAGAACTAAGGGAAAGACGTTCTCTTACAATCCCCTCAAGTGTGAGTGGGAGATGTTGGATATGGAAGACGTTTGTACACCCTTGTGGGGGATGTACGAGGGAATACGGACCTCGAACGTCGCGCACACGAAGTCATGTGCAAAGGGAATCTGTTCCCTTGCGGAGAGGATCTCTGTATGAGCGGGAAAGTCGCATTATATATGCATAAGTGCATGCGACATATGGCTAATAAAGAGGGAATATCTTAAGCTTATGTTGTACCATGCATATGGTACAACTTAAGCTTATAATGTGCCATGCATCATGGTACACCTTAATTAAGTTGTTCCAAAGGAACAACTTACCCTAAAATAACTACCTTGGGGGCTATAAATAAGACCCAAGGGTAGCCATTTTCCTTACACATTTTGCATGAAATTCATGCATGCATCTTCTTCATAGCGAAGCTCTGCAGAAATATTTCCTCTCCCTCCATCCAAGTTCTTAATCTAAAATAGAGATTTAGATTGTGGGATTAGTAGCCTTACTCCGTTCGTGAGTAGACTCGATCCGTCGTGGCGAATCCGAAGGCGAAGTTCGTAGACTACCGTGCCGCGTACGCAAGCGTAAGTCTAAACTTCATGTTATCGATCCTAACTCTGTTTTGTACAGGATCCTACAGCTTGGTCCGTCACCTTCATCATGCTTGTATGTCACGTTTACTTTCCTTAACGGTATGCGTGTTAACTGTTCACGTCATCCATGCATCTTTAACTGCCATGTTTAATTTAAATTAACGGTACGCGAATATGTTCATGTCATTGCACCTTGCATGCTTGAATACTCATCGTGATTGCGTAGCATCGCTACACACTAGTGCTACTTGTTCCGGCTAGGTGCACCCCTACGCCATATTTGTTAAATATACTTTCTGGCTCGTGTTCCAGAAGACGAGCTGAACACAGCCTGCGGGCAATAGGGCACTCGTTGAGTGATCCCTTGTACTTGACACCTGAACACAGCCTGCGGGCAATAGGGCACTCGTTGAGTGATCCCTTGTACTTGACACCTGAACGCAGCCTGCGGGCAATAGGGCATCCATGTGTGGGTGATCCCTTGTACTTGTTACCTGACAATACTTGTCACACTTACTACTTGTACTTCCCTTTACTTGTCACTCTCTTACTTTACTTGCCTTGCACCATGTTTTAACTGCTAGGTTGCTAGTTTTACCTTTATTTCCGTTTCCTTGCACAAGTCTTTCGACTTGCTGACATGTGCCCCTTTCTCTTTTGGGTGACGCATGTTAGACCCTGAGCCTGAGTTGCTTGCTGAGGGTGAGGTGTTTGCGGACGCCGAGCTTGCGCCCGTGTTGGACGAGGACTTCGTAGACACTGGAGATCAATCTTAGTGTCTACGTCTAGTTTTGCTAGATCTTTTGGGTTGTCGGTGCGTGGCACCTAGTTTGATACTCTGTTATATTTGTCGTTTGTTTGGCCATGTTCTGGGCCTTTAGACTCTTTCTTTTTAGCCTGGTGGCTTTTCTGTGATGTTGAATATTTTGTGGACAACTGTGGGATTGGTATTTTATATCCGTCTCATATTATTATTATTATTGTTGTCGTTTCGTTTGCAATTACAGGGACCTGCTTATACTAAATTGACGCTTATCGGGCGTGTAGCTTCACAGCTCCACGCTTGAGCGGACCTTCTCACGCCTCGCCTCCATTTTAGGGAAGCGGGTCGTGACAGGTTTTAGTGGTGGCCCATGCAGGTCCTTCTGTAACTGCAATTGTCGGGATAACGATAATAATATAAGATTGTCCAACAGATAAGTTCGACATCTGAGCCCTAATCTATGAGTCTAATTGTTTCGTTTTCTGCGTCATTAGATGGCAGGAAGGCGAATCACCCGTGGGGGTGGTAGTGGTGCGCTCCCTCATGACGAGGAGCCTGAGCGGGAGCCCACTAATGGGGAGATGATGAGGATGATGTTGCAGATGATGCAGGTTCAGCAAGGTGTGCTCCTGCAGGTGCAGAATGCTCCAGTGACTCGAGCTGCTCGGGTGGTGGAAGCCCCTCGCCCTGAGCCCGGGGCGAAGCAGTTCAGAGAGCTGGGTCCTGCGTATTTTGATGGAACCGAAGGTCCACTAGCTGCTGATGAATGGATGAGGAATATCGAGGACAATCTGAAGATGTCCAAGGTCAACGAAGTTAGTTGGGTTGACTTGGCGAAGCGCCAGCTGAAGGATAACACCAGAAATTGGTGGGATGCTGAAGAAAAGATGTTGGAGGAGCCGATCGTCTGGGCTACCTTCAAGGCCAGATTTAATGGTGAGTTCTTCCCGAAGGCTGCCAGGGAAGAGATGCTGCAGCGTTTTATCGATTTGAAGCAGGGAAGCTCGTCGGTGGACCAGTACCACCAAGACTTCATGAGGCTTAGTCGGTTTGCACCAAAGATGGTGCAGGACGCTGAGGAGCGAGCTCAGAGGTTCCTTCAGGGACTTGCCTCGGAGCTCCAGAGTTTTGTGACCTCCTATGACCGAGAATCTTATCAGAAGGTTCTAGTAGCAGCCAAGAGGCAGGAGCTGCTCGTGAACCAGAGGAGGGGGTCTATTGTTGGCGCTGGGAAGAGGCCTGTGGAGCAGGCGAGAGCTGTGGTTCGACCTGGATTCAGGCCGAACCAGCCTGTTCAGTTCAAGAGGCCAGGAGGGCCTATTCTGAAGACTTGCCATTTCTGTGGCAAGACTGGACACCTCAGGGATCAGTGTAGGAGGCTTCTGGGACAGTGCATTGCCTGCGGAGATCCTGCCCACACCATCCGGGAGTGTCCGAAGTCGAGGCGACCTTGGGGGACACCTATTGCTGCCCCGCCATTGCAGTAGAGAGCCCCGGTGCCCGCTGGTCGTGGGGTGCCTCTCGTCCCGCAGAGGCAGGCTTTTGAGCGGGCTGCTCCGCCGAGGAGGCAGGCATTTCTGATGACCGAGGAGGAGGTTTTGGCTATGGATGAGGTCATTGCAGGTAACTTCCAATCTAGTTGTTCCTTACCTAAGTAGTTTATTGTTAAAATTATGCTGGATGCTTGTGTATGAATGTTGCTAGAGTAAGATTTGATTGATTAGACTGTTTATTAGGTGTGGTTTTGGTTTGCACGTTCCCTGCCCGAGTCCTCTTTGACTCTGGTGCATCGATGTGCATTTTGGCCCAGAGCTTCGTGGAGAAGCATTCCTTGTCGACGTCCCCTCTCTCCAAGAGTTGGAACATCGTCACAGGGAATGGAGTAGTCACGGTGCATCGTGGATGCAGTCCTTGCTCTGTGGTGGTTTGTGGACATGAGCTTTATGCTGATTTTATTGTCCACAACATCACCAACTACGATGCGGTCTTTGGGATGGATTGGCTTACGAGTTTCTATGCTACGATTGACTGTCGAAGGAAGAAGGTGGTGTTCGAGATTCCCGGACATCCAGTGTTTGAGTTCAGTCGTGGTAGCAGTTCGCTTGGCCCTGTCAGATTTCGGGCCAGGCCGGTGGAGGTCGTGGCTATGCAGATGGAGTTGGAGTGGCCAGCTGTGGTGCGAGATTTTGGCGACGTCTTCCCCGAGGAGATGTCTGGTTTGCCGCCTGATCGAGCTCTGGAATTTTCTATCGATCTTGTTCCAGGTGCGCAGCCCATTTCGAAGGCACCATATCGTATGGCACCAGCAGAGTTGGAAGAGTTGCGGAAGCAGTTGGATGAGCTGTTGCAGAAGGGTTATATTAATCCTAGTGTGTCTCCGTGGGGAGCACCGGTGTTGCTGGTAAAGAAGAAGGATGGTTCGCGTCGTATGTGCGTGGACTATCGGGAGTTGAATGCGGTGACCATTAAGAATAAATACCTGTTGCCTCGCATCGATGATATCTTTGATCAGCTTGGAGGTTCGAGGGTGTTTTCTAAGTTGGATTTGAGGAGTGGTTACCATCAGTTGAAGGTGAAGAAGGATGATGTTCCGAAGACAGCGTTCAGGACGAAGTATGGACACTATGAGTTTGTGGTTATGCCTTTCGGCGTAACTAACGCGCCCGCAGTTTTCATGAATTTGATGAACCTGATTTTCTACGACTTTTTGGATAAGTTTGTCGTTATCTTTATTGACGACATTCTGATCTATTCGAAGTCGGAGGAAGAGCATGCATCGCACTTGAGGACGGTGTTGGAGATCTTGAGGAAGCATCGTTTGTATGCTAAGTTTTCGAAGTGCGAGTTTTGGCTGGATCGAGTTGCTTTTCTCGGGCATGTGGTGTCTGGAGGTGGTATTTCAGTGGATCCCGAGAAGATTCGGGCCATCAGGGAGTGGCCTGTTCCGTCGTCTGCGTCTGAGATTCGGAGTTTCCTTGGACTTGCTGGTTACTTTCGACGATTCATTAAGGACTTTTCTCGTATTGCTGAGCCGATGACCAGGTTGACGCGGAAGGATGTTGCTTTTGTCTGGTCGGGTGATTGTGAGAGTGCTTTTGGTATTCTGAAGGAGAGGTTGACGACTGCCCCTATTCTTGTGGTGCCTGATCGCAGCGGTGGATTTGAGATCTTTTGCGATGCTTCTGGCAAGGGTCTCGGTTGTGTGTTGCATCAGTACGGGCACGTTGTGGCATATGCGTCTCGTCAGCTCAAGGTTCATGAGAAGAATTACCCGACGCATGATTTGGAGTTGGCTGCCGTTGTGTTCGCTCTTAAGATTTGGAGGCACTTCTTGTTGAGTGAGAAAGTGAAAATCTTCACCGATCACAAAAGCTTGAATTATATTTTCACTCAGAAGGAGCTCAACATGCGACAGCGTCGATGGTTGGAGCTTATGGCGGATTATGAGATTGATTTGCAGTATCACCCTGGCAAGGTGAATGTGGTTCCAGATGCTTTGAGTAGGCTTCCAGCGGTGATGATTTTGACCTCGCAGTGGAGATTGCAGCAGGATTTTTGCGAGTCTGGTGTAGAGATTGTTCTTCCTGGAGAGGCTTCTTCGTTGATGTACATGCAGGTACAGTCGACGATCGTGGATCGGATTAAGGCTGGCCAGGCCGGAGATCTGAAATTGGTAAGGATTCGCGGGCAGGTGGAGCCGGTCTACGGACTGACTTTTTGATTCATGCGGATGGCTCGCTGAGGTTTGGAGCCAGGTTGTGTGTGCCAGCTGGGGTTATCAGAGAGGAGTTGATGGTCGAGGCACACAGTTCGCCGTATTCTGTGCATCCTGGTGGCACCAAGATGTACCAGGATCTTCGTCTGAATTATTGGTGGCATGGTATGAAGAGGAGTGTGGCTCGGAGTGTAGCCAAGTGCTTGGTTTGCCAGCAAGTGAAGGCGGAGCATCAGCGTTCGGCCGGGTTGCTGCAACCGCTTCCGATTCCGGAGTGGAAGTGGCAACACATCACTATGGATTTCGTGACTGGACTACCTCGGAGTCCGAAGCAGAATGACGCGATTTGGGTGATCGTAGATCGATTGACCAAATCTGCGCACTTTATTCCGTTCCGAGTGGGACAGTCCACGGAGGTGCTAGCGAGGAGATATATGGAGGAAGTCGTGTGACTTCATGGAGTCCCCGTGAGTATCGTGTCGGACAGAGACACGAGGTTCACATCTCAGTTTTGGCAGAGTTTGCAGAAGAGTTTGGGTACGCGTCTGAGTTTCAGCACGGCGTACCATCCGCAGACGGATGGCCAGTCCGAGAGGACGATTCAGATTTTGGAAGACATGCTGAGGGCGTGCATGTTGGATTTCAAGGGTTCGTGGGAGGACCATCTACATTTGGTGGAGTTTTCTTACAACAACAGTTTCCAGGCGAGTATTGGCATGGCGCCTTTCGCCGCTCTTTATGGGAGGAAATGTCGATCGCCATTGAGTTGGGATGACGTTGGTGATCGGGAGTTGTTGGGGCCTGAGATGATCGTGGAGGCCGTGGATATTGTCAGGAATATTCGGGAGAGGTTGAGGATTGCTCAGGACCGTTTTAAGCATTGGGCGGATGATAAACGTCGTCCTTTGGAATTTCAGCCGGGCGACCATGTGTTCTTGAAGATTTCTCCGAATCGCGGTGTGATTCGTTTCGGGAAGCGAGGGAAGTTGAGCCCGCGATACATTGGACCATTTGATGTTTTGGAGAGGGTTGGCGAGGTAGCTTAACGCTTGGCCTTGCTGCCATCTTTGGAAGGAGTTCACAATGTTTTCCATGTGTCGCAGCTCCGTCGATACATTAGCGATCCATCTCATGCCGTGGATTTCTCGGAGATCGCCGTTCGCTCAGATTTGACGTATGACCAGCATCCAGTGCAGATTCTGGACAGGCGTCAGAAATCGCTTCGGAACAAGGTCGTCGATCTTGTGAGGGTGATGTGGCGACACGGCTCACCTGGAGAGTCCACTTGGGAGAGAGAAGATGAGATGCGAGAGCGCTACCCACTTTTGTTTCCGGACTCGTGAGTATTCGGAAATTCCGAGGAAGGAATTTTTCTTAAGTTGGGGAGGATGTAACGACTGCTTTTCATGTATCTGGATTTAATATAATATAATATATGTTTTGATGGATTTTCTCCTCTTGTGTGGTTTTTCGTCTTCGTTGCTTTCATTTTCGATCGATTCGTCGTATTTTCTCGCTTCTTCCTTAGGATCGTCGATTTCGAAGTATGTCATTCGTGACGGACTTCATAACGGTCGTATCTAACTGTTAGATCAAGCCTAGAAGTCTTAGGAATCGATACCGGGGCCCCGCGCTCCGTATCGGAACTTTTGGTGCTCATTAGCCGGTATGAGAAGGGCCACCGACCGACTAGATGACGATCCAGTCGGTCGGCAATCCTTCTTGGACCGACTAGTGGGCTATCTAAATTTCTTAGAAGTTACTATTTATCGTTAGTCGGTCTAAGAACGTTGGTTGACCGACTAGGTTGCAAACTAGTCGGTCGGCAATGCTTCTTTAACCGACTAACTCATCATCTAAATTTTTGTATAGTTACTATTCATTGCTTAGTCGGTCTAAGTTCATCTTCCGACCGACTAGTTGTTAAACTAGTCGGTTAAGCTTTGTACTCAGACCGACTAACTCTTTAAATTATTTTGACCCTAGTTACTGTTTACTCTTAGTCGGTCAGTAATTGTTCATGGACCGACTAACTCTAAAATCCTATTTTCGTTCAGAAGTTATTGTTTACACTTAGTCGGTCTGCGTTGGTCGACCGACCGACTAGTTGCCAAACTAGTCGGTCAGTGGTTGTTCTTTGACCGACTAGTCTGTGTTAAAACCCTAATTTCTGGGCAGCCGCCAGCTCAACCTATAAATACCCAACCCAAACGTTTTCATCTTCTCCAACACGACCCAAAGCCCTAGTTTCTCCCCCATTGAGCCCCCATCTCCCTCCAAGCTTCAATCCTTCATTCCAAGCCCTAGAATCACCATCCAATCCATCCATTCACCCTATCTACTTCTCATCTTCCCCAAATCTCCATCAAAACCCATCAAATCCCCAAAATCCCCCAAAACCCTAGTTTCCCCAAACTTCTCCAATCTTTTCCAGATCTGATCTTAGGGTTCCCCGGAGTGTTTCTTCCGCCTCCTCTCGCGATTCCCCGTAGGCTAGCATCCGCGGAAACGAACTTTCGTAACCGTCATCCCCGGTGTTAGGCAAGTGAAACTTGCAACTCTTGAATTGGGCCATGTCCTAGGCCACTTACCTTGCTTTAGCGTAAAAGAGACTAAACGGTGAAAGGATAGCCGTTTAGACGCCATTGACCTAGCTTGACAACGAAGCTTGGTCCGTCACCTTCATCATGCTTGTATGTCACGTTTACTTTCCTTAACGGTATGCGTGTTAACTGTTCACGTCATCCATGCATCTTTAACTGCCATGTTTAATTTAAATTAACGGTACGCGAATATGTTCATGTCATTGCACCTTGCATGCTTGAATACTAATCGTGATTGCGTAGCATCGCTACACACTAGTGCTACTTGTTCCGGCTAGGTGCACCCCTACGCCATATTTGTTAAATATACTTTCTGGCTCGTGTTCCAGAAGACGAGCTGAACACAGCCTGCGGGCAATAGGGCACTCGTTGAGTGATCCCTTGTACTTGACACCTGAACACAGCCTGCGGGCAATAGGGCACTCGTTGAGTGATCCCTTGTACTTGACACCTGAACATAGCCTGGGGGCAATATGGCATCCATGTGTGGGTGATCCCTTGTACTTGTTACCTGACAATACTTGTCACACTTACTACTTGTACTTCCCTTTACTTGTCACTCTCTTACTTTACTTGCCTTGCACCATGTTTTAACTGCTAGGTTGCTAGTTTTACCTTTATTTCCGTTTCCTTGCACAAGTCTTTCGACTTGCTGACATGTGCCCCTTTCTCTTTTGGGTGACGCATGTTAGACCCTGAGCCTGAGTTGCTTGCTGAGGGTGAGGTGTTTGCGGACGCCGAGCTTGCGCCCGTGTTGGACGAGGACTTCGTAGACACTGGAGATCAATCTTAGTGTCTACGTCTAGTTTTGCTAGATCTTTTGGGTTGTCGGTGCGTGGCACCTAGTTTGATACTCTGTTATATTTGTCGTTTGTTTGGCCATGTTCTGGGCCTTTAGACTCTTTCTTTTTAGCCTGGTGGCTTTTCTGTGATGTTGAATATTTTGTGGACAACTGTGGGATTGGTATTTTATATCCGTCTCATATTATTATTATTATTGTTGTCGTTTCGTTTGCAATTACAGGGACCTGCTTATACTAAATTGACGCTTATCGGGCGTGTAGCTTCACAGCTCCACGCTTGAGCGGACCTTCTCACGCCTCGCCTCCATTTTATGGAAGCGGGTCGTGACACAAGACCTCTTGGGCAGGGCCAACCCTCGACACCCAAACCTGAGAAGGGCACGGGCCGGGCTACACGCTCGCTCCCCCCTCAAGACCTCTGGGGCAGGGCTAACCCTCGCCACCCAAACCGGAGAAGGCCACGGGTCGGGCTACGCGCTCTCTTCCTCCCTCAAGACCTCTGGGGCAGGGCCAACCCTCGCCACCCAAACCAGAGAAGGGCCCGGGCCGGGCTACGAGCTCGCTCCCCCCTCAAGACCTCTGGGGCAGGGCCAACCCTCGCCACCCATACCGGAGAAGGGCACAAGCCGGGCTACGTGCTCGCTCCCCCCCAAGACCTCTGGGGCAGGGCCAACCCTCGCCACCCAAACCAGAGAAGGGCACGGGCCGCGCTACGCGCTCGCTCCCCCCTGAAGACCTCTGGGGCAGGGCCAACCCTCGCCACCCAAACCAGAGAAGGGCACGGGCCGAGCTACGCGCTCGCTCCCCCCTGAAGACCTCTGGGGCAGGGCCAACCCTCGCCACCCAAACCAGAGAAGGGCACGGGCCGAGCTACGTGCTCGCTCCCCCCTCAAGACCTCTGGGGCAGGGCCAACCCTCGCCACCCAAACCAGAGAAGGGCACGGGCCGAGTTACGTGCTCGCTCCCCCCTCAAGACCTCTGGGGCAGGGCCAACCCTCGCCACCCAAACCAGAGAAGGGCACGGGCTGAGCTAAGCGCTCGCTCCCCCCTCAAGACCTCTGGGGCAGGGCCAACCCTCGCCACCCAAACCAGAGAAGGGCACGGGCCGAGCTAAGCGCTCGCTCCCCCCCTCAAGACCTCTGAGGCAGGGCCAATTCTCGCCACCCAAACAAGAGAAGGGCACGGGCCGAGCTACGAGCTCTCTCCCCCCTCAAGACCTCTGGGCCAGTGCCAACCCTCGCCACCCAAACCAGAGAAGGGCACGGGCCGAGCTATGCGCTCGCTCCCCCCTCAAGACCTCTGGGCCAGTGCCAACCCTTGCCACCCAAACCAGAGAAGGGCACGGGCCGGGCTACGCGCTCGCTCCCCCCTCAAGACCACTGGGGCTGGGCCAACCCTTGCCACCCAAACCAGAGAAGGGCACGGGCCGGGCTACGCCCTCGCTCCATCCTCGAGACCTCTGGGGCAAGGCCAACTCTCATCACCCAAACTCGAGAAGGGCACGGGCCGAGCGACGCGCTCGCTCCCCCCCCCTCAAGACCTCTTAGGCAGGGCCAACCCTCGCCATCCAAAAAGAGAAGGGCTCGGGCTGGGCTACGCGCTCGCTCCCCTCCTCAAGACCTCTAGTGCAAGGCCAACCCACGCCACCCAAACCAGGGACGGGGACGGGCTGGGCTACGCGCTCGCTCCCCCCTCAAGACCTCTGGGGCATTGCCAACCCTCGCCACCCAAACCAAAGAAAGGCACGGGCCGAGCTACGCACCTGCTCCCCCCCTCAAGACCTCTGGGGCAGGGCTAACCCTCGCCACCCAAACCAGAAAAGGGCACGGGCCGAGCTACGCGATCGCTCCCCCCCTCAAGACCTCTGGGGCAGGGAAAACCATCGCCACACCAAACTAGAGAAGGAAACGGGCAGGGCTACGCGCTCGCTCCCCCCTAAAGACCTCTGGGGCAAGGCCTACCCTCGCCACACAAACCAGAGAAGGGCACGTGTCAGGCTACGTGCTCGCTCCCCCCTCAAGACCTCTGGGGCAGGGCCAACCCTCGCCACCCAAACCAAAGAAGGGTTCGGGCTGGGCAACGCGCTCGCTCCCCCCTCAAGACCTCTGGGGCAGGGCCAACAATCGCCACCCAAACCAGAGACGGGCACAGATCGGGCTACGCGCTCGTTCCCCCCTCAAGACCTCTAGGGCGGGCCAACCCTCGCCACCCAAAACAGAGAAGGGAACGGGCCGAGCTACTCGTCCGCTACCCCCTCAAGACCTCTGGGGCAGGGCCAACCCTCGCCACCCAAACCAGAGAAGGGCACGGGTCGGGCTACGGGCTCGCTTCCCCGCTCAAGACCTCTGGGGCAGGGCCAACCCTCGCCACCCAAACCAGAGAAGGGCACGGGTCGGGCTACGAGCTCGCTTCCCCGCTCAAGACCTCTGGGGCAGGGCCAACCCTCGCCACCCAAACCAGAGAAGGGCACGGGCCGGCTACCGTCTGCTCCCCCCCTCAAGACCTCTGGGGCAGGGCCAACCCTCGCCACCCAAACCAGAGAAGGGCATGGGCCGAGCTACGCGCTTGCTCCCCCCTCAAGACCTCTGGGGCAGGGCCAACCCTCGCCACACCAAACCAGAGAAGGAAACGGGCAGGGCTACGCGCTTTCTCCCCCCCTCAAGACCTCTACGGCAGGGCCTACCCACGCCACCCAAACCAGAGATGGGCACGTGCCGAGCTACGCGCTCGCTCCCCCCTGAAGACCTCTGGGGCAGGGCCAACCCCCGCCACCCAAACCAGAGAAGGGCTCGGGCCGGGCTACGTGCTCGCTCCCCCCTAAGACCTCTGGGGCAGGGCTAACCCGTGCCACCCAAACCAGGGACAGGCATAGGCTGTGCTACGCGCTCGCTCACCCCTCAAGACCTCTGGGGCAGGGCCAACCCTCGCCACCCAACCCAGCAAAGGGCACGGGCCGAGATACGCGCTTGCTCCCCCCTCAAGACCTCTGGGGCAGGGCCAACCCTCGCCACACCAAACCAGAGAAGGGCACGGGCCGAGCTACGCGCTTTCTCCCCCCATCAAGACCTCTGGGGCAGGGCCTACCCTCACCACCCAAACCAGAGATGGGCACGGGCCGGGCTACGCGCTCGCTCCCCCCTGAAGACCTCTGGGGCAGGGCCAACCCCCGCCACCAAAACCAGAGAAGGGCTTGGGCCGGGCTACGCGCTCGCTCCCCCCTAAGACCTCTGGGGCAGGGCTAACCCGTGCCACCCAAACCAGGGATGGGAACAGGCTGTGCTACGCGCTCGCTCCCCCCTCAAGACCTCTGGGGCAGGGCCAACCCTCGCCACCCAACCCAGCGAAGGGCATGGACCGAGCTTCGCGCTCGCTCCCCCCTCAAGACCTCGGGGCAGGGCCAACCCTTGCCACCCAAACCAGAGAAGGGCACGGGTCGGGCTACGCACTCGCTCCCCCCTTCAAGACCTCTGGGGCAGGGCCAACCCTCGCCACCCAAACCAGATAAGGGCACGGGTCGGGCTACGCACTCGCTCCCCCCTTCAAGACCTCTGGGGCAGGGCCAACCCTCGCCACCCAAACCAGAGAAGGGCACGTGCCAAGCTACACGCCCGCTCCCCCCTCAAGACCTCTGGGCAGGGCCAACCCTCGCCACCCAAACCAGAGAAGGGCACGGGCTGGGCTACATGCTCCCTCCCCCCCTCAAGACCTCTGGGGCAGGGCCAACCCTCGCCACACCAAACCAGATAAGGAAATGGGCAGGGCTACGCTCTCGCTCCCCCCTCAAGACCTCTGGGGCAGGGCCTACCCTCGCCACCCAAACCAGAGAAGGGCACGGGCCGGGCTACGCGCTCGCTCCCCCCAAGACCTATGGGGCAGGACCAACCCTCGCCACCCAAACCAGAGAAGGGCTCGGGCCGGGCTACGGGCAAGCTCTCCCACTCAAGACCTCTGGTGCAGGGCCAACCCTCGCCACCCAAACCAGGGATGGGCACTGGCCGAGCTACGCGCTCGATCCCCCCTTCAAGACCTCTGGAGTGGGGCAAACCCTCGCCACCCAAACCATGGAAGGGCACGGGCTGAGCTACGCGCTCGCTCCCCCCTCAAGACCTCTGGGGTAGGGCCAACCCTCGCCACCCAAACCAGAGAAGGGCAAGGGTCGGGCTACGCACTCGATCCCCCCTTCAAGACCTCTGGGGCGGGGCCAACCCTCGCCACCCAACCCAGAGAAGGGCACGGGCCGCGCTACGTGCTCGCTCCCCACCTCAAGACCTCTGGGGAAGGGCCCACCCTCGCCACCCAAACCATAGAAGGGCACGGGTCTGGCTACGCCCTCTCTCCCCCCCCTCAAGACCTCTGGGGACGGGCCAACCCTCGCCACCCAAACCAGAGAAGGGCACGGGCCGGGCTACGGGTCCGCTCCCCCCTCAAGACCTCTGGGGCTGGACCAACCATCGCCACCCAAACCAGAGAAGGGCACGGGCCGAGCTAAGCGCTTGCTCCCCCCCTCAAGACCTCTGGGGCAGGGACAACCCTCGCCACCTAAACCAAAGAAGGGCACGGTCCGAGCTACGCGCTCGCTTCCCCCTCCAGACCTCTGGGGTAGGGCCAACCCTCGCCACCCAAACCAGAGAAGGGCACGGGCCGAGCTACGCGCTCGCTCCCCCCTCAAGACCCATGGGGCAGGGCCAACCCTCGCCACCCTAATCAGAGAAGGGCACGGGCCGAGCTACGCGTTGGCTCCCCCATCAAGACCTCTGGGGCAGGGCCAACCCTCGCCACCCAAACCAGAGAAGGGCACGGGCCGAGCTACATGCTCGCTCCCCCCTCAAGACCTCTAGGGCAGGGACAACCCTCGCCACCCAAACCAGAGAAGGTCGCGGGCCGAGTTACGCGCTCGCTCCCCACCTCAAGACCTCTGGGTCAGGGCCAACCCTCGCCACCCAAACCAGAGAAGGGAACGGGCCGAGCTAAGCGCTCGCCCCCCCCCACAAGACCTTTGGGGCAGGGCCAACCCTCGCCACCCAAACCAGAGAAGGGCACGGGCCGAGCTAAGCACTCGCTCCCCCCTCAAGACCTCTGAGGTAGGGCCAATCATCGCCACCCAAACAAGAGAAGGGCATGGGCCGAGCTACGCGCTCGTTCCTCCCTCAAGACCTCTGGGCCAGTGCCAACCCTCGCCACCCAAACCAGAGAAGGGCATGGGCTGAGCTACGTGCTCGCTCCCCCTCAAGACCTCTGGGGCAGGGCCAACCCTTGACCCCCAAACCATAGAAGGGCACAGGCTGGGCTACGCGCTCGTTCTCCCCCTCAAGACCTCTGGGGAAGGGCCACCCCTCGCCACCCAAACCTGAGAAGGGCACGGGCCTGGCTACACCCTCGCTCCACCCTCGAGACCTCCGGGGCAGGGCCAACTCTCCCCACCGAAACCAGAGAAGGGCACGGGCCGGGCTACGCGCTCGCTCCCCCCTCAAGACCTTTGGGGCAGGGCCAACCCTCGCCACCCAAACCAGAGAAGGGCACGGGCCGGGCTAAGCGCTCGCTCCCCCCTCAAGACCTCTGGGGCAGGGCCAACTCTCACCACCCAAACCAGAGAAGGGCACAGGCCGGCCTACGTGCTCGCTCCCCCCCTCAAGACCTCTGGGGCAGGGCCAACCCTCGCCACCCAAACCAGAGAAGGGCACGGGCCGAGCTACGAGCTCGCTCCCCCCTCCAGACCTCTGGGGCAGGGCCAACCGTCGCCACCCAAACAAGAGAAGGGCACGGGCTGAGCTACACGCTCGCTCCCCCCTCAAGACCTCTGGCGCAGGGCCAACCCTCGCCACACAAACAAGAGAAGGGCACGGGCTGAGCTGCGTGCTCGCTTCCCCCAAAAGACCTCTGGGGCAGGGCCAACCCTCGCCACACACACCAGAGAAGGGCACGAGCCGAGCTTCGCGCTCGTTCCCGCTCAAGACCTCTGGGTCAGGGCCAACCCTCCCCACCCAAACCAGAGCAGGGCATGGGCCGAGCTACGCACTCGCTCCCCCCTCAAGACATCTGGGGCAGGCCCAACCCTCGCCACACAAACAAGAGAAGGGCACGGGCCGAGCTACGCGCCCGCTCCCCCCCTCAAGACCTCTGGGCAGGGCCAACCCTCGCCACCTAAACCAGAGAAGGACACGGGCTGGGCTACGCGCTCCCTCCCCCCGTCAAGACCTCTGGGGCAGGGCCAACCCTCGCCACACCAAACCAGATAAGGAAACGGGCAGGGCTACGCTCTCGCTCCCCCCTCAAGACCTCTGGGGCAGGGCCTACCATCGCCACCCAAACCAGAGAAGGGCACGGGCCGGGCTACACGCTCGTTCCCCCCCAAGACCTTTGGGGCAGGACCAACCCTCGCCACCCAAACCAGAGAAGGGCTCAGGCCGGGCTACGCCCTCGCTCCCCCCTCCAGACCTCTGGGGCAGGGCCAACCCTCGCCACCCAAATCAGAGAAGGGCACGGGCCGGGCTACGCGCTCGCTACCCCCTCAAGACCTCTGGGGCAGGGCCAACCCTCTCCACCCAATCCAGAGAAGGGCACGGGCCGGGCTACGCACGCGCTCCCCCCCAAAGACCTCTGGGGCAGGGCCAACCCTTGCCACCCAAACCAGAGAAGGGCACGGGCCGAGCTACGCGCTCGCTCCCCCCTCAAGACCTCTGGGTCAGGGCCAACCCTCGACACCCAAACCAGAGCATGGCATGGGCCGAGCTACGCGCTCGCTCCCCCCCTCGAGACCTCTGGGGCAGGGCCAACCCTCGCCACACAAACAAGAGAAGGGCACGGGCCGAGCTACGCGCTCGTTACCCCCCCCCCCCCCTCAAGACCTCTGGGCAGGGCCAACCCTCTCCACCCAAACCAGAGAAGGGTACAGGCCGAGCTACGCGCTCGTTCCCCCCCCTCAAGACCTCTGGGCAGGGCCAACCCTCTCCACCCAAACCAGAGAAGGGCCCGGGCCGGGCTACGCGATCCCTCCCCCCCTCAAGACCTCTGGGGCAGGGCCAACCCTCGCCACCCAAACCAGAGAAGGGCACGGAGCACTCGCTGCCCCCCCAAGACCTCTGGGGCAGGGCCAACCCTCGCCACCCAAACCAGAGAAAGTCACGGGCCGAGTTACGCGCTCGCTCCCCCCTCAAGACCTTTGGGGCAGGGCCAACCCTCGCCACCCAAACCAGAGAAGGGCACGGGCTGAGCTAAGCGCTCGCTCCCCCCTCAAGACCTCTGGGGCAGGGCCAACCCATGCCACCCAAACCAGAGAAGGGCACGGGCCGAGCTTCGCACTCGCTCCCCATCTCAAGACCTCTGCGGTAGGGCCAACCCTTGCCACCCAAACCAGAGAAGGGCACGGGCTGGGCTACGTTCTCGCTTCCCCCCAGCAAGACCTCTGGGGCAGGGCCAACCCTCGCCACCCAAACCAGAGAAGGGCACGGGCCGGGCTACGCGCTCCCTCCCCCCCTCAAGACCTCTGGGACAGGGCCAACCCTCGCCACACAAAACCAGATAAGGAAACGGGCAGGGCTACGCACTCGCTCCCCCCTCAAGACCTCTGGGGTAGGGCCTACCCTCGCCACCCAAACCCGAGAATGGCACGGGCCGGGCTATGCGCTCACTCCACCCAAGACCTCTGGGGCATGACCAACCCTCGCCACCCAAACCAGAGAAGGGCTCGGGCTGGGCTACGCGCTCGCTCCCCCACTCAAGACCTCTGGGGCAGGGCCAACCCTTGCCACCCAAACCAGGGAAGGGCACGGGCCGGGCGATGCACTCGCTCCCTCTTCAAGACCTCTGGGGCAGGGCCAACCCTTGAAACCCATCCCAGGGAAGGGCACGGGCCGGGCTACACGCTCGCTCCCCCCTTCAAGACCTCTGGAGTGGGGCAAACCCTCGCCACCCAAACCAGGGAAGGGCATGGGCCGAGCAACACGCTCGCTCCTCCCCTCAAGCCCTCTGGGGCAGGGTCAACCCTGCCACCCAAACCAGAGAAGGGCACGGGTCAGGCTACGCGCTCGCTCCCCCCCTCAAGACCTCTGGGGCAGGGCCAACCCTCGCCACCCAACCCAGAGAAGGGCACGGGCCGAGCTACGCGCTCGCTTCCCACCTCAAGACCTCTGGGGAAGGGCCAACCCTCGCCACCCAAACCAGAGAAGGGCACGGGTCGGGCTACGCCATCGATCCCCCCTCAAGACCTCTGGGGCAGGGCCAACCCTCGCCACCCAAACCAAAGAAGGGCACGGGCCGGGCTACGCGCTCCCTCCCCCCCTCAAGACCTCTGGGACAGGGCCAACCCTCGCCACACCAAACCAGATAAGGAAACAGGCAGGGCTACGCTCTCGCTCCCCCTCAAGACCTCT
The DNA here is from genome assembly GCA_030789695.1 of Scilla litardierei. Taxonomy (NCBI): domain Eukaryota; kingdom Viridiplantae; phylum Streptophyta; class Magnoliopsida; order Asparagales; family Asparagaceae; genus Scilla; species Scilla litardierei. The sequence continues at coordinate 218,026,535 of CM061141.1, read as the reverse complement.
GGGGCAGGGCCTACCCTCGCCACCCAAACCCGAGAAGGGCACGGGCCGGGCTACGCGCTCGCTTCCCCCCAAGACGTCTGGGGCAGGACCAACCCTCGCCACCCAAACATGAGAAGGGCTCGGGCCGGGCTACGCGCTCGCTCCCCCACTCAAGACCTCTGGGGCAGGGCCAACCCTTGCCACCCAAACCAGGGAAGGGCACGGGCCGGGCTAAGCGCTCGCTCCCTCTTCAAGACCTCTGGGGCAGGGCCAACCCTCGCCACCCAACCCAGGGAAGGGCACGGGCCGGGCTACACGCTCGCTCCTCCCCTCAAGACCTCTGGGGCAGGGCATACCCCCGCCACCCAAACCAGAGAAGGGCACGGGCCGGGCTACGGGCCTGCTCCCCCCTCAAGACCTCTGGGGCAGGGCCATCCATCGCCACCCTAACCAGAGAAGGGAACGGCCCGAGCTACGTGCCTTCTCCCCCTTCAAGACCTCTGAGGCAGGGACAACCCTCGCCACCTAAACCAGAGAAGGGCACGGGTCGAGCTACGCGCTTGCTGCCCCCCTCAAGACCCTTAGGACAGGGCCAACGCTCTCCGCCCTAACCAGAGAAGGGCACGGGCCGAGCTACGCGCTCGCTCCCCCCTCAAGACCTCTGGGGTTGGGCCAACCCTCGTCACCTAAACCAGAGAAGGGCACGGGTCGAGCTACGCGCTCGCTCCCCCCTCAAGACCCCTGGGGTAGGGCCAACCCTCGCCACCCAAACCTGAGAAGGACGCGGACCGAGTTAAGCGCTCCATCCCCCCCTCAAGACCTCTGGGGCAGGGCTAACCCTCGCCACCCAAACCAGAGAAGGGCACGGGCCGAGCTAAGCGCTCGCTCCCCCCTCAAGACCTCTTGGGCAGGGCCAACCCTCGCCACCCAAACCAGAGAAGGGCACGGGCAGAGCTAAGCGCTCGCTCCCCCCTCAAGACCTCTTGGGCAGGGCCAACCATCGCCACCCAAATCAGAGAAGGGCACGGGCCGAGATAAGCGCTCGCTCCCCCCTAAGACCTCTGAGGCAGGGCCAATCTTCGCCACCCAAACAAGAGAAGGGAACGGGCCGAGCTACGCGCTCGCTCCCCCCTCAAGACCTCTGGGCCAGTGCCAACCCACGCCACCCAAACCAGATAAGGGCACCCGCTGAGCTACGCGCTCGCTCCCCCCCTCAAGACCTCCGGGGAAGGGCCAACCCTCGCAACCCAAACCATAGAAGGGCAGGGGCCGGGCTACGCGCTCGCTCCCCCCCTCAAGACCTCTGGGGCAGGGCCAACCCTCGCCACCCAAACCAGAGAAGGGCACGAGCCGGGCTACTCCCTCGCTCCACCCTCGAGACCTCTGGGTCAGGGCCAACTCTCGCCACCCAACCCAGGGAAGGGCACGGGCCGAGCTACGCGCTCGCTCCCTCCGTCAAGACCTCAGGAGTGGGGCAAACCCTCGCCACCCAAACCAGGGAAGGGCACGGGCCGGGCTACGCGCTCGCTCCCCCCTCAAGACCTCTGGGGCAGGGCCAACCCTCACCACCCAAACCAGAGAAGGGCACGGGTCGGGCTACGCGCTTGCTCCCCCCTCAAGACCTCTGGGGCAGGGCCAACCCTCGCCACCCAAACCAGAGAAGGGCACGGGCCGCGCTACGCGCTCGCTCCCCCCTCCAGACCTCTGGGGCAGGGCCAACCTTCACCACCCAAACTAGAGAAGGGCACGGGCTGAGCTACGCGCTCGCTCCCCCCCTCAAGACCTCTGGCGCAGGGCCAACCCTCGCCACACAAATATGAGAAGGGCACGGGCTGAGCTACGTGCTAGCTTCCCCCAAAAGACCTCTAGGGCAGGGCCAACCCTCGCCACACAAACCAGAGAAGGGCACGAGCCGATGTTCGCGCTCGATACGCCCCTCAATACCTCTGCGGCAGGGCCAACCCTCGCCACCCAAACCAGAGCAAGGCATGGGCCGAGCTACGCGCTCGCTACCCCCTCAAGACCTCTGGGGCAGGGCCAACCATTGCCACCCAAACCAGAGAAGGGCACGGGCCGAGCTTCGCGCTCGCTACCCCCCTCAAGAACTTTGGGGAAGGGCCAACCCATGCCACCCAAACCAGAGAAGGGCACGGGCCAAGCTTCGCACTCGCTCCCCATCTCAAGACCTCTGCGGCAGGGCCAACCCTCGCCACCCAAACCAGAGAAGGGCACGGGCCAGGCTACGGTCTCGCTTCCCCCGCTCAAGACCTCTGGGGCAGGGCCAACCCTCGCCACCCAAACCAGAGAAGGGCACGGGCCGGGCTACGCGCTCCCTCCCCCCCTCAAGACCTCTGGGGCAGGGCCAACCCTCGCCACACCAAACCAGATAAGGAAACGGGCAGGGCTGAGCTCTCGCCCCCCCTCAAGACCTCTGGGGCAGGGCCTACCCTCGCCACCCAAACCAGAGAAGAGCACGGGCCGGGCTACGCGCTCGCTACCCCCCTCAAGACCTTTGGGGCACGGCCAACCCATGCCACCCACACGAGAGAAGGGCACGGGCCGAGCTTCGCACTCGCTCCCCATCTCAAGACCTCTGCGGCAGGGCCAACCCTTGCCACCCAAACCAGAGAAGGGCATGGGCCGGGCTACGTTCTCGCTTCGCCCCAGCAAGACCTCTGGGGCAGGGCCAACCCTCGCCACCCAAACCAGGGATGGGCACAGGTCGGGCTACGTGCTCCCTCCCCCCCTCAAGACCTCTGGGACCGGGCCAACCCTCGCCACACCAAACCAGATAAGGAAACGGGCAGGGCTACGCTCTCGCTACCCCCTCAAGACCTCTGGGTCAGGGCCTACCCTCGCCACCCAAACCCGAGAAGGGCACGTGCCGGGCTACACGCTCGCTTCCCCCCAAGACGTCTGGGGCAGGACCAACCCTCGCCACCCAAACATGAGAAGGGCTCGGGCCGGGCTACGCGCTCGCTCCCCCACTCAAGACCTCTGGGGCAGGGCCAACCCTTGCCACCCAAACCAGGGAAGGGCATGGGCCGGGCTATGCACTCGCTCCCTCTTCAAGACCTCTGGGGCAGGGCCAACCCTCGCCACCCAACCCAGGGAAGGGCACGGGCCGGGCTACACGCTCGCTCCTCCCCTCAAGACCTCTGGGGCAGGGCCAACCCCCGCCACCCAAACCAGAGAAGGGCACAGGTCGGGCTACGCGCTCGCTCCCCCCCTCAAGACCTCTGGGGCAGGGCCAACCCTCGCCACCCAACCCAGAGAAGGGCACGGGCCGCGCTACGCGCTCGCTTCCCACCTCAAGACCTCTGGGGAAGGGCCAACCCTCGCCACCCAAACTAGAGAAGGGCACGGGTCAGGCTACGCCCTCGCTCCCCCCTCAAGACCTCTGGGGCAGGGCCAACCCTCGCCACCCAAACCAAAGAAGGGCACGGGCCGGGCTACGGGCCTGCTCCCCCCTCAAGACCTCTGGGGCAGGGCCAACCCTCGCCACCCAAACCAGAGAAGGGCACGGTCCGAGCTACGCGCCTGGTCCCCCTTCAAGACCTCTGGGGCAGGGACAACCCTCGCCACCCAAACCAGAGAATGGCACGGGTCGAGCTACGCGCTCGCTCCCTCCCTCAAGACCCTTGGGACAGGGCCAACGCTCTTCACCCTAACCAGAGAAGGGCACGGGCCGAGCTACGCGCTCGCTCCCCCCTCAAGACCTCTGGGGGTGGGCCAACCCTCACCACCCAAACCAGAGAAGGGCACGGGTCGAGCTACGCGCTCGCTCCCCCCTCAAGACCAATGGGGCAGGGCCAACCCTCGCCACCCAAACCAGAGAAGGACACGGGCCGAGTTAAGCGCTCCCTCCCCCCCCTCAAGACCTCTGGGGCAGGGCGAACCCTCGCCACCCAAACCAGAGAAGGGCACGGGCCGAGCTAAGCGCTCGCTCCCCCCTCAAGACCTCTTGGGCAGGGCCAACCCTCGCCACCCAAACCAGAGAAGGGCACGGGCCGAGCTAAGCGCTCGCTCCCCCCCTCAAGACCTCTGAGGCAGGGCCAATCCTCGCCACCCAAACAAAAGAAGGGCACGGGGCGAGCTACGCGCTCGCTCCCCCCTCAAGACCCCTGGGCCAGTGCCAACCCACGCCACCCAAACCAGAGAAGGGCACGAGCTGAGCTACGCGCTCGCTCCCACCTCAAGACCTCTGGGGTAGGGCCAACCCTCGCCACCCAAACCATAGAAGGGCAGGGGCCGGGCTACGCCCTCGCTCCCCCCTCAAGACCTCTGGGGCAGGGCCAACCCTCGCCACCCAAACCAAAGAAGCGCACGGGCCGGGCTACGGGCCTGCTCCCCCCTCAAGACCTCTGGGGCAGGGCCAAACCTCGCCACCCAAACCAGAGAAGGGCACGGTCCGAGCTACGCGCCTGGTCCCCCTTCAAGACCTCTGGGGCAGGGACAACCCTCGCCACCCAAACCAGAGAATGGCACGGGTCGAGCTACGCGCTCGCTCCCTCCCTCAAGACCCTTTGGACAGGGCCAACGCTCTCCACCCTAACCAGAGAAGGGCACGGGCCGAGCTACGCGCTCGCTCCCCCCTCAAGACCTCTGGGGGTGGGCCAACCCTCGCCACCCAAACCAGAGAAGGGCACGGGTCGAGCTACGCGCTCGCTCCACCCTCAAGACCAATGGGGCAGGGCCAACCCTCGCCACCCAAACCAGAGAAGGACACAGGCCGAGTTAAGCGCTCCCTCCCCCCTCAAGACCTCTGGGGCAGGGCGAACCCTCGCCGCCCAAACCAGAGAAGGGCACGGGCCGAGCTAAGCGCTCGTTCCCCCCTCAAGACCTCTTGGGCAGGGCCAACCCTCGCCACCCAAACCAGAGAATGGCACGGGCCGAGCTAAGCGCTCGCTCCCCCCCTCAAGACCTCTGAGGCAGGGCCAATCCTCGCCACCCAAACAAAAGAAGGGCACGGGGCGAGCTACGCGCTCGCTCCCCCCTCAAGACCCCTGGGCCAGTGCCAACCCACGCCACCCAAACCAGAGAAGGGCACGGGCTGAGCTACGCGCTCGCTCCCCCCTCAAGACCCCTGGGCCAGTGCCAACCCACGCCACCCAAACCAGAGAAGGGCACAGGCCGAGCTTCGCACTCGCTCCCCATCTCAAGACCTCTGCGGCAGGGCCAACCCTCGCCACCCAAACCAGAGAAGGGCACGGGCCGGGCTACGTTCTCTCTTCCCCCGCTCAAGACCTCTGGGGCAGGGCCAACCCTCGCCACCCAAACCAGAGAAGGGCACGGGCCGGGCTACGTGCTCCCTCCCCCCTCAAGACCTCTGGGGCAGGGCCAACCCTCGCCACACCAAACCAGATAAGGAAACGGGCAGGGCTACGCTCTCGCCCCCCTCAAGACATCTGGGGCAGGGCCTACCCTCGCCACCCAAACCAGAGAAGGGCACGGGCCGGGCTACGCGCTCGCTCCCCCCTAAGACCTCTGGGGCAGGACCAACCCTCACCACCCAAACCAGAGAAGGGCTCGGGCCGGGCTATGCCCTCGCTCCCCCACTTAAGACCTCTGGGGCAGGGCCAACCCTCGCCACCCAAACCAGGGAAGGGCACGGGCCGGGCTATGCGATCGCTCCCTCTTCAAGACCTCTGGGGCAGGGCCAACCCTCGCCACACAACCCATGGAAGGGCACGGGCCGAGCTAGGTGCTCGCTCCCCCCTTCAAGACCTATGGAATGGGGCAAACCCTCGCCACCAAAACCAGGGAAGGGCACGGGCCGAGCTACGCGCTCGCTCCTCCCGTCAAGACCTCTGTGGCAGGGCCAACCCTCGCCACCCAAATCAGAGAAGGGCACGGGCCAGGCTACGCGCTCGCTCCCCCCCTCAAGACCTCCGGGGCAGGGCCAATCCTCGCCACCCAACCCAGAGAAGGGCACGGGCCGAGCAACGCGCTCGCTCCCCACCTCAAGACCTCTAGGTAAGGGCCAACCATCGCCACCCAAACCAGAGAAGGGCACGGGTCGGGCTACGCCATCGCTCCCCCCCTCAAGACCTCCGGGGAAGGGCCAACCCTCGCAACCCAAACCATAGAAGGGCAGGGGCCGGGCTACGCGCTCGCTCCCCCCCTCAAGACCTCTGGGGCAGGGCCAACCCTCGCCACCCAAACCAGAGAAGGGCACGAGCCGGGCTTCTCCCTCGCTCCACCCTCGAAACCTCTGGGTCAGGGCCAACTCTCGCCACCCAACCCAGGGAAGGGCACGGGCCGAGCTACGCGCTCGCTCCCTCCGTCAAGACCTCAGGAGTGGGGCAAACCCTCGCCACCCAAACCAGGGAAGGGTACGGGCCGGGCTACGCGCTCGCTCCCCCCTCAAGACCTCTGGGGCAGGGCCAACCCTCACCACCCAAACCAGAGAAGGGCACGGGTCGGGCTACGCGCTTGCTCCCCCCTCAAGACCTCTGGGGCAGGGCCAACCCTCGCCACCCAAACCAGAGAAGGGCACGGGCCGCGCTACGCGCTCGCTCCCCCCTCCAGACCTCTGGGGCAGGGCCAACCTTCACCACCCAAACTAGAGAAGGGCACGGGCTGAGCTACGCGCTAGCTTCCCCCAAAAGACCTCTAGGGCGGGGCCAACCCTCGCCACACAAACCAGAGAAGGGCACGAGCCGAGCTTCGCGCTCGCTCCGCCCCTCAATACCTCTGCGGCAGGGCCAACCCTCGCCACCCAAACCAGAGAAGGGCATGGGCCGAGCTACGCGCTCGCTGCCCCCTCAAGACTTCTGGGGCAGGGCCATCCATTGCCACCCAAACCAGAGAAGGGCACGGGCCGAGCTTCATGCTCGCTACCCCCCTCAAGACCTTTGGGGAAGGGCCAACCCATGCCACCCAAACCAGAGAAGGGCACGGGCCGAGCTTCGCACTCGCTCCCCATCTCAAGACCTCTGCGGCAGGGCCAACCCTCGCCACCCAAACCAGAGAAGGGCACGGGCCAGGCTACGTTCTCGCTTCCCCCGCTCAAGACCTCTGGGGCAGGGCCAACCCTCGCCACCCAAACCAGAGAAGGGCACGGGCCGGGCTACGTGCTCCCTCGCCCCCTCAAGACCTCTGGGACAGGGCCAACCCTCGCCACACCAAACCAGATAAGGAAACGGGCAGGGCTACGCTCTCGCTACCCCCTCAAGACCTCTGGGGCAGGGCCTACCCTCGCCACCCAAACCTGAGAAGGGCACGTGCCGGGCTACACGCTCGCTTCCCCCCAAGACGTCTGGGGCAGGACCAACCCTCGCCACCCAAACATGAGAAGGGCTCGGGCCGGGCTACGCGCTCGCTCCCCCACTCAAGACCTCTGGGGCAGGGCCAACCCTTGCCACCCAAACCAGGGAAGGGCATGGGCCGGGCTATGCGCTCGCCCCCTCTTCAAGACCTCTGGGGCAGGGCCAACCCTCGCCACCCAACCCAGGGAAGGGCACGGGCAGGGCTACACGCTCGCTCCTCCCCTCAAGACCTCTGGGGCAGGGCCAACCCTCGCCACCCAACCCAGGGAAGGGTACGGGCCGGGCTACACGCTCGCTCCTCCCCTCAAGACCTCTGGGGCAGGGCCAACCCCCGCCACCCAAACCAGAGAAGGGCACCGGTCGGGCTACGCGCTCGCTCCCCCCCCTCAAGACCTCTGGGGCAGGGCCAACCCTCGCCACCCAACCCAGAGAAGGGCTCGGGCCGAGCTACGCGCTCGCTTCCCACCTCAAGACCTCTGGGGAAGGGCTAACCCTCGCCACCCAAACCAGAGAAGGGCACGGGCCGGGCTACGGGCCTGCTCCCCCCTCAAGACCTCTGGGGCAGGGCCAACCCTCGCCACCCAAACCAGAGAAGGGCACGGTCCGCGCTACGCCCCAGGTCCCCCTTCAAGACCTCTGGGGCAGGGACAACCCTCGCCACCCAAACCAGAGAATGGCACGGGTCGAGCTACGCGCTCGCTCCCCCCCTCAAGACCCTTGGGACAGGGCCAACGCTCTCCACCCTAACCAGAGAAGGGCACGGGCCGAGCTACGCGCTCGCTCCCCCCTCAAGACCTCTGGGGGTGGGCCAACCCTCACCACCCAAACCAGAGAAGGGCACGGGTGGAGCTACGCGCTCGCTCCCCCCTCAAGACCAATGGGGCAGGGCCAACCCTCGCCACCAAAACCAGAGAAGGACGCGGGCCGAGTTAAGCGCTCCCCAACCCCCTCAAGACCTCTGGGGCAGGGCTAACCCTCGCCACCCAAACCAGAGAAGGGCACGGGCCGAGCTAAGCGCTCGATCCCCCCTCAAGACCTCTTGGGCAGGGCCAACCCTCGCCACCCAAACCAGAGAAGGGCACGGGCCGAGCTAAGCGCTCGCTCCCCCCTCAAGACCTCTTGGGCAGGGCCAACCCTCGCCACCCAAACCAGAGAAGGGCACGGGCCGAGCTAAGCGCTCGCTCCCCTCCTCAAGACCTCTGAGGCATGGCCAATCCTCGCCACCCAAACAAAAGAAGGGCACGGGGCGAGCTACGCGCTCGCTCCCCCCTCAAGACCCCTGGGCCAGTGCCAACCCACGCCACCCAAACCAGAGAAGGGCACGAGATGAGCTACGCGCTCGCTCCCCCCTCAAGACCTCTGGGGTAGGGCCAACCCTCGCCACCCAAACCATAGAAGGGCAGGGGCCGGGCTACGCACTCGCTCCCCCCTCAAGACCTTTGGGGTAGGGCCAACCCTCGCCACCCAAACCAGAGAAGGGCACCGGTCGGGCTACTCCCTCGCTCCACCCTCGAGACCTCTGGGGCAGGGCCAACTCTCACCACCCAACCCAGGGAAGGGCACGGGCCGAGCTACGCGATCGCTCCCCCCTTCAAGACATCAGGAGTGGGGCAAACCCTCGCCACCCAAACCAGGGAAGGGCACGGGCCGGGTTACGCGCTTGCTCCCCCCTCAAGACCTCTGGGACAGGGCCAACCCTCGCCACCCAAACCAAAGAAGGGCACGGGTCGGGCTACGCGCTCGCTCCCCCCTCAAGACTTCTGGGGCAGGGCCAACCCACGCCACCCAAACCAGAAAAGGGCACGGGCCGTGCTACACGCTCGCTCCCCCCTCCAGACCTCTGGGGCAGGGCCAACCTTCGCCACCCAAACAAGAGAAGGGCACGGGCTGAGCTACGCGCTCGCTCCCCTCCTCAAGACCTCTGGCGCAGGGCCAACCCTCGCCACACAAACAAGAGAAGGGCACGGGCTGAGCTACGCGCTAGCTTCCCCCAAAAGACCTCTGGGGCAGGGCCAACCCTCGCCACACAAACCAGAGAAGGGCACGAGCCGAGCTTCGAGCTCGCTCCCCCCCTCAAGACCTCTAGGGCAGGGTTAACCCTCGCCACCCAAACCAGAGCAAGGCATTGGCCGAGCTACGCGCTCGCTCCCCCCCTCAAGACCTCTGGGGCATGGCCAACCATTGCCACCCAAACCAGAGAAAGGCACGGGCCGAGCTTTGCGCTCGATACCCCCCTTAAGACCTTTGGGGCAGGGCCAACCCATGCCACCCAAACCAGAGAAGGGCACGGGCCGAGCTTCGCACTCGCTCCCCATCTCAAGACCTCTGCGGCAGGGCCAACCCTCGCCACCCAAACCAGAGAAGGGCACGGGCCGGGCTACGTTCTCGCTTCCCCCACTCAAAACCTCTGGGGCAGGGCCAACCCTCGCCACCCAAACCAGAGAAGGGCACAGGCCGGGCTACGCGCTCCCTCCCCCCTCAAGACCTCTGGGGCAGGGCCAACCCTCGCCACACCAAACCAGATAAGGAAACGGGCAGGACTACGCTCTCGCCCCCCCCTCAAGACATCTGGGGCAAGGCCTACCCTCGCCACCCAAACCAGAGAAGGGCACGGGCCGGGCTACGCGCTCGCTCCCCCCTAAGACCTCTGGGGCAGGATCAACCCTCGCCACCCAAACCAGAGAAGGGCTCGGGCCGGGCTATGCACTCACTCCCCCACTTAAGACCTCTGGGGCAGGGCCAACCTGTAGGAATATGATGCCCTCAAGGCCATTTATTCCTGTGTGAATAGCACAAACATCTTGTTCGAAATAACAGTAAGCTGTTTGGTAATAATTTATCTAAGTCATATTGTAATGTAGTCAACATTAGATATCAACTTAGGTAAAGTCCTGAGACTTTATGCAAGGTCAAACGAGTATCGAGATGAGTATCTCGATCATGGAGAAACATTTGACCGTCTGTAGCATAAGTCTGAGATGGTTCATGGTCGTAGATGTTTCGAGACAAGGATATCGAAACATCGGATAGACCATTGTGTCTTAGTCTTCACCGTTTAGCGGTGGCGATGATCTCATGATCGCTTGACTTGGCGAAGTCGAAGACGAGACACAGGTGCTCATTAGAATGAGTTCACTGAACGATCCACTAGAGTTATCATATGGTTATATTGACCAATCTGTCAGTGATAACTCTGAGTGATGATAGGATAGTTGGTCTTTTGACTTGAGGTCATTTTGACGGACCTGTGCGTGAACGGTGCCACTTAGATCAATTGACCTAGCTTCGAGGCAAGGCCTGTCGAAAGGTCTTTTGATTGGGTGTCACTTGAAACGTACGAGGCGAGTAATGACCAAGAGAGGATTCGTCTCTCCCGGTCAATGGGAGTTAGTGTCGTAGAGTTAGTTCGGTCTTTAGTAAAAACTCTGCGCAGAGTATGTTGGAAGAAGTCCAACATTAGTTGACTAAAGATTGATCGAAACTAACCGGAGTCAAGTTATTGGGGTTGACAGTTTGACCGTACCCCAGACTTGATCCGAACGACACATTTAAGACGAAGAGACTATAACTGCGGAATTCATCACGGAAACAGTCAGGTGGTCCCGACAATACTCATGTCAATGAGTTAACCACACAATGATGATTCCTGAAGCAGGGACGGCAACCACTGCTCGTGGTCACTGCCGTATAGGGCTTCGAGCCCAACCTGTTGTAAGGGTCAGGCTGTAGGGTCTCACACAGAGTGCAACGCTTCGTCTAGTAATAGGTAGAAATTAGTTAGGGAGAATATTTGCATTTGATGCAAAAGAAGAGAGATAATTGCATTTGATGCAATGTGATAATTTAAGCTTAGATAGGGACTATTTTGCATTTGATGCAAAAGCGATTAAATGTGAATTAAATTGTTCAATACAATATTTAATAAAATAAACGCAAGGAAAAGTTTACGGGTAAGACGGGAATGTCCCGGTCTAGACCCAGGTTCGAACGGCGTCCAAATCGGACGCCAGATGATCAAGTTATGCCCAAAACAGCCCAAAGGGTCAGATCAGGCCAGACCAGGCAGACTAGCCCAGTCTGAACCTGGTCTGGCCTGCTGGCCAGACCCAGTCAAGCCCAAGCCGGCCTGGGCCTGGGCGCCCAGACCCGCCTGGGCCTGGGCGTCCGGCCCAGGCCATGGCCCCGGGCGCCTGGGCACAGGCCCAGGCGTTGTGCGCCTGGGCCTGGGCCCAGGCGGCCCAGGACGCCTGGGCGCTGGGCGCCCAGGCGTTCTGGGCCGGGCGCCTGGCCTGGCCCAGGCGCCCGCCTGGGCGCCTGGCGCCAGGCGCCAGGCGCCAGGCTGGCGCCTGGGCGCCCGCGCCAGGCGCCAGGCGCCTGGGCGCCCGCGCCCAGACTTGGGCGCCCGTGCCCAGGTCTGGGTTTGGGCGCCCAGTCAGATTTGTGGGTCCCACCTTTGGGTGTGGAACCCTAGGTTTAATGGGCATTTTTGACGGCTCGTTTTTGTGAAAAACTAGCCTAGGGCTGATCTTTGGACACTCAATTGGAGGGTCAAACGAACTCCGATTGACGAACCGGTTTTTCCTATGCGTTCACCGTTGAACGCTTGTCGTATTGATAGGTTGTATCAATCTTGAAGCTCAACGGTGAGTGAGTTAAAATTCACGGAAGTTTGCACTTTGTGAAGTGCAAACTAACTTGATTTTAATTAACTCATTGTTTAGTCCCCCATCGGATTTTGAGAAAAGGGGAGAGTCCGCCGCCTATATAAATAGGGGTCTCCCCCCTTTCTCAAAACTCGTCCCAAGCTCTAGATCTGAGCGGCTCTCGTAAATGTTGGAGCACGCTCGGATCTAAGCTTAAATAAATATTTCTCTATCTCCCTAAAATTCTGCCTTACTCCTGCGGGCTCTAGCAAAGCCACAAAGGAGTTCGGATTCTGGATCCGAAATCTTGGCGGAGGTTTCACTCGCGTGAAACTTTCTTCGGCGGTTGGTTGGCTCGGCGGCACGGGGATTGATCGCCTCGGGATGCGGAGCGGTTCGAGGAGCGGTTCGGGGAGCGGTTCAAAGGAGCGGCTCGGCGTGGGACGGGAGCAGCTCGGAAGACGGCGCGGAACATCTCGCCTGCCCCAGGGCTGAGATTCCGGGTATGTGGTTAAAGTATTTTTAGCATTAGTTTAGTTTAATCGCAGTAGGCTAGATCCTTCTTGGGATGGTCAGACCCATCCCAAGTCGGCATAGATCTTGGCATAGGGTCTTGGACCTTAGGGCCAAGTTAAAAATGTTTTAACTTGCATGTTAATTAAGATTAACTGTTTTTCTTCCGCTGCTTTTGATTTTCCTGTCTATGTTCCGTCCGACTTAGGACGGGACTAGAGTTTTTATGCCCTAAGGGAACGTCCAATATCCCTACACAACCCTCGCCACCCAAACCAGGGAAGGGCACGGGCCGGGCTATGCGCTCGCTCCCTCTTCAAGACCTCTGGGGCAGGGCCAACCCTCGCCAACCAAACCAGAGAATTTCACGGGCCGCGCTACGTGCTCGCTCCCCCCTCCAGACCTCTGGGGCAGTGCCAACCCACGCCACCCAAACCAGAGAAGGGCACGGGACGGGCTACAGGACCGCTCCCCCCTCAAGACCTCTGGGCAGGGCCAACCCTCGCCACCCAAACCAGAGAAGGGCACGGGGTGTGCTAGGCGCCTGCTCCCCCCTTAAGACCTCTGGGGCAGGGACAACCCTCGCCACCCAAACCAGAAAAGGGCACGGGCTGTGTGACGTGGCTGCTCCCCCCCTCAAGACCTCTAGGGCAGGGACAACCCTTGCCACCCAAACAAAAGAAGGGCACGATCCGAGCTACGTGCTCGCTTCCCCCTCCAGACCTCTAGGGTAGGGCCAACCCTCGCCACCCAAACCAGAGAAGGGCACGGGCCGAGCTACGCGCTCGCTCCCCCCTCCAGACCCCTGGGGCAGGGCCAACCCTCGCCACCCTAACGAGAGAAGGGCACGGGCCTAGCTACGCGCTCGCTCCTCCCTCAAGACCTCTGGGGCAGGGCCAACCCTCGCCACCCAAACCAGAGAAGGGCACGGGCCGAGCTACGCGCTCGCTCCCCCCTCAAGACCTCTGGGGCAGGGCCAACCCTCGCCACATAAACCAGAGAAGGACGCGGGCCGAGTTACTAGCTCGCTCCCCCCCTCAAGACCTCTGGTGCAGGGCCAACCCTCGCCCCCCAAACCAGAGAAGGGCACGGGCCGAGCTAAGCGCTCGCTCCCCCCTCAAGACCTCTGGGGCAGGGCCAACCCTCCCCACCCAAACCAGAGAAGGGCACGGGCCGAGCTAAGCGCTCGCTCCCCCCTCAAGACCTCTGCGGCAGGGCCAATCCTCTCCACCCAAACAAAAGAAGGGCACGAGCTGAGCTACACGCTCGCTCCCCCCTCAAGACCTCTGGGCCAGTGCCAACCCTCGCCACCTAAACCAGAGAAGGGCACGGGCTGAGCTACGCGCTCGCTCCCCCCTCAAGACCTCTGGGGCAGGGCCAACCCTTGCCACACAAACCATAGAAGGGCACGGGCCAGGCTACACGCTCGCTCCCCCCCTCAAGACCTCTGGGGCAGGGCCAACCCTCGCCACCCAAACCAGAGAAGGGCACGGGCCAGGCTACACCCTCGCTCCACCCTCGAGACCTCTGGGGCAGGGCCAACTCTCCCCACCCAAACCAGAGAAGGACACGGGCCGAGCTACGCGCTCGCTCCCCCCTTAAGAACTTTGGGGCAGGGCCAACCCTCGCCACCCAAACCAGAGAAGGGCACAGGCCGGGCTATGCGCTCGCTCCCCCCTCAAGACCTCTGGGGCAGGGCCAACCCTCGCCACCCAAACCAAAGAAGGGCATGGGCCGGCCTACGCGCTCGCTCCCCCCTCAAGACCTCTGGGGCAGGGCCAACCCTCGCCACCCAAACCAGAGAATTTCACAGGCCGAGCTACGTGCTCGCTCCCCCCTCCAGACCTCTGGGGCAGGGACAACCTTTGCCACCCAAACTAGAGAAGGGCACGGGCTGAGCTACGTGCTCACTCCCCCCCTCAAGACCTCTGGCGCAGGGCCAACCCTCGCCACACAAACAAGAGAAGGGCACGGGCTGAGCTACGCGCTCGCTTCCCCCAAAAGACCTCTGGGGAAGGGCCAACCCTCGCCAGACAAACCAGAGAAGTGCACGAGTTAAGCTTCGTGCTCGCTCCCCCCTCAAGACCTCTGCGGCAGGGCCAACCCTCGCCACCCAAGCCAGAGCAGGGCATGGGTCGAGCTACGCGCTCGCTCCCCCCTCAAGACCTCTGGGGCAGGGTCAACCATTTCCACCCAAACCAGAGAAGGGCACGGGCCGAGCTACGCGCTCGCTCCCCCTAAAGACCTCTGGGGCAGGGCCAACCCTCACCACCCAAACCAGAGAAGGGCACGGGTCAGGCTACGCGCTCTCTCCCCCCTCAAGACCTCTGGGGCAGGACCAACCCTCTCCACCCAAACCAGAGAAGGGCACGGCCGGGCTACACACTCGCTCCCCCCCAAAGACCTCTGGGGCCGGGCCAACCCTTGCCACACAAACCAGAGAAGGGCACGGGCCGAGCTACACGCTCGCTCTCCCGTCAAGACCTCTTGGGCAGGGCCAACCTCGACACCCAAACCTGAGAAGGGCACGGGCCGGGCTACGCGCTCGCTCTCCCACTCAAGACCTCTAGGGCAGGGCCAACCCTCGCCACCCAAACCAGAGAAGGGCAAGGGCCGGGCTACGCGCTCGCTCCCCCCCAAGACCTCTGGGGCAGGACCAACCCTCGCCATCCAAACCAGAGAAGGGCTCGGGCCGGGCTACGCGCTAGCTCCCCCACTCAAGACCTCTGGGGCAGGGCCAACCCTCGCCACCCAAACGAGGGAAGGGCATGGGCCAGGCTATGCGCTCGCTCCCTCTTCAAGACCTTTGCGGCAGGGCCAACCCTCTCCACCCAACCCAGGGAAGGGCACGGGCCGAACTATGTGCTTACTCCCCCCTTCAAGACCTCTGGAGTGGGGCAAACCCACGCCACCCAAACCAGGGAAGGGCACGGGCCGAGCTACGCGCTCGCTCCCCCCGTCAAGACCTCTGGGGCAGGGCCAACCCTCGCCACCCAATCCAGCGAAGGGCACGGGTCAGGCAACGCGCTCGCTCCCCCCCTCAAGACCTCTGGGGCAGGGCCAACCCTTGCCACCCAACCCAGAGAAGGGCACGGGCCGAGCTACGCGCTCGCTCACCACCTCAAGACCTCTGGGGAAGGGCCAACCCTTGCCACCCAAACCAGAGAAGGGCACGGGTCGGGCTACGCCTTCGCTCCCCCCCTCAAGACCTTTGGGGCAGGGCCAACCCTCGCCACCCAAACCAGAGAAGGGCACGGGCCGGGCTACGGGCCCGCTCCCCCCTCAAGACCTCTGGGGCAGGGCCAACCCTCGCCACCCAATACTGAGAAGGGCACGGGCTGCGCTACGTGCTTGCTCCCCCCCTCAAGACCTCTGGGGCAGGGACAACCCTCTCCACCCAAACCAAAAAAGGGCACGGGCTGCGCTACCCGCCTGCTCCCCCCCTCAAGACCTCTAGGGCAGGGACAACCCTCGCCACCCAAACCAAAGAAGGGCACGGTCCAAGCTACGCGCTCGCTTCCCCCTGTAGACCTCTGGGGTAGGGCCACCCTGTTGGATATGGAAGACGTTTGTACACCCTTGTGGGGGATGTACGAGGGAATACGGACCTCGAACGTCGCGCACACTAAGTCATGTGCAAAGGGAATCTGTTCCCTTGCGGAGAGGATCTCTGTATGAGCGGGAAAGTCGCATTATATATGCATAAGTGCATGCGACATATGGCTAATAAAGGGGGAATATCTTAAGCTTATGTTGTACCATGCATATGGTACAACTTAAGCTTATAATGTGCCATGTATCATGGTACACCTTAATTAAGTTGTTCCAAAGGAACAACTTACCCTAAAATAACTACCTTGGGGGCTATAAATAAGACCCAAGGGTAGCCATTTTCCTTACACATTTTTGCATGAAATTCATGCATGCATCTTCTTCATAGCGAAGCTCTGCAGAAATATTTCCTCTCCCTCCATCCAAGTTCTTAATCTAAAATAGAGATTTAGATTGTGGGATTAGTAGCCTTACTCCGTTCGTGAGTAGACTCGATCCGTCGTGGCGAATCCGAAGGCGAAGTTCGTAGACTACCGTGCCGCGTACGCAAGCGTAAGTCTAAACTTCATGTTATCGATCCTAACTCTGTTTTGGCAGGATCCTACACACCCCTCGCCACCCAAACCAGAGAAGGGCACGGGCCGAGCTATGCGTTCGCTCCCCCCTCAAGACCCCTGGGGCAGGGCCAACCCTTGCCACCCTAACGAGAGAAGGGCACGGGCCGAGCTACGCGCTCGCTCCACCCCCAAGACCTCTGGGGCAGGGCCAACCCTCGCCACCCAAACCAGAGAAGGGCACGGGCCGAGCTACGCGCTCGCTCCCCCCTCAAGACCTCTGGGGCAGGGCCAACCCTCGCCACCCAAACCAGAGAAGGACGTGGGCCGAGTTACTAGCTCGCACCCCCCTCAAAGACCTCTGGTGCAGGGCCAACCCTCGCCACCCAAACCAGAGAAGGGCACGGGCCGAGCTAAGCGCTCGCTCCCCCCTCAAGACCTCTGGGGCAGGGCCAACCCTCGCCACCCAAACCAGAGAAGGTCAAGGGCAGAGCTAAGCGCTCGCTCCCCCCCTCAAGACCTCTGCGGCAGGGCCAATCCTCGTCACCCAAACAAGGGAAGGGCACGGGCCGAGCTACGCGCTCGCTCCCCCCTCAAGACCTCTGGGCCAGTGCCAACCCTTGCCACCTAAACCAGAGAAGGGCACGGGCTGAGCTACCCGCTCGCTCCCCCCTCAAGACCTCTAGGGCAGGGCCAACCATTGCCACCCAAACCATAGAAGGGCACGGGCCGGGCTACACGCTAGCTCCCCCTCAAGACCTCTTGGGCAGGGCCAACCCTCGACACCCAAACCTGAGAAGGGCACGGGCCGGGCTATGCGCTCGCTCCCACCTCAAGACCTCTAGGGCAGGGCCAAACCACGCCACCCAAACCAGAGAAGGGCACGGACCGAGCTACGTGCTCGCTCCCCCCTCAAGACCTCTGGGACATGGCCAACCCTCGCCACCCAAACCATAGAAGGGCACGGGCCGGGCTACGCGCTCGCTCCCCCCCTCAAGACCTCTGGGGCAGCACCAACCCTCGCCACCCATACAAGAGAAGGGCACGGGCTGGGCTACGCGCTGGTTCCCCCCTCCAGACATCTGGTGCAGGGCCAACCCTCGCCACCCAAACAAGAGAAGGGCACGGTCCGGGCTACAGGCTCGCCCCCCTCAAGACCTTTGGGGCAGGGCCAACCCACGCCACCCAAACCAGAGAAGGGCACCGGTTGGGCTGCGCACTCGCTCCCCCCTCAAGACCTCTGGGGAAGGGCCAACCCACGCTACCCAAACCAGAGAAGGACACGGGCCGGGCTAAGCGCTCGCTCCCCCCTCTAGACCTGTGGGGCAGGGCCAACCCTCGCCACCCAAACCAAAGAAGGGCATGGGCCAGCCTACGCGCTCGCTCCCCCCTCAAGACCTCTGGGGCAGGGCCAACCCTCGCCACCCAAACCAGAGAATTTCACGGGCCGAGCTACGTGCTCGCTCCCCCCTCCAGACAACTGGGGCAGGGCCAACCTTCGCCACCCAAACTAGAGAAGGGCACGGGCTGAGCTACGCGCTCGCTCCCCCCCTCAAGACCTCTGGCGCATGGGACAACCCTCGCCACACAAACAAGAGAAGGGCACGGGCTGAGCTACGCGCTCGCTTCCCCCAAAAGACCTCTGGGGCAGGGCCAACCCTCGCCAGACAAACCAGAGAAGGGCACGAGTCGAGCTTCGCGCTCGCTCCCCCCCCTCAAGACCTCTGCGGTAGGGCCAACCCTCGCCACCCAAACCAGAGCAGGGCACGGGCCGAGCTACGCGCTCGCTCCCCCCTCAAGACCTCTGGGGCAGGGGCAACCATTGCCACCCAAACCAGAGAAGGGCACGGGCTGAGCTACGCGATCGCTCCCCACCTCAAGACCTCTGGGGCAGGGCCAACCCTTGTCACCCAAACCAGAGAAGGGCACGGGTCAGGCTACACGCTCGATCCCCCCCTCAAGACCTCTGGGGCAGGGCCAACCTGCGCCACCCAAACCAGAGAAGGGAACGGGCCGTGCTACGTGCTCGCTGCCCCCTCAAGACCTCTGGGGCAGGGCGAACCCTCGCCACCCAAATCAGGGAAGGGCATGGGCCGGGCTACGCGATCGCTCCCCCCTCAAGACCTCTGGGGCAGGGCCAACCCTCTCCACCCAAACCAGAGAAGGGCACAGGCCGGGCTACACACTCGCTCCCCCTCAAAGACCTCTGGGGCAGGGCAAACCCTCGCCACCCAAACCAGGGAAGGGCACGGGCCGAGCTACGCGCTCGCTCCCCCACTCAAGACCTCTGGGGCAGGGCCAACCCTCGCCACCCAAACCAGGGAAGGGCACGGGCCGGGCTTTGCGCTCGCTCCCTCTTCAAGACCTCTGGGGCAGGGCCAACCCTCGCCAGCCAACCCATGGCAGGGCACGGGCCGAGCTATGTGCTTGCTCCCCCCTTCAAGACCTCTGGAGTGTGGCAAACCCACGCCACCCAAACCAGGGAAGGGCACGGGCCGAGCTACGCGCTCGCTCCCCCCGTCAAGACCTCTGGGGCAGGGCCAACCCTCGCCACCCAAACGAGCGAAGGGCACGGGTCGGGCAACGCGCTCGCTCCCCCCCTCAAGACCTCTGGGGCAGGGCCAACCCTCGCCACCCAACCCAGAGAAGGGCACGGGCCGAGCTACGCGCTCGCTCCCCACCTCAAGACCTCTGGGGAAGGGCCAACCCTTGCCACCCAAACCAGAGAAGGGCACAGGTCGGGCTACGCCCTCGCTTCCCCCTCCAGACCTCTAGGGTAGGGCCACCCCTCGCCACCCAAACCAGAGAAGGGCACGGGCCGAGCTACGCGCTCGCTCCCCCCTCAAGACCCCTGGGGCGGGGCCAACCCTCGCCACCCAAACCAGAGAAGGGCACGGGCCGAGCTACGCGCTCTCTCCCCCCCTCAAGACCCCTGGGGCAGGGCCAACCCTCGCCACCCTAACCAGAGAAGGGCACGGGCCGAGCTACGCGCTCGCTCCTCCCTCAAGACCTCTGGGGTAGGGCCAACCCTCGCCACCCAAACCAGAGAAGGGCACAGGCCGAGCTACGCGCTCGCTCCCCCCTCAAGACCTCTGGGGAAGGGCCAACAATCGCCATCGAAACCAGAGAAGGACGCGGGCCGAGTTACTCGCTCGCTCCCCCCCCCTCAAGACCTCTGGTGCAAGGCCAACCCTCGCCACCCAAACCGGAGAAGGGCACGGGCCGAGATAAGCGCTCGCTCCCCCCTCAAGACCTCTGGGGTAGGGCCAACCCTCGCCACCCAAACCAGAGAAGGTCACGGGCCGAGCTAAGCGCTCGCTCCCCCCTCAAGACCTCTGCGACAGGGCCAATCCTCGCCACCCAAACAAGAGAAGGGCACGGGCCGAGCTACGCGCTCGCTCCTCCCTCAAGACCTCTGGGCCAGTGCCAACCCTCGCCACCCAAACCAGAGAAGGGCACGTGCGGAGCTACGCGCTCGCTCTACCCCTCAAGACCTCTGGGGCAGGGCCAACCCTTGCCTCCCAAACCATAGAAGGGCACGGGCCGGGCTACGCGCTCGCTCCCACCCTCAAGACCTCTGGGGCAGGGCCAACCCTCGCCACCCAAACCAGAGAAGGGCACGGGCCGGGCTACGCGCTCGCTCCCACCCTCAAGACCTCTGGGGCAGGGCCAACCCTCGTCACCCAAACCAGAGAAGGGCACGGGCCGGGCTACGCGCTCGCTCCCCCCTCAAGACCTGTGGGGCAGGGCCAACCCTCGCCACCCAAACCAGAGAAGGGCACGGGCCGGGCTACGTGCTCGCTCCCCCCTCAAGACCTCTGGGGCAGGGCCAACCCTCGCCACCCAAACCACAGAAGGGCATGGGCCGGCCTACGCGCTCGCTCCCCCCCTCAAGACCTCTGGGGCAGGGCCAACCCTCGCCACCCAAACCAGATAATTTCATGGGCCGAGCTACGTGCTCGCTCCCCCCTCTAGACCTCTGGGGCAGGGCCAACCTTCGCCACCCAAACTAGAGAAGGGCACGGGCTGAGCTACGTGCTCGCTCCCCCCTCAAGACCTCTGGTGTAGGGCCAACTCTCGCCACACAAACAAGAGAAGGGCACGGGCTGAGCTACGCTCTCGCTTCCCCCAAAAGACCTCTGGGCCAGGGCCAACCCTCGCCAGACAAACCAGAGCAGGGCATGGGCCGAGCTACGCGCTCGCTCCCCCCCTCAAGACCTCTGGGGCAGGGCCAACCATTGCCACCCAAACCAGAGAAGGGCTGGGGCCGAGCTACGCGCTCGGTCCCCCCTAAAGACCGCTGGGGCAGGGCCAACCCTCGCCACCCAAACCAGAGAAGGGCACGGGTCAGGCTACGCACTCGCTCCCACCTCAAGACCTCTGGGGCAGGGCCAACCCTCGCCACACAAACCAGAGAAGGGCACGGGCCGGGCTACGCGCTCGCTCCCCCCTAAGACCTCTGGGGCAGGACCAACCCTCACCACCCAAACCAGAGAAGGGCTCGGGCCGGGCTATGCACTCGCTCCCCCACTTAAGACCTCTGGGGCAGGGCCAACCCTCGCCACCCAAACCAGGGAAGGGCACGGGCCGGGCTATGCGCTCGCTCCCTCTTCAAGACCTCTGGGGCGGGGCCAACCCTTGCCAACCAAACCAGAGAATTTCACGGGCCGAGCTACGTGCTCGCTCCCCCCTCCAGACCTCTGGGGCAGGGCCAACCCACGCCACCCAAACCAGAGAAGGGCACGGGACGGGCTACAGGACCGCTCCCCCCTCAAGACCTCTGGGCAGGGCCAACCCTCGCCACCCAAACCAGAGAAGGGCACGGGGTGTGCTACGCGCCTGCTCCCCCCTTAAGACCTCTGGGGCAGGGACAACCCTCGCCACCCAAACCAGAAAAGGGCACGGGCTGTGTGACGTGGCTGCTCCCCCCCTCAAGACCTCTAGGGCAGGGACAACCCTTGCCACCCAAACAAAAGAAGGGCACGGTCCGAGCTACGTGCTCGCTTCCCCCTCCAGACCTCTAGGGTAGGGCCAACCCTCGCCACCCAAACCAGAGAAGGGCACGGGGCGAGCTACGCGCTCGCTCCCCCCTCAAGACCCCTGGGGCAGGGCCAACCCTCGCCACCCTAACGAGAGAAGGGCACGGGCCTAGCTACGCGCTCGCTCCTCCCTCAAGACCTCTGGGGCAGGGCCAATCCTCGCCACCCAAACCAGAGAAGGGCACGGGCCGAGCTACGCGCTCGCTCCCCCCTCAAGACCTCTGGGGCAGGGCCAACCCTCGCCACTTAAACCAGAGAAGGAGCGGGCCAAGTTACTAGCTCGCTCCGCCCCCCTCAAGACCTCTGGTGCAGGGCCAACCCTCGCCCCCCAAACCAGAGAAGGGCACGGGCCGAGCTAAGCGCTCGCTCCCCCCTCAAGACCTCTGGGGCAGGGCCAACCCTCCCCACCCAAACCAGAGAAGGTCACGGGCCGAGCTAAGCGCTCGCTCCCCCCTCAAGACCTCTGCGGCAGGGCCAATCCTCGCCACCCAAACAAAAGAAGGGCACGGGCTGAGCTACACGCTCGCTCCCCCCTCAAGACCTCTGGGCCAGTGCCAACCCTCGCCACCTAAACCAGAGAAGGGCACGGGCTGAGCTACGCGCTCGCTCCCCCCTCAAGACCTCTGGGGCAGGGCCAACCCTTGCCACCCAAACCATAGAAGGGCACGGGCCAGGCTACACGCTCGCTCCCCCCCTAAGACCTCTGGGGCAGGGCCAACCGTCGCCACCCAAACCAGAGAAGGGCACGGGCCAGGCTACACCCTCGCTCCGCCCTCGAGACCTCTGGGGCAGGGCCAACTCTCCCCACCCAAACCAGAGAAGGACACGGGCCGGGCTACGCGCTCGCTCCCCCCTGAAGAACTTTGGGGCAGGGCCAACCCTCGCCACCCAAACCAGAGAAGGGCACGGGCCGGTCTATGCGCTCGCTCCCCCCTCAAGACCTCTGGGGCAGGGCCAACCCTCGCCACCCAAACCAAAGAAGGGCATGGGCCGGCCTACGCGCTCGCTCCCCCCTCAAGACCTCTGGGGCAGGGCCAACCCTCGCCACCCAAACCAGAGAATTTCACGGGCCGAGCTACGTGCTCGCTCCCCCCTCAAGACCTCTGGGGCAGGGCCAACCCTCGCCACCCAAACCAGAGAATTTCACGGGCCGAGCTACGTGCTCGCTCCCCCCTCCAGACCTCTGGGGCAGGGACAACCTTTGCCACCCAAACTAGAGAAGGGCACGGGCTGAGCTACGTTCTCACTCCCCCCCTCAAGACCTCTGGCGCAGGGCCAACCCTCGCCACACAAACAAGAGAAGGGCACGGGCTGAGCTACGCGCTCGCTTCCCCCAAAAGACCTCTGGGGAAGGGCCAACCCTCGCCAGACAAACCAGAGAAGTGCACGAGTTAAGCTTCGTGCTCGCTCCCCCCTCAAGACCTCTGCGGCAGGGCCAACCCTCGCCACCCAAACCAGAGCAGGGCATGGGTCGAGCTACGCGCTCGCTCCCCCCTCAAGACCTCTGGGGCAGGGTCAACCATTTCCACCCAAACCAGAGAAGGGCACGGGCCGAGCTACGCGCTCGCTCCCCCTAAAGACCTCTGGGGCAGGGCCAACCCTCACCACCCAAACCAGAGAAGGGCACGGGTCAGGCTACGCGCTCTCTCCCCCCTCAAGACCTCTGGGGCAGGGCCAACCCTCTCCACCCAAACCAGAGAAGGGCACGGCCGGGCTACACACTCGCTCCCCCCCAAAGACCTCTGGGGCCGGGCCAACCCTTGCCACCCAAACCAGAGAAGGGCACGGGCCGAGCTACACGCTCGCTCTCCCGTCAAGACCTCTTGGGCAGGGCCAACCTCGACACCCAAACCTGAGAAGGGCACGGGCCGGTCTACGCGCTCGCTCTCCCACTCAAGACCTCTAGGGCAGGGCCAACCCTCGCCACCCAAACCAGAGAAGGGCAAGGGCCGGGCTACGCGCTCGCTCCCCCCCAAGACCTCTGGGGCAGGACCAACCCTCGCCATCCAAACCAGAGAAGGGCTCGGGCCGGGCTACGCGCTAGCTCCCCCACTCAAGACCTCTGGGGCAGGGCCAACCCTCGCCACCCAAACGAGGGAAGGGCATGGGCCAGGCTATGCGCTCGTTCCCTCTTCAAGACCTCTGGGGCAGGGCCAACCCTCTCCACCCAACCCAGGGAAGGGCACGGGCCGACCTATGTGCTTACTCCCCCCTTCAAGACCTCTGGAGTGGGGCAAACCCACGCCACCCAAACCAGGGAAGGGCACGGGCAGAGCTACGGGCTCGCTCCCCCCGTCAAGACCTCTGGGGCAGGGCCAACCCTCGCCACCCAATCCAGCGAAGGGCACGGGTCAGGCAACGCGCTCGCTCCCCCCCTCAAGACCTCTGGGGCAGGGCCAACCCTCGCCACCCAACCCAGAGAAGGGCACGGGCCGAGCTACGCGCTCGCTCACCACCTCAAGACATCTGGGGAAGGGCCAACCCTTGCCAACCAAACCAGAGAAGGGCACGGGTCGGGCTACGCCTTCGCTCCCCCCCTCAAGACCTTTGGGGCAGGGACAACCCTCGCCACCCAAACCAGAGAAGGGCACGGGCCGGGCTACGGGCCCGCTCCCCCCTCAAGACCTCTGGGGCAGGGCCAACCCTCGCCACCCAATACTGAGAAGGGCACGGGCTGCGCTACGTGCTTGCTCCCCCCCCCCCTCAAGACCTCTGGGGCAGGGACAACCCTCTCCACCCAAACCAGAAAAGGGCACGGGCTGCGCTACCCGCCTGCTCCCCCCCTCAAGACCTCTAGGGCAGGGACAACCCTCGCCACCCAAACCAAAGAAGGGCACGGTCCAAGCTACGCGCTCGCTTCCCCCTGTAGACCTCTGGGGTAGGGCCACCCCTCGCCACCCAAACCAGAGAAGGGCACGGGCCGAGCTATGCGTTCGCTCCCCCCTCAAGACCCCTGGGGCAGGGCCAACCCTTGCCACCCTAACGAGAGAAGGGCACGGGCCGAGCTAAGCGCTCGCTCCCCCCTCAAGACCTCTGGGGCAGGGCCAACCCTCGCCACCCAAACCAGAGAAGGTCAAGGGCAGAGCTAAGCGCTCGCTCCCCCCCTCAAGACCTCTGCGGCAGGGCCAATCCTCGTCACCCAAACAAGGGAAGGGCACGGGCCGAGCTACGCGCTCGCTCCCCCCTCAAGACCTCTGGGCCAGTGCCAACCCTTGCCACCTAAACCAGAGAAGGGCACGGGCTGAGCTACCCGCTCACTCCCCCCTCAAGACCTCTAGGGCAGGGCCAACCATTGCCACCCAAACCATAGAAGGGCACGGGCCGGGCTACACACTAGCTCCCCCTCAAGACCTCTTGGGCAGGGCCAACCCTCGACACCCAAACCTGAGAAGGGCACGGGCCGGGCTATGCGCTCGCTCCCCCCTCAAGACCTCTAGGGCAGGGCCAACCCACGCCACCCAAACCAGAGAAGGGCACGGACCGAGCTACGTGCTCGCTCCCCCCTCAAGACCTCTGGGACATGGCCAACCCTCGCCACCCAAACCATAGAAGGGCACGGGCCGGGCTACGCGCTCGCTCCCCCCCTCAAGACCTCTGGGGCAGGGCCAACCCTCGCCACCCATACAAGAGAAGGGCACGGGCCGGGCTACGCGCTGGTTCCCCCCTCCAGACATCTGGTGCAGGGCCAACCCTCGCCACCCAAACAAGAGAAGGGCACGGGCCGGGCTACAGGCTCGCCCCCATCAAGACCTTTGGGGCAGGGCCAACCCACGCCACCCAAACCAGAGAAGGGCACCGGTTGGGCTGCGCACTCGCTCCCCCCTCAAGACCTCTGGGGAAGGGCCAACCCACGCTACCCAAACAAGAGAAGGACACGGGCCGGGCTAAGCGCTCGCTCCCCCCTCTAGACCTGTGGGGCAGGGCCAACCCTCGCCACCCAAACCAAAGAAGGGCATGGGCCAGCCTACGCGCTCGCTCCCCCCTCAAGACCTCTGGGGCAGGGCCAACCCTCGCCACCCAAACCAGAGAATTTCATGGGCCGAGCTACGTGCTCGCTCCCCCCTCCAGACAACTGGGGCAGGGCCAACCTTCGCCACCCAAACTAGAGAAGGGCACGGGCTGAGCTACGCGCTCGCTCCCCCCCTCAAGACCTCTGGCGCATGGGACAACCCTCGCCACACAAACAAGAGAAGGGCACGGGCTGAGCTACGCGCTCGCTTCCCCCAAAAGACCTCTGGGGCAGGGCCAACCCTCGCCAGACAAACCAGAGAAGGGCACGAGTCGAGCTTCGCGCTCGCTCCCCCCCTCAAGACCTCTGCGGCAGGGCCAACCCTCGCCACCCAAACCAGAGCAGGGCACGGGCCGAGCTACGCGCTCGCTCCCCCCTCAAGACCTCTGGGGCAGGGGCAACCATTGCCACCCAAACAAGAGAAGGGCACGGGCTGAGCTACGCGCTCGCTCCCCACCTCAAGACCTCTGGGGCAGGGCCAACCCTTGTCACCCAAACCAGAGAAGGGCACGGGTCAGGCTACACGCTCGATCCCCCCCTCAAGACCTCTGGGGCAGGGCCAACCTGCGCCACCCAAACCAGAGAAGGGAACGGGCCGGGCTACGTGCTCGCTGCCCCCTCAAGACCTCTAGGGCAGGGCGAACCCTCGCCACCCAAATCAGGGAAGGGCATGGGCCGGGCTACGCGATCGCTCCCCCCTCAAGACCTCTGGGGCAGGGCCAACCCTCTCCACCCAAACCAGAGAAGGGCACAGGCCGGGCTACACACTCGCTCCCCCTCAAAGACCTCTGGGGCAGGGCAAACCCTCGCCACCCAAACCAGGGAAGGGCACGGGCCGAGCTACGCGCTCGCTCCCCCACTCAAGACCTCTGGGGCAGGG
The DNA here is from genome assembly GCA_030789695.1 of Scilla litardierei. Taxonomy (NCBI): domain Eukaryota; kingdom Viridiplantae; phylum Streptophyta; class Magnoliopsida; order Asparagales; family Asparagaceae; genus Scilla; species Scilla litardierei. The sequence continues at coordinate 218,000,095 of CM061141.1, read as the reverse complement.
CCAACCCTCGCCACCCAAACCAGGGAAGGGCACGGGCCGGGCTTTGCGCTCGCTCCCTCTTCAAGACCTCTGGGGCAGGGCCAACCCTCGCCAGCCAACCCATGGCAGGGCACGGGCCGAGCTATGTGCTTGCTCCCCCCTTCAAGACCTCTGGAGTGTGGCAAACCCACGCCACCCAAACCAGGGAAGGGCACGGGCCGAGCTACGCGCTCGCTCCCCCCGTCAAGACCTCTGGGGCAGGGCCAACCCTCGCCACCCAAACTAGCGAAGGGCACGGGTCGGGCAACGCGCTCGCTCCCCCCCTCAAGACCTCTGGGGCAGGGCCAACCCTCGCCACCCAACCCAGAGAAGGGCACGGGCCGAGCTACGCGCTCGCTCCCCACCTCAAGACCTCTGGGGAAGGGCCAACCCTCGCCACCCAAACCAGAGAAGGGCACAGGTCGGGCTACGCCCTCGCTTCCCCCTCCAGACCTCTAGGGTAGGGCCACCCCTCGCCACCCAAACCAGAGAAGGGCACGGGCCGAGCTACGCGCTCGCTCCCCCCTCAAGACCCCTGGGGCGGGGCCAAACCTCGCCACCCAAACCAGAGAAGGGCACGGGCCGAGCTACGTGCTCTCTCCCCCCCTCAAGACCCCTGGGGCAGGGCCAACCCTCGCCACCCTAACCAGAGAAGGGCACGGGCCGAGCTACGCGCTCGCTCCTCCCTCAAGACCTCTGGGGTAGGGCCAACCCTCGCCACCCAAACCAGAGAAGGGCACAGGCCGAGCTACGCGCTCGCTCCCCCCTCAAGACCTCGGGGGAAGGGCCAACAATCGCCATCGAAACAAGAGAAGGACGCGGGCCGAGTTACTCGCTCGCTCCCCCCCCCCTCAAGACCTCTGGTGCAAGGCCAACCCTCGCCACCCAAACCGGAGAAGGGCACGGGCCGAGATAAGCGCTCGCTCCCCCCTCAAGACCTCTGGGGTAGGGCCAACCCTCGCCACCCAAACCAGAGAAGGTCACGGGCCGAGCTAAGCGCTCGCTCCCCCCTCAAGACCTCTGCGACAGGGCCAATCCTCGCCACCCAAACAAGAGAAGGGCACGGGCCGAGCTACGCGCTCGCTCCTCCCTCAAGACCTCTGGGCCAGTGCCAACCCTCGCCACCCAAACCAGAGAAGGGCACGTGCTGAGCTACGCGCTCGCTCTACCCCTCAAGACCTCTGGGGCAGGGCCAACCCTTGCCACCCAAACCATAGAAGGGCATGGGCCGGGCTACGCGCTCGCTCCCACCCTCAAGACCTCTGGGGCAGGGCCAACCCTCCCCACCCAAACCAGAGAAGGGCACGGGCCGGGCTACGCGCTCGCTCCCACCCTCAAGACCTCTGGGGCAGGGCCAACCCTCGCCACCCAAACCAGAGAAGGGCACGGGCCGGGCTACGCGCTCGCTCCCCCCTCAAGACCTTTGGGGCAGGGCCAACCCTCGCCACCCAAACCAGAGAAGGGCACGGGCCGGGCTATGTGCTCGCTCCCCCCTCAAGACCTCTGGGGCAGGGCCAACCCTCGCCACCCAAACCATAGAAGGGCATGGGCCGGCCTACGCGCTCGCTCCCCCCCTCAAGACCTCTGGGGCAGGGCCAACCCTCGCCACCCAAACCAGATAATTTCATGGGCCGAGCTACGTGCTCGCTCCCCCCTCCAGACCTCTGGGGCAGGGCCAACCTTCGCCACCCAAACTAGAGAAGGTCACGGGCTGAGCTACGTGCTCGCTCCCCCCTCAAGACCTCTGGCGTAGGGCCAACCCTCGCCACACAAACAAGAGAAGGGCACGGGCTGAGCTACGCTCTCGCTTCCCCCAAAAGACCTCTGGGCCAGGGCCAAACCTCGCCAGACAAACCAGAGCAGGGCATGGGCCGAGCTACGCGCTCGATCCCCCCCTCAAGACCTCTGGGGCAGGGCCAACCATTTCCACCCAAACCAGAGAAGGGCAGGGGCCGAGCTACGCGCTCGGTCCCCCCTAAAGACCTCTGGGGCAGGGCCAACCCTCGCCACCCAAACCAGAGAAGGGCACGGGTCAGGCTACGCGCTCGCTCCCACCTCTAGACCTCTGGGGCAGGGCCAACCCTCGCCACCCAAACCAGAGAACGGCACGTGCCGGGCTACGTGCTCACTGCCCCCTCAAGTCCTCTGGGGCAGGGCGAACCCTCGCCACCCAAATCAGAGAAGGGCATGGGCCGGGCTACGCGATCGCTCCCCCCTCAAGACCTCTGGGGCAGGGCCAACCCTCTCCACCCAAACCTGAGAAGGGCACGGGCCAGGCTACACACTCGCTCCCCCCAAATACCTCTGGGGCAGGGCCAACCCTTGCCACCCAAACCAAAGAAGGGCACGGGCCGAGCTACACGATAGCTCCCCCTCAAGACCTCTTGGGCAGGGCCAACCCTCGACACCCAAACCTGAGAAGGGCACGGGCCGGGCTATGCGCTCGCTCCCCCCTCAAGACCTCTAGGGCAGGGCCAACCCACGCCACCCAAACCAGAGAAGGGCACGGACCGAGCTACGTGCTCGCTCCCCCCTCAAGACCTCTGGGACATGGCCAACCCTCGCCACCCAAACCATAGAAGGGCACGGGCCGGGCTACGCGCTCGCTCCCCCCCTCAAGACCTCTGGGGCAGGGCCAACCCTCGCCACCCATACAAGAGAAGGGCACGGGCCGGGCTACGCGCTGGTTCCCCCCTCCAGACATCTGGTGCAGGGCCAACCCTCGCCACCCAAACAAGAGAAGGGCACGGGCCGGGCTACAGGCTCGCCCCCCTCAAGACCTTTGGGGCAGGGCCAACCCACGCCACCCAAACCAGAGAAGGGCACCGGTTGGGCTGCGCACTCGCTCCCCCCTCAAGACCTCTGGGGAAGGGCCAACCCATGCTACCCAAACCAGAGAAGGGCACGGGCCGGGCTACGCGCTCGCTCCCCCCCTCAAGACCTCTGGGGCAGGGCCAACCCTCGCCACCTAATCAAGAGAAGGGCACGCGCCGGGCTACGCGCTCGCTCCCTGCCCCTTAGGACTTCTGGGGCAGGGCCAACCCTCGCCACCCAAACCAGAGAAGGGCACGGGCCGAGCAACGGGCTCGCTCCCCACCTCAAGACCTCTGGGCAAGGGCCAACCCATGCCACCCAATCCAGAGAAGGGCACAGGTCGGGCTACGCCATCGCTCCCCCCTCAAGACCTCTGGGGCAATGCCAACCCTCGCCACCCAAACCAGAGAAGGGCACGGGCCGGGCTACGGGCCCGCTCCCCCCTCAAGACCTCTGGGGCAGGGCCAACCCTCGCCAACCAATCCAGAGAAGGGCACGTGCTACGCTACGTGCCTACTCCCCCCCTCAAGACCTCTGGGGTAGGGACAACCCTCGCCACCCAAACCAAAGAAGGGCACAGTCCGAGCTACGCGCTCGCTTCCCCCTCCAGACCTCTGGGGTAGGGCCAACCCTCGCCACCCAAACCAGAGAAGGGCACGGGCCAAGCTACGCGCTCGCTTCCCCCCTAAAGACCCCTGGGGCAGGGCCAACCCTCGCCACCCAAACCAGAGAAGGGCACGGGCCGGGCTACGCGCTCGCTCCCCCCTCAAGACCTTTAGGGCAGGGCCAACCCTCGCCACCCAAACCAGAGAAGGGCACGGGCCGGGCTACGCGCTCGCTCCCCCCTCAAGACCTCTGGGGCAGGGCCAACCCTCGCCACCCAAACCACAGAAGGGCATGGGCCGGCCTACGCGCTCGCTCCCCCCCTCAAGACCTCTGGGGTAGGGCCAACCCTCGCCACCCAAACCAGATAATTTCATGGGCCGAGCTACGTGCTCGCTCCCCCCTCCAGACCTCTGGGGCAGGGCCAACCTTCGCCACCCAAACTAGAGAAGGGCACGGGCTGAGCTACGTGCTCGCTCCCCCCTCAAGACCGCTGGCGTAGGGCCAACCCTCGCCACACAAACAAGAGAAGGGCACGGGCTGAGCTACGCTCTCGCTTCCCCCAAAAGACCTCTGGGGCAGGGCCAACCCTCGCCAGACAAACCAGAGCAGGGCATGGGCCGAGCTACGCGCTCGCTCCCCCCCTCAAGACCTCTGGGGTAGGGCCAACCATTGCCACCCAAACCAGAGAAGGGCAGGGGCCGAGCTACGCGCTCGGTCCCCCCTAAAGACCTCTGGGGCAGGGCCAACCCTCGCCACCCAAACCAGAGAAGGGCACGGGTCAGGCTACACGCTCGCTCCCACCTCAAGACCTCTGGGGCAGGGCCAACCCTCGCCACCCAAACCAGAGAACGGCACGTGCCGGGATACGTGCTCACTGCCCCCTCAAGTCCTCTGGGGCAGGGCGAACCCTCGCCACCCAAATCAGAGAAGGGCATGGGCCGGGCTACGTGATCGCTCCCCCCTCAAGACCTCTGGGGCAGGGCCAACCCTCTCCACCCAAACCTGAGAAGGGCACGGGCCAGGCTACACACTCGCTCCCCCCAAATACCTCTGGGGCAGGGCCAACCATTGCCACCCAAACCAAAGAAGGGCACGGGCCGAGCTACACGCTAGCTCCCCCTCAAGACCTCTTGGGCTGGGCCAACCCTCGACACCCAAACATGAGAAGGGCACGGGCCGGGCTATGCGCTCGCTACCCCCTCAAGACCTCTAGGGCAGGGCCAACCCACGCCACCCAAACCAGAGAAGGGCACGGACCGAGCTACGTGCTCGCTCCCCCCTCAAGACCTCTGGGACATGGCCAACCCTCGCCACCCAAACCATAGAAGGGCACGGGCCGGGCTACGCGCTCGCTCCCCCCCTCAAGACCTCTGGGGCAGGGCCAACCCTCACCACCCATACAAGAGAAGGGCACGGGCCGGGCTACGCACTGGTTCCCCCCTCCAGACCTCTGGTGCAGGGCCAACCCTCGCCACCCAAACAAGAGAAGGGCACGGGCCGGGCTACAGGCTCACCCCCCCCACAAGACCTCTGGGGCAGGGCCAACCCACGCCACCCAAACCAGAGAAGGGCACTGGTTGGGCTGCGCACTCGCTCCCCCCTCAACACCTCTGGGGAAGGGCCAACCCACGCTACCCAAACCAGAGAAGGGCACGGGCCGGGCTACGCGCTCGCTCCCCCCTCAAGACCTCTGGGGCAGGGCCAACCCTCGCCACCGAATCAAGAGAAGGGCACGCGCCGGGCTACGCGCTCGCTCCCTGCCCCTTAGGACTTCTGGGGCAGGGCCAACCCTCGCCACCCAAACCAGAGAAGGGCACGGGCCGAGCAACGGGCTCGCTCCCCACCTCAAGACCTCTGGGGAAGGGCCAACCCACGCCACCCAATCCAGAGAAGGGCACAGGTCGGGCTACGCCCTCGCTCCCCCCTCAAGACCTCTGGGGCAATGCCAACCCTCGCCACCCAAACCAGAGAAGGGCACGGGCCGGGCTACGGGCCCGCTCCCCCCTCAAGACCTCTGGGGCAGGGCCAATCCTCGCCACCCAATCCAGAGAAGGGCACGGGCTACGCTACGTGCCTACTCCCCCCTCAAGACCTCTGGGGCAGGGACAACCCTCGCCACCCAAACCAAAGAAGGGCACAGTCCGAGCTACGCGCTCGCTTCCCCCTCCAGACCTCTGGGGTAGGGCCAACCCTCGCCACCCAAACCAGAGAAGGGCACGGGCCAAGCTACGCGCTCGCTTCCCCCCTCAAGACCCCTGGGGCAGGGCCAACCCTCGCCACCCAAACCAGAGAAGGGCACGGGCCAAGCTACGCGCTCGCTTCCCCCCTCAAGACCCCTGAGGCATGGCCAACCCTCGCCACCCAAACTAGAGAAGGGCACGGGCCGAGCTACGCGCTCGCTCACCCCCTCAAGACCCCTGGAGTAGGGCCAACCCTCGCCACCCTAACCAGAGAAGGGCACGGGCCGAGCTATGTGCTCGCTCCTCCCTCAAGACATCTGGGGCAGGGCCAACCCTCGCCACCCAAACCAGAGAAGGGCACGGGCCGAGCTACGCGCTCGCTCCCCCCTCAAGACCTCTGGGGCAGGGCCAACACTCGCCACCGAAACCAGAGAAGGATGCGGGCCGAGTTACTAGCTCGCTCCCCCCCTCAAGACCTCTGGTGCAGGGCCAACCCTCGCCACCCAAACCAGAGAAGGGCAAGGGCCGAGATAAGCACTCGCTCCTCCCTCAAGACCTCTGGGGCAGGGCCAACCCTCGCCACCCAAACCAGAGAAGGTCACGGGCCGAGCTAAGCGCTCGCTCCCCCCTCAAGACCTCTGCGACAGGGCCAATCCTCGTCACCCAAACAAGAGAAGGGCACGGGCCGAGCTACGCGCTCGCTCCGCCCTCAAGTCCTCTGGGCCAGTGCCAACCCTCGCCACCCAAACCAGAGAAGGGCACGGGCTGAGCTACGCGCTCGCTCTCCCCATCAAGACCTCTGGGGCAGGGCCAACCCTTGCCACCCAAACCATAGAAGGACACGGGCCGGGCTACGCGCTCGCTCCTACCCTCAAGACCTCTGGGGCAGGGCCAACCCTCGCCACCCAAACCTGAGAAGGGAACGGGCCGGGCTACACCCTCGCTCCACCCTCGAGACCTCTGGGGCAGGGCCAACTCTCCCCACCCAAACCAGAGAAGGGCACGGGCCGGGCTACCCGCTCGCTCCCCCCTCAAGGCCTTTGGGGCAGGGCCAACCCTCGCCACCCAAACCAGAGAAGGGCACGGGCCGGGCTATGTGCTCGCTCCCCCCTCAAGACCTCTGGGGCAGGGCCAACCCTCGCCACCCAAACCACAGAAGGGCATGGGCCGGCCTACGCGCTCGCTCCCCCCTCAAGACCTCTGGGGCAGGGCCAACCCTCGCCACCCAAACCAGATAATTTTACGGGCCGAGCTACGTGCTCGCTCCCCCCTCCAGACCTCTGGGGCAGGGCCAACCTTCGCCACCCAAACTAGAGAAGGGCACGGGCTAAGCTACACGCTCGCTCCCCCCCTCAAGACCTCTGGCGCAGGGCCAACCCTCGCTACACAAACAAGAGAAGGGCACGGGCTGAGTTACGCGCTCGCTTCCCCCAAAAGATCTCTGGGGCAGGGCCAACCCTCGCCAGACAAACCAGAGCAGGGCATGGGCCGAGCTACGCGCTCGCTCCCCCCCTCAAGACCTCTGGGGCAGGGCCAACCATTGCCACCCAAACCAGAGAAGGGCAGGGGCCGAGCTATGCGCTCGCTCCCCCCCCCTCAAGACCTCTGGGGCAGGGCCAACCCTCGCCACCCAAACCAGAGAAGGGCACGGGTCAGGCTACGCGCTCGCTCCCACCTCAAGACCTCTGGGGCAGGGCCAACCCTCGCCACCCAAACCAGAGAACGGCACGTGCCGGGCTACGTGCTCGCTGCCCCCTCAAGACCTCTGGGGCAGGGGGAACCCTCGCCACCCAAATCAGAGAAGGGCATGGGCCGGGCTACGCGATCGCTCCCCCCTAAAGACCTCTGGGGCAGGGCCAACCCTCTCCACCCAAACCAGAGATGGGCACGGGCCAGGCTACACACTCGCTCCCCCCCAAAGACCTCTGGGGCAGGGCCAACCCTCTCCACCCAAACCAGAGATGGGCACGGGCCAGGCTACACACTCGCTCCCCCCCAAAGACCTCTGGGGCAGGGCCAACCCTTGCCACCCAAACCAGAGAAGGGCACGGGCCGAGCTACACGCTCGCTCCCCCCTTAAGACCTCTTGGGCAGGGCCAACCCTCGACACCCAAACCTGAGAAGGGCACGGGCCGGGCTACGCGCTCGCTCTCCCCTCAAGACCTCTAGGGCAGGGCCAACCCTCCCCACCCAAACCAGAGAAGGGCACGGACCGCGCTAAGCGCTCGCTCCCCCCTCAAGACCTCTGGGGCAGGGCCAACCCTCGCCACCCAAACCATAGAAGGGCACGGGCTGGGCTAGGCGCTCGCTCCCCCCCTCAAGACCTCTGGGGCAGGGCCAACCCTCGCCACCCATACAAGAGAAGGGCACGGGCCGGGCTACGCGCTGGTTCCCCCCCTCCAGACCTCTGGGGCAGGGCCAACCCTCGCCACCCAAACAAGAGAAGGGCACATGCCGGGCTACACGCTCGCCCCCCCTCAAGACCTCTGGGGCAGGGCCAACCCACGCCACCCAAACCAGAGAAGGGCACCGGCCGGGCTGCGCGCTCACTCCCCCCTCAAGACCTCTGGGGAAGGGCCAACCCCTCGCTACCCAAACCAGAGAAGGGCACGGGCCGGGCTACGCGCTCGCTCCCCCCTCAAGACCTCTGGGGCAGGGCCAACCCTCGCCACCTAATAAAGAGAAGGGCACGCGCCGGGCTACACGCTCGCTCCCCGCCCCTTAGGACTTCTGGGGTAGGGCCAACCCTCGCCACCCAAACCAGAGAAGGGCACGGGCCGCGCTACGTGCTCGCTCCCCCCTCAAGACCTCTGGGGCCGGGACAACGCTCGCTACCCAAACCAGAGAAGGGCATGGGCCGCGCTACGTGCTCGCTCCTCCCTCAAGACCTCTGGGGCCGGGCCAACCCTCGCTACCCAAACCAGGGAAGGGCACGGGCTGCGCTACATGCTCGCTCCTCCCTCAAGACCTCTGGGGCCGGGCCAACCCTCGCTACCCAAACCAGGGAAGGGCACGGGCTGCGCTACATGCTCGATCCCCCCCTCAATACCTCTGGGGCAGAGCCAACCCTCGCCACTCAAACCAGAGAAGGGCATGGGCCGGGCTACGCGCTCGCTCCCCCCTCAAGACCTCTGGGGCAGGGCCAACCCTTGCCACCCAAACCAGAGAAGGGCCGGGATACGCGGTGGCTCCCCCCTCAAGACCTCTGGGGTAGGGGCAACCGTTGCCACCCAAACCAGAGAAGGGAATGGGCCGGGCTACGTGATCGCTCCCCCCCTCAAGACCTCTAGGGCAGGGCCAACCCTCGCCACCCAAACCAAAGAAGGGCACGGGCCGGGCTATGCGCTCGCTCCCCCCCTCAAGACCTCTGGGGCAGGGCCAACCCTCGCCACCCAACCCAGCGAAGGGTACGGGTCGCACTACGCGCTCGCTCCCCCCTCAAGACCTCCGGGGTAGGGCAGACCCTCGCCACCCAAACAAGAGAAGGGCACGGGCCGCGCTACGCGCTCTCTTCCCCCTTAAGACCTCTTGGGCAGGGCCGACCCTCACCACCCAAACCAGGGAAGGGCATGGGCTGGGCTACGCGCTCGCTCCCCTTAAGACCTCTGGGGCAGGGCCGACCCTCGTAACCAAATCCAAAGAAGGGCACGGGCCGGGCTACGCGCTTGCTCCCCCCCTCAAGACCTCTGTGGATGGGCCAACCCTCGCCACCCAACCCATAGAAGGGCACGGGCCGAGCTACGCGCTCGCTCCCAAGACCTCTGGGGAAGGGCCAACCCTCGCCACCCAAACCAGAGAAGGGCACGGGTCGCGCTACGCCCTCGCTCCCTCCCTCAAGACCTCTGGGGCAGGGCCAACCCTCGCCACCCAAACCAGAGAAGGGCACGGGCCGGGCTATGGGCCCGCTCCCCCCTCAAGACCTCTGGGGCAGGGCCAACCCTCGCCACCCAAACCAGAGAAGGGCACGGGCTGCACTGCAAGCCTGCTCCCCCCTCAAGACCTCTGGGGCAGGGACAACCCTCGCCACCCAAACCAGAGAAGGGCACGGGCTGCGCTACGTGCCTGCTCCCCCCCTCAAGACCTCTAGGGCAGGGACAACCCTCGCCACCCAAACCAAAGAAGGGCACGGTCTGAGCTACGCGCTCGCTTCCCCCTCCAGACCTCTGGCGTAGGGCCAACCCTCGCCACCCAAACCAGAGAAGGGCACGGGCCGAGCTACGCGCTCGCTCCCCCCCTCAAGACCCCTGGGGCAGGTGCAACCCTCGCCACCCTAACCAGAGAAGGGCACGGGCCGAGCTACGCGCTCGATCCCCCCTCAAGACCTCTGGGACAGGGCCAACCCTCGCTGTTGGATCCTGCTAAAACAGAGTTAGGATCGATAAATGAAGTTGAGACTTACGCTTGCGTATGCGGCTCGGTAGTCTACGAACTTCGCCTTCGGATTCGCCACGACGGATCGAGTCTTCTCACGAACGGAGTAAGGCTACTAAATCCACAATCTAAATCTCTACTTTTAGATTAAGAACTTGGATAAAGAGAGAAGAAGTATTTCGGCAGAGCTTCGCTAGAAAGAAATGCATGCAAGAATGCCATGCAAAATGGTAAGGAAATGGCTAACCCTTGGGTCTTATTTATAGCCCCCAAGGTAGTTATTTTAGGAGTAATTGTTCCTTTGGAACAATTTAACTAAGGTGTACCATCGTACATGGCATATTATAAGCTTAAGTTGTACCATATGCATGGTACAATATAAGCTTAAGATATTACCCCTTTATTAGCCATATGTCGCATGCACTTATGCACATATAATGCAATTTTCCCATCAATCTAGAGATCCTCTCCGCAAGGGAACATATTCCCTTTGCACACGACTTCGTGTATGTGACGTTCGAGGTCCGTATTTCCTCGTACATCCCCTACAAGGGTGTACTAACGTCTTCCATATCCAACATCTCCCACTCACACTTGAGGGGATTGTAAGAGAACATCTTTCTCTTAGTTCTTTCATCTATCATACCGAGAAATAGACCGTGCGACCGTCATGCACGTAGAGTCTGTTGTTGTGCACTTGTTAGAGATACACAACGACCTCGAAGGTGCAAAGTTGAGTAGTTCAACGCATGCTTTACCCTAGATTATTTCTTCACATTTCTTATACTTTATATTCAACAATTGAATCCCATCTGGATCACAATTGGCTGGCCAGCTTTGAATCATTAAAGTCCAAATGTGAATATGAAATCAATCTTCCTCTTCTTGCGAACCTTCTGATCTTGACTAGACTCGCTTTTCTAACGTGCCCCACCGAGCCGAATTATCATAGCCCATAAGTAACACGCTAAGATAGCGATCATCTCGTCAAATCTAAAAGGAACCAATTGGAGTCCTTGAGGGTAAGAGTTAAGGCCCATATGGCCTTTGAGTCTCACATAATAGCAAACACTATTGCTACTAACTCAGTGGTTGAAATGCATACGTGGTATGAACACGTATTACAACATCGCTCCTTTCCCAGGGAGTGTATGTCTCAATGATGTTGTAAGGATGATGATCAGACACCACAATGTCTGACTTTGAGTCCCTTATTCTACTCAAATAGTCCTTTGGACTCACATCCCGCATTTAGACAGATAGGATTTCCAAAAAAATCCTCTTAGATCTTTTGTAAGCATCCATATGATGCAGATCTTTCATGCGACCATTTTGTTTAAGTCATGACTCTTAAATCATCCGTCTGATGATTTTGACTTCAAACAGGTCTCAACTCTATTCCATCCGTCTGATAGAATAAGGTGGTTGCTCATGTGAGAGAGCCAACCTCAATCTGTCCGACATACTAGAATTCAGCTGAGATTTCAAAAATGTACACAAACATTTCTTAAGAAATTCATATGCAATGTTTGAAAAAAAAGAACTTATTCTTTTATTAATTTTGATCATTTACAGACATGGGAATTTACATTGGTACAACTCAGCTCTTACGCAATCCTTGAGATGATAAGTGTTTGTAAAACGCATCTCTGGGGATAGCCTTCGTAAGCGGATCCGCTATCATCTCATGCGTAGATATGTACCTTATGTCTACCTTCTTGGTCTTATCATAGTCTTTTGCAAATTTGTAGCGGATATCTATGTGTTTGGTCTTACAATGGAATTTCGGATCTTTGACATAGGCTATAGATGCTTGACTGTCGCTGTGTATAGGTACAGCACCTGAGTCACTTGCATTAATTAGCCTGTCTAAGAACTTCCTAAGCCAAACAGCCTCTTGGACTGCCATGCTAAATGCTACAAACTCGGCTTCCATGGTTGAAAGTGCGATGCAGGATTGTTTCTTGCTACTCCAGGATACTGCACCAGATCCGAGTAGAAAAACATATCCTGAGGTCGATCGTCGCTCATCGAGATCACCCGCCCAATCAGCATCAGTGTAGCCTTCGAGTCTCAAGGCATCTCCTTGATAGCATAAAGCAAAGTCTACAGTTCCTTTGAGATACCGCATTATCCTCTTAACCGCTTTCCAGTGTACTTGCCCTGGGTTGGATTGGTAACGACTTACCATTCCAACGGCAAAATAGATGTCCGGTCTTGTACACATCATAGCGTACATTAGACTACCAACTGCACTGGAATATGGAACTTTTTCCATAATCTCCTTCTCTTTTTGGTTCTTCGAACATGATTTCAAACATAAATTGTCGCACTTGCTTATTGGAGTATCAATGGACTTGCAGTCCTGCATATTAAAACGTTCTAGAACCTTCTTTATATAAGTCTCCTGTGAAAGAGAAAGAAGTTTCTTCGAACGATTCCTTGAAATCTTAACTCCAAGGATATATGCGACTTCTCCCATGTCTTTCATCTCAAAAACTGATGAAAGCCAAGCCTTGATATCCATCACAAAGCCCTTGTCATTTCCGGCTATTAAGATGTCATCTACATATAGAGACATAATAACATACTTGTTCTTATTCCTCTTGATATATACACAGTTATCTTCATCAAGCATGGAAAATCCATTTGATAAGACAACCTCTTGAAATCGTATATACCACTGCCTCGAGGATTGTTTAAGACCATATATGGATTTAAGAAGTTTACAAACCTTATGTTCATTTCCTTCTTTTACAAACCCTGTTGGTTGTTCCATATAGATCTCCTCGTCCAATTCTCCATTGAGAAAGGCAGTCTTTACATCCATTTGATGTAATTCGAGGTCTAAGCAAGCTACCATTGCCAGAATCAGGCGAATTGAGGTAAAACGAACAACAGGTGAGAAGGTCTCTTCATAGTCTATCCCTTCCTGTTGCGTAAAACCTTTCGCAACAAGGCGAGCTTTATATCTGTCAATAGAGCCATCAGCCTTATGCTTGATCTTGAGAACCCATTTGTTCCCAATAGCTATACGTCCTCTGGGTAAGTCAACTAAGTCCCAGACTTGGTTAACTTTCATGGATTCTAACTCCTCTTGCATCGCTTCCATCCATTTGTCTTTAGCAGGGCAAGATACGGCATGTTTGAAAGTAGCAGGCTCGTCATCTTCTTGTAGTAAAGTCATAAAGGTTTGCGGAAATTCATCCTCAAATCTTAGAGGAGCCAACCTTGTACGACTACTACGTCGTATTTGAGATTCTTCAAGTCCTTGTTGACTTGAGTTTAGATCAATTCTATTATCACTCCCACTTGGAATGTCGTTAGAATTGCTCCCACTTGGATCATTATTCCCGTATGGAATAGGATAATCGTCATTCGTATAATCCATTGGTGAAGGTTGAGACGTATTTTCGTTTTCACCAAGAATTCTCCCACTCGAATGAGGTAATCCTTTTTGATCATAAATCTCAAATAGAGATAAGTCCTGACTTATCTCGCCCTGTCTTGGAAAATCGTTTTCCAAGAAAGTGACATCCCTCGACTCAAACTCAATTAGCCCACCATTGTCTTCCTGACTAACAAAAACATAACCTTTGGAGTTTTCTGCGTATCGTATAAAGATACATTTCCTTCCCCTTGGCCCAAGTTTGCCATACTTATGGGAGGAAATATGTGCGTAGGATGCACAACCCCAAGGTTTCAAAATGTTTAAGTCAGGAGACCTTTGGTTCCACAACTCATAAGGAGTGGAGCTAACTGATTTCGAGGGTACGCGGTTTAAAATGAAAGCGGCCGTCAATAATGCATCACCCCAAAAGGTGATTGGCAAGTTAGCTTGCGCCATCATTGAACGGACCATTTCCATTAAAGTCCTATTTCTCCTTTCTGCAACACCGTTTTGTTGAGGAGTATAAGGCATAGTTACCTGATGCAATATGCCTTTTTCATCACAAAGTTCCTTAAAACTTATTGATTGATATTCACCACCCCTATCGGTTCGCAAGACCTTAATCTTGTGATCTAATTGATTCTCCACTAAACTCATATAGTTTTTAAAGCAAGCCAAAGCTTCACTTTTGTGGGATATCAAAGAGATGTGTCTGAATCGAGTGAAATCATCAATAAAAGTGATGAAATAGGAATTTTCGCGTCTTGTCTTGACATTCATCGGACCACATATGTCTGAATGGATAAGCTGTAATGGAACCTCGGCCCTTGTGCCGGTTCCAAACGGCTTGCGACAAGATTTCCCCACAAGGCAATGTTCGCAGGTCGACATTTCAACCTTTGAAACATTGGATAGAAGGCCACGTTTGGCAAGTCTATCCATACGTGTTGGTCCAATATGACCAAGCCTTGCATGCCAACAAATCACATCAGACTCATAAGCCTTAGAATTTGCAATAAGGAAATTTTCATTACATGAGGAATCATACATTGTACTCATTACAATAAATCCTTTAAATACAAACCCAGTACCAATAAGAGTATTATTACAACTTAAGTCCACATTACAATCATGAAAAAACCAATTATAGCCACGACCCATTAATACGACCACAGAAATTAAAAAACCAATTATTTTGGCCTTGGCTGGCCATGGCCCTTTGGCCATGGCCGGTCTCCCCTTGTGTGGGGTGGCCGCACACCCCCGCCGGAGGGGGTTGCCGCGGTGGTTATTGGCCGTAGCCAACCCCTTACGCATGGGGAGGGGGTGCATGGCCTTCATAGCCCATTTGGCCATGGTGCACATGCACTAAAATTCATCTTCCCCGATGGGAATAACCACCACCTTCTTCTCGGGTGAAGCACCCGTTCGTCGAGGAAGTAGTTGTCCTCCAATGGCCGTGTGCCAAAAATGAACCCACTTCAAAAATTCGTAAACTACGCGCTCCACATGAAGAGAGTTCACATTCCCTATGAATGGAGACTCGGCATCCATGAAGAGAGCGAGCTTGACGATATGAACGGTCGGTTCTTCCCGTCACGGAGAGTTCCTACCATATCCGTAATGATAGGAGACCCTAACGTGAAAAGAACAACCGCTGCGTTCTCTCCGTCACGAAGCGTTCCTACCATATCCATAATGGTAGGATACCCATTCGTGAAAAAGACAACGACTCGTTCATAGTTTTGACGGGGCGACGGTCTGACCGGAGCGAATCCGTATGGCTCTGATACCAATGTTGGATCCTGCCAAAACAGAGTTAGGATCGATAAATGAAGTTGAGACTTACGCTTGTGTATGCGGCACGGTAGTCTACGAACTTCGCCTTCGGATTCGCCACGACGGATCAAGTCTTCTCACGAACGGAGTAAGGCTACTAAATCCACAATCTAAATCTCTACTTTAGATTAAGAACTTGGATAAAGAGAGAAGAAGGATTTCGGCAGAGCTTCGCTAGAAAGAAATGCATGCAAGAATGCCATGCAAAAGTGTAAGGAAATGGCTAACCCTTGGGTCTTATTTATAGCCCCCAAGGTAGTTATTTTAGGAGTAATTGTTCCTTTGGAACAATTTAACTAAGGTGTACCATCGTACATGGCATATTATAAGCTTAAGTTGTACCATATGCATGGTACAATATAAGCTTAAGATATTACCCCTTTATTAGCCATATGTCGCATGCACTTATGCACATATAATGCGATTTTCCCATCAATCTAGAGATCCTCTCCGCAAGGGAACATATTCCCTTTGCACACGACTTCGTGTATGTGACGTTCGAGGTCCGTATTTCCTCGTACATCCCCTACAAGGGTGTACTAACGTCTTCCATATCAAACACTCGCCACCCAAACCAGAGAAGGGCACGGGCCGAGCTACGCGCTCGCTCACCCCTCAAGACCTCTGGGGCAGGGCCAACCCTCGCCACCCAAAGCAGAGAAGGACGCAGGCCGAGTTACTCGCTCGCTCCCCCCTCAAGACCTCTGGTGCAGGGCCAAACCTCGCCACCCAAACCAGAGAAGTGCACGGGCCGAGCTAAGTGCTCGCTCCCCCCTCAAGACCTCTGGGGCAGGGCCAACCATCGCCACCCAAACCAAAGAAGGTCACGGGCCGAGCTAAGCGCTCGTTCCCCCCCTCAAGACCTCTGCTGCAGGGCCAATCCTCGACACCCAAACAAGAGAAGGGCACGGGCCGAGCTACGCGCTCGCTCCCCCCTCAAGACCTCAGGGCCAGTGCCAACCCTCACCACCCAAACCAGAGAAGGGCACGGGATGAGCTACGCGCTCGCTCCCCCCCCTCAAGACCTCTAGGGCAGGGCCAACCCTTGCCACCCAAACCATAGAAGGGCACGGGCCGGGCTACGCGCTCGCTCCCCCCTCAAGACCTCTGGGGCAGGGCCAACCCTCGCCACCCAAAACAGAGAAGGGCACGGGCCGGGCTACACCCTCGCTCCACCCTCGAGACCTCTGGGGCAGGGCCAATGCTCCCCACCCAAACCAGAGAAGGGCACGGGCCGGGCTACGCGCTCGCTCCCCCCTCAAGACCTTTGGGGCAGGGCCAACCCTCGCCACCCAAACCAGAGAAGGGCACGGGCCGGGCTAGGCGCTCGCTCCCCCCTCAAGACCTCTGGGGCATGGCCAACCCTCACCACCCAAACCACAGAACGGCATGGGCCGGCCTACGCGCTCGCTCAGCCCTCAAGACCTCTGGGGCAGGGCCAACCCTCGCCACCCAAACCAGAGAATTTCACGGGCCGAGCTACGTGCTCGCTCCCCCCTCCAGACCTCTGGGGCAGGGCCAACCTTCGCCACCCAAACTAGAGAAGGGCACGGGTTGAGCTACGCGCTCGTTCCCCCCCTTAAGACCTCTGGCACAGGGCCAACCCTCGCCACACAAACAAGAGAAGGGCACAGGCTGAGCTACGCGCTCGCTTCCCCCAAAAGACCTCTGGGGCAGGGCAAACCCTCGCCACTCAAACCAGAGAAGGGCACGAGTCGAGCTTCGTGCTCGCTCCCCCCACAAGACCTCTGCGGCAGGGCCAACCCTCGCCACCCAAACCAGAGCAGGGCATGGGCCGAGCTACACGCACGCTCCCCCCCCTCAAGACATCTGGGGCAGGGCCAACCATTGCCACCCAAACCAGAGAAGGGCACAGGCTGAGCTATGCTCTCTGCTCCCCCCTCAAGACCTCTGGGGCAGGGCCAACCTTCGCCACCCAAACCAGAGAAGGCCACGGGTCAGGCTACGCGCTCGTTCCCCCCCTTAAGACCTCTGGCGCAGGGCCAACCCTCGCCACACAAACAAGAGAAGGGCAAAGGCTGAGCTACGCGCTCGCTTCCCCCAAAAGACCTCTGGGGCAGGGCAAACCCTCGCCACTCAAACCAGAGAAGGGCACGAGTCGAGCTTCGTGCTCGCTCCCCCCACAAGACCTCTGCGGCAGGGCCAACCCTCGCCACCCAAACCAGAGCAGTGCATGGGCCGAGCTACACGCACGCTCCCCCCCTCAAGACCTCTGGGGCAGGGCCAACCATTGCCACCCAAACCAGAGAAGGGCACAGGCTGAGCTATGCTCTCTGCTCCCCCCTCAAGACCTCTGGGGCAGGGCCAACCCTCACCACCCAAACCAGAGAAGGGCACGGGTCAGGCTACGCGCTCGGTCACCCCTCAAGACCTCTGGGGCAGGGCCAACCCTTGCCACCCAAACCAGAGAAGTGCATGGGCCGGGCTACGTGCTCGCTGCCCCCTCAAGACCTCCGGGGCAGGGCGAACCCTCGCTACCCAAATCAGAGAAGGGCAAGGGCCGGGCTACGTGCTCGCTCCCCCCTCAAGACCTCTGGGGCAGGGCCAACCCTCTCCACCCAAACTAGAGAAGGGCACTGGCCGGGCTACACACTCGCTCCCCCCCAAAGACCTCTTGGGTAGGGCCAACCTATGCCACCCAAACCAGAGAATGGCACGGGCCGAGCTACGCGCTCGCTCCCCCCTCAAGACCTCTTGGGCAGGGCCAACCCTCGACACCCAAACCTGAGAAGGGCACGGGCCGGGCTACGCGCTCGCTCCCCCCTCAAGACCTCTAGGACAGGGCCAACCCTCTCCACCCAAACCAGAGAAGGGCAAGGGCCGGGCTACGCGCTCGCTCCCCTCACAAGACCTCAGGGGTAGGGCCAACCCTCGCCACCCAATCCAGAGAAGGGCACGAACCGAGCTACGCGCTCGCTCCCCCCCTCAAGACCTCTGGGGCAGGGCCAACCCTCGCCACCCAAACCAGAGAAGGGCACGGGCTGAGCTACGCGCTCGCTCTCCCCCTCAAGACCTCTGGGGCAGGGCCATCCCTTGCCACCCAAACCATAGAAGGGCACGGGCCGGGCTACGCGCTCGCTCCCACCCTCAAGACCTCTGGGGCAGGGCCAACCCTCGCCACCCAAACCTGAGAAGGGCACGGGCCGGGCTACGCCCTCGCTCCACCCTCGAGACCTCTGGGGCAGGGCCAACTCTCACCACCCAAACCAGAGAAGGGCACGGGCCGGGCTACGCGCTCGCTCCCCCCTCAAGGCCTTTAGGGCAGGGCCAACCCTCTCCACCCAAACCAGAGAAGGGCACGGGCCGGGCTATGTGCTCGCTCCCCCCTCAAGATCTCTGGGGCAGGGCCAACCCTCGCCACCCAAACCACAGAAGGGCATGGGCCGGCCTACGCGCTCGCTCCCCCCTCAAGACCTCTTGGGCGGGGCCAACCCACGCCACCCAAACCAGATAATTTTACGGGCCGAGCGACGTGCTCGCTCCCCCCTCCAGACCTCTGGGGTAGGGCCAACCCTCGCCACCCAAACTAGAGAAGGGCACGGGCTGAGCTACGCGCTCGCTCCCCCCCCTCAAGACCTCTGGCGCAGGGCCAACCCTCGCCACACAAACAAGAGAAGGGCACGGGCTGAGCTACGCGCTCGCTTCCCCCAAAAGACCTCTGGAGCAGGGCCAACCCTCGCCAGACAAACCAGAGCAGGGCATGGGCCGAGCTACGCGCTCGCTCCCCCCCTCAAGACCTCTGGGGCAGGGCCAACCATTGCCACCCAAACCAGAGAAGGGCAGGGGCCGAGCTACGCGCTCGCTCCCCCCTCAAGACCTCTGGGGCAGAGCCAACCCTTGCCACCCAAACCAGAGAAGGGCACGGGTCAGGCTACGCGCTCGCTCCCACCTCAAGACCTCTGGGGCAGGGCCAACCCTCGCCACCCAAACCAGAGAACGACACATGCCGGGATACGTGCTCGCTGCCCCCTCAAGACCTCTGGGGCAGGGTGAACCCTCACCACCCAAATCAGAGAAGGGCAAGGGCCGGGCTACGCGATCGCTCCCCCCTCAAGACCTCTGGGGGAGGGCCAACCCTCTCCACCCAAACCAGAGATGGGCACGGGCCAGGCTACACACTCGCTCCCCCCCAAAGACCTCTGGGGCAGGGCCAACCCTTGCCACCCAAACCAGAGAAGGGCACGGGCCAGGCTACACGCTCGCTCCCCCCTCAAGACCTCTTGGGCAGGGCCAACCCTCGACACCCAAACCTGAGAAGGGCACGGGCCGGGCTACGCGCTCGCTCCCCCCTCAAGACCTCTAGGGCAGGGCCAACCCTCACCACCCAAACCAGAGAAGGGCACGGACCGAGCTACGTGCTCGCTCCCCCCTCAAGACCTCTGGGGCAGGGCCAACCCTCGCCACCCAAACCATAGAAGGGCACGGGCCGGGCTACGCGCTCGCTCCCCCCCTCAAGACCTCTGGGGCAGGGCCAACCCTCGCCACCCATACAAGAGAAGGGCACGGGCCGGGCTACGCGCTGGTTCCCCCCCTCCAGACCTCTGGGGCAGGGCCAACCCTCGCCACCCAAACAAGAGAAGGGCACGAGCCGGGCTACACACTCGCCCCCCCTAAGACCTCTGGGGAAGGGCCAACCCACGCCACCCAAACCAGAGAAGGGCACCGGCCGGGCTGCGCGCTCGCTCCCCCTTCAAGACCTCTGGGGAAGGGCCAACCCTCGCTACCCAAACCAGAGAAGGGCACGGGCCGGGCTACGCGCTCGCTCCCCCCCTCAAGACCTCTGGGGCAGGGCCAACCCTCGCCACCTAATCAAGAGAAGGGCATGCGCCGAGCTACGCGCTCGCTCCCCGCCCCTTAGGACTTCTGGGGTAGGGCCAACCCTCACCACCCAAACCATAGAAGGGCACGGGCCGCGGTACGTGCTCGCTCCCCCCTCAAGACCTCTGGGGCCGGGCCAACTCTCGCTACCCAAACCAGAGAAGGGCATGGGCCGCGCTACGTTCTCGCTCCCCCCTCAAGACCTCTGTGCCCGGGCCAACCCTCGCTACCCAAACCAGGGAAGGGCACGGGCCGCGCTACACGCTCGATCCCCCCCTCAATACCTCTGGGGCAGAGCCAACCCTCGCCACTCAAACCAGCGAAGGGCACGGGCTGGGCTACGCGCTCGCTCCCCCCTCAAGACCTCTGGGGCAAGGCCAACCCTTGCCACCCAAACCAGAGAAGGGCCGGGCTACGCGGTCGCTCCCCCCTCAAGACCTCTAGGGTAGGGGCAACCCTTGCCACCCAAACCAGAGAAAGGTATGGGCCGGGCTACGTGATCGCTCCCCCCTCAAGACCTCTGGGGCAGGGCCAACCCTCGCCACCCAAACCACAGAAGGGCACGGGCCGGGCTACGCGCTCGCTCCCCCCTCAAGACCTCTGGGGCAGGGCCAACCCTCGCCACCCAACCCAGCGAAGGGTACGGGTCGCACTACGCGCTCGCTCCCCCCTCAAGACCTCCGGGGTAGGGCAGACCCTCGCCACCCAAACAAGAGAAGGGCACGGGCCGCGCTACGCGTTCTCTTCCCCCTTAAGACCTCTTGGGCAGGGCCGACCCTCACCACCCAAACTAGGGAAGGGCATGGGCTGGGCTACGCGCTCGCACCCCTTAAGACCTCTGGGGCAGGGCCGACCCTTGCAACCCAAACCAAAGAAGGGCATGGGCCGGGCTACGCGCTTGCTCCCCCCTCAAGACCTCTGTGGCTGGGCCAACCCTCGCCACCCAACCCAGAGAAGGGCACGGGCCGAGCTACGCGCTCGTTCCCCACCTCAAGACCTTTGGGGATGGGCCAACCCTCGCCACCCAAACCAGAGAAGGGCACGGGTCGCGCTACGCCCTCGCTCCCTCCCTCAAGACCTCTGGGGCAGGGCCAACCCTCACCACCCAAACCAGAGAAGGGCACGGGCCGGGCTATGGGCCCGCTCCCCCCTCAAGACCTCTGGGGCAGGGCCAACCCTCGCCACCCAAACCAGAGAAGGGCACGGGCTGCGCTGCAAGCCTGCTCCCCCCTCAAGGCCTCTGGGGCAGGGACAACCCTCGCCACCCAAACCAGAGAAGGGCACGGGCTGCGCTACGTGCCTGCTCCCCCCCTCAAGACCTCTAGGGCAGGGACAACCCTCGCCACCCAAACCAAAGAAGGGCACGGTCCGAGCTACGCGCTCGCTTCCCCCTCCAGACCTCTGGATTAGGGCCAACCCTCGCCACCCAAACCAGAGAAGGGCACGGGCCGAGCTATGCGCTCGCTCCCCCCCTCAAGACCCCTGGGGCAGGTGCAACCCTCGTCACCCTAACCAGAGAAGGGCACGGGCCGAGCTACGCGCTCGATCCCCCCTCAAGACCTCTGGGGCGGGGCCAACCCTCGCCACCCAAAGCAGAGAAGGGCACGGGCCGAGCTACGCGCTCGCTCCCCCCTCAAGACCTCTGGGGTAGGGCCAACCCTCGCTACCCAAAGCAGAGAAGGACGCGGGCCGAGTTACTCGCTCGCTCCCCCCTCAAGACCTCTGGTGCAGGGCCAAAGTGCACGGGCCGAGCTAAGTGCTCGCTCCCCCCTCAAGACCTCTGGGGTAGGGCCAACCATCGCCACCCAAACCAAAGAAGGTCACGGGCCGAGCTAAGCGCTCGTTCCCCCCCTCAAGACCTCTGCTACAGGGCCAATCCTCGCCACCCAAACAAGAGAAAGGCACGGGCCGAGCTACGCGCTCGCTCCCCCCTCAAGACCTCTGGGCCAGTGCCAACCCTCACCACCCAAACCAGAGAAGGGCACGGGATGAGCTACGCGCTCGCTCCCCCCCTCAAGACCTCTGAGGCAGTGCCAACCCTTGCCACCCAAACCATAGAAGGGCACGGGCCGGGCTACGTGCTCGCTCCCCCCCTCAAGACCTCTGGGGCAGGGCCAACCCTATCCACCCAAACCAGAGAAGGGCACGGGCCGGGCTACACCCTCGCTCCACCCTCGAGACCTATGGGGCAAGGCCAACGATCCCCACCCAAACCAGAGAAGGGCACGGGCCGGGCTACGCGCTCGCTCCCCCTCAAGACCTTTGGGGCAGGGCCCATCCTCGCCACCCAAACCAGAGAAGGGCACGGGCCGGGCTAGGCGCTCGCTCCCCCCTCAAGACCTCTGGGGCATGGCCAACCCTCGCCACCCAAACCACAGAACGGCATGGGCCGGTCTACGCGCTTGCTCCCCCCTCAAGACCTCTGGGGCAGGGCCAACCCTCGCCACCCAAACCAGAGAATTTCACGGGCTGAGCTATGTGCTCGCTCCCCCCTCCAGACCTCTGGGGCAGGGCCAACCTTCGCCACCCAAACTAGAGAAGGGCACGGGTTGAGCTACGCGCTCGTTCCCCCCCTCAAGACCTCTGGCGCAGGGCAAATCCTCGCCACACAAACCAGAGAAGGGCACGGGCCGAGCTTAGTGCTCGCTCCCCCCTCAAGACCTCTGCGGCAGGGCAAACCCTCGCCACCCAAACCAGAGAAGGGCACGAGCCGAGCTTCGTGCTCGCTCCCCCCTCAAGACCTCTGCGGCAGGGCCAACCCTCACCACCCAAACCAGAGCAGGACATGGGCCGAGCTACGCGCACGCTCCACCCCTCAAGACCTCTGGGGCAGGGCCAACCATTGCCACCCAAACCAGAGAAGGGCACGGGCCGAGCTATGCGCACGCTCCCCCCTCAAGACCTCTGGGGCAGGGCCAACCATTGCCACCCAAACCAGAGAAGGGCACGGGCCGAGCTATGCGCTCTGATCCCCCTCAAGACCTCTGGGGCAGGGCCAACCATCACCACCCAAACCAGAGAAGTGCACGGGTCAGGCTACGCGCTCAGTCCCCCCTCAAGACCTCTGGGGCAAGGCCAACCCTCGCCACCCAAACCAGAGAAGTGCACAGGCCGGGCTACGTGCTCGCTACCCCCTCAAGACCTCCGGGGCAGGGCGAACCCTCGCTACCCAAATCAGAGAAGGGCAAGGGCCGGGCTACGTGCTCGCTCCCCCCTCAAGACCTCTGGGGCAGTGCCAACCCTCTCCACCCAAACCAGAGAAGGGCACAGGTAGGGCTACACACTCGCTCCCCCCAAAGACGTCTGGGGTAGGGCCAACCCATGCCACCCAAACCAGAGAAGGGCACGGGCTGAGCTACGCGCTCGCTCCCCCATCAAGACCTCTTGGGCAGGGCCAACCCTCGACACCCAAACCTGAGAAGGGCACGGGTCGGGCTACGCGCTCGCTCCCCCTCAAGACCTCTAGGGCAGGGCCAACCCTCGCCACCCAAACCAGAGAAGGGCAAAGGCCGCGCTACGCGCTCGCTCCCCTCACAAGACCTCTGGGGCAGGGCCAACCCTTGCCACCCAAACCAGAGAAGGGCACGGAACGAGCTACGCGCTCGCGCCCCCCCTCAAGACCTCTGGGGCAGGGCCAACCCTTGCCACCCAAACCAGAGAAGGGCACGGTCCGGGCTACGGGCTCGCTCCCCACCTCTAGACCTCTGGGGCATGGCCAACCCTCGCCACCCAAACCAGAGAAGGGCACGGTCCGGGCTACGGGCTCGCTCCCCACCTCTAGACCTCTGGGGCATGGCCAACCCTCGCCACCCAAACCAGAGAAGGGCACGGGCCGGGCTACGCGATGGTTCCCCCCCTCAAGACCTCTGGGGCAGGGCCAACCCTCGCCACCCTAACAAGAGAAGGGCACGGGCCGGGCTACGCGCTCGCTCCCCGCCCCTGAGGACTTCTGGGGCAGGGCCAACCCTCGCCACCCAAACCAGAGAAGGGCACGGGCCGCGCTACGTGCTCGCTCCTCCCTCAAGACCTCTGGGGCCAGGCCAACCCTCGCTACCCAAACTAGAGAAGGGCATAGGCCGCGCTACGTGCTCACTCCCGCCTCAAGACCTCTCGGGCCGGGCCAACCCTCGCTACCCAAACCAGGGAAGGGCACGGGCCGCGCTACACGCTCGATCCCCCCTCAAGACCTCTGGGGCAGGGCCAACCCTCACCACTCAAACCAGAGAAGGGCACGGTCCGGGCTACGCGCTCGCTCCCCCCTCAAGACCTCTGGGGCAGGGCCAACCCTTGCCACCCAAACCAGAGAAGGGCCGGGCTACGCCCTCGCTCCCCCCTCAAGACCTCTGGGGTAGGGGCAACCCTTGCCACCCAAACCAGAGAAGGGCACGGGCCGGGCTACGTGCTCGTGCCCCCCTCAAGACCTCTGGGGCAGGGCCAACCCTCGCCACCCAAACAAGAGAAGGGCACGGGCCAGGCCACACACTCGCTCCCCCCTCAAGACCTCTGGGGCAGGGCCAACCCCCGCCACCCAAACCAGAGAAGGGCATGGGCCGGGCTACGTGCTCGCTCCCCCCTCAAGACCTCTGGGGCAGGGCCAACCCTCGCCACCCAACCCAGAGAAGCGTACGGGTCTTGCTACACGCTCGCTCCCCCCTCAAGACCTCTGGGGTAGGGCTGACCCTCGCCACCCAAACAAGAGAAGGGCACGGGCCACGCTACGCGCTCTCTTCCCCCTTAAGACCTCTTGGGCAGGGCCGACCCTCACCACACAAACCAGGGAAGGGCACGGGCTGGGCTACGTGCTTGCTCCCCTCAAGACCTCTGGGGCAGGGCCGACCCTCGCGACCCAAACCAGAGAAGGGCACGGGCCGGGCTACGCGCTTGCTCCCCCCTCAAGACCTCTGGGGCTGGGCCAACCCTCGCCACCAAAAACAGAGAAGGGCACGGGCCGCGCTAAGCGCTCGCTCCCCCCTCAAGGCCTCTGGGCAGGGCCATCCCTCGCCACCCAAACAAGAGAAGGGCACGGGCCGAGCTACGCGCTCGCTCCCCCCTCAAGACCTCTGGGGCAGGGCCAACCCTCACCACCCAAACCATAGAAGGGCACGGGTCAGGCTACACGCTCGCTCCCCCCTCAAGACCGCTGGGGCAGGGCCAACCCTCGCCACCCAAACCAGAGAAGGGCACAGACTGGGCTACGTGCTCGCTGCCCCCTCAAGACCTCAGGGGCAGGGCGAACCCTCGCCACCCAAATCAGAGAAGGGCATGGGCCGGCCTACGTGCTCGCTCCCCCCTCTAGACCTCTGGGGCAGGGCCAACCCTCTCCACCCAAACCAGAGAAGGGCACTGGCCGGGCTACACACTCGCTCCCCCCCCAAAGACCACTGGGGCAGGGCCAACCCTTGCCACCCAAACCAGAGAAGGGCACGGGCTGAGCTACGCGCTCGCTCCCCCCTCAAGACCTCTTGGGCAGGGCCAATCTTCGACACCCAAACCTGAGAAGGGCACGGGCCGGGCTACGCGCTCGCTCCCCCCTCAAGACCTCTAGGGCAGGGCCAACCCTCGCCACCCAAACCAGAGAAGGGCAAGGGCCGAGCTACGGGCTCGCTCCCCTCACATGACCTCTGGGGCAGGACCAACCCTCGGCACCCAAACCAGAGAAGGGCATGGACCGAGCTACGCGCTCGCTCCCCCCCTCAAGACCTCTGGGGCATGGCCAACCCTCGCAACCCAAACCAGAGAAGGGCACGGGCTGGGCTACGCGCTCGCTCCCCCCCTCAAGACCTCTGGGGCAGGGCCAACCCTCGCCACCCAAACCAGAGAAGGGCACGGGCCAGGCTACGCGATGGTTCCCCCCTCAAGACCTCTGGGGCAGGGCCAACCCTCGCCACCCAAACAAGAGAAGGGCACGGGCCGGGCTACGCGCTCGCTCCCCGCCCCTTAGGACTTCTGGGGCAGGGCCAACCCTCGCCACCCAAACCAGAGAAGGGCACGGGCCGCGCTACGTGCTCGCTCCTCCCTTAAGACCTCTGGGGCCGGGCCAACCCTCGCTACCCAAACTAGAGAAGGGCAAGGGCCGCGCTACATGCTCACTCCCCCATCAAGACCTCTGGGGCCGGGCCAACCCTCGCTACCCAAACCAGGGAAGGGCACGGTCCGCGTTACATGCTCGATCCCCCCTCAAGACCTCTGGGGCAGAGCCAACCCTCGCCACTCAAACCAGGGAAGGGCACTGTCCGGGCTACGCGCTCGCTCCCCCCTCAAGACCTCTGGGGCAGGGCCAACCCTTGCCACCGAAACCAGAGAAGGGCCGGGCTACGCCCTCGCTCCCCCCTCAAGACCTCTGGGGTAGGGGCAACCCTTGCCACCCAAACCAGAGAAGGGCACGGGCCAGGCTACGTGCTCGCGCCCCCCTCAAGACCTCTGGGGCAGGGCCAACCCTCGCCACCCAAACAAGAGAAGGGCACGGGCCGGGCCACACACTCGCTCCCCCCTCAAGACCTCTGGGGCAGGGCCAACCCTCGCCACCCAAACCAGAGAAGGGCACGGGCCGGGCAACGTGCTCGCTCCCCCCTCAAGACCTCTGGGGCAGGGCCAACCCTCGCCACCCAACGCAGAGAAGCGTACGGGTCGCGCTACGCGCTCGCTCCCCCCTCAAGACTTCTGGGGTAGGGCTGACCCTCGCCACCCAAATAAGAGAAGGGCACGGGCCGCGCTACGCGCTCTCTTCCCCCTCAAGACCTCTTGGGCAGGGCCGACCGTCGCCACTCAAACCAGAAAAGGGCACGGGTCGGGCTACGCGCTCGCTCCCCCCTCAAGACCTCTGAGGCAGGGCCAATCCTCACCACCCAAACAAGAGAAGGGCACGGGCCAAGCTACGCGCTCGCTCCCCCCTCAAGGCCTCTGGGCCAGTGCCAATCCTCGCCACCCAAACCCGAGAAGGGCACGGGCTGAGCTACGCGCTCGCTCCCCCCTCAAGACCTCTGGGGCAGGGCCAACCCTCGCCACCCAAACCATAGAAGGGCACGGGTCGAACTACGCGCTCGCTCCCCCCCTCAAGACCTCCGGGGCAAGGCCAACCCTCGCCACCCAAACCAGAGAAGGGCACGGGCCGCGCTACGCGATCGCTCCACCCTCAAAACCTCTGGGGCAGGGCCAACCTTCGCCACCCAAACTAGAGAAGGGCACGGGCTGAGCTCCGCGCTCGCTCCCCCCTCAAGACCTCTGGCGCAGGGCCAACCCTCGCCACACAAACAAGAGAAGGGCACGGGTTGAGCTACGCACTCGCTCCGCCCTCAAGACATCTGGGGCAGGGCCAACCCTCGCCACCCAAACCAAAGAAGGGCACGGGTCGGGCTACGCGCTCCCCCCCCTCAAGACCTCCGGGGACGGGCCAACCCTCGCCACCCAAACCAGAGAAGGGCACGGGCCAAGCTACGCGCTCGCTCCCCCCTCCAGACCTCTGGGGCAGGGCCAACCTTTGCCACCCAAACTAGAGAAGGGCACGAGCTGAGCTACGTGCTCGCTCCCCCCTCAAGACCTCTGGTGCAGGGCCAATCCTTGCCACACAAACAAGAGAAGGGCACGGGCTGAGCTACGCGCTCACTTCCCCCAAAAGACCTCTTGGGCAGGGCCAACCCTCGCCACACAAACCAGAGAAGGGCACGAGTCGAGCTTCGCGCTCGCACCCCCCTCAAGACCTCTGGGGCAGGGCCAACCCTCGCCACACAAACCAGAGCAGGGCATGGGCCGAGCTACGTGCTCGCTCCCCCCTCAAGACCTCTGGGGCAGGGCCAACCATTGCCACCCAAACCAGAGATGGGCACGTGCCGGGATACGTGCTCGCTCCACCCTCAAGACCTCTGGGGTAGGGCCA
Organism: Scilla litardierei; assembly: GCA_030789695.1. Classification (NCBI taxonomy): domain Eukaryota; kingdom Viridiplantae; phylum Streptophyta; class Magnoliopsida; order Asparagales; family Asparagaceae; genus Scilla; species Scilla litardierei. The sequence continues at coordinate 217,972,164 of CM061141.1, read as the reverse complement.
ACCCTCGCCACCCAATCCAGAGAAGGGTACGGGTCACGCTACGCGCGTGCTCCCCCCTCAAGACCTCTGGGGTAGGGCTGACCCTCGCCACCCAAACAAGAGAAGGGCACGGACCGCGCTACGCGCTCTCTTCCCCACTCAAGACCTCTTGGGCAGGGCCGACCCTCGCCACCCAAACCAGGGAAGGGCACGGGCTGGGCTACGCGCTCGCTCCCCTCAAGACCTCCGGGGCAGGGCCGACCCTCGCCACCCAAACCAAAGAAGGGCTCGGGCCGGGCTACGCGCTTGCTCCCCCCTCAAGACCTCTGGGGATAGGCCAACCCTCGCCACCCAAACCAGAGAAGGCACGGGCCGAGCTAAGCGCTCGCTCCCCCCCTCAAGACCTCTGAGGCATGGCCAATCCTCGTCACCCAAACAAGAGAAGGGCACGGGCCGAGCTACGCGCTCGCTCCCCCCTCAAGTCCTCTGGGCCAGTGCCAACCCTCGCCACCCAAACCAGAGAAGGGCACGGGCTGAGCTACGCGCTCGCTCCCCCCCTCAAGACCTCTGGGGCAGGGCCAACCCTCGCCACCCAAACCAGAGAAGGGCACGGGCTGAGCTACGCGCTCGCTCCCCCCCTCAAGACCTCTGGGGCAGGGCCAACCCTCGCCACCCAAACCATAGATGGGCACGGGCTGGGCTACGCGCTCGCTCCCCCCTCAAGACCTCTGGGGCAGGGCCAACCCTCGCCACCCAAACCAGAGAAGGGCACGGGCTGGGCTACACCCTCGCTCCACCCTCGAGACCTCTGGGGTAAGGCCAACTTTTACCACCCAACCCAGGGAAGGGCACGGGCCGAGCTACGCGCTCGCTCCCCCCTTCAAGACCTCTGGAGTGGGGCAAAACCTCGCCACCCAAACCAGGGAAGGGCACGGGCCAGGCTACGCGCTCGCTCCCCCCCTCAAGACCTCTGGGGCAGGGCCAACCCTCGCCACCCAAACCAGAGAAGGGCACGGGTCGGGCTACGCGCTCGCTCCCCCCTCAAGACCTCCAGGGCAGGGCCAACCCTTGCCACCCAAACCAGAGAAGGGCACGGGCCGAGCCACGTGCTCGCTCCCCCCTCCAGACCTCTGGGGCATGGCCAACCGTCGCCACCCAAACTTGAGAAGGGCACGGGCTGAGCTACGCGCTCGCTCCCCCCCTCAAGACCTCTGGAGCAGGGCCAACCCTCGCCACACAAACAAGAGAAGGGCATGCGCTGAGCTACGCGCTCGCTTCCCCTAAAAGACCTCAGGGGCAGGGCCAACCCTCGCCACACAAACCAGAGAAGGGCACGAACCGAGCTTCGCGCTCGCTCCTCCCTAAAGACCTCTGGGGCAGGGCCAACACTCGCCACCCAAACCAAAGCAGGGCATGGGCCGAGCTACGTGCTCGCTCCCCCCCTCAAGACCTCTGGGGCAGGGCCAACCATTGCCACCCAAACTAAAGAAGGGCACGGGCTGAGCTACGCGCTCGCTCCACCCTCAAGACCGCTGGGGCAGGGCCAACCCTCGCCACCCAAACCAGAGAAGGGCACGGGTCGGGCTACGCGCTCGCTCCCCCCTCAAGACCTCTGGGGCAGGGCCAACCCTCGCCACCCAAACTAGAGAAGGGCATAGGCCGGGCTACGTGCTCGCTCCCCCCTCAAGACCTCTGGGGCAGGGCGAACCCTCGCCATCCAAATCAGAGAAGGGCACGGGCCGAGCTACACGCTCGCTCCCCCCATCAAGACCTCTGGAGTGGGGCAAACCCTCGCCACCCAAACCAGGGAAGGGCACGGGCCGAGCTACGCGCTCGCTCCCCCCCTCAAGACCTCTGGGGCGGGGCCAACCCTCGCCACCCAAACCAGAGAAGGGCACGGGTCGGACTACGTGCTCGCTCCCCCCTCAAGACCTCTGGGGCATGGGCAACCCTCGCCACCTAACCCAGAGAAGGGCACGGGCCGAGCTACGCGCTTGCTCCCCACCTCAAGACCTCTTGGGAAGGGCCAACCCTCGCCACCCAAACCAGAGAAGGGCACGGGTCGGGCTACGCCCTCGCTCCCCCCCCTCAAGACCTATAGGGATGGGCCAACCCTCACCACCCAAACCAAAGAAGGGAACGGACCGAGCTTCCCGCTCGCTCCCCCCCTCAAGACCTCTGGGGCAGGGCCAACCCTCGCCACCCAAACCAGAGAAGGGCACGGGCCGGGCTACGTTCTCGCTTCCCCTGCTCAAGACCTCTGGGGCAGGGCCAACCCTCGCCACCCAAACCAGATAAGGGCACGGGCCGGGCTACGCGCTCCCTCCCCCCCTCAAGACCTCTTGGGCAGGGCCAACCCTCGCCACACAAAACCAGATAAGGAAACAGGCAGGGCTACGCTCTCGCTCCCCCCTTCATGACCTCTGGGGCAGTGCCTACCCATGCCACCCAAACCAGAGAAGGGCTAAGGCCGGGCTACGCGCTTGCTCCCCCCCAAGACCTCTGGGGCAGGACCAACCCTCGCCACCCAAACCAGAGAAGGGCTCGGGCCGGGCTACGCGCTCGCTCCCCAACTCAAGACCTCTTGGGTAGGGCCAACCCTCGCCACCCAAACCAGGGAAGGGCACGGGCCGGGCAATGCCCTCGCTCCCTCTTCAAGACCTCTGGGGCAGGGCCAACCATCGCCACCTAACCCAAGGAAGGGCACGGGCTGAGCAACACGCTCGCTCCCCTCTTCAAGACCTCTGGAGTGGGGCAAACCCTCGCCACCCAAACCAGGGAAGGGCACGGGCCGAGCTACGCGCTCGCTCCCCCCCCTCAAGAGCTATGGGGCAGGGCCAACCCTCGCCACCCAAACCAGAGAAGGGCACGGGTCGGCCTACGCGCTCGCTCCCCCCCTCAAGACCTCTGGGGCAGGGGCAACCCTCGCCACCCAACCCAGAGAAGGGCACGGGACGAGCAACGCGCTCGCTCCCCACCTCAAGACCTCTGGGGAAGGGCTAACCCTCGCCACCCAAACCAGAGAAGGGCACGGGTCGGGATACGCCCTCGCTCCCCCCTCAAGACCTATAGGGCAGGGCCAACCCTCGCCACCGAAACCAGAGAAGGGCACGGGCAGGGCTACAGGCCCGCTCCCCCCCTCAAGACCTCTTGGGCAGGGCCAACCCTCGCCACCCAAACCAGAGAAGGGCACGGGCTGTGCTACGCGCCTGCTCCCCCCCTCAAGACCTCTAGGGCAGGGACAACCGTCGCCACCCAAACCAAAGAAGGGCACTGTCCGAGCTACGCGCTCGCTTCCCCCTCCAGACCTCTGTGGTAGGGCCAACCCTTGCCACCCAAACCAGAGAAGGGCACGGGCCGAGCTACGCGCTCGTTGCCCCCCTCAAGACCCCTGGGGCAGGGCCAACCCTCGCCACCATAACCAAAGAAGGGCACGGGCCGAGCTACGCGCTCACTCCCCCCTCAAGACCTCTGGGGCAGGGCCAACCCTTGCCACCCAATCCAGAGAAGGGCACGGGCCGAGCTACGCGCTCGTTCCCCCCTCAAGACCTCTGGGGCAGTGCCAACCCTCGCCACCCAAACCAGAGAAGGACGCGGGCCGAGTTACCCGCTCGCTCCCCCCTCAAGACCTCTGGGGCTGGGCCAACCCTCGCCACCCAAACCAGAGAAGGGCGCGGGCCGAGCTAAGCGCTCGCTCCCCCCTCAAGACCTCTGGGGCAGGGCCAACCCTCGCCACCCAAACCAGAGAAGGGCATGGGCTGAGCTACGCGCTTGCTCCCTCCCTCAATACCTCTACGTCAGGGCCAATCCTCGCCACCCAAACAAGAGAAGGGCACGGGCCGAGCTATGCGCTCGCTCCCCCCTCAAGTCCTCTGGGCCAGTGCAAACCCTCACCACCCAAACCAGAGAAGGGCACGGGCTGAGCTACGGGCTCGCTCCCCCCCTCAAGAACTCTGGGGCAGGGCCAACCCTAGCCACCCAAACCATAGAAGGGCACTGGCCGGGCTACACGCTCGATCCCCCCTCAAGACCTCTGGGGCAGGGCCAACCCTCGCCACCCAAACCAGAGAAGGGCACGGGCTGGGCTACGCGCTCGCTCCCCCCTCAAGACCTTTGGGGCAGGGCCAACCCTCGCCACCCAAACTAGAGAAGGGCACGGGCCGGGCTACGTTCTCGCTTCCCCCGCTCAAGACCTCTGGGGCAGGGCCAACCCTCGTCACCCAAACCAGATAAGGGCACGGGCCGGGCTACGTGCTCCCTCCCCCCCTCAAGACCTCTTGGGCAGGGCCAACCCTCGCCACACAAAACCAGATAAGGAAACGGGCAGGGCTACGCTCTCGCTCCCCCCTTCATGACCTCTGGGGCAGGGCCTACCCATGCCACCCAAACCAGAGAAGGGCTCGGGCCGGGCTACGTGCTTGCTCCCCCCAAGACCTCTGGGGTAGGACCAACCCTCGCCACCCAAACCAGAGAAGGGCTCGGGCCGGGCTACGCGCTCGCTCCCCCACTCAAGACCTCTTGGGCAGGGCCAACCCTCGCCACCCAAACCAGGGAAGGGCACGGGCCGGGCAATACGCTCGCTCCCTCTTCAAGACCTCTGGGGCAGGGCCAACCATCGCCACCTAACCCAAGGAAGGGCACGGGCCGAGCTACACGCTCGCTCCCCCCTTCAAGACCTCTGGAGTGGGGCAAACCATCGCCACCCAAACCAGGGAAGGGCACGGGCCGAGCTACGCGCTCGCTCCCCCCCTCAAGAGCTCTGGGGCAGGGCCAACCCTCGCCACCCAAACCAGAGAAGGGCACGGGTCGGACTACACTTTCGCTCCCCCCCTCAAGACCTCTGGGGCTGGGGCAACCCTCGCCACCCAACCCAGAGAAGGGCACGGGCCGAGCAACGCGCTCGCTCCCCACCTCAAGACCTCTGGGGAAGGGCCAACCCACGCCACCCAAACCAGAGAAGGGCACGGGTCGGGATACGCCCTCGCTCCCCCCTCAAGACCTATAGGGCAGGGCCAACCCTCGCCACCCAAACCAGAGAAGGGCACGGGCATGGCTACAGGCCTGCTCCCCCCTCAAGACCTCTTGGGCGGGGCCAACCCTCGCCACCCAAACCAGAGAAGGGCACGGGCTGTGCTATGCGCCTGCTCCCCCCCTCAAGACCTCTGGGGCAGGGACAACCGTCGCCACCCAAACCAGAGAAGGGCACGGGCTGCGCTACGCGCCTGCTCCCCCCCTCAAGACCTCTAGGGCAGGGACAACCCTCGCCACCCAAACCACAGAAGGGCACTGTCCGAGCTACACGCTCGCTTCCCCCTCCAGACCTCTGTGGTAGGGCCAACCCTTGCCACCCAAACCAGAGAAGGGCACGGGCCGAGCTACGCGCTCGTTGCCCCCCTCAAGACCCCTGGGGCAGGGCCAACCCTCGCCACCCTAACCAAAGAAGGGCACGGGCCGAGCTACGCCCTCACTCCCCCCTCAAGACCTCTGGGGCAGGGCCAACCCTCGCCACCCAAACCAGAGAAGGGCACGGGCCGAGCTACGTGCTCGTTCCCCCCTCAAGACCTCTGGGGCCGGGCCAACCCTCGCCACCCAAACCAGAGAAGGACGCGGGCCGAGTTACGCGCTCGCTCCCCCCTCAAGACCTCTGGGGCTGGGCCAACCCTCGCCACCCAAACCAGAGAAGGGCGCGGGCCAAGCTAAGCACTTGTTCCCCCCTCAAGACCTCTGGGGCAGGGCCAACCCTCGCCACCCAAACCATATAAGGGCACGGGCCGGGCTACACCCTCGCTCCACCCTCGACACCTCTGGGGCAGGGCCAACGCTCACTACCCAAACCAGAGAAGGGCACGGGCCGGGCTACGCGCTCGCTCCCCCCTCAAGACCTTTGGGGCAGGGCCAACCCTCGCCACCCAAACCAGAGAAGGGCACTGGCCGGGCTATGCGCTCGCTCCCCCCTCAAGACCTCTGGGGCAGGGCTAACCCTCGCCACCCAAACCAAAGAAAGGCAAGGGCCGGCATACACGCTCGCTCCCCCCATCAAGACCTCTGGGGCAGGGCCAACCCTCGCCACCCAAACCAGAGAATTCCACGCGCCGAGCTACGTGCTCGCTCCCCCCTCCAGACCTCTTGGGCAGGGCCAACCTTCGCCACCCAAACAAGAGAAGGGCATGGGTTGAGCTACGCGCTCGCTCCCCCCTCAAGACCTCTGGCGCAGGGCCACCCCTCGCCACACAAAAAATAGAAGGGCACGGGCTGAGCTATGCGCTCGCTTCCCCCAAAAGACCTCTGGGGCAGGGCCACCCCTCGCCACACAAACCAGAGAAGGGCACGAGCCGAGCTTCGCGCTCGCTCCCCCCTCAAGAACTCTGGGGTAGGGCCAACCCTCGCCACCCAAACCAGAGCAGGGCATGGGCCGAGCTATGCGCTCACTCCCCCCCTCAAGACCTCTGGGGCAGGGCCAACCATTGCCACCCAAACCAGAGAAGGGCTCGGGCCGAGCTACGCGCTCGCTCCCCCACTCAAGACCTCTGGGGCAGGGCCAACCCTCGCCACCCAAACCAGAGAAGGGCACGGGCCGGGCTACGTGCTCGCTGCTCCCTCAAGACCTCTGGGGCAGGGCGAACCCTCGCCACCCAAATCAGAGAAGGGCATGGGCCGGGTTACGCGCTCGCTCTCCCCTCAAGACCTCTGGGGAAGGGCCAACCCTCTCTACCCAAACCAGAGAAGGGCACGGGCCGGGATACTCACTCGCTCCCCCCCAAAGACCTCTGGGGCATGGCCAACCCTTGCCACCCAAACTAGAGAAGGGCACGGGCCAAGCTACTCGCTCGCTCCCCCCTCAAGACCTCTTGGGCAGGGCCAACCCTCGACACCCAAACCTGAGAAGGGCACGTGCCGGGCTATGTGCTCGCTCCCCACTCAAGACCTCTAGGGCAGGGCCAACCCTCGCCACCCAAACCAGAGAAGGGCAAGGGCCGAGCTACGCGCTCGCTCCCCTCACAAGACCTCTGGGGCAGGGCCAACCCTCGCCACCCAAACCAGAGAAGGGCACGGACCGAGCTACGTGCTCGATCCCCTCCTCAGGACCTCTAGGACAGGGCCAAACCTCGCCACACAAACAAGAGAAGGACACGGGCTGAGCTACGAGCTCGCTTCCCCCAAAAGACCTCTGGGGCAGGGCCACCCCTCGCCACACAAACCAGAGAAGGGCACGAGCCGAGCTTCTAGCTCGCTCCCCCCCCCCTCAAGACCTCTGGGGCAGGGCCAACCCTCGCCACCCAAACCAGAGCAGGGCATGGGCCGAGATACGCGCTCGCTCCCCCCCTCAAGACCTCTAGGGCAGGGCCAACCATTGCCACCCAAACCAGAGAAGGGCTCAGGCCGAGCTACGCGCTCGCTCTCCCACTCAAGACCTCTGGGGCAGGGCCAACCCTCGCCACCCAAACCAGAGAATTGCACGGGCCGAGCTACGTGCTCGCTCCCCCCTCCAGACCTCTTGGGCAGGGCCAACCTTCGCCACCCAAACTAGAGAAGGGCACGGGCTGAGCAACGCGCTCGCTCCCCCTCAAGACCTCTGGCGCAGGGCCAACCCTCGCCACACAAACAAGAGAAGGGCACGGGCTGAGCAACGCGCTCGCTCCCCCCTCAAGACCTCTGGCGCAGGGCCAACCCTCGCCACACAAACAAGAGAAGGGCACGGGCTGAGCTACGCGCTCGCTTCCCCTAAAAGACCTCTGGGGCAGGGCCACCCCTCCCCACACAAACCAGAGAAGGGCACGAGCCGAGCTTCGCGCTCGCTCCCTGCCTCAAGACCTCTGGAGCAGGGCCAACCCTCGCCACCCAAACCAGAGCAGGGAATGGGCGAGCTACGCGCTCGCTCCCCCCCTCAAGACCTCTGGGGCAAGGCCAACTGTCACGCCCCGCTTCCCAAAAATATGGAGGTGAAGCGTGAGAAGGTCCGCTCAGACTTGAAGCTACAAAGCTGCATGTCCGATAAGCGTCAATCAAATTTAAACTGCAGGTCCTTGCAACGCGTACGAAACAAAGATAATAATATTGAAATGAGACAAAAGAGGTATCTCAGAATATCCATAAAATAAGTTTCAACATCACAGAAAAAGCCACCAGGCTAAAAGAAAAAGAGTCTAAAGGCCCAAACATGGCCAACAAAAGTACAACGTACAAACAACGGTGCTACGCACCGACAACTAACAGAAAAACTAAAACAAAAGAAAGCTCAGCAAAGTCACCAAGAAAGATCACTGGCATCCACAAAACACCTCCTAGGCAGACATGGACTCAGGCTCGGCGTCAGCAAGCACCACGTACTCAGCAACGGTCTCTGGCTCAGGGTCTAACATGTGACACCCAAAAGAGCAAGGGGCACATGTCAGCAAGTCTACACGAGACTTGTGCAAGGAAACTGAAAGTAGGTAAAAGTAAAGCAACCTAGCAGTTCTAGCATGATGCAATAACATGGCAGTTAAAGTAATGAGTGCAACAGGTAAGGTAAAGTAAAGTAAAGTACGGGCATGGCATTTAAACATGGCATGGATGACAAGTATTGCATGAATCATTCACAAGACAAGTACAAGACAAGAAAAGTAAGCACCTCGTGCACAGAGATTCCGTCTTTTGGCTAGAGGGCTGATCAGGCCAACTCCTAAGCTCAAGTGACCGTTTATCCCTACCCCTCCACGTGTATCGGGCATTGGTTTTCAGCCAACACATGAGGCCCGCTTCTGGACCACGAGCCAGGAAGTGTTTTAAACAAGTATGGCCTAGGGGTGCACCTAGCCAGAAACATGGAAACACGGTGTAACAATGCATGACAGTAAGATGCAATGCATGACAGTTAAAAGTACGTACATATAAGGAAAGTAAACGTGACAGTTTAGTATGCATGAACAACAAGTTTAAAGGGTTGGATCTAGCTTCCTTGTCAAGCTAGATCAATTAGGTGGCGGATCTAGTTCCGTTGTCAAACTAGATCAAGTGGGCGTCTAGCCAACTATCATTTCACTGACTAGTCTCTTTTACGCTGAAAACGAGGAAGTGGCCTAAAAACATGGCCCTACACAAGAGTTGGAAAGTTTCACTTGCCTGCAAGTACGACGTCTGAGCACACCGTCCAATGAGTCCAAAAATCACAATTATCCTACGTGCACAAGTCCACCGGCCTAAAGTCCATATTATTAATCTTGATTAGTGGATTTAAAACATTTAAAATACTTTGAAAATACTGATTTTAGTCTTGATTAGCATGCATTGGGTTGGGGGTCCTAGGGGTGCAAAGCGTTACCTCAACACGACGCGAAAGCTACACCGGCGTCAGGTAGCGACGCCGGGGGTTGGAATAAGAGAACATGCTCCAAGTCCTGATTCCAATATAGTTTCCTCGCTGGAAAGTTCAGAGCATCAACCGAAGCAACGGTTCCAGATTCCAAAGCTAGCACGTGCGACGACGGGCTACGACGTGTCGCAACGTCGTGCACGGCGAATCGTCGGAGAGAAAGCACCTAGGTGGGGCCCACAGTAGTCCTAGGGACATTTGGGGGACTCACAATACCTCTGGAGAACTTGGGGGGCCCACGGTGGCAAGTGGTGCGACGGGTGCGGGGTTGCGACGTTTGCTCTCGGTCGTACACAGCCAAATGCGGGGGGGCTCCATCGGTCGCTGCGGGGGAACGGGCTTGTGCGATGCTTGGGGTGTGCAGCAGCGCGGGGGAGAGCTTGGTTCTCTCGGTCGGAGCAGGGGAAGCCATCGGTCGGGTGCCTTGGATGCGGGGAGCGCAGCACTGCAACGTTGCAATGTTGCAACGCGGGGAGATGCGGGTGTGGGCGCCGGTCGGGCACGGTGCGATGCGGGCGAACGGGGCGGCTTGGTGCGGGGCTTGATGCGGTGTGGGGAAGCGGTGTGAGAGCGGGGGCGGCCATCGGTCAGACCGAGGGAACGGGGCGAAACTCATCGGTCGTGCGCATGCGATGGCTGAACGGAGTTGCGACGAATCGTCGCAAGGGGGTTTTTGGGTTTTGGGAGCGGCTAGGGTTATTTTCTTGCGAAAATAGGTCTTCCTAGAGGTTGTTTATATAGTGTAGATGGGTTGACTAGGTCTAGGGCTAATCCTAATGAGATTAGGAGTTTAAAATAATTTAAAATTCAAATCTAACCAACTCCAACTCACCCAAGGCTTTGACTTGGTCCAAATGAGCTAGAAATTGGCTCAAAAATTATTTAAAACGTTTTAAACTCAAATAAATTTTATTTGGCCGAAATTAATTTAAAAATTAATTATTAAAAATATTATAAAACTTGTTAAAAGTATAAAAGTGGTCAAATAAACTCCAAAAATTATAAAATAAATATCGGGGTGATCGTGGTGATGAAAGTGAGCTAACTAAGAAGACGGATCTCAATTTTGACGTCGGACGACGAAACTAAAAATAGAAACGCCTCCCGTCAATAGTGAAAATCGTCACGTCTCATCGAGTGAGTTTAAATTGTGGAAAAACGATTCAAGAAGTGTCGTTCCAAGATAGTGCCACTATTCAATACTCTCAGAGACGTTCACAACGGCCTATCACACAAAAGTGTTCACAAACAAACAAAGTCTAAACAAACACGTGCACGGACCAAAGCACGTGCACGAACAACGCACCACGAAAAGTGGTCGTTACACCAACCATTGCCACCCAAACCAGAGAAGGGCTCAGGACGAGCTACGCGCTCGCTCCACCACTCAAGACCTCTGGGGCAGGGCCAACCCTCGCCACCCAAACCAGATAAGGGCACGGGTCGGGCTACGCGCTCGCTCCCCCCTCAAGAACTCTGGGGCAGGGCCAACCCTCGACACCCAAACCAGAGAAGGGCACGGGCCGGGCTACGTGCTCGCTGCCCCCTCAAGACCTCTGGGGCAGGGCGAACCCTCGCCACCCAAATCAGAGAAGGGCATGGGCCGGGCTATGCGCTCGCTCTCCACTCAAGACCTCTGGGGAAGGGCCAGCCCTCTCCACCCAAACCAGAGAAGGGCACGGGCCGGGCTACTCACTTGCTCCCCCCCAAAGACCTCTGGGGCAGGGCCAACCCTTGCCACCCAAACCAGAGAAGGGCACGGGCCGAGCTACGTGCTCGCTCCCCCCTCAAGACCTCTTGGGCAGGGCCAACCCTCGACACCCAAACCTCAGAAGGGCACGTGCCGGGCTATGTGCTCGCTCCCCACTCAAGACCTCTAGGGCAGGGCCAACCCTCGCCACCCAAACCAGAGAAGGGCAAGGGCCGAGCTACGCACTCGCTCCCCTCACAAGACCTCTGGGGCAGGGCCAACCCTCGCCACCCAAACCAGAGAAGGGCACGGACCGAGCTACGTGCTCGCTCCCCTCCTCAAGACCTCTGGGGCAGGGCCAACCCTCGCCACACAAACAAGAGAAGGGCACGGGCTGAGCTACGTGCTCGCTTCCCTCAAAAGACCTCTGGGGCAGGGCCACCCCTCGCCACACAAACCAGAGAAGGGCACGAGCCGAGCTTCTAGCTCGCTCCCCCATCAAGACCTCTGGGGCAGGGCCAACCCTCGCCACCCAAACCAGAGCAGGGCAAGGGCCGAGCTACGCGCTCGCTCCCCCCCCCTCAAGACCTCTGGGGCAGGGCCAACACTCACCACCCAAACCAGAGAAGGGCACGGGCCGGGCTACGCGCTCGTTCCCCCCTCAAGACCTTTGGGGCAGGGCCAACCCTCGCCACCCAAACCAGAGAAGTGCACTGGCCGGGCTATGCGCTCGCTCCCCCCTCAAGACCTCTGGGGCATGGCCAACCCTCGCCACCCAAACCAAAGAAGGGCAAGGGCCAGCATACGCGCTCGCTCCCCCATCAAGACCTCTGGGGCATGGCCAACCCTCGCCACCCAAACCAGAGAATTGCACGGGCCGAGCTACGTGCTCGCTCCCCCCTCCAGACCTCTTGGGCAGGGCCAACCTTCGACACCCAAACAAGAGAAGGGCATGGGCTGAGCTACGCGCTCGCTCCCCCCTCAAGACCTCTGGCGTAGGGCCACCCCTCGCCACACAAAAAAGAGAAGGGCACGGGCTGAGCTACGTGCTCGCTTCCCCCACAAGACCTCTGGGGCAGGGCCACCCCTCGCCACACAAACCAGAGAAGGGCACGAGCCGAGCTTCGCGCTCGCTCCCCCCCTAAAGACCTCTGGGGCAGGGCCAACCCTCGCCACCCAAACCAGAGCAGGGCATGGGCCGAGCTACGCGCTCGCTCCCCCCCTCAAGACCTCTGGGGCAGGGCCAACCATTGCCACCCAAACCAGAGAAGGGCTCGGGCCGAGCTACGCGCTCGCTCCCCCACTCAAGACCTCTGGGGCAGGGCCAACCCTCGCCACCCAAACCAGAGAAGGGCACGGGTCGGGCTACGCGCTCGCTTCCCCCTCATGAACTCTGGGGCAGGGCCAACCCTCGCCACCTAAACCAGAGAAGGGCACAGGCCGGGCTACGTGCTCGCTGCCCCCTCAAGACCTCTGGGGCAGGGCGAACCCTCGCCACCCAAATCAGAGAAGGGCATGGGCCGGGTTACGCGCTCGCTCTCCCCTCAAGACCTCTGGGGAAGGGCCAACCCTCTCCACCCAAACCAGAGAAGGGCACGGGCCGGGCTACTCACTCGCTCCCCCCAAAGACCTCTGGGGCATGGCCAACCCTTGCCACCCAAACTAGAGAAGGGCACGGGCCGAGCTACGCGCTCGCTCCCCCCTCAAGACCTCTTGGGCAGGGCCAACCCTCGACACCCAAACCTGAGAAGGGCACGTGCAGGGCTACGTGCTCGCTCCCCACTCAAGACCTCTAGGGCAGGGCCAAACCTCGCCACCCAAACCAGAGAAGGTCATGGGCCGAGCTACGCGCTCGCTCCCCTCACAAGACCTCTGGGGTAGGGCCAACCCTCGCCACCCAAATCAGAGAAGGGCACGGACCGAGCTACGTGCTCTCTCCCCTCCTCAAGACCTCTGGGACAGGGCCAAACCTCGCCACACAAACAAGAGAAGGACACGGGCTGAGCTACGAGCTCGCTTCCCCCAAAAGACCTCTGGGGCAGGGCCACCCCTCGCCACACAAACCAGAGAAGGGCACAAGCCGAGCTTCTAGCTCGCTCCCCCCCTCAAGACCTCTGGGGCAGGGCCAACCCTCGCCACCCAAACCAGAGCAGGGCATGGGCCGAGCTACGCGCTCGCTCCCCCCCTCAAGACCTCTGGGGCAGGGCCAACCCTCGCCACCCAAACCAGAAAATTGCACGGGCCGAGCTACGTGCTCGCTCCCCCCTCCAGACCTCTTGGGCAGGGCCAACCTTCGCCACCCAAACTAGAGAAGGGCACGGGCTGAGCTACGCGCTCGCTCCCCCCTCAAGACCTCTGGGGCTGGGCCAACCCTCGCCACACAAACAAGAGAAGGGCACGGGCTGAGCTACGCGCTCGCTTCCCCCAAAAGACCTCTGGGGCAGGGCCACCCCTCGCCACACAAACCAGAGAAGGGCACGAGCCGAGCTTCGCGCTCGCTCCCCCCTCAAGACCTCTGGGGCAGGGCCAACCCTCGCCACCCAAACCAGAGCAGGGAATGGGCCGTGCTACGCGCTCTCTCCCCCCCTCAAGACCTCTGGGGCAGGGCCAACCATTGCCACCCAAACCATAGAAGGGCTCAGGCCGAGCTACGCGCTCGCTCCCCCACTCAAGACCTCTGGGGCAGGGCCAACCCTCACCACCCAAACCAGATAAGGGCACGGGTCAGGCTACGCGCACGCTCCCCCCTCAAGACCTCTGGGGCAGGGCCAACCCTCGCCACCCAAACCAGAGAAGGGCACGGGCCGGGCTACGTGCTCGCTGCCCCCTCAAGACCTCTGGGGCAGGGCGAACCCTCGCCACCCAAATCAGAGAAGGGCATGGGCCGGGCTACGCGCACGCTCGCCCCTCAAGACCTCTGGGGAAGGGCCAACCCTCTCCACCCAAAACAGAGAAGGGCAAGGGCCGAGCTACTCACTCGCTCCCCCCAAAGACCTCTGGGGCAGGGCCAACCCTTGCCACCCAAACCAGAGAAGGGCACGGACCGAGCTACCCGCTCGGTCCCCCCTCAAGACCTCTTGGGCAGGGCCAACCCTCGACACCCAAACCTTAGAAGGGCACGTGCCGGGCTATGCGCTCGCTCTCCCACTCAAGACCTCTGGGGCAGGGCCAACCCTCGCCACCCAAACCAGAGAATTGCACGGGCCGAGCTACGTGCTCGCTCCCCCCTCCAGACCTCTTGGGCAGGGCCAACCTTCGCCACCCAAACTAGAGAAGGGCATGGGCTGAGCTACGCGATCGCTCCCCCCTAAAGACCTCTGGGGCTGGGCCAACCCTCGCCACACAAACAAGAGAAGGGCACGGGCTGAGCTACGCGCTCGCTTCCCCCAAAAGACCTCTGGGGCAGGGCCACCCCTCGCCACACAAACCAGAGAAGGGCACGAGCCGAGCTTCGCGCTCGCTCCCCCCTCAAGACCTCTGGGGCAGGGCCAACCCTCGCCACCCAAACCAGAGCAGGGAATGGGCCGAGCTACGCGCTCGCTCCCCACTCAAGACCTCTGGGGCAGGGCCTACCATTGCCACCCAAACCAGAGAAGGGCTCGGGACGAGCTACGCGCTCGCTCCCCCACTCAAGACCTCTGGGGCAGGGCCAACCCTCACCACCCAAACCAGATAAGGGCACGGGTCAGGCTACGCACACGCTCCCCCCTCAAGAACACTGGGGCAGGGCCAACCCTCGCCACCCAAACCAGAGAAGGGCACGGGCCGGGCTACGTGCTCGCTGCCCCCTCAAGACCTCTGGGGCAGGGCGAACCCTCGCCACCCAAATTAGAGAAGGGCATGGGCCGGGCTACGCGCTCGCTCTCCCCTCAAGACCTCTGGGGAAGGGCCAACCCTCTCCACCCAAACCAGAGAAGGGCACGGGCCGGGCTACTCACTCGCTCCCCCCAAAGACCTCTGGGGCAGGGCCAACCCTTGCCACCCAAACCAGAGAAGGGCACGGGCCGAGCTACCCGCTCGCTCCCCCCTCAAGACCTCTTGGGCAGGGCCAACCCTCGACACCCAAACCTTAGAAGGGCACGTGCCGGGCTATGTGCTCGCTCCCCACTCAAGACCTCTAGGGCAGGGCCAACCCTCGCCACCCAAACCAGAGAAGGGCAAGTGCCGAGCTACGCGCTCGCTCCCCTCACAAGACCTCTGGGGCAGGGCCAACCCTCGCCACCCAAACCAGAGAAGGGCACGGACCAAGCTACGTGCTCGCTCCCCTCCTCAAGACCTCTGGGGCAGGGCCAACCCTCGCCACACAAACAAGAGAAGGGCACGGGCTGAGCTACGCGCTCGCTTCCCCCAAAAGACCTCTGGGGCAGGGCCACCCCTCGCCACACAAACCAGAGAGGGGCACGAGTCGAGCTTCTAGCTCACTCCCCCCTCAAGACCTCTGGGGCAGGGCCAACCCTCGCCACCCAAACCAGAGCAGGGCATGGGCCGAGCTACGCGCTCGCTCCCCCCCCTCAAGACCTCTGGGGCAGGGCCAACCATTGCCACCCAAACCAGAGAAGGGCTCGGTCCGAGCTACGCGCTCGATCTCCCACTCAAGACCTCTGAGGCAGGGCCAACCCTCGCCACCCAAACCAGAGAAGGGCACGGGTTGGGCTACGCGCTCGCTCCCCCCTCAAGACCTCTGGGGCATGGCCAACCCTCGCCACCCAAACCAGAGAAGGGCACGGGCCGGGCTACATGCTCGCTGCCCCCTCAAGACCTCTGGGGTAGGGTGAACCCTCGCCACCCAAACCAGAGAAGGGTATGGGCCGGGCTACGCGCTCGCTCCCCCCCCTCAAGACCTCTGGGGCAGGGCCAATCCTCTCCACCCAAACCAGAGAAGGGCACGGGCCGGGCTACACACAAGCTCCCCCCAACGACCTCTGGGGCAGGGCCAACCCTTGCCACCCAAACCAGAGAAGGGCACGGGCCAAGCTACGCGCTCGCTCCCCCCTCAAGACCTATTGGGCAGGGCCAACCCTCGACACCCAAACCTGAGAAGGGCACGGGCTGGGTTACGTGCTCGCTCCCCCCTCAAGACCTCTAGGGCAGGGCCAACCCTCGCCACCCAAACCAGACAAGGGCAAGGGCCGAGCTACGCGCTCGCTCCCCTCACAAGACCTCTGCGGCAGGGCCAACCCTCGCCACCCAAAACAGAGAAGGGCACGTACCGAGCTACGCGCTCGCTCCCCGCCTAAAGACCTCTGGGGCAGGGCCAACCCTCGCCACCCAAACCAGAGAAGGGCACGGGCCGGGCTACGCGCTCGCTCCCCCCTAAAGACCTCTGGGGCAGGGCCAACCCTCGTCACCCAAACCAGAGAAGGGCACGGGCCGGGCTACGCGCTGGGTCCCCCCTCAAGACCTCTGGGGCAGGGCCAACCCTCGTCACCCAAACCAGAGAAGGGCATGGGCCGGGCTACACGCTCGCCCCCCCTCAAGACCTCTGGGGCAGGGCCAACCCACGCCACCCAAACCAGAGAAGGGCACCGGCCGGGCTGCGCGCTCGCTCCCCCCTCAAGACCTCTGGGGAAGGGCCAACCCTCGTCACCGAAACCAGAGAAGGGCACGGGCCGGGCTACGCGCTCGCTCCCCCCCTCAAGACCTCTGGGGCAGGGCCAACCCTTGCCACCTAATCAAGAGAAGGGCACGCGCCGGGCTACGCGCTCGCTCCCCCCTTAGGACTTCTGGGACAGGGCCAACCCTCGCCACACAAACCAGATAAGGGCACGGGCCGTGCTACTTGCTCGTTCCCCCCTCAAGACCTTTGGGGCCGGACCAATACTCGCTACCCAAACCAGAGAAGGGCATGGGCCACGCTACATGCTCGCTCCCCCCTCAAGACCTCTGGGGCCAGGCCAACCCTCGCCACCCAAACCAGGGAAGGGCACGGGCTGCGCTACATGCTCGATCCCCCCTCAAGACCTCTGGGGTAGAGCCAACCCCCGCCACTCAAACCAGAGAAGGGCACGGGCCGGGCTATGCGCTCGCTCCCCCCTCAAGACCTCTGGGGCAGGGCCAACCCTTGCCACCCAAACCAGAGAAGGGCTGGGCTACGCACTCGCTCCCCCCTCAAGACCTCTGGGGTAGGGGCAACACTTGCCACCCAAACCAGAGAAGGGCACGGGCCGGGCCACGTGCTCGCTCCCCCCATCAAGATTTCTGGGGCAGGGCCAAACCTCGCCACCCAAACAAGAGAAGGGCACGGGCCGGGCCACACACTCGCTCCCCCCTCAAGACCTCTGGGGCAGGGCCAACCCTCGCCACCCAAACAAGAGAAGGGCACGGGCCGGGCTACGTGCTCGCTCCCCCCTCAAGACCTCTGGGGCAGGGCCAACCCTCGCCATCCAACCCAGAGAAAGGTACGGGTCACCTTACGCGCTCGCTCCCCCCTCAAGACCTCTGGGGTAGGGCTGACCCTCGCCACCCAAACAAGAGAAGGGTACGGGCCGCGATATACGCTCTCTTCCGCCTCAAGACCTCTTGGGCAGGGCGACCCTCGCCACCCAAACCAGAGAAGGGCACGGGCTGGGCTACGCGCTGGCTCCCCTCAAGACCTCTGGGGCAGGGCCGACCCTCGCCACCCAAACCAAAGAAGGGCATGGGCCAGGCTACGCGCTTGCTCCCCCCTCAAGACCTCTGGGGCTGGGCCAACCCTTGCCACCCAAAGCAGAGAAGGGCACGGGCCGGGATACGCGCTCGCTCCCCCCCACAAGACCTCTGGGGCACGGCGAACCCTCGCCACCCAAACCAGAGAAGGGCACGGGCCGTGCTAAGCGCTCGCTCCCCCCTCTAGACCTCTGAGGCAGGGCCAATCCTGTCCACCCAAACAAGAGAAGGGCACGTACCGAGCTACGTGCTCGCTTCCCCCTCAAGACCTCTGGGCCAGTGCCAACCCTCGCCACCCAAACCAGAGAAGGGCACGGGCTGAGCTACGCGCTCGCTCCCCCCGCAAGACCTCTGGGGCAGGAACAACCCTCGCCACCCAAACCAAAGAAGGGCATGGGTCAGCCTACACGCTCGCTCCCCCCTCAAGACCTCTGGGGCAGGGCCAACCCTCGCCACCTAAACCAGAGAAGGGCACGGGCCGAGCTACGCGCTCGCTCCCCCCTCCAGACCTCTGACGTAAGGCCAACCTTCGCCACCGAAACTAGATAAGGGCACGGGCTGAGCTACGCGCTCGCTCCCCCCCTCAAGACCTCTGGCGCAGGGCCAACCCTCGCCACACAAACAAGAGAAGGGCATGGGCTGAGCTACGCGCTCGCTTCCCCCAAAAGACCTCTGGGGCAGGGCCAACCCTCGCCACACAAACCAGAGAAGGGCACGAGCCGAGCTTCGCGCTCGCTCCCCCCTCAAGACCTCTGGGGCAGGGCCAACCCTCGCCACCCAAACCAGAGCAGGGCATGGGCCGAGCTACGGGCTCGCTCCCCCCTCAAGACCTCTGGGGCAGGGCCAACCATTGCCACCCAAACCAGAGAAGGGCACGGGCCGAGCTACGCGCTCGCTTCCCCCCTCAAGACCTCTTGGGTAGGGCCAACCCTCGCCACCCAAACCAGAGAAGGGCACGGGTCGGGCTACGCGCTCGCTCCCCCCTCAAGACCTCTGTGGCAGGGCCAACCCTCGCCACCCAAACCAGAGAAGGGCACGGGTCGGGCTACGCGCTCGCTCCCCCCTCAAGACCTCTGTGGCAGGGCCAACCCTCGCCACCCAAACCAGAGAAGGGCACGGGCCGAGCTACGGGCTCGCTCCCCCCTCAAGACCTCTGGGGCAGGGCAAACCCTTGCCACCCAAATCAGAGAAGGGCACGGGCCGGGCTACGCGCTCGCTCCCCCCTCAAGACCTCAGGGGTAGGGCCAACCCTCTCCACCCAAACCAGAGAAGGGCGCGGGCCGGGCTACACACTCGCTCCCCCTAAAGACCTCTGGGGCAGGGCCAACCCTTGCCAATCAAACCAGAGAAGGGCACGGGCCGAGCTACACGCTCCCTCCCCCCTCAAGACCTCTTGGGCAGGGCCAACCCTCGACACCCAAACCTGAGAAGGACACGGGCCGGGCTACGCGCTCGCTCACCCCTAGCACCTCTAGGGCAGGGCCAACCCTCGCCACCCAAACCAGAGAAGGGCAAGGGCCGAACTACGCGCTCGCTCCCCTCACAAGACCTCTGGGGCAGGGCCAACCCTAGCCACCCAAACCAGAGAAGGGCACGGACCGAGCTACGTGCTCGCTCCCCCCCTCAAGACCTCTGGGGCAGGGCCAACCCGTGCCACCCAAACCAGAGAAGGGCACGGAGCGCTCGCTCCCCCCCTCAAGACCTCTGGGGCAGGGCCAACCCTCGCCACCCAAACCAGAGAAGGGCACGGGCCGGGCTACGCGCTCGCTACCCCCCTCAAGACCTTTGGGGCAGGGCCAATCCTTGCCACCCAAACCAGAGAAGGGCACGGGCCGAGCTTCGCACTCGCTCCCCATCTCAAGACCTCTGCGGCAGGGCCAACCCTCGCCACCCAAACCAGAGAAGGGCACGTGCCGGGCTACGTTCTCACTTCCCCCCCTCAAGACCTCTGGGGCTGGGCCAACCCTCGTCACCCAAACCAGAGAAGGGCACGGGCTGCGCTACGTGCTCGCTCCCGGCTCAAGACCACTGGGGCCGGGCCAACCCTCGCTACCCAAACCAGAGAAGGGCACAGGCAGGGCTACGCGCTCCCTCCCCCTTAAGACCTCTGGGGCAGGGCCAACCCTCGCCACACCAAACCAGAGAAGGAAACGGGCAGGGCTACGCGCTCGCTCCCCCCTCAAGACCTCTGGGGTAGGGCCTACCCTCGCCACCCAAACCAAAGAAGGGCACGGGCCGGGCTACGCACTCGCTCCCCCCCCTCAACACCTCTGGGGCAGGGCCAACCCTCGCCACCCAAACCAGAGAAGCGCACGGGCCTGGCTACGCGCTCGCTCCCCCCTCAAGACCTCTGGGGCAGGGCCAACCCTCGCCACCCAAACCAGAGAAGGGCACGGGCAGGGCTACGCGCTGGCTCCCCCCTAAAGACCTCTGGGGCAGGGCCAACCCTTGCCACCCTAACCAGAGAAGGGCATGGGCCGGGCTACACGCTCGCCGCCGCTCAAGACCTCTGGGGCAGGGCCAACCCACGCCACCCAAACCAGAGAAGGGCACCGGCCGGGCTACGCGCTCGCTCCCCCCTCAAGACCTCTGGGGAAGGGCCAACCCTCGCCACCCAAACCAGAGAAGGGCACGGGCCGTGCTAAGCGCTCGCTCCCCCCTCTAGACCTCTGAGGCAGGGCCAATCCTGTCCACCCAAACAAGAGAAGGGCACATGCCGAGCTACGTGCTCGCTTCCCCCTCAAGACCTCTGGGCCAGTGCCAACCCTCGCCACCCAAACCAGAGAAGGGCACGGGCTGAGCTACGCGCTCGCTCCCCCCGCAAGACCTCTGGGGCAGGAACAACCCTCGCCACCCAAACCAAAGAAGGGCATGGGTCAGCCTACACGCTCGCTCCCCCCTCAAGACCTCTGGGGCAGGGCCAACCCTCGCCACCTAAACCAGAGAAGGGCACGGGCCGAGCTACGCGCTCGCTCCCCCCTCCAGACCTCTGACGTAAGGCCAACCTTCGCCACCGAAACTAGATAAGGGCACGGGCTGAGCTACGCGCTCGCTCCCCCCCTCAAGACCTCTGGCGCAGGGCCAACCCTCGCCACACAAACAAGAGAAGGGCATGGGCTGAGCTACGCGCTCGCTTCCCCCAAAAGACCTCTGGGGCAGGGCCAACCCTCGCCACACAAACCAGAGAAGGGCACGAGCCGAGCTTCGCGCTCGCTCCCCCCTCAAGACCTCTGGGGCAGGGCCAACCCTCGCCACCCAAACCAGAGCAGGGCATGGGCCGAGCTACGGGCTCGCTCCCCCCTCAAGACCTCTGGGGCAGGGCCAACCATTGCCACCCAAACCAGAGAAGGGCACGGGCCGAGCTACGCGCTCGCTTCCCCCCTCAAGACCTCTTGGGTAGGGCCAACCCTCGCCACCCAAACCAGAGAAGGGCACGGGTCGGGCTACGCGCTCGCTCCCCCCTCAACACCTCTGTGGCAGGGCCAACCCTCGCCACCCAAACCAGAGAAGGGCACGGGTCGGGCTACGCGCTCTCTCCCCCCTCAAGACCTCTGTGGCAGGGCCAACCCTCGCCACCCAAACCAGAGAAGGGCACGGGCCGAGCTACGGGCTCGCTCCCCCCTCAAGACCTCTGGGGCAGGGCAAACCCTTGCCACCCAAATCAGAGAAGGGCACGGGCCGGGCTACGCGCTCGCTCCCCCCTCAAGACCTCAGGGGTAGGGCCAACCCTCTCCACCCAAACCAGAGAAGGGCGCGGGCCGGGCTACACACTCGCTCCCCCTAAAGACCTCTGGGGCAGGGCCAACCCTTGCCAATCAAACCAGAGAAGGGCACGGGCCGAGCTACACGCTCCCTCCCCCCTCAAGACCTCTTGGGCAGGGCCAACCCTCGACACCCAAACCTGAGAAGGACACGGGCCGGGCTACGCGCTCGCTCACCCCTAGCACCTCTAGGGCAGGGCCAACCCTCGCCACCCAAACCAGAGAAGGGCAAGGGCCGAGCTACGCGCTCGCTCCCCTCACAAGACCTCTGGGGCAGGGCCAACCCTAGCCACCCAAACCAAAGAAGGGCACGGACCGAGCTACGTGCTCGCTCCCCCCCTCAAGACCTCTGGGGCAGGGCCAACCCGTGCCACCCAAACCAGAGAAGGGCACGGAGCGCTCGCTCCCCCCCTCAAGACCTCTGGGGCAGGGCCAACCCTCGCCACCCAAACCAGAGAAGGGCACGGGCCGGGCTACGCGCTCGCTACCCCCCTCAAGACCTTTGGGGCAGGGCCAATCCTTGCCACCCAAACCAGAGAAGGGCACGGGCCGAGCTTCGCACTCGCTCCCCATCTCAAGACCTCTGCGGCAGGGCCAACCCTCGCCACCCAAACCAGAGAAGGGCACGTGCAGGGCTACGTTCTCACTTCCCCCCCTCAAGACCTCTGGGGCTGGGCCAACCCTCGTCACCCAAACCAGAGAAGGGCACGGGCTGCGCTACGTGCTCGCTCCCGGCTCAAGACCACTGGGGCCGGGCCAACCCTCGCTACCCAAACCAGAGAAGGGCACAGGCAGGGCTACGCGCTCCCTCCCCCTTAAGACCTCTGGGGCAGGGCCAACCCTCGCCACACCAAACCAGAGAAGGAAACGGGCAGGGCTACGCGCTCGCTCCCCCCTCAAGACCTCTGGGGTAGGGCCTACCCTCGCCACCCAAACCAAAGAAGGGCACGGGCCGGGCTACGCACTCGCTCCCCCCCCCCCTCAACACCTCTGGGGCAGGGCCAACCCTCGCCACCCAAACCAGAGAAGCGCACGGGCCTGGCTACGCGCTCGCTCCCCCCTCAAGACCTCTGGGGCAGGGCCAACCCTCGCCACCCAAACCAGAGAAGGGCACGGGCAGGGCTACGCGCTGGCTCCCCCCTAAAGACCTCTGGGGCAGGGCCAACCCTTGCCACCCTAACCAGAGAAGGGCATGGGCCGGGCTACACGCTCGCCCCCGCTCAAGACCTCTGGGGCAGGGCCAACCCATGCCACCCAAACCAGAGAAGGGCACCGGCCGGGCTACGCGCTCGCTCCCCCCTCAAGACCTCTGGGGAAGGGCCAACCCTCGCCACCCAAACCAGAGAAGGGCACGGGCCGGGCTACGCTCTCGCTCCCCTCCTCAAGACCTCTGGGGCAGGGCCAACCCTCGCCACCTAATCAAGAGAAGGGCACACACCGGGCTACGTGCTCGCTCCCCCCCTTAGGACTTCTGGGCAGGGCCAACCCTCCCCACCAAAACCAGAGAAGGGCACGGGCCGCGCTACGTGCTCGCTCCCCCCTCAAGACCTCTGGGGCCGGGCCAACCCTCGCTACCCAAACCAGAGAAGGGCATGTGCCGCGCTACGTGCTCCCTCTCCCCTCAAGACCTCTGGGGCCGGGCCAACCCTCGCTACCCATACCAGGGAAGGGCACGGGCCACGCTACATGCTCGATCCCCCCCTCAAGACCTCTGGGGTAGCGCCAACCCTCGCCACTCAAACCAGAGAAGGGCACGGGCCGGGCGACGCGCTCGCTCCCCCCTCAAGACCTCTGGGTCAGGGCCAACCCTTGCCACCCAAACCAGAGAAGGGCACGGGCCGGGCCACACGCTCGCTCCCCCCTCAAGACCTCTGGGGTAGGGGAAACCCTTGCCAACCAAACCAGAGAAGGGCACGGGCCGGGCCACGTGCTCGCTCCCCCCTCAAGACCTCGGGGTCAGGGCCAACCCTCGCCACCCAAACAAGAGAAGGGCACGGGCCGGGCCACACACTCGCGCCCCCCTCAAGACCTCTGGGGCAGGGCCAACCCTCGCCACCCAAACCAGAGAAGGGCACGGGCCGGGCTACGTGCTCGCTCCCCCCTCAAGACCTCTAGGGCAGGGCCAACCCTCGCCACCCAACCCAGAGAAGGGTACGGGTCGCGCTACGCGTTCGCTCCCCCCTCAAGACCTCTGGGGTAGGGCTGACCCTCGCCACCCAAACAAGAGAAGGGCACGGGCCGCACTACGTGCTCTCTTCCCCCTCAAGACCTCTTGGGCAGGGTCGACCCTCGCCACCCAAACCAGGGAAGGGCACGGGCCGGGCTACGCGCTCGCTCGCCTCAAGACCTCTGGGGCAGGGCCGACCCTCGCCACCCAAACCAGAGAAGGGCATGGGTCGGGATACGCGCTGGCTCCCCCTCAAGACCTCTGGGTCTGGGCCAACCCTCGTAACCCAAACCAGAGAAGGGCACGGGCCGGGCTACGGGCTCGCTCCCCCCCACAAGACCTCTGGGGCAGGGCGAACCCTTGCCACCTAAACCAGAGAAGGGCACGGGCTGAGCTACGCGCTCGCTCGCCCCCTCAAGACCTCTGGGGCAGGGCTAACACTCGCCACCCAAACCAGAGAAGTGCACGGGCTGAGCTACACGCTCGCTCCCTCCTCAAGACCTCTGGGGCAGGGCCAACCCTCGCCACCCAAACCAGAGAAGGGCATAGGCCGAGCTACGCACTCGCTCCCCCCTGAAGACCTCTGGGGTAGAGCCAACCCTCGCCACCCAAACCAGAGAAGGACACGGGCCGAGCTACGCACTCGCTCCCCCCTCAAGACCTCTGGGGTAGGGCCAACCCTCCCCAGCCAAACCAGAGTTGGACACGGGCCGAGCTACGTGCTCGCTCCCCCCTCAAGACCTCTGGGGCAGGGCCAGCCCTCGCCACCGAAACCAGAGTTGGGCACGGGCCGAGATACGCGCTCGCTCCCCCCTCAAGACCTCTAGGGCAGGGCCAACCCTCGCCACCCAAACCAGAGAAGGGCATGGGCCGGGCAATGTGCTCGCTCCCCCCTTAGACCTCTGGGGCAGGGCCAACCCTCGCCACCCAAACCAGAGAAGGGCACGGGCTGAGCTACACCCTCGCTCCACCCTCGAGACCTCTGGGGCAGGGCCAACCCTCGCCACCTAAACCAGAGAAGGGCACGGGCCGGGCTACACCCTCGCTCCACCCTCGTGACCTCTGGGGCAAGGCCAACTCTCCACACCCAAAACAGAGAAGGGCATGGGGCCGGGCTACGCGCTCGCTCCCCCCTCAAGACCTTTGGGGCAGGGCCAACCCTCGCCACCCAAACCAGAGAAGGGCACGGGCCGGGCTATGCGCTCGCTCCCCCCTCAAGACCTCTGGGGCAGGGCCAACCCTCGCCACCCAAACCAAAGAAGGGCATGGGCAAGCCTACGCGCTTGCTCCCACCTCAAGACCTCTGGGGCATGGCCAACCCTCGCCACCCAAACCAGAGAAGGGCATGGGCCGGGCTACGTTCTCGCTTCCCCCGCTCAAGACCTCTGGTGCAGGGCCAACCCTTGCCACCCAAACCAGATAAGGGCACGGGCCGGGCTACGCGCTCCCTCCCCCCTCAAGACCTCTGGGGCAGGGCCAACCCTCGCCACACAAAACCAGATAAGGAAACGGGCAGGGCTACGCTCTCGCTCCCCCCTTCATGACCTCTGGGGCAGGGCCTACCCATGCCACCCAAACCAGAGAAGGGATCGGGCCGGGCTACGCGCTCGCTCCCCCCCAAAACCTCTGGGGCAGGTCCAACCCTCGCCACCCAAACCAGAGAAGTGCTCGGGCCGGGCTACGCGCTCGCTCCCCCACTCAAGACCTCTTGGGCAGGGCCAACCCTCGCCAACCAAATCAGGGAAGGGCACGGGCCGGGCTATGCGCTCGCTCCCTCTTCAAGACCTCTGGGGCAGGGCCAACCATCGCCACCCAACCCAAGGAAGGGCACAGGCCGAGCTACACACTCGCTCCCCCCTTCAAGACCTCTGGAGTGGGGCAAACCCTCGCCACCCAAACCAGGGAAGGGCACGGGCCAAGCTACGCGCTCGATCCCTCCCTCAAGACCTCTGGGGCAGGGCCAACCCTCGCCACCCAAACCAGAGAAGGGCACGGGCCGGGCTACGCGCTGGCTCCCCCCTTAAGACCTCTGGGGCAGGGCCAACCCTTGCCACCCAAACCAGGGAAGGGCATGGGCCGGGCTACACGCTCGCCCCCGCTCAAGTCCTCTAGGGCAGGGCCAACCCACGCCACCCAAACCAGAGAAGGGCACCGGCCGGGCTACGCGCCTGCTCCCCCCTCAAGACCTCTGGGGAAGGGCCAACCCTCGCCACCCAAACCAAAGAAGGGCACGGGCCGGGATACGCTCTCGCTCCCCCCCTCAAGACCTCTGGGGCAGGGCCAACCCTCGCCACCTAATCAAAAGAGGGGCACATGCCGGGCTACGCGCTCGCTCCCCCCCTTAGGACTTCTGGACAGGGCCAACCCTCACCACCAAAACCAGAGAAGGGCACGGGCCGCACTACGTGCTCGCTACCCCATCAAGACCTCTGGGGCCGGGCCAACCCTCGCTACCCAAACAAGAGAAGGGCATGGGCCGCGCTACGTGCTCGCTCTCCCCTCAAGACCTCTGGGGCCGGGCCAACCCTCGCTACCCAAACCAGGGAAGGGCACGGGCCACGCTACACGCTCGATCCCCCCCTCAAGACCTCTGGGGCAGCGCCAACCCTCGCCACTCAAACCAGAGAAGGGCACGGGCCGGGCTACGCGCTCGCTCCCCCCTCAAGACCTCTGGGTCAGGGCCAACCCTTGCCACCCAAACCAGCGAAGGGCACGGGCAGGGCTACGCGCTCGCTCCCCCCTCAAGACCTCTGGGGTAGGGGCAACCCTTGCCACCCAAACCAGAGAAGGGCACGGGCCGGGCTACGTGCTCGCTCCCCCCTCAAGACCTCTGGGTCCGGGCCAACCCTTGCCACCCAAACAAGAGAAGTGCACGGGCCGGGCCACACACTCGCTCCCCCCTCAAAACCTCTGGGGCAGGGCCAACCCTCGCCACCCAAACCAGAGAAGGGCACGGGCCGGGCAACGTGCTCGCTCCCCCCTCAAGACCTCTAAGGCAGGGCCAACCCTCGCCACCCAACCCAGAGAAGTGCACGGGCTGAGCTACACGCTCGCTCACCCCTCAAGACCTCTGGGGCAGGGCCAACCCTCGCCACCCAAACCAAAGAAGGGCATAGGCCGGGCTACGCGCTCGCTCCCCCCTGAAGACCTCTGGGGTAGAGCCAACCCTCGCCACCCAAACCAGAGAAGGACACAGGCCGAGCTATGCCCTCGCTCCCCCCTCAAGACCTCTGGGGTAGGGACAACCCTCCCCAGCCAAACCAGAGAAGGGCACGGGCCGAGCTACGTGCTCGCTCCCCCCTCAAGACCTCTGGGGCAGGGCCAGCCCTCGCCACCGAAACCAGAGGTGGGCACGGGCCGAGATACGCGCTCGCTCCCCCCTCAAGACCTCTAGGGCAGGGCCAACCCTCGCCACCCAAACCAGAGGAGGGCATGGGCCGGGCAATGTGCTCGCTCCCCCCTTAGACCTCTGGGGCAGGGCCAACCCTCGCCACCCAAACCAGAGAAGGGCACGGACCGAGCTACACCCTCGCTCCACCCTCAAGACCTCTGGGGCAGGGTCGACCCTCGCCACCCAAACCAGGGAAGGGCACGGGCCGGGCTACGCGCTCGCTCGCCTCAAGACCTCTGGGGCAGGGTCGACCCTCGCCACCCAAACCAGAGAAGGGCATGGGTCGGGCTACGCGCTTGCTCCCCCCTCAAGACCTCTGGGTCTGGGCCAACCCTCGTAACCCAAACCAGAGAAGGGCACGGGCGGGGCTACGGGCTCGCTCCCCCCACAAGACCTCTGGGGCAGGGCGAACCCTTGCCTCCCAAACCAGAGAAGGGCACGGGCCGAGCTACGCGCTCGGTCGCCCCCTCAAGACCTCTGGGGCAGGGATAACCCTCGCCACCCAAACCAGAGAAGTGCACGGGCTGAGCTACACGCTCGCTCCCCCCTCAAGACCTCTGGGGCAGGACCAACCCTCGCCACCCAAACCAGAGAAGGGCATAGGCCGGGCTACGCGCTCGCTCCCCCCTGAAGACCTCTGGGGTAGAGCCAACCCTCGCCACCCAAACCAGAGAAGGACACGGGCCGAGCTACGCACTCGCTCCCCCTTCAAGTCCTCTGGGGTAGGGCCAACCCTCCCCAGCCAAACCAGAGAAGGACACGGGCCGAGCTACGTGCTCGCTCCCCCCTCAAGACCTCTAGGGCAGGGCCAACCCTCGCCACCCAAACCAGAGAAGGGCATGGGCCGGGCAATGTGCTCGCTCCCCCTTTAGACCTCTGGGGCAGGGCCAACCCTCGCCACCCAAACCAGAGAAGGGCACGGGCCGGGCTACGCGCTCGCTCCCCCCTTATGACCTCTGGGGCAGGGCCAACCCTCTCCACCCAAACCAGAGAAGGGCACGGGCCGAGCTACACCCTCGCTCCACCCTCGAGACCTCTGGGGCAGGGCCAACCCTCGCCACCTAAACCAGAGAAGGGCACGGGCCGGGCTACACCCTCGATCCACCCTCGAGACCTCTGGGGCAGGGCCAACTCTCCACACCCAAAACAGAGAAGGGCATGGGGCCGGGCTACGCGCTCGCTCCCCCCTCAAGACCTGTGGGGCAGGGCCAACCCTCGCCACCCAAACCAGAGAAGGGCACGGGCTGAGCTACACCCTCGCTCCACCCTCGAGACCTCTGGGGCAGGGCCAACCCTCGCCACCTAAACCAGAGAAGGGCACGGGCCGGGCTACACCCTCGCTCCACCCTCGTG
Source organism: Scilla litardierei (assembly GCA_030789695.1). Classification (NCBI taxonomy): domain Eukaryota; kingdom Viridiplantae; phylum Streptophyta; class Magnoliopsida; order Asparagales; family Asparagaceae; genus Scilla; species Scilla litardierei. The sequence goes on along the minus strand of CM061141.1, from coordinate 217,943,826 downwards.
ACCTCTGGGGCAAGGCCAACTCTCCACACCCAAAACAGAGAAGGGCATGGGGCCGGGCTACGCGCTCGCTCCCCCCTCAAGACCTTTGGGGCAGGGCCAACCCTCGCCACCCAAACCAGAGAAGGGCACGGGCCGGGCTATGCGCTCGCTCCCCCCTCAAGACCTCTGGGGCAGGGCCAACCCTCGCCACCCAAACCAAAGAAGGGCATGGGCAAGCCTACGCGCTTGCTCCCACCTCAAGACCTCTGGGGCATGGCCAACCCTCGCCACCCAAACCAGAGAAGGGCATGGGCCGGGCTACGTTCTCGCTTCCCCCGCTCAAGACCTCTGGTGCAGGGCCAACCCTTGCCACCCAAACCAGATAAGGGCACGGGCCGGGCTACGCGCTCCCTCCCCCCTCAAGACCTCTGGGGCAGGGCCAACCCTCGCCACACAAAACCAGATAAGGAAACGGGCAGGGCTACGCTCTCGCTCCCCCCTTCATGACCTCTGGGGCAGGGCCTACCCATGCCACCCAAACCAGAGAAGGGATCGGGCCGGGCTACGCGCTCGCTCCCCCCCAAAACCTCTGGGGCAGGCCCAACCCTCGCCACCCAAACCAGAGAAGTGCTCGGGCCGGGCTACGCGCTCGCTCCCCCACTCAAGACCTCTTGGGCAGGGCCAACCCTCGCCAACCAAATCAGGGAAGGGCACGGGCCGGGCTATGCGCTCGCTCCCTCTTCAAGACCTCTGGGGCAGGGCCAACCATCGCCACCCAACCCAAGGAAGGGCACAGGCCGAGCTACACACTCGCTCCCCCCTTCAAGACCTCTGGAGTGGGGCAAACCCTCGCCACCCAAACCAGGGAAGGGCACGGGCCAAGCTACGCGCTCGATCCCTCCCTCAAGACCTCTGGGGCAGGGCCAACCCTCGCCACCCAAACCAGAGAAGGGCACGGGCCGGGCTACGCGCTGGCTCCCCCCTTAAGACCTCTGGGGCAGGGCCAACCCTTGCCACCCAAACCAGGGAAGGGCATGGGCCGGGCTACACGCTCGCCCCCGCTCAAGTCCTCTAGGGCAGGGCCAACCCACGCCACCCAAACCAGAGAAGGGCACCGGCCGGGCTACGCGCCTGCTCCCCCCTCAAGACCTCTGGGGAAGGGCCAACCCTCGCCACCCAAACCAAAGAAGGGCACGGGCCGGGATACGCTCTCGCTCCCCCCCTCAAGACCTCTGGGGCAGGGCCAACCCTCGCCACCTAATCAAAAGAGGGGCACATGCCGGGCTACGCGCTCGCTCCCCCCCTTAGGACTTCTGGACAGGGCCAACCCTCACCACCAAAACCAGAGAAGGGCACGGGCCGCACTACGTGCTCGCTACCCCATCAAGACCTCTGGGGCCGGGCCAACCCTCGCTACCCAAACAAGAGAAGGGCATGGGCCGCGCTACGTGCTCGCTCTCCCCTCAAGACCTCTGGGGCCGGGCCAACCCTCGCTACCCAAACCAGGGAAGGGCACGGGCCACGCTACACGCTCGATCCCCCCCTCAAGACCTCTGGGGCAGCGCCAACCCTCGCCACTCAAACCAGAGAAGGGCACGGGCCGGGCTACGCGCTCGCTCCCCCCTCAAGACCTCTGGGTCAGGGCCAACCCTTGCCACCCAAACCAGCGAAGGGCACGGGCAGGGCTACGCGCTCGCTCCCCCCTCAAGACCTCTGGGGTAGGGGCAACCCTTGCCACCCAAACCAGAGAAGGGCACGGGCCGGGCTACGTGCTCGCTCCCCCCTCAAGACCTCTGGGTCCGGGCCAACCCTTGCCACCCAAACAAGAGAAGTGCACGGGCCGGGCCACACACTCGCTCCCCCCTCAAAACCTCTGGGGCAGGGCCAACCCTCGCCACCCAAACCAGAGAAGGGCACGGGCCGGGCAACGTGCTCGCTCCCCCCTCAAGACCTCTAAGGCAGGGCCAACCCTCGCCACCCAACCCAGAGAAGTGCACGGGCCGAGCTACACGCTCGCTCACCCCTCAAGACCTCTGGGGCAGGGCCAACCCTCGCCACCCAAACCAAAGAAGGGCATAGGCCGGGCTACGCGCTCGCTCCCCCCTGAAGACCTCTGGGGTAGAGCCAACCCTCGCCACCCAAACCAGAGAAGGACACAGGCCGAGCTATGCCCTCGCTCCCCCCTCAAGACCTCTGGGGTAGGGACAACCCTCCCCAGCCAAACCAGAGAAGGGCACGGGCCGAGCTACGTGCTCGCTCCCCCCTCAAGACCTCTGGGGCAGGGCCAGCCCTCGCCACCGAAACCAGAGGTGGGCACGGGCCGAGATACGCGCTCGCTCCCCCCTCAAGACCTCTAGGGCAGGGCCAACCCTCGCCACCCAAACCAGAGGAGGGCATGGGCCGGGCAATGTGCTCGCTCCCCCCTTAGACCTCTGGGGCAGGGCCAACCCTCGCCACCCAAACCAGAGAAGGGCACGGACCGAGCTACACCCTCGCTCCACCCTCAAGACCTCTGGGGCAGGGTCGACCCTCGCCACCCAAACCAGGGAAGGGCACGGGCCGGGCTACGCGCTCGCTCGCCTCAAGACCTCTGGGGCAGGGTCGACCGTCGCCACCCAAACCAGAGAAGGGCATGGGTCGGGCTACGCGCTTGCTCCCCCCTCAAGACCTCTGGGTCTGGGCCAACCCTCGTAACCCAAACCAGAGAAGGGCACGGGCGGGGCTACGGGCTCGCTCCCCCCACAAGACCTCTGGGGCAGGGCGAACCCTTGCCTCCCAAACCAGAGAAGGGCACGGGCCGAGCTACGCGCTCGGTCGCCCCCTCAAGACCTCTGGGGCAGGGATAACCCTCGCCACCCAAACCAGAGAAGTGCACGGGCTGAGCTACACGCTCGCTCCCCCCTCAAGACCTCTGGGGCAGGACCAACCCTCGCCACCCAAACCAGAGAAGGGCATAGGCCGGGCTACGCGCTCGCTCCCCCCTGAAGACCTCTAGGGTAGAGCCAACCCTCGCCACCCAAACCAGAGAAGGACACGGGCCGAGCTACGCACTCGCTCCCCCTTCAAGTCCTCTGGGGTAGGGCCAACCCTCCCCAGCCAAACCAGAGAAGGACACGGGCCGAGCTACGTGCTCGCTCCCCCCTCAAGACCTCTAGGGCAGGGCCAACCCTCGCCACCCAAACCAGAGAAGGGCATGGGCCGGGCAATGTGCTCGCTCCCCCCTTAGACCTCTGGGGCAGGGCCAACCCTCGCCACCCAAACCAGAGAAGGGCACGGGCCGGGCTACGCGCTCGCTCCCCCCTTATGACCTCTGGGGCAGGGCCAACCCTCTCCACCCAAACCAGAGAAGGGCACGGGCCGAGCTACACCCTCGCTCCACCCTCGAGACCTCTGGGGCAGGGCCAACCCTCGCCACCTAAACCAGAGAAGGGCACGGGCCGGGCTACACCCTCGATCCACCCTCGAGACCTCTGGGGCAGGGCCAACTCTCCACACCCAAAACAGAGAAGGGCATGGGGCCGGGCTACGCGCTCGCTCCCCCCTCAAGACCTGTGGGGCAGGGCCAACCCTCGCCACCCAAACCAGAGAAGGGCACGGGCCGGGCTATGCGCTCGCTCCCCCCTCAAGACCTCTGGGGCAGGGCCAACCCTCGCCACCCAAACCAAAGAAGGGCATGGGCCGGCCTACGCGCTTGCTCCCACCTCAAGACCTCTGGGGCATGCCCAACCCTCGCCACCCAAACCAGAGAAGGGCATGGGCCGGGCTACGTTCTCGCTTCCCCCGCTCAAGACCTCTGGTGCAGGGCCAACCCTTGCCACCCAAACCAGATAAGGGCACTGGCCGGGCTACGCGCTCCCTCCCCCCTCAAGACCTCTGGGGCAGGGCCAACCCTCGCCACACAAAACCAGATAAGGAAACGGGCAGGGCTACGCTCTCGCTCCCCCCTTCATGACCTCTGGGGCAGGGCCTACCCATGCCACCCAAGCCAGAGAAGGGATCGGGCCGGGCTACGCGCTCGCTCCCCCCCAAGACCTCTGGGGCAGGCCCAACCCTCGCCACCCAAACCAGAGAAGGGCTCGGGCCGGGCTACGCGCTCGCTCCCCCACTCAAGACCTCTTGGGCAGGGCCAACCCTCACCACCCAAATCAGGGAAGGGCACAGGCCGGGCTATGCGCTCACTCCCTCTTCAAGACCTCTGGGGCAGGGCCAACCATCGCCACCCAACCAAAGGAAGGGCACAGGCCGAGCTACACGCTCGCTCCCCCCTTCAAGACCTCTGGAGTGGGGCAAACCCTCGCCACCCAAACCAGGGAAGGGCACGGGCCGAGCTACGCGCTCGATCCCTACCTCAAGACCTCTGGGGCAGGGCCAACCCTCGCCACCCAAACCAGAGAAGGGCACGGGCCGGGCTACGCGCTGGCTCCCCCCTTAAGACCTCTGGGGCAGGGCCAACCCTTGCCACCCAAACCAGAGAAGGGCATGGGCCGGGCTACACGCTCGCCCCCGCTCAAGTCCTCTAAGGAAGGGCCAACCCACGCCACCCAAACCAGAGAAGGGCACCGGCCGGGCTACGCGCCTGCTCCCCCCTCAAGACCTCTAGGGAAGGGCCAACCCTCGCCACCCAAACCAAATAAGGGCACGGGCCAGGCTACGCTCTCGCTCCCCCCCTCAAGACCTCTGGTGCAGGGCCAACCCTCGCCACCTAATCAAGAGAGGGGCACACGCCGGGCTACGCGCTCGCTCCCCCCTTAGGACTTCTGGACAGGGCCAACCCTGACCACCAAAACCAGAGAAGGGCACGGGCCGCACTACGTGCTCGCTACCCCCTCAAGACCTCTGGGGCCGGGCCAACCCTCGCTACCCAAACCAGAGAAGGGCATGGGCCGCGCTACGTGCTCCCTCTCCCCTCAAGACCTCTGGGGCCGGGCCAACCCTCGCTACCCAAACCAGGGAAGGGCACGGGCCACGCTACACGCTCGATCCCCCCCTCAAGACCTCTGGGGCAGCGCCAACCCTCGCCACTCAAACCAGAGAAGGGCACGGGCCGGGCTACGCGCTCGCTCCCCCCTCAAGACCTCTGGGTCAGGGCCAACCCTTGCCACCCAAACCAGCGAAGGGCACGGGCCGGGCTACACGCTCGCTCCCCCCTCAAGACCTCTGGGGTAGGGGCAACCCTTGCCACCCAAACCAGAGAAGGGCACGGGCCGGGCGACGTGTTCGCTCCCCCCTCAAGACCTCTGGGTCAGGGCCAACCCTCGCCACCCAAACAAGAGAAGGGCACGGGCCGGGCCACACACTCGCTCCCCCCTCAAGACCTCTAGGGCAGGGCCAACCCTCGCCACCCAAACCAGAGAAGGGCACGGGCCGGGCTACGTGCTCGCTCCCCCCTCAAGACCTCTAGGGCAGGGCCAACCCACGCCACCCAACCCAGAGAAGGGTACGGGTAGCGCTACGCGTTCGCTCCCCCCTCAAGACCTCTGGGGTAGGGCAGACCCTCGCCACCCAAACAAGAGAAGGGCACGGGCCGCACTACGTGCTCTCTTCCCCCTCAAGACCTCTTAGGCAGGGTCGACCCTCGCCACCCAAACCAGGGAAGGGCACGGGCCGGGCTACGCGCTCGCTCGCCTCAAGACCTCTGGGGCAGGGCCGACCCTCGCCTCCCAAACCAGAGAAGGGCATGGGTCGGGCTACGCGCTTGCTCCCCCCTCAAGACCTCTGGGTCTGGGCCAACCCTCGCAACCCAAACCAGAGAAGGGCACGGGCCGGGCTACGCGCTCGCTCCCCCCCACAAGACCTCTGGGGCAGGGCGAACCCTTGCCACCCAAACCAGAGAAGGGCACGGGCCGAGCTACGCGCTCGCTCGCCCCCTCAAGACCTCTGGGGCAGGGCTAACCCTCACCACCCAAACCAGAGAAGTGCACGGGCTGAGCTACGCGCTCGCTCCCCCCTCAAGACCTCTGGGGCAGGGCCAACCCTCGCCACCCAAACCAGAGAAGGGCACGGGCCGAGCTACATGCTCTCTCTCCCCCCTCAAGACCTCTGTGGTAGGGCCAACCCTCGCCACCCAAATCAGAGTAGAGCATAGGCCGGGATACGCGCTCGCTCCCCCCTAAAGACCTCTGGGGCAGAGCCAACCCTCGCCACCCAAACCAGAGAAGGACACGGGCCGCGCTACGCGCTCGCTCACCCCTCAAGACCTCTGGGGTAGGGCCAACCCTCGCCAGCCAAACCAGAGAAGGGCACGGGCCGAGCTACGTGCTCGCTCCCCACTCAAGACCTCTGGGGCAGGCCAACCCTCGCCACCCAAACCAGAGAAGGGCACAGTCTGAGCTACGCGCTCGCTCCCCCCTCAAGACCTCTGTAGAAGGGCCAACCCTCGCCACCCAAACCAGAGAAGGGCAAGGGCCGAGCTACGTGCTCGCTCCCCCCTCCAGACCTCTGCGGTAGGGCCAACCCTCGCTACCCAAACCAGAGAAGAGCACGGGCCGAGCTACGCGCTCCCTCCCCCCCTCAAGACCTCTGGGGCAGGGCCAGCCCTCGCCACCGAAACCAGAGCTGGGCACGGGCCGAGCTACGCGCTCGCTCCCCCCTCAATACCTCTAGGGCAGGGCCACCCCTCGCCACCCAAACCAGAGAAGGGCATGGGCCGGGCAATGTGCTCGCTCCCCCCTTAGACCTCTGGGGCATGGCCAACCCTCGCCACCCAAACCAGAGAAGGGCACAGGCCGGGCTACGCGCTCGCTCCCCCCTTATGACCTCTGGGGCAGGGCCAACCCTCGCCACCCAAACCAGAGAAGGGCACGGGCCGGGCTAGACCCTCGCTCCACCCTCGAGACCTCTGGGGCAGGGCCAACCCTCGCCACCTAAACCAGAGAAGGGCACGGGCCGGGCTACACCCTCGCTCCACCCTCGAGACCTCTGGGGCAGGGCCAACTCTCACCACCAAAACCAGAGAAGGGCATGGGCCGGGCTACGCGCTCGCTCCCCCCTCAAGACCTTTGGGGCAGGGCCAACCCTCGCCACCCAAAACCAGAGAAGGGCACGGGCCGGGCTATGCGCTCGCTCCCCCCTCAAGACCTCTGGGGCAGGGCCAACCCTCGCCACCCAAACCAAAGAAGGGAATGGGCCGGCCTACGCGCTTGCTCCCACCTCAAGACCTCTGGGGCAGGGCCAACCCTCGCCACCCAAACCAGAGAAGGGCACGGGCCGGGCTACGTTCTCGCTTCTCCCGCTCAAGACCTCTTGGGCAGGGCCAAACCTTGCCACCCAAACCAGATAAGGGCACGGGCCGGGCTACGCGCTCCCTCCCCCCTCAAGACCTCTGGGGCAGGGCCAACGCTGGCCACACAAAACCAGATAAGGAAACGGGCAGGGCAACGCTCTCGCTCCCCCCTTCATGACCTCTGGGGCAGGGCCTACCCATGCCACCCAAAACCAGAGAAGGGCTCGGGCCGGGCTACGCGCTCGCTCCCCACCCAAGACCTCTGGGGCAGGACCAACCCTCGCCACCCAAACCAGAGAAGGGCTCGGGCCGGGCTACGCGCTCGCTCCCCCACTCAAGACCTCTTGGGCAGGGCCAACCCTCGCCACCCAAATCAGGGAAGGGCACGGGCCGGGCTATGCACTCGCTCCCTCTTCAAGACCTCTGGGGCAGGGCCAACCATCGCCACCCAACCCAAGGAAGGGCACGGGCCGAGCTACACGCTCGCTCCCCCCTTCAAGACCTCTGGAGTGGGGCAAATCCTCGCCACCCAAACCAGGGAAGGGCACGCGCCGAGCTACACGCTCGATGCCTCCCTCAAGACCTCTGGGGTAGGGCCAACCCTCGCCACCCAAACCAGAGAAGGGCACGGGTCGGACTACGCGCTCGCTCCCCCCCTCAAGACCTCTGGGGCAGGGGCAACCCTCGCCACCCAACCCAGAGAAGGGCACGGGCCGAACTACGTGCTCGCTCCCCACCTCAAGACCTCTGGGGAAGGGCCAACCCTCGCCACCCAAACCAGAGAAGGGCACGGGTCGGGCTATGCCCTCGCTCCCCCCCTCAAGACCTATAGGGCAGGGCCAACCCTCGCCACCCAAACCAGAGAAGGGCACGGGCTACAGGCCCGCTCCCCCCTCAAGACCTCTGGGGCAGGGCTAACCCTCGCCACCCAAACCAGAGAAGGGCACGGGCTGCGCTACGCGCCTGCTCCCCCCCTCAAGACCTCTGGGGCAGGGACAACCCTCGCCACCCAAACCAGAGAAGGGCACGGGCTGCGCTATGCGCCTGCTCCCCCCCTCAAGACCTCTCGGGCAGGGACAACCCTCGCCACCCAAACCAAAGAAGGGCACGGTCCGAGCTACGCACTCGCTTCCCCCTCCAGACCTCTGTGGTAGGGCCAACCCTCGCCACCAAACCAGAGAAGGGCACGGGCCGAGCTACGCGCTCGCTCCCCCCCCCCTCAAGACCCCTGGGGCAGGGCCAACCCTCGCCACCCAAACCAGAGAAGGGCACGGGCCTAGCTACGCGCTCGCTCCCCCCTCAAGACCTCTGGGACAGGGCCAACCCTCGCCACCCAAACCAGAGAAGGGCACGGGCCGAGCTAAGCGCTCGCTCCCCCCTCAAGACCTCTGGGGCAGGGCCAACCCTAGCCACCCAAACTAGAGAAGGACGCGGGCTGTGTTATGCGCTCGCTCCCTCCTCAAGACCTCTGGGGCAGGGCAACCCTTGCCACCCTAACCAGAGAAGGGCACGGGCCGAGGTAAGCGCTCGCTCCCCCCTCAAGACCTCTGGGGCAGGGCCAACCCTCGCCACCCAAACCAGAGAAGGGCACGGGCCGAGCTACGCACTCGCTCCCTTCCTCAAGACCTCTGGGGCAGGGCCAACCCTCGCCACCCAAACCAGAGAAGGGCACGGGCCGAGCTTCGCACTCGCTCCCTCCCTCAAGACCTCTGCGGCAGGGCCAATCCTCGCCACCCAAACAAGAGAAGGGCACGGGCCGAGCTACACGCTTGCTCCCCCCTAAAGTCCTCTGGGCCAGTGCCAACCCTCGCCACCCAAACCAGAGAAGGGCACGGGTTGAGCTACGTTCTCGCTCCCCCCTCAAGACCTCTGGGGCAGGGCCAACTCTAGCCACCCAAACCATAGAAGGGCACGGGCCGGGCTACGCGCTTGCTCCCCCCTTAAGACCTCTGGGGCAGGGCCAACCCTCGCCACCCAAACCAGAGAAGGGCACGAGCCGAGCTTCGCACTCGCTCCCCATCTCAAGACCTCTGCGGCAGGGCCAACCCTCGCCACCCAAACCAGAGAAGGGCACGGGCCGGGCTACGTTCTCACTTCCCCCCCTCAAGACCTCTGGGGATGGGCCAACCCTCTCCACCCAAACCAGAGAAGGGCGCGGGCCGGGCTACACACTCGCTCCCCCCCTAAAGACCTCTGGGGCAGGGCCAACCTGTAGGATCCTGCCAAAACAGAGTTAGGATCGATAAATGAAGTTGAGACTTACGCTTGCGTATGCGGCACGGTAGTCTAGGAACTTCGCCTTCGGATTCGCCACGACAGATCGAGTCTTCTCACGAACGGAGTAAGGCTACTAAATCCACAATCTAAATCTCTACTTTTAGATTAAGAACTTGGAGAGAGGAAGGATTTCGGCAGAGCTTCGCTAGAATGAAATGCATGCAAGAATGCCATGCAAAAGTGTAAGGAAATGGCTAACCCTTGGGTCTTATTTATAGCCCCAAGGTAGTTATTTTAGGAGTAATTGTTCCTTTGGAACAATTTAACTAAGGTGTACCATCGTACATGGCATATTATAAGCTTAAGTTGTACCATATGCATGGTACAATATAAGCTTAAGATATTACCCCTTTATTAGCCATATGTCGCATGCACTTATGCACATATAATGCGACTTTCCCATCAATCTAGAGATCCTCTCCGCAAGGGAACATATTCCCTTTGCACACGACTTCGTGTACGCGACGTTCGAGGTCCGTATTCCCTCGTACATCCCCTACAAGGGTGTACTAACGTCTTCCATATCCAACATCACCCACTCACACTTGAGGGGATTGTAAGAGAACGTCTTTCTCTTAGTTCTTTCATCTATCATACCGAGAAATAGACCGTGCGACCGTCATGCGCGTAGAGTCTGTTGTTGTGCACTTGTTAGAGATACACAACGACCTCGAAGGTGCAAAGTTGAGTAGTTCAACACATGCTTTACCCTAGATTATTTCTTCACAGTTCTTATACTTTATATTCAACAATTGAATCCCATCTGGATCACAATTGGCTGGCCAGCTTTGAATCATTAAAGTCCAAATGTGAATATGAAATCAATCTTCCTCTTCTTGCGAACCTTCTGATCTTGACTTGATTCGCTTTTCTAACATGTCCCGCCGAGCCGAATTATCATAGCCCATTAGCAACACGCTAAGATAGCGATCATCTCGTCAAATCTAAAAGAACCAATTGGAGTCCTTGAGGGTAAGAGTTAAGACCTATATGGCCTTTGAGTCTCACATAATAGCAAACACTATTGCTACTAACTCAGTGGTCGAAATGCATACGTGGTATGAACACGTATTACAACATCGCTCCTTTCCCAGGGAGTGTATGTCTCAATGATGTTGTAAGGATGATGATCAGACACCACAATGTCTGACTTTGAGTCCCTTATTCTACTCAAATAATCCTTTGGACTCACATCCTGCATTTAGACAGATAGGATTTCAAAAAAAAAATCCTCTTAGATCTTTTGTAAGCATCCATATGATGCAGATCTTTCATGCGACCATTTTGTTTAAGTCATGACTCTTAAATCACCCGTCTGATGATTTTGACTTCAAACAGGTCTCATCTCTATTCCATCCGTCTGATAGAATAAGGCGGTTGCTCATGTGAGAGAGACAACCTCAATCTGTCCGACATACTAGAATTCAGCTGAGATTTCAAAAAATGTACACAAACATTTCTTAAGAAATTCATATGCAATGTTTGAAAAAGAAATTATTCTTTTATTAATTTTGATCATTTACAGACATGGGAATTTACATTGGTACAACTCAGCTCTTACGCAATCCTTAAGATGATAAGTGTTTGTAAAACACATCTCTAGGGATAGCCTTCGTAAGCGGATCCGCTATCATCTCATGCGTAGATATGTACCTTATGTCTACCTTCTTGGTCTTATCATAGTCTTTTGCAAATTTTTAGCGGATATCTATGTGTTTGGTCTTACAATGGAATTTCGGATCTTTGACATAGGCTATAGATGCTTGACTGTCGCTGTGTATGGGTACAGCACCTGAGTCACTTGCATTAATTAGCCTGTCTAAGAACTTCCTAAGCCAAACAGCCTCTTGGACTGCCATGCTAAATGCTACAAACTCAGATTCCATGGTTGAAAGTGCGATGCAGGATTGTTTCTTGCTACTCCAGGATATTGCACCAGATCCGAGTAGAAAAACATATCCTGAGGTCGATCGTCGCTCATCGAGATCACCCGCCCAATCAGCATCAGTGTAGCCTTCGAGCCTCAAGGCATCTCCTTGATAGCATAAAGCAAAGTCTGCAGTTCCTTTGAGATACCGCATTATCCTCTTAACCGCTTTCCAGTGTACTTGCCCTGGGTTGGATTGGTAACGACTTACCATTCCAACGGCAAAACAGATGTCCGGTCTTGTACACATCATAGCGTACATTAGACTACCAACTGCACTGGAATATGGAACTTTTTCCATAATCTCCTTCTCTTTTTGGTTCTTCGGACATGATTTCAGACATAAATTGTCGCACTTGCTTATTGGAGTATCAATGGACTTGCAGTCCTGCATATTAAAACGTTCTAGAACCTTCTTTATATAAGTCTCCTGTGAAAGAGAAAGAAGTTTCTTTGAACGATTCCTTGAAATCTTAACTCCAAGGATATATGCGGCTTCTCACATGTCTTTCATCTCAAAAACTGATGAAAGCCAAGCCTTGATATCCATCACAAAGCCCTTGTCATTTACGGCTATTAAAATGTCATCTACATATAGAGACATAATAACATACTTGTTCTTATTCCTCTTGATATATACACAGTTATCTTCATCAAGCATGGAAAATCCATTTGATAAGACAACCTCTTGAAATCGTATATACCATTGCCTCGAGGATTGTTTAAGACCATATATGGATTTAAGAAGTTTACAAACCTTATGTTCGTTTCCTTCTTTTACAAACCCTGTTGGTTGTTCCATATATATCTCCTCGTCCAATTCTCCATTGAGAAAGGCAGTCTTTACATCCATTTGATGTAATTCGAGGTCTAAGCAAGCTACCATTGCCAGAATCAGGCGAATTGAGGTAAAACGAACAACAGGTGAGAAGGTCTCTTCGTAGTCTATCCCTTCCTGTTGCGTAAAACCTTTCGCGACAAGGCGAGCTTTATATCTGTCAATAGAGCCATCAGCCTTATGCTTGATCTTGAGAACCCATTTGTTCCCAATAGCTCTACGTCCTCTGGGTAAGTCAACTAAGTCCCAGACTTGGTTAACTTTCATGGATTCTAACTCCTCTTGCATCGCTTCCATCCATTTGTCTTTAGCAGGGCAAGATACGTCCTGTTTGAAAGTAGCAGGCTCGTCATCTTCTTGTAGTAAAGTCATAAAGGTTTGCGGAAATTCATCCTCAAATCTTAGAGGAGCCAACCTTGTACGACTACTACGTCGTATTTGAGATTCTTCAAGTCCTTGTTGACTCGAATTTAGATCAATTCTAATATCACTCCCACTTGGAATGTCGTTAGAATTGCTCCCACTTGGATCATTATTCCCGTATGGAATAGGATAATCGTCATTCGTATAATCCATTGGTGAAGGTTGAAACGTATTTTCGTTTTCACCAAGAATTCTCCCACTCGAATGAGGTAATCCTTCTTGATCATGAATCTCAAATAGAGATAAGTCCTGACTTATCTCGCCCTGTCTTGGAAACTCGTTTTCCAAGAAAGTGACATCCCTCGACTCAAACTCAATTAGCCCACCATTGTCTTCCTGACTAACAAAAACATAACCTTTGGAGTTTTCTGCGTATCGTATAAAGATACATTTCCTTCCCCTTGGCCCAAGTTTGCCATACTTATGGGAGGAAATATGTGCGTAGGATGCACAACCCCAAGGTTTCAAAATGTTTAAGTCAGGAGACCTTTGGTTCCACAACTCATAAGGAGTGGAGCTAACTGATTTCGAGGGTACGCGGTTTAAAATGAAAGCGGCCGTCAATAATAAATCACCCCAAAAGGTGATTGGCAAGTTAGCTTGCGCCATCATTGAACGGACCATTTCCATTAAATTCCTATTTCTCCTTTCTGCAACACCGTTTTGTTGAGGAGTATACGTCATAGTTACCTGATGTACTATGCCTTTTTCATCACAAAGTTCCTTAAAACTTATTGATTGATATTCACCGCCCCTATCGGTTCGCAAGACCTTAATCTTGCGATCTAATTGATTCTCCACTAAACTCATATAGTTTTTAAAGCAAGCCAAAGCTTCACTTTTGTGGGATATCAAATAGATATGTCCGAATCGGGTGAAATCATCAATAAAAGTGATGAAATAGGACTTTCCGCGTCTTGTCTTGACATTCATCGGACCACATATGTCCGAATGGATAAGCTGTAATGGAACCTCGGCCCTTGTGCCGGTTCCAAACGGCTTGCGACAATATTTTTCCACAAGGCAATGTTCGCAGGTCGACATTTCAACCTTTGAAACATTGGATAGAAGGCCACGTTTGGCAAGTCTATCCATACGCGTTGGTCCAATATGACCAAGCCTTGCGTGCCAACAAATCACATCAGACTCATAAGTCTTAGAATTTGCAATAAGGAAATTTTCATTACATGAGGAATCATACATTGTACTCATTACAATAAATCCTTTAAATACAAACCCAGTACCAATAAGAGTATTATTACAACTTAAGTCCACATTACAATCATGAAAAAACCAGTTATAGCCAAGACCAATTAATACGACCACAGAAATTATATTCCTTCGAATATCTGGAGCGAAGAGGACATCATGAAGTAGGAGAGTGCGGCCGTTGTCCAAGACTAGCTTGCAAGTCCCAACGCCTTTCACTTCAACACGTGTGTTGTTTCCTACATAGATCCACTTCGTTCCTTGGGGTATCCGGTGATACTCCACGAAGGACCGTCTGTCCCTTGCTATGTGGTCGGTGGCACCTGAATCAATTATCCAAAATAGATTAGATTCCACAAGAAATATTGAATTAGAAACACATATGTAACTAGTATATTTACAAGTTACCTCGTCGCCTCCACTCGTACACGAACGAGCATAGTGACCGAGCTTGTTGCACTTGAAGCACTTGATCCTCTTCAAGTTTTTCTTCTTGTGCCATTTCTTGTGCCCACCCTTATGTTTGGGTTTCTTGGTAGACTCAGGTTGCTTATTATGTTCATTAGTGAACTTCGAACGATCTTTCCGTTTCTTTCCCCCATGTGAGGAACTAGCAACCATGTGCACTTCTGCACTTGGCTTGGCAGCCGCAAGCCGCTCTTCCTCTAATTCGAGGTGCTTGGAAACATCGCTAAAGGTCTTGATGCTCTCATTGTGAGTGAGATGCATCTTCATTTGATCCCACCCATTTGGTAGGGAACGTATAACTGCTTAGATTTGTTGCTCATCAGTGAGCACATGACCTGCGTCCTTTAACTCCGAGATAAGGTTCGCCATATGTCGCAGATGTTTCCCCATGGAATGATCTGGACGTTTCTTATATGTATCGAACCTTATAGTTAAGGCGCGAAGTTTGGACACCGATGTGCCACCGAACTTCTCCTCTAGCTTGGACCATATGTCCATGGCTAGGTCATGTTCTCGGAAGATGCGCATTATGTCATCAGCCATACTGCTTAATAACGTAATGCGTGCTATCTTGTTCTTCCGAGACCAAGCATCAAAAGCTTCCTTGTCTCGTCGGTGTTGGGCAGTAGTGCCCAACTCGGGTTCAATCATAACGTTCTTTAGAGTTTCGAGCACTTCTTGCTCCTCTAGAACGTATTGTATCTTGATGGACCAAAGTTTGTAATTATCGCCGTTGAGTTTTTCACCTCTGTTTAACTCAGCGACGATATTCTTTGAAGCGGAAGACATTTTACTTTTAAAATGCTGCAAATAAGACACAAAACCGAAGGTTTGATCAAAACATTGCATAAAAATTCTTAAAATATAACTCCCACTTGAAATGATAATAGAATATCCCATTTGGATAGTTCTAAAAATTCAAATCCCATTTGGAATTATATTATATTTGATAAGTTACTTTCGAAAAATATTGAAGATGTTGTTCTAGAATCGAAAAGGTCTCTATGATTCCAATCACCATCTAGAACAACCTTCAATATTCCCCCATCACTTATCAAACAATAGTACTCTTATAGTACTAGCAGCGGAAAACGAGTTTGAAAACGTATTTTTCAGATATAATTCCCACTTGAAATGATAATAGAATATCGCATATGGATTGTTCTAAAATCAACTCCCACTTGGAATGATATTCATAATTTGATAAGTTACTTTCGAAAAATATTGAAGATGTTACTCTAGAATCGGAAAAGTCACTATGTTTCCAATCATCATCTAGAGTAACCTTCAATATTTCTCCCTCACTTTATCAAATGTTAGTACTCTTATAGTACTTTGCAGCGGAAAAGCGTTTTTGAAAACTTATTTTTCAAAACGTATGAAAACGTATTTTTCAAAAAAAAATGTATATTTCATCTTAGTACCCTTATGATACTAGTGAAACATTCGGCACTTCCTGACCATTTGTCGGGAATGAGCCGTAGCCGTGCCAAGGTCGGATCCCCCATTTGGGATTTTTCTGCAAACTATCGTCACCGGCTCCCGTATGGATCCAGGCGTTTCCCCCCGTATGAGAGAATTTTGATGCAGACGACTGTCGTTTGGCCCCGTATGCTCTAGTCGGCACGTTCATATTTGACCAAGGCCTTTAGCCGAATTGGTCGACCAAAACACTCGAATTGGTCGACCAATGATAATGGTCTGAAATTTCCCCGGCCAGGGCCTCTGCCCTGGCCGAGGCTGGCCAAGGGCCGGCCAGGGCCTCTGCCCTGACCGGCCAAGGGCCCTGGCCCCTCGGCCAGGGCCTCTGCCCTGGCCGAGGCCGGCCAAGGTCGGCCAGGCCCTGGCCGAGGCCAGGGCGTCGGCCCTGGCCTCTGCCAGGGCCGGCCAGGCCCTGGCCGAGGCAAGGGGGCCGGCCCTGGACTCTGCCAGGGCCGGCCAGGCCCTGGACGAGGCAAGGGGGCCGGCCCTGGCCTCTGCCAGGGCTGGCCAGGGCGCCGGCCCTGGCCTCTGCCAGGGCCGGCCAGGGCCGGCCACTGCCGGCCTGGCCATGGCCGGTCATGGCCAAGGCCATTTTGGCCTTGGCCGGCCACTGCCGGCCTGGCCATGGCCGGTCATGGCCAAGGCCATTTTGGCCTTGGCCGGCCATGGCCCTTTGGCCATAGCCGGACTCCCCTTGTGTGGGGTGGCCGCACACCCCTGTCGGAGGGGGTTGCCGCGGTGGTTATTGGCCGTAGCCAACCCCCTTCGCATGGGGAGGGGGGTGCATGGCCTTCATAACCCATTTGGCCATGGTGCACATGCACTAAAATTCATCTTCCCCGATGGGAATAACCACCACCTTCTTCTCCGGTGAAGCACCCGTTCGTCGAGGAAGTAGTTGTCCTCCAATGGCCGTGTGCCAAAAAATGAACCCACTTCAAAAGTTCGTAAACTACGCGCTCCACATGAAGAGAGCGCCCATTCCCTATGAATGGAGACTCAGCATCCATGAAGAGAGCGAGTTTGACGATATGAACGGTCGGTTCTTCCCGTCACGGAGAGTTCCTGCCATATCCGTAATGACAGAAGACCCTAACGTGAAAAGAACAACCGCTGCGTTCTCTCCGTCACGAAGCGTTCCTACCATATCCGTAATGGTAGGATACCCATTCGTGAAAAATACAACGACTCGTTCATAGTTTCTCCGGGGCGAACCCATATGGCTCCGATACCAATGTAGGATCCTGCCAAAACAGAGTTAGGATCGATAAATGAAGTTGAGACTTACGCTTGCGTATGCGGCACGGTAGTCTAGGAACTTCGCCTTCGGATTCGCCACGACGGATCGAGTCTTCTCACGAACGGAGTAAGGCTACTAAATCCACAATCTAAATCTCTACTTTTAGATTAAGAACTTGGAGAGAGGAAGGATTTCGGCAGAGCTTCGCTAGAATGAAATGCATGCAAGAATGCCATGCAAAAGTGTAAGGAAATGGCTAACCCTTGGGTCTTATTTATAGCCCCCAAGGTAGTTATTTTAGGAGTAATTGTTCCTTTGGAACAATTTAACTAAGGTGTACCATCGTACATGGCATATTATAAGCTTAAGTTGTACCATATGCATGGTACAATATAAGCTTAAGATATTACCCCTTTATTAGCCATATGTCGCATGCACTTATGCACATATAATGCGACTTTCCCATCAATCTAGAGATCCTCTCCGCAAGGGAACATATTCCCTTTGCACACGACTTCGTGTACGCGACGTTCGAGGTCCGTATTCCCTCGTACATCCCCTACAAGGGTGTACTAACGTCTTCCATATCCAACACAACCCTGGCCATCCAAACCAGAGAAGGGTATGGGCCGAGCTACACGCTCGCTCCCCCCTTAAGACCTCTTGGGCAGGGCCAACCCTCGACACCCAAACCTGAGAAGGGCACGGGCCGGGCTACGCGTTTGTTAACCCCTAAGACCTCTAGGGCAGGGCCAACCCTCGCCACCCAAACCAGAGAAGGGCAAGGACCGAGCTACGCGATCGCTCCCCTCACAAGACCTCTGGGGCAGGGCGAACCCTAGCCACCCAAACCAGAGAAGGGCACGGACCGAGCTACGTGCTCGCTCCCCCCTCAAGACCTCTGCGGCAGGGCCAACCCGTGCCACCCAAACCAGAGAAAGGCACGGAGCGCTCGCTCCCCCCCTCAAGACCTCTGGGGCAGGGCCAACCCTCGCCACCCAAACCAGAGAAGGGCACGGGCCGGGATACGCGCTTGCTACCCCCCTCAAGACCTTTGGGGCAGGGCCAATCCTTGCCACCCAAACCAGAGAAGGGCACGGGCCGAGCTACGCACTCGCTCCCCATCTCAAGACCTCTGCGGCAGGGCCAACCCTCGCCACCCAAACCAGAGAAGGGCACGGGCCGGGCTACGTTCTCACTTCCCCCCCTCAAGACCTCTGGGGCTGGGCCAACCCTCGTCACCCAAACCAGAGAAGGGCACAGCCTGCGCTACGTGCTCGCTCCCCGCTCAAGACCACTGGGGCCGGGCCAACCCTCGCCACCCAAAATAGAGAAGGGCACGGGCAGGGCTACGCGCTCCCTCCCCCTCAAGACCTCTGGGGCAGGGCCAACCCTCGCCACACCAAACTAGAGAAGGAAACGGGCAGGGCTACGCGCTCGCTCCCCCCTCAAGACCTCTGGGGTAGGGCCTACCCTCGCCACCCAAACCAAAGAAGGGCACGGGCCGGGCTACGCACTCGTTCCCCCCCTCAACACCTCTGGGGCAGGGCCAACCCTCGCCACCCAAACCAGAGAAGGGCACGGGCCGGGCTACGCGCTGGCTCCCCCCTAAAGACATCTGGGGCAGGCCCAACCCTCGCCGCCCAAACCAGAGAAGGGCATGGGCCGGGCTACACGCTCGCCCCCGCTCAAGACTTCTGGGGCAGGGCCAACCCATGCCACCCAAACCAGAGAAGGGCACCGGCCGGGCTACGCGCTCGCTCCCCCCTCAAGACCTCTGGGGAAGCTCCAACCCTCGCCACCCAAACCAGAGAAGGGCACGGGCCGGGCTACGCTCTCGCTCACCCCTCAAGACCTCTGGGGCAGGGCCAACCCTCGCCACCTAATCAAGAGAAGGGTACACGCCGGGCTACGCGCTCGCTCCCCCCCTTAGGACTTCTGGGCAGGGCCAACCCTCGCCACCCAAACCAAAGAAGGGCACGGGCCGAGCTACGCGCTTGCTCCCCCCTCAAGACCTCTGGGGCAGGGCCAACCCTCGCCAGCCAAACCAGAGAAGGGCACGGGGCGAGCTACGTGCTCGCTCCCCCCTCAAGACCTCTGGCGCAGGCCAACCCTCGCCACCCAAACCAGAGAAGGGCACATGCCGAGCTACGCACTCGCTCCCCCCTCAAGACTTCTGCAGAAGAGCCAACCCTCGCCACCCAAACCAGAGAAAGGCAAGAGCCGAGCTACGTGCTCGCTCTCCCCTCAAGACCTCTGCGGCAGGGCCAAACCTCGCCACCCAAACCAGAGAAGAGCACGGGCCGAGCTACGTGCTCCCTCCCCCCCTCAAGACCTCTGGGGCAGGGCCAGCCCTCGCGACCGAAACCAGAGTTGGGCACAGGCCGAGCTACGCGCTCGCTCCCCCCTCAAGACCTCTAGGGCATGGCCAACCCTCGCCACCCAAACCAGAGAAGGGCATGGGCCGGGCAATGTGCTCGCTCCTCCCTTAGACCTCTGGGGCAAGGCCAACCCTCGCCACCCAAACCAGAGAAGGGCATGGGCCAAGCTACGCGCTCGCTCCCCCCTTATGACCTCTGGGGCAGGGCCAACCCTCGCCACCCAAACCAGAGAAGGGCACGGGCCGAGCTACGCCCTCGCTCCACCCTCGAGACCTCTGGGGCAGGGCCAACCCTCGCCACCCAAACCAGAGAAGGGCACGGGCCGGGCTACACCCTCGCTCCACCCTCGAGACCTCTGGGGCAGGGCCAACGCTCCCCACCCAAACCAGAGAAGGGCATGGGCCGGGCTACGCACTCGCTCCCCCCTCAAGACCTGTGGGGCAGGGCCAACCCTCGCCACCCAAACCAGAGAAGGGCATGGGCCGGGCTATGCGCTCGCTCCCCCCTCAAGACCTCTGGGGCAGGGCCAACCCTCGCCACCCAAACCAAAGAAGGGCATGGGCCGGCCTACGCGCTCGCTCCCACCTCAAGACCTCTGGGGCAGGGCCAACCCTCGCCACCCAAACCAGAGAAGGGCACGGGCCGGGCTACATTCTCGCTTCCCCCGCTCAAGACCTCTGGGGCAGGGCCAACCCATGCCACCCAAACCAGATAAGGGCATGGGCCGGGCTACGCGCTCCCTCCCCCCCTCAAGACCTCTGGGGCAGGGCCAACCCTCGCCACACAAAACCAGATAAGGAAACGGGCAGGGCTACGCTCTTGCTCCCCCCTTTATGACCTCTGGGGCAGGGCTTACCCATGCCACCCAAACCAGAGAAGGGCTCGGGCCGGGTTACGCGCTTGCTCCCCCCAAGACCTCTGGGCAGGACCAACCCTCGCCACCCAAACCAGAGAAGGTCTCGGGCCGGGCTATGCGCTCGCTCCCCCACTCAAGACCTCTTGGGCAGGGCCAACCCTCGCCACCCAAATCAGGGAAGGGCACGGGCCGGGCTATGCGCTCGCTCCCTCTTCAAGACCTCTGGGGCAGGGCCAACCATCGCCACCCAACCCAAGGAAGGGCACGGGCCGAGCTACACGCTTACTCCCCCCTTCAAGACCTCTGGAGTGGGGCAAACCCTCGCCACCCAAACCAAGGAAGGGCACGGGCCGAGCTACACGCTCGCTCCCGCCCCCAAGACCTCTGGGGCAGGGCCAACCCTCGCCACCCAAACAAGAGAAGGGCACGGGTCGTACTACGCGCTCGCTCCCCCCCTCAAGACCTCTGGGGCAGGGGAAACCCTCGCCACCCAACCCAGAGAAGGGCACGGGCCGAGCTACGTGCTCGCTCCCCACCTCAAGACTTCTGGGGAAGGGCCAACCCTCGCCACCCAAACCAGAGAAGGGCAAAGGTTGGACTACACCCTCGCTCCCCCCTCAAGACCTATAGGGCAGGGCCAACCCTCGCCACCCAAACCAGAGAAGGGCACGGGCTGCGCTACGCGCCTGCTCCCCCCCTCAAGACCTCTGGGGCAGGGACAACCCTCGCCACCCAAACCAGAGAAGGGCACGGGCTGTGCTACGCGCCTGCTCCCCCCCTCAAGACCTCTAGGGCAGGGACAACCCTCGCCACCCAAACCAAAGAAGGGCACGGTCCGAGCTACGCGCTCGCTTCCCCCTCCAGACCGCTGTTGTAGGGCCAACCCTCGCCACCCAAACCAGAGAAGGGCACAGGCCGAGCTACACGCTCGCTCCCCCCTCAAGACCCCTGGGGTAGGGCCAACCCTCGCCACCCTAACCAGAGAAGGGAACGGGCCAAGCTACGCGCTCGTTCCCCCCTCAAGACCTCTGGGGCAGGGCCAACCCTCGCCACCAAAACCAGAGAAGGGCACGGGCCGAGCTACGCGCTCGCTCCCCCGTCAAGACCTCTGGGGCAGGGCCAACCCTCGCCAACCAAACCAGAGAAGGACGCGGGCCGAGTTACGCGCTCGCTCCCCCCTCAAGACCTCTGGGGCAGGGCCAACCCTCGCCACCCAAACCAGAGAAGGGCACGGGCCGAGATAAGCACTTGCTCCCCCCACAAGACCTCTGGGGCAGGGCCAACCCTCGCCACCCAAACCAGAGAAGGGCACGGGCCGAGCTACGCGCTCGCTCCCTCCCTCAAGACCTCTGCGGCAGGGCCTATCCTTGCCACCCAAACAAGAGAAGGGCACGGGCCGAGCTACACGCTCGCTCCCCCCTAAAGTCCTCTGGCCCAGTGCCAACCCTCGCCACCCAAACCAGAGAAGGGCACGGGCTGAGCTACGTGCTCGCTCCCCCCTCAAGACCTCTAGGGCAGGGCCAACCCTAGCCACCCAAACCATAGAAGGGCACGGGCCGGGCTACGCGCTCGTTCCCCCCTCAAGACCTATGGGGAAGGGCCAACCCTCGCCACCCAAACCAGAGAAGGGCAAAGGTTGGACTACGCCCTCGCTCCCCCCTCAAGACCTATCGGGCAGGGCCAACCCTCGCCACCCAAACCAGAGAAGGGCACGGGGGTACAGGCCCGCTCCCCCCTCAAGACCTCTGGGGCAGGGCCAACCCTCGCCACCCAAACCAGAGAAGGGCACGGGCTGCGCTACGCGCCTGCTCCCCCCCTCAAGACCTCTGGGGCAGGGACAACCCTCGCCAACCAAACCAGAGAAGGGCACGGGCTGTGCTACGCGCCTGCTACCCCCCTCAAGACCTCTAGGGCAGGGACAACCCTCGCCACCCAAACCAAAGAAGGGCACGGTCCGAGCTACGCGCTTGCTTCCCCCTCCAGACCTCTGTGGTAGGGCCAACCCTCGCCACCCAAACCAGAGAAGGGCACCGGCCGAGCTACACGCTCGCTCCCCCCTCAAGACCCCTGGGGCAGGGCCAACCCTCGCCACCCTAACCAGAGAAGGGCACGGGCCAAGCTACACGCTCGCTCCCCCCTCAAGACCTCTGGGGCAGGGCCAACCCTCGCCACCAAAACCAGAGAAGGGCACGGGCCGAGCTACGTGCTCGTTCCCCCCTCAAGACCTCTGGGGCAGGGCCAACCCTCGCCAACCAAACCAGAGAAGGACGCAGGCCGAGTTACGCGCTCGCTCCACCCTCAAGACCTCTGGGGCAGGGCCAACCCTCGCCACCCAAACCAGAGAAGGGCACGGGCCGAGCTAAGCACTCGCTCCCCCCTCAAGACCTCTGGGGCAGGGCCAACCCTTGCCACCCAAACCAGAGAAGGGCACGGGCCGAGCTAAGCGCTCGCTCCCCCCACAAGACCTCTGGGGCAGGGCCAACCCTCGCCACCCAAACCAGAGAAGGGCACGGGCCGAGCTACGCGCTCGCTCCCTCCCTCAAGACCTCTGCGGCAGGGCCTATCCTTGCCACCCAAACAAGAGAAGGGCACGGGCCGAGCTACACGCTCGCTCCCCCCTAAAGTCCTCTGGGCCAGTGCCAACCCTCGCCACCCAAACCAGAGAAGGGCATGGGCTGAGCTACGGGCTCGCTCCCCCCCTCAAGACCTCTAAGGCAGGGCCAACCCTAGCCACCCAAACCATAGAAGGGCACGGGCCGGGCTACGCGCTCGTTCCCCCCTCAAGACCTCTGGGGCAGGGCCAACCCTCGCCACCCAATCCAGAGAAGGGCACGGGCCGGGCTACGTGCTCGCTCCCCCCTCCAAACCTCTTGGGCAGGGCCAACCGTCGCCACCAAAACTAGAGAAGGGCATGGGCTGAGCTACGTGCTCGCTCCCCCCTCAAGACTTCTGGCACAGGGCCAACCCTCGCCACACAAACAAGAGAAGGGCACGGGCTGAGCTACGCGCTCGCTTCCCCCAAAAGACCTCTGGGGCCGGGCCACCCCTCGCCACACAAACAAGAGAAGGGCACGCGCCGAGCTTTGCGCTCGCTCCCCCCTCAAGACATTTGGGGCAAGGCCAACCCTCGCAACCCAAACCAGAGCAGGGCTTGGGCCGAGCTACGCGCTCGCTCCCCCCCTCAAAACCTCTGGGGCAGGGCCAACCATTGCCACCCAAACCAGAGAAGGGCTCGGGCCGAGCTACGCGCTCGCACACCCGCTCAAGACCTCTGGGGCATGGCCAACCCTCGCCACCCAAACCAGAGAAGGGCACAGGTCGGGATACGCGCTCGCTCCCCCCTCAAGAACTCTGGGGCAGGGCCAACCCTCGTCACGCAAACCTGAGAAGGGCACAGGCCGGGCTACGTGCTCGCTGCCCCCTCAAGACCTCTGGGGCAGGGCGAACCCTCGCCACCCAAATCAGAGAAGGGCATGGGCCGGGCTACGCGCTCGCTCTCCCTTCAAGACCTCTAGGGAAGGGCCAACCCTCTCCACCCAAACCAGAGAAGGGCACGTGCTGGGCTACTCGCTCGCTCCCCCCCAAAGAGCTCTGGGGCAGTGCCAACCCTTGCCACCCAAACCAGAGAAGGGAACGGGCCGAGCTACGCGCTCGCTCCCCCCTCAAGACCTCTTGGACCGGGCCAACCCTCGACACCTAAACCTGAGAAGGGCACATGCCGGGCTACGTGCTCGCTCCCCACTCAAGACCTCTAGGGCAGGGCCAACCCTCGCCACCCAAACCAGAGAAGGGCAAGGACCGAGCTACGTGCTCGCTCCCCTCACAAGACCTCTGGGGCAGGGCCAACCCTCGCCACCCAAACCAGAGAGGGGCACGGACCGAGCTACGAGCTCGCTCCCCTCCTCAAGACCTCTCGGGCAGGGCCAACCCTCGCCACACAAACAAGAGAAGGGCACGGGCTTAGCAACGCGCTCGCTTCCCCCAAAAGACCTCTGGGGCAGGGCCACCCCTCGCCACACAAACCAGAGAAGGGCACGAGCAGAGCTTCTAGCTCGCTCCCCCCCTCAAGACCTCTGGGGCAGGGCCAACCCTCGCCATCCAAACCAGAGCATGGCATGGGCCGAGCTACGCGCTCGCTCCCCCCTCAAGACCTCTGGGGCAGGGCCAACCATTGCCACCCAAACCAGAGAAGGGCTCGGGCCAAGCTACGCGCTCGCTCTCCCACTCAAGCCCTCTGGGGCAGGGCCAACCCTCGCCACCCAAACTAGAGAAGGACACGGGTCGGGCTACGCGCTCGCTCCCCCCTCAAGACCTCTGGGGCAGGGCCAACCCTCGCCACCCAAACCAGAGAAGGGCATGGGCCGGGCTACGTGCTCGCTACCCCCTCAAGACCTCTGGGGCAGAGCGAACCCTCGCCACCCAAAGCAGAGAAGGGTATGGGCCGGGATACGCGCTCGCTCCCCCCTAAAGACCTCTGGGGTAGGGCCAACCCTCTCCACCCAAACCAGAGAAGGGCACGGGCCGGGCTACACACTCGCTCCCCCCCAAAGACCTGTGGGGCAGGGCCAACCCTTGCCACCCAAACTAGAGAAGGGCACGGGCCGAGCTACGCGCTCGCTCCCCCCTCAAGACCTCTAGGGCAGGGCCAACCCTCGCCACCCAAACCAGACAAGGGCAAGGGCCGAGCTACGCGCTCCCTCCCCTCACAAGACCTCTGGGGCAGGGCCAACCCTCGCCACCCAAACCAGAGAAGGGCACGGACCGAGCTACGCGCACGCTCCCCGTCTCAAGACCTCTGGGGCAGCGCCAACCCTCCCCACCCAAACCAGAGAAGGGCACGGGCCGGGCTACGCGCTCGCTCCCCCCTAAAGACCTCTGGGGCAGGGCCAACCCTCGCCACCCAAACCAGAGAAGGGCACGGGCCGGGCTACGCGCTGGTTCCCCCCTTCAAGACCTCGGGGCAGGGCCAACCCTCGTCACCCAAACCAGAGAAGGGCACGGACCGGGCTACACACTCGCCCCCCCTCAAGACCTCTGGGGCAGTGCCAACCCACGCCACCCAAACCAGAGAAGGGCACCGGCCGGGCTGCGCGCTCGCTCCCCCCTCAAGACCTATGGGGAAGGGCCAACCCTCGCCACCCAAACCAGAGAAGGACACGGGCCGGGCTACGCGCTCGCTCCCCCCCTCAAGACCTCTGGGGTAGGGCCAACCCTTGCCCCCTAATCAAGAGAAGGGAACGCGTCGGGCTACACGCTCGCTCCCCCCTTAGGACTTCTGGGGCAGGGCCAACCCTCGCCACCCAAACTAGAGAAGGGCACGGGCCGCGCTACGTGCTCGTTCCCCCCTCAAGACCTCTGGGGCCGGGCCAACACTCGCTACCCAAACCAGAGAAGGGCATGGGCCACGCTACGTGCTCACTCCCCCCTCAAGACCTCTGAGGCCAGGCCAACCCTCGCCACCCAAAACATGGAAGGGCACGGGCCGAGCTACGTGCTCGCTCCCCCCTCAAGACCTCTGGGGCAGGGCCAACCCTTGCCACCCAAACCAGAGAAGGGCCGGGCTACGCGCTCGCTCCCCCCTCAAGATCTCTGGGGTAGGGGCAACCCTTGCCACCCAAACCAGAGAAGGGCACGGGCCGGGCTACGTGCTCGCTCCCCCTCAAGATCTCTGGGGCAGGGCCAACCCTCACCACCCAAACAAGAGAAGGGAACGGGCCGGGCCACACACTCGCTCCCCCCTCAAGACCTCTGGGGCAGGGCCAACCCTCGCCACCCAAACCAGAGAAGGGCACGGGCCGGGCTACGTGCTCGCTCCCCCTCAAGACCTCTGGGGCAGGGCCAACCTTCGCCACCCAACCCAGAGAAGGGTACGGGTCGCGTTACGCACTCGCTCCCCCCTCAAGATCTCTGGGGTAGGGCTGACCCTCGCCACCCAAACAAGAGAAGGGCACGGGCCGCGCTACGCGCTCTCTTCCCCCTCAAGACCTCTTGGGCAGGGTCGACCCTCGCCACCCAAACCAGGGAAAGGCACGGGCTGGGCTACGCGCTCGCTCCCCTCAAGACCTCTGGGGCAGGGCCGACCCTCGCCACCCAAACCAAAGAAGGGCATGGGCCGGGCTACGCGCTTGCTCCCCCCCTCAAGACCTCTGGGGCTGGGCCAACCCTCGCCACCCAAAGCAGAGAAGGGCACGGGCCGAGCTACGCGCTCTCTCCCCCCTCCAGACCTCTGGGGCAGGGCCAACCTTCGCCACCCAAACTAGATAAGGGCACGGGCTAAGCTACGCGCTCGCTCCCCCCCTCAAGACCTCTGGCGCAGGGCCAACCATCGCCACACAAACAAGAGAAGGGCACGGGCTGAGCTACGTGCTCGCTTCCGCCAAAAGACCTCTGGGGCAGGGCCAACCCTCGCCACACAAACCAGAGAAGGGCACGAGCATAGCTTCGCACTTGCTCCCCCCCTCAAGACCTCTGGGGCAGGGCCAACCCTCGCCACCCAAACCAGAGCAAGGCATGGGCCGAGCTACGCGCTCGCTCCCCTCCTCAAGAACTCTGGGGTAGGGCCAACCATTGCCACCCAAACCAGAGAAGGGCACGGGCCGAGCTACGCACTCGCTCCCCCCTCAAGACTTCTGGGGCAGGGCGAACCCTCGCCACCCAAACCAGAGAAGGGCACGGGTCGGGCTCCGCGCTCGCTCCACCCTCAAGACCTCTGGGGCAGGGCCAACCCTCGCCAACCAAACCAGAGAAGGGCAGGGCCGAGCTACGTGCTTGCTCCCCCCCTCAAGGCCTCTGGGGCAGGGCGAACCCTCGCCACCCAAATCAGAGAAGGGCACGGGCCGGGCTACGTGCTCACTCCCCCCTCAAGACCATTTGGGCCGCGCCAACCCTCGCCACCCAAACCAGAGAAGGGAACGGGTAGGGCTACGTGCTCCCTCCCCCTCAAGACCTCTGAGGCAGGTCCAACCCTCGCCACACCAAACCAGAGAAGGAAACGGGTAGGGCTACGTGCTCGCTCCCCCCTCAAGACCATTGGGGCCGCGCCAACCCTCGCCACCCAAACCAGAGAAGGGCACGGGCAGGGCTACGTGCTCCCTCCCCCTCAAGACCTCTGGGGTAGGGCCTACCCTCGCCACCCAAACCAAAGAAGGGCACGGGCCGGGCTACGCACTCGCTCCCACCTCAAGACCTCTGGGGCAGGGCCAACCCTCGCCACCCAACCCAGAGAAGGGTACGGGTCGCGCTACGCGATCGCTCCCCCCTCAAGACCTCTGGGGTAGGGGTGACCCTGGCCACCCAAACAAGAGAAGGGCACGGGCCGCGCTACGTGCTCTCTTCCCCATCAAGACCTCTTGGGCAGGGCCGACCCTCGCCACCGAAACCAGGGAAGGGCACGGGCCGGGCTACGCACTCGCTCCCCGCAAGACCTCTGGGGCAGGGCCGACCCTCGCCACCCAAACCAGAGAAGGGCATGGGCCGGGCTACGCGCTTGCTCCCCCCTCAAGACCTCTGGGGCTGGGCCAACCCTCGCCACCCAAACCAGAGAAGGGCACGGGCCGGGCTACGCGCTCGCTCCCCCCCACAAGACCTCTGGGGCAGGGCGAACCCTTGCAACCCAAACCAGAGAATGGCACGGGCCGAGCTACGCGCTCGCTCGCCCCCTCAAGACCTCTGGGGCAGGGCGAACCCTCGCCACCCAAACCAGAGAAGGGCACGGACTGAGCTACGCGCTCGCTCCCCCCTCAAGACCTCTGGGGCAGGGCCAACCCTCGCCACCCAAACCAAAGAAGGGCACGGGCCGAGCTACATGCTCTCTCTCCCCCCTAAAGACCTCTGGGGTAGGGCCAACCCTCGCCACCCAAACCAAAGTAGGGCATAGGCCGGGCTACGCGCTCGTTCCCCCCTGAAGACCTCTGGGGCAGCGCCAACCCTCGCCACCCAAACCAGAGAAGGGCACGGGCCGAGCTACGCGCTCGCTCCCCCTTCAAGACCTCTGGGGCAGGGCCAACCCTCGCCAGCCAAACCAGAGAATGGCACGGGCCGAGCTACGTACTCGCTCCCCCCTCAAGACCTCTGGGGCAGGCCAACCCTCGCCACCCAAACCAGAGAAGGGCACAGGCCGAGCTACGCGCTCGCTCCCCCCTCAAGACCTCTGCGGAAGGGCCAACCCTCGCCACCCAAACCAGAGAAGGGCAAGGGCCAAGCTACGTGCTCGCTCCCCCCTCAAGACCTCTGCGGCAGG
Source organism: Scilla litardierei (assembly GCA_030789695.1). Classification (NCBI taxonomy): domain Eukaryota; kingdom Viridiplantae; phylum Streptophyta; class Magnoliopsida; order Asparagales; family Asparagaceae; genus Scilla; species Scilla litardierei. The sequence goes on along the minus strand of CM061141.1, from coordinate 217,915,285 downwards.
GCCAACCCTCGCCACCCAAACCAGAGAAGAGCACGGGCCGAGCTACGCGCTCACTCCCCCCTCAAGACCTCTGGGGTAGGGCCAGCCCTCGCCACCGAAACCAGAGTTAGGCACGGGCCGAGCTACGCGCTCGCTCCCCCCTCAAGACCTCTAGGGCAGGGCCATCCCTCGCGACCCAAACCAAAGAAGGGCACGGGTCGGGCAACGTGCTCGCTCCCCCCTTAGACCTCTAGGGCAGGGCCAACCCTCGCCACCCAAACCAGAGAAGGGCACGGGCCGAGCTACGTGCTCGATCCCCCCTTATGACCTCTGGGGCAGGGCCAACCCTCGCCACCCAAACCAGAGAAGGGCACGGGCCGAGCTACACCCTCGCTCCACCCGCGAGACCTCTGGGGCAGGGCCAACCCTCGCCACCCAAACCAGAGAAGGGCACGGGCCGGGCTACACCCTCGCTCCACCCTCGAGACCTCTGGGGCAGGGCCAACTCTCACCACCCAAACCAGAGAAGGGCATGGGCCGGGCTACGCGCTCGCTCCCCCCTCAAGACCTATGGGGCATGGCCAACCCTCGCCACCCAAACCAGAGAAGGGCATGGGCCGGGCTATGCGCTCGCTCCCCCCTCAAGACCTCTGGGGCAGGGCCAACCCTCGCCACCCAAACCACAGAAGGGCATGGGCCGGCCTACGTGCTCGCTCCCACCTCAAGTCCTCTGGGGCAGGGCCAACCCTCGCCACCCAAACCAGAGACGGGCACGGGCCGAGCTACGCACTCTCTCCCCCCTCCAGACCTCTGGGGCAGGGCCAACCTTCGCCACCCAAACTAGATAAGGGCACGGGCTGAGCTAAGCGCTCGCTCCCCCCCTCAAGACATCTGGCGCAGGGCCAACCCTCGCCACACAAACAAGAGAAGGGCACGGGCTGAGCTACATGCTCGCTTCCGCCAAAAGACCTCTGGGGCAGGGCCAACCCTCACCACACAAACCAGAGAAGGGCACGAGCATAGCTTCGCACTCTCTCCCACCCTCAAGACCTCTGGGGCAGGGCCAACCCTCGCCACCCAAACCAGAGCAGGGCATGGGCCGAGCTACATGCTCGCTCCCCCCCTCAAAACCTCTGGGGCAGGGCCAACCATTGCCACCCAAACCAGAGAAGGGCACGGGCCGAGCTACACGCTCGCTCCCCCCTCAAGACCTCTGGGGCAGGGTGAACCCTCGCCACCCAAACCAGATAAGGGCACGGGTCAGGCTACGCGCTCGCTCCCCCCTCAAGACCTCTGGGGCAGGGCCAACCCTCGCCAACCAAACCAGAGAAGGGCGCGGGCCGAGCTACGTGCTTGCTCCCCCCTCAAGACCTCTGGGGCAGGGCGAAACCTCGCCACCCAAATCAGAGAAGGGCACGGGTCGGGCTACGTGCTCGCTCCCCCCTCAAGACCTCTAGGGCAGGGCCAACCCACTCCACCCAAACCAGAGAAGGGCGCGGGCCGGGCTACACACTCGTTCCCCCCTAAAGACCTCTGGGCAGGGCCAACCCTTGCCACCCAAACCAGAGAAGGGCACGGGCCGAGCTACGCGCTCGCTCCCCCCTCAAGACCTCTTGGGCAGGGCCAACCCTCGACACCCAAACCTGAGAAGGGCACGGGCCGGGCTACGTGCTCGCTCCCCCCTAAGACCTCTAGGGCAGGGCCAACCCTCGCCACCCAAACCAGAGAAGGGCAAGGGCCGAGCTACGCGCTCGCTCCCCTCACAAGACCTCCAAGGCAGGGCCAACCCTCGCCACCCAAACCAGAGAAGGGCACGGACCGAGCTACGCGATCGCTCCCCCCTCAAGACCTCTGGGGCAGGGCCAACCCTTGCCACCCAAACCAGAGAAGGGCATGGAGCGCTCGCTCCCCCTCTCAAGACCTCTGGGGCAGGGCCAACCCTCGCCACCCAAACCAGAGAAGGGCACGGGCCGGGCTATGCGCTCGCTACCCCCCTCAAGACCTTTGGTGCAGGGCCAACCAATGCCACACAAACCAGAGAAGGGCACGGGCCGCGCTTCGCACTCGCTCCCCATCTCAATACCTCTGCGGCAGGGCCAACCCTTGCCACCCAAACCAGAGAAGGGCACGGGCCGGGCTACGTTCTTACTTCCCCCCTCAAGACCTTTGGGGCTGGGCCAACCCTCGTCACCCAAACCAGAGAAGGGCACGGGCTGCGCTACGTGCTCGCTCCCCCGTCAAGGCCACTGGGGCCGGGCCAACCCTCGCCACCCAAACCAGAGAAGGGCACGGGCAGGGCTACGTGCTCCCACCCCCTCAAGACCTCTGGGGTAGGGCCAACCCTCGCCACACCAAACCAGAGAAGGAAACGGGCAGGGCTACGTGCTCGCTCCCCCCTCAAGACCTCTGGGGTAGGGCCTACCCTCGCCACACAAACCAAAGAAGGGCACGGGCCGGGCTACTTACTCGCTCCCCCCTCAAGACCTCTGGGGCAGGGCCAACCCTCGCCACCCAAACCAGAGAAGGGCATGGGCCTGGCTACGCGCTCGCTCCCCCCCTCAAGACCTCTGGGGCAGGGCCAACCCTCGCCACCGAAACCAAAGAAGGGCAGGGGCCGGCCTACGTGCTCGCTCCCACCTCAAGACCTCTGGGGCAGGGCCAACCCTCGCCACCCAAACCAGAGAAGGGCACGGGCCGAGCTACGTGCTCTCTCCCCCCTCCAGACCTCTGGGGCAGGGCCAACCTTCGCCACCCAAACTAGATAAGGGCACGGGCTGAGCTACGCGCTCGTTCCCCCCTCAAGACCTCTGGCGCTGGGCCAACCCTCGCCACCCAAACCAGAGAAGGGCACGGCCCGGGCTACGCGCTCTCTCCCCCCTCAAGACCTCTGGGGCAGGGCCAACTCTCGCCACCTAATCAAGAGAAGGGCACACGCCGGGCTACGCGCTCGCTCCCCCCTTAGGACTTCTGGGGCAGGGCTAACCCTCGCCACCCAAACCAGAGAAGGGCACGGGCCATGCTACATGCTCGCTCCGCCCTCAAGACCTCTGGGGCCGGGCCAACCCTCGCTACCCAAACCAGAGAAGGGCATGGGCCGCGCTACGTGCTCGCTCTCCACTCAAGACCTCTGGGGCCGGGCCAACCCTCGCCACCTAAACCAGGAAAGGGCACGGGCCACGCTACATGCTCGATCCCCCCCTTAAGACCTCTGGGTCAGGGCCAACCCTCGCCACCCAAACCAGAGAAGGGCACGGGCCGGGCTACGCACTCACTCCCCCCTCAAGACCTCTGGGGAAGGGGCAACCCTTGCCACCCAAACCAGAGAAGGGCACGGGCCGGGCAACGTGCTCGCTCCCCCCTCAAGACCTCTGGGGCAGGGCCAACCCTCGCCACCCAAACAAGAGAAGGGCACGGGCCGGGCCACACACTCGCTCCCCCCTCAAGACCTCTGGGGCAGGGCCAACCCTCGCCACCCAAACCAGAGAAGGGCACGGGCAGGGTTACGTGCTAGCTCCCCCCTCAAGACCTATGGGGCAGGGCCAACCCTCGCCACCCAACCCAGAGAAGGGTACGGGTCACGCTACACGCTCGCTCCCCCCTCAAGACCTCTGGGGTAGGGCTAACCCTCGCCACCCAAACAAGAGAAGGGTACGGGCCGCGCTACGCGCTCTCTTCCCCCTCAAGACCTATTGGGCAGGGCCGACACTCGCCACCCAAACCAGGGAAGGGCATGGGCCGGGCTACGCGCTCGCTCCCCTCAAGAACTCTAGGGTAGGGCCGACCCTCGCCACCCAAACCAGAGAGGGGCATGGGCCGGGCTACGCGCTTGCTCCCCCCCTCAAGACCTCTGGGGCTGGGCCGACCCTCGCCACCCAAACCAGAGAAGGGCACGGGCCGGGCTACGCGCTCGCTCCCCCCCACAAGACCTCTGGGGCAGGGTGAACCCTCGCCACCCAAACCAGAGAAGGGCACGGGCCGAGCTACGTGCTCGCTCACCCCCTCAAGACCTCTGGGGCAGGGCTAACCCTCGCCACCCAAAACAGAGAAGGGCACGGGCTGAGCTACGCACTCGCTCCCCCCCTCAAGACCTCTGGGGCAGGGCCAACCCTCGCCACCCAAACCAGAGAAGGGCACGGGCCGAGCTACATGCTCTCTCTCCCCCCTCAAGACCTCTGGGACATGGCCAACCCTCGCCACCCAAACCAGAGTAGGGCAGAGGCCGGGCTACGCGCTCGCTCCCCCCTTAAGTCCTCTAGGGCAGGGCCAACCCTCGCCACCCAAACCAGAGAAGGGCACGGGCCGAGCTACGCGCTCGCTCCCCCCTTAAGACCTCTGGGGCAGGGCCAACCCTCGCCACCCAAACCAGAGAAGGGCACGGGCCGAGCTACGTGCTCGCTCCCCCCTCAAGACCTCTGGGGCAGGCCAACCCTCTCCACCCAAACCAGAGAAGGGCACAGGCTGAGCTACACGCTCGCTCCCCCCTCAAGACCTCTGCGGAATGGCCAACCCTCGCCACCCAAACCAGAGAAGGGCACGGGCCGAGCTACGCGCTCGCTCCCCCCTAAAGACCTCTGGGGCAGGGCCAACCCTTGCCAGCCAAACCAAAGAAGGGCACGGGCCGAGCTACGAGCTCGCTCCCCCCTCAAGACCTCTGGGGTAGGCCAACCCTCGCCACCCAAACCAGAGAAGGGCACAGGCCGAGCTACGCGCTCGCTCCCTCATCAAGACCTCTGCGGAAGGGCCAACCCTCGCCACCCAAACCAGAGAAGGGCACGGGCCGAGCTACGTGCTCGCTCCCCCCTCAAGACCTCTGCGGCAGGGCCAACCCTCGCCACCCAAACCAGAGAAGGGCACGGGCCGAGCTACGTGCTCGCTCCCCCCTCAAGACCTCTGCGGCAGGGCCAACCCTCGCCACCCAAACCAGAGAAGAGCACGGGCCGAGCTACGTGCTCCCTCCCCCCCTCAAGACCTCTGGGGCAGGGCCAGCCCTCGCCACCGAAACCAGAGTTGGGCACGGGCCGAGCTACGCGCTCGCTCCCCTCTCAAGACCTCTAGGGCAGGGCCAACCCTCGCCACCCAAACCAGAGAAGGGCACGGTCCGAGCTACACCCTCGCTCCACCCTCGAGACCTCTGGGGCATGGCCAACCCTCGCCACCCAAACCAGATAAGGGCACGGCCCGGGCTACACCCTCGCTCCACCCTCGAGACCTCTGGGGCAGGGCCAACTCTCCCCACCCAAACCAGAGAAGGGCATAGGCCGGGCTACGCGCTCGCTCCCCCCTCAAGACCTTTGGGGCAGGGCCAACCCTTGCCACCCAAACCAGAGAAGGGCACGGGCCGGGTTATGCGCTCGCTCCCCCCTCAAGACCTCTGGGGCAGGGCCAACCCTCGCCACCCAAACCAAAGAAGGGCATGGGCCGGCCTACACGCTCGCTCTCACCTCAAGACCTCTGGGGCAGGGCCAACCATCGCCACCCAAACCAGAGAAGGGCATGGGCCGAGCTACGCGCTCGCTCCCCCCTCCAGACCTCTGGGGCAGGGCCAACCTTCGCCACTCAAACTAGATAAGGGCACGGGCTAAGCTAAGCGCTCGCTCCCCCCCTCAAGACATCTGGCGCAGGGCCAACCCTCGCCACACAAACAAGAGAAGGGCACGGGCAGAGCTACATGCTCGCTTCCGCCAAAAGACCTCTGGGACAGGGCCAACCCTCGCCACACAAACCAGAGAAGGGCACGAGCATAGCTTCGCACTCGCTCCCCCCTCAAGACCTCTGGGGCAGGGCCAACCCTCGCCACCCAAACCAGAGCAGGGCATGGGCCGAGCTACACGCTCGCTCCCCCCCTCAAGACCTCTCGGGCAGGGCCAACCATTGCCACCCAAACCAGAGAAGGGCACGGGCCGAGCTACACGCTCGCTCCCCCCTCAAGACCTCTGGGGAAGGGGAACCCTCGCCACCCAAACCAGAGAAGGGCACGGGTCGGGCTACGCGCTCGCTCCCCCCTCAAGACCTCTTGGGCAGGGCCAACCCTCGCCACCCAAACCAGAGAAGGGCACGGGCCGAGCTACGTGCTTGCTCCCCCCCTCAAGACCTCTGGGGCAGGGCGAACCCTCTCCACCCAAATCAGAGAAGGGCACAGGCCGGGCTACGTGCTCGCCCCCCCTCAAGACCTCTGGGGCAGGGCCAACCCTCTCCACCAAAACCAGAGAAGGGCGCGGGCCGGGCTACACACTCGTTCCCCTCCAAAGACCTCTGGGGCAGGGCCAACCCTTGCCACCCAAACCAGAGAAGGGCACGGGTCGAGCTACGCGCTCGCTCCCCCCTCAAGACCTCTTGGGCAGGGCCAACCCTCGACACCCAAACCAGAGAAGGGCACGGGCCAGGTTACGTGCTCGCTCCCCCCTAAGACATCTAGGGCAGGGCCAACCCTCGCCACCCAAACCAGAGAAGGGCAAGGGCCGAGCTACGCGCTCGCTCCCCTCACAAGACCTCTGGGGCAGGGCCAACCCTCGCCACCCAAACCAGAGAAGGGCACGGACCGAGCTACGCGCTCGCTCCCCCCTCAAGACCTCTGGGGCAGGGCCAACCCTTGCCACCCAAACCAGAGAAGGTCACGGAGCGCTCGCTCCCCCTCTCAAGACCTTTGGGGCAGGGCCAACCCTCGCCACACAAACCAGAGAAGGGCACGGGCCGGGCTATGCGCTCGCTACCCCCCTCAAGACCTTTGGGGCAGGGCCAACCCATGCCACCCAAACCAGAGAAGGGCACGGGCCGCGCTTCGCACTCGCTCCCCATCTCAATACCTCTGCGGCAGGGCCAACCCACGCCACCCAAACTAGAGAAGGGCACGGGCCGGGCTACGTTCTCACTTCCCCCCCTCAAGACCTCTGGGGCTGGGCCAACCCTCGTCACCCAAACCAGAGAAGGCCACGGGCTGCGCTACAAGCTCGCTCCCCCCTCAAGACCACTGGGGCCGGGCCAACCCTCGCCACCCAAACCAGAGAAGGGCACGGGCAGGGCTACGTGCTCCCTCCCCCTCATGACCTCTGGGGCAGGGCCAACCCTCGCCACACCAAACCAGAGAAGGAAACGGGCAGGGCTACGTGCTCGCTCCCCCCCTCAAGACATCTGGGGAAGGGCCTACCCTCGCCACCCAAACCAAAGAAGGGCACGGGCTGGGATACGCAGTCGCTCCCCCCTCAAGACCTCTGGGGCAGGGCCAACCCTCGCCACCCAAACCAGAGAAGGGCACGGGCCTGGCTACGCGCTCGCTCCCCCTTCAAGACCTCTGGGGCAGGGCCAACCCTCGCCACCCAAACCAGAGAAGGGCACGGGCCGGGCTACGCGCTGGCTCCCCCCTCAAGACCTTTAGGGCAGGGCCAACCCTCGCCACCCAAACCAGAGAAGGGCACGGGCCGGGCTACACGCTCGTCCCCCCTCAAGACCTCTGGTGCAGGGCCAACCCTCGCCACCTAATAAAGAGAAGGGCACACGTCGGGCTACGTGCTAGCTCCCCCCTTAGGACTTCTGGGGCAGGGCCAACCCTCGCCACCCAAACCAGAGAAGGGCACGGGCCGTGCTACGTGCTCGCTCCCCCCTCAAGACCCCTGGGGCCGGGCCAACCCTCGCTACCCAAACCAGAGAAGGGCATGGGCCGCGCTACGTGCTCGCTCTCCCCTCAAGACCTCTGGGGCCGAGCCAACCCTCGCTACCCAAACCAGGGAAGGGCACGGGCCACGCTACACGCTCGATCCCACCCTCAAGACCTCTGGGGCAGGGCCAACCCTCGCCACCCAAACAAGAGAAGGGCACGGGCCGGGCCACACACTCGCTCCCCCCTCAAGACCTCTGGGGCAGGGCCAACCCTCGCCACCCAAACCAGAGAAGGGCACGGGCCAGGCTAAGGGCTCGCTCCCCCCTCAAGACCTCTGGGGCAGGGCCAACCCTCGACACCCAACCCAGAGAAGGGTACGGGTCGCGCTACGCGCTCGCTCCCCCCTCAAGACCTCTGGGGTAGGGCTGACCCTCGCCACCCAAACAATAGAAGGGCACGGGCCGCGCTACGCGCTCTCTTCCCCCTCAAGACCTCTTGGGCAGGGCCGACCCTCGCCACCCAAACCAGGGAAGGGCACGGGCCGGGCTACGCGCTCGCTCCCCTCAAGACCTTTGGGGCAGGGCCAACCCTCGCCACCCAAACCAGAGAAGGGCTTGGGCCGGGCTACGCGATTGCTCCCCCCTCAAGGCCTCTGGGGTTGGGCCAACCATCGCCACCCAAACTAGAGAAGGGCACGGGCCGGGCTACGCGCTCGCTCCCCCCCACAAGACCTCTGGGGCAGGGCCAACCCTCGCCACCCAAACCAGAGAAGGGCACGGGCCGGGCTACGCGCTCGCTCCCCCCCACAAGACCTCTGGGGCAGGGCCAACCCTCGCCACCCAAACCAGAGAAGGGCACGGGCCGAGCTACGTGCTCGCTCACCCCCACAAGACCTCTGGGGCAGGGCTAACCCTCGCCACCCAAACCAGAGAAGGACACGGGCTGAGCTCCATGCTCGCTCCCCCCTCAAGACCTCTGGGGCAGGGCCAACCCTCGCCACCCAAACCAGAGAAGGGCACGGGCCGGGCTACACGCTCGTCCCCCTCAAGACCTCTGGGGCAGGGCCAACCCTCGCCACCTAATAAAGAGAAGGGCACACGCCGGGCTACGCGCTAGCTCCCCCCTTAGGACTTCTGGGGCAGGGCCAACCCTCGCCACCCAAACCAGAGAAGGGCACGGGCTGAGCTACGCACTCGCTCCCCCCCTCAAGACCTCTGGGGCAGGGCCAACCCTCGCCACCCAAACCAGAGAAGGGCACGGGCTGAGCTACGCACTCGCTCCCCCCCTCAAGACCTCTGGGGCAGGGCCAACCCTCGCCACCCAAACCAGAGAAGGGCACGGGCCGAGCTACATGCTCTCTCTCCCCCCTCAAGACCTCTGGGACAGGGCCAACCCTCGCCACCCAAACCAGAGTAGGGCAGAGGCCGGGCTACGCGCTCGCTCCCCCCTTAAGACCTCTAGGGCAGGGCCAACCCTCGCCACCCAAACCAGAGAAGGGCACGGGCCGTGCTACGCGCTCGCTCCCCCCTTAAGACCTCTGGGGCAGGGCCAACCCTCGCCACCCAAACCAGAGAAGGGCACGGGCCGAGCTACGTGCTCGCTCCCCCCTCAAGACCTCTGGGGCAGGCCAACCCTCTCCACCCAAACCAGAGAAGGGCACAGGCCGAGCTACACGCTCGCTCCCCCCTCAAGACCTCTGCGGAATGGCCAACCCTCGCCACCCAAACCAGAGAAGGGCACGGGCCGAGCTACGCGCTCGCTCCCCCCTAAAGACCTCTGGGGCAGGGCCAACCCTTGCCAGCCAAACCAAAGAAGGGCACGGGCCGAGCTACGCGCTCGCTCCCCCCTCAAGACCTCTGGGGTAGGCCAACCCTCGCCACCCAAACCAGAGAAGGGCACAGGCCGAGCTACGCGCTCGCTCCCTCCTCAAGACCTCTGCGGAAGGGCCAACCCTCGCCACCCAAACCAGAGAAGGGCACGGGCCGAGCTACGTGCTCGCTCCCCCCTCAAGACCTCTGCGGCAGGGCCAACCCTCGCCACCCAAACCAGAGAAGAGCACGGGCCGAGCTACGTGCTCCCTCCCCCCCTCAAGACCTCTGGGGCAGGGCCAGCCCTCGCCACCGAAACCAGAGTTGGGCACGGGCCGAGCTACGCGCTCGCTCCCCTCTCAAGACCTCTAGGGCAGGGCCAACCCTCGCCACCCAAACCAGAGAAGGGCACGGGCCGGGCAACGTGCTCGCTCCCCCCTCATGACCTCTGGGGCAAGGCCAACCCTCGCCACCCAAACCAGAGAAGGGCACGGTCCGAGCTACACCCTCGCTCCACCCTCGAGACCTCTGGGGCATGGCCAACCCTCGCCACCCAAACCAGATAAGGGCACGGCCCGGGCTACACCCTCGCTCCACCCTCGAGACCTCTGGGGCAGGGCCAACTCTCCCCACCCAAACCAGAGAAGGGCATAGGCCGGGCTACGCGCTCGCTCCCCCCTCAAGACCTTTGGGGCAGGGCCAACCCTTGCCACCCAAACCAGAGAAGGGCACGGGCCGGGTTATGCGCTCGCTCCCCCCTCAAGACCTCTGGGGCAGGGCCAACCCTCGCCACCCAAACCAAAGAAGGGCATGGGCCGGCCTACACGCTCGCTCTCACCTCAAGACCTCTGGGGCAGGGCCAACCATCGCCACCCAAACCAGAGAAGGGCATGGGCCGAGCTACGCGCTCGCTCCCCCTCCAGACCTCTGGGGCAGGGCCAACCTTCGCCACTCAAACTAGATAAGGGCACGGGCTGAGCTAAGCGCTCGCTCCCCCCCTCAAGACATCTGGCGCAGGGCCAACCCTCGCCACACAAACAAGAGAAGGGCACGGGCAGAGCTACATGCTCGCTTCCGCCAAAAGACCTCTGGGACAGGGCCAACCCTCGCCACACAAACCAGAGAAGGGCACGAGCATAGCTTCGCACTCGCTCCCTCCTCAAGACCTCTGGGGCAGGGCCAACCCTCGCCACCCAAACCAGAGCAGGGCATGGGCCGAGCTACACGCTCGCTCCCCCCTCAAGACCTCTCGGGCAGGGCCAACCATTGCCACCCAAACCAGAGAAGGGCACGGGCCGAGCTACGCGCTCGCTCCCCCCTCAAGACCTCTGGGGCAGGGTGAACCCTCGCCACCCAAACCAGAGAAGGGCACGGGTCGGGCTACGCGCTCGCTCCCCCCTCAAGACCTCTGGGGCAGGGCCAACCCTCGCCACCCAAACCAGAGAAGGGCACGGGCCGAGCTACGTGCTTGCTCCCCCCCTCAAGACCTCTGGGGCAGGGCGAACCCTCTCCACCCAAATCAGAGAAGGGCACGGGCCGGGCTACGTGCTCGCCCCCCCTCAAGACCTCTGGGGCAGGGCCAACCCTCTCCACCAAAACCAGAGAAGGGCGCGGGCCGGGCTACACACTCGTTCCCCTCCAAAGACCTCTGGGGCAGGGCCAACCCTTGCCACCCAAACCAGAGAAGGGCACGGGTCGAGCTACGCGCTCGCTCCCCCCTCAAGACCTCTTGGGCAGGGCCAACCCTCGACACCCAAACCAGAGAAGGGCACGGGCCGGGCTACGTGCTCGCTCCCCCCTAAGACATCTAGGGCAGGGCCAACCCTCGCCACCCAAACCAGAGAAGGGCAAGGGCCGAGCTACGCGCTCGCTCCCCTCACAAGACCTCTGGGGCAGGGCCAACCCTCGCCACCCAAACCAGAGAAGGGCACGGACCGAGCTACGCGCTCGCTCCCCCCTCAAGACCTCTGGGGCAGGGCCAACCCTTGCCACCCAAACCAGAGAAGGTCATGGAGCGCTCGCTCCCCCTCTCAAGACCTCTGGGGCAGGGCCAACCCTCACCACACAAACCAGAGAAGGGCACGGGCCGGGCTATGCGCTCGCTACCCCCCTCAAGACCTTTGGGGCAGGGCCAACCCATGCCACCCAAACCAGAGAAGGGCACGGGCCGCGCTTCGCACTCGCTCCCCATCTCAATACCTCTGCGGCAGGGCCAACCCACGCCACCCAAACCAGAGAAGGGCACGGGCCGGGCTACGTTCTCACTTCCCCCCCTCAAGACCTCTGGGGCTGGGCCAACCCTCGTCACCCAAACCAGAGAAGGCCACGGGCTGCGCTACAAGCTCGCTCCCCCCTCAAGACCACTGGGGCCGGGCCAACCCTCGCCACCCAAACCAGAGAAGGGCACGGGCAGGGCTACGTGCTCCCTCCCCCTCATGACCTCTGGGGCAGGGCCAACCCTCGCCACACCAAACCAGAGAAGGAAACGGGCAGGGCTACGTGCTCGCTCCCCCCCTCAAGACCTCTGGGGAAGGGCCTACCCTCGCCACCCAAACCAAAGAAGGGCACGGGCTGGGATACGCAGTCGCTCCCCCCTCAAGACCTCTGGGGCAGGGCCAACCCTCGCCACCCAAACCAGAGAAGGGCACGGGCCTGGCTACGCGCTCGCTCCCCCTTCAAGACCTCTGGGGCAGGGCCAACCCTCGCCACCCAAACCAGAGAAGGGCACGGGCCGGGCTACGCGCTGGCTCCCCCCTCAAGACCTTTAGGGCAGGGCCAACCCTCGCCACCCAAACCAGAGAAGGGCACGGGCCGGGCTACACGCTCGTCCCCCCTCAAGACCTCTGGTGCAGGGCCAACCCTCGCCACCTAATAAAGAGAAGGGCACACGCCGGGCTACGCGCTAGCTCCCCCCTTAGGACTTCTGGGGCAGGGCCAACCCTCGCCACCCAAACCAGAGAAGGGCACGGGCCGGGCTACGTGCTCGCTCCCCCCTCAAGACCCCTGGGGCCGGGCCAACCCTCGCTACCCAAACCAGAGAAGGGCATGGGCCGCGCTACGTGCTCGCTCTCCCCTCAAGACCTCTGGGGCCGAGCCAACCCTCGCTACCCAAACCAGGGAAGGGCACGGGCCACGCTACACGCTCGATCCCACCCTCAAGACCTCTGGGGCAGGGCCAATCCTCGCCACCCAAACAAGAGAAGGGCACGGGCCGGGCCACACACTCGCTCCCCCCTCAAGACCTCTGGGGCAGGGCCAACCCTCGCCACCCAAACCAGAGAAGGGCACGGGCCAGGCTAAGTGCTCGCTCCCCCCTCAAGACCTCTGGGGCAGGGCCAACCCTCGACACCCAACCCAGAGAAGGGTACGGGTCGCGCTACGCGCTCGCTCCCCCCTCAAGACCTCTGGGGTAGGGCTGACCCTCGCCACCCAAACAATAGAAGGGCACGGGCCGCGCTACGCGCTCTCTTCCCCCTCAAGACCTCTTGGGCAGGGCCGACCCTCGCCACCCAAACCAGGGAAGGGCACGGGCCGGGCTACGCGCTCGCTCCCCTCAAGACCTTTGGGGCAGGGCCAACCCTCGCCACCCAAACCAGAGAAGGGCTTGGGCCGGGCTACGCGATTGCTCCCCCCTCAAGGCCTCTGGGGTTGGGCCAACCATCGCCACCCAAACCAGAGAAGGGCACGGGCCGGGCTACGCGCTCGCTCCCCCCCACAAGACCTCTGGGGCAGGGCCAACCCTCGCCACCCAAACCAGAGAAGGGCACGGGCCGGGCTACGCGCTCGCTCCCCCCCACAAGACCTCTGGGGCAGGGCCAACCCTCGCCACCCAAACCAGAGAATGGCACGGGCCGCGCTACGTGCTCGCTCACCCCCACAAGACCTCTGGGGCAGGGCTAACCCTCGCCACCCAAACCAGAGAAGGACACGGGCTGAGCTACATGCTCGCTCCCCCCTCAAGACCTCTGGGGCAGGGCCAACCCTCGCCACCCAAACCAGAGAAGGGCACGGGCCGAGCTACATGCTCTCTCCCCCCTCAAGACCTCTGGGGCAGGGCCAACCCTCGCCACCCAAACCAGAGAAGGGCACGGGCCGGGCTACGCGCTGGCTCCCCCCTCAAGACCTTTAGGGCAGGGCCAACCCTCGCCACCCAAACCAGAGAAGGGCACGGGCCAGGCTACACGCTCGTCCCCCCTCAAGACCTCTGGGGCAGGGCCAACCCTCGCCACCTAATAAAGAGAAGGGCACACGCCGGGCTACGCGCTAGCTCCCCCCTTAGGACTTTTGGGGCAGGGCCAACCCTCGCCACCCAAACCAGAGAAGGGCACGGGCCGTGCTACGTGCTCGCTCCCCCCTCAAGACCCCTGGGGCCGGGCCAACCCTCGCTACCCAAACCAGAGAAGGGCATGGGCCGCGCTACGTGCTCGCTCTCCCCTCAAGACCTCTGGGGCCGAGCCAACCCTCGCTACCCAAACCAGGGAAGGGCACGGGCCACGCTACACGCTCGATCCCACCCTCAAGACCTCTGGGGCAGGGCCAACCCTCGCCACCCAAACAAGAGAAGGGCACGGGCCGGGCCACACACTCGCTCCCCCCTCAAGACCTCTGGGGCAGGGCCAACCCTCGCCACCCAAACCAGAGAAGGGCACGGGCCAGGCTAAGTGCTCGCTCCCCCCTCAAGACCTCTGGGGCAGGGCCAACCCTCGACACCCAACCCAGAGAAGGGTACGGGTCACGCTACGCGCTCGCTCCCCCCTCAAGACCTCTGGGGTAGGGCTGACCCTCGCCACCCAAACAATAGAAGGGCACGGGCCGCGCTACGCGCTCTCTTCCCCCTCAAGACCTCTTGGGCAGGGCCGACCCTCGCCACCCAAACCAGGGAAGGGCACGGGCCGGGCTACGCGCTCGCTCCCCTCAAGACCTTTGGGGCAGGGCCAACCCTCGCCACCCAAACCAGAGAAGGGCTTGGGCCGGGCTACGCGATTGCTCCCCCCTCAAGGCCTCTGGGGTTGGGCCAACCATCGCCACCCAAACCAGAGAAGGGCACGGGCCGGGCTACGCGCTCGCTCCCCCCCACAAGACCTCTGGGGCAGGGCCAACCCTCGCCACCCAAACCAGAGAAGGGCACGGGCCGGGCTACGCGCTCGCTCCCCCCCACAAGACCTCTGGGGCAGGGCCAACCCTCGCCACCCAAACCAGAGAAGGGCACGGGCCGCGCTACGTGCTCGCTCACCCCCACAAGACCTCTGGGGCAGGGCGAACCCTCTCCACCCAAACCAGAGAAGGACACGGGCTGAGCTCCATGCTCGCTCCCCCCTCAAGACCTCTGGGGCAGGGCCAACCCTCGCCACCCAAACCAGAGAAGGGCACGGGCCGAGCTACATGCTCTCTCCCCCCTCAAGACCTCTGGGGCAGGGCCAACCCTCGCCACCCAAACCATTGTAGGGCATAGGCCGGGCTATGTGCTCGCTCCCCCCTTAAGACCTCTGGGGCAGGGCCAACCCTCGCCATCCAAACCAGAGAAGGACACAGGCCGAGCTACGCGCTTGCTCCCCCCTCAAGACCTCTGGGGCAGGGCCAACCCTCGCTAGCCAAACCAGAGAAGGGCACGGGCCGAGCTACGCGCTCGCTCCCCCCACAAGACCTCTGGGGCAGGCCAACCCTCGCCACCCAAACCAGAGAAGGGCACAGGCCGAGCTACGCGCTCGCTCCCCCCTCAAGACCTCTGCGGAAGGGCCAACCCTCGCCACCCAAACCAGAGAAGGGCAAGGGCCGAGCTACGTGCTCGCTCCCCCCCAAGACCTCTGCGGCAGGGCCAACCCTCGCCACCCAAACCAGAGAAGGGTACGGGTCGCGCTACGCGCTCGCTCCCCCCTCAAGACCTCTGGGGCAGGGCCAACCCTCGCCACCCAAACAAGAGAAGGGCACGGGCCGGGCCACACACTCGCTCCCCCCTCAAGACCTCTGGGGCAGGGCCAACCCTCGCCACCCAAACCAGAGAAGGGCACGGGCCAGGCTAAGTGCTCGCTCCCCCCTCAAGACCTCTGGGGCAGGGCCAACCCTCGACACCCAACCCAGAGAAGGGTACGGGTCGCGCTACGCGCTCGCTCCCCCCTCAAGACCTCTGGGGTAGGGCTGACCCTCGCCACCCAAACAATAGAAGGGCACGGGCCGCGCTACGCGCTCTCTTCCCCCTCAAGACCTCTTGGGCAGGGCCGACCCTCGCCACCCAAACCAGGGAAGGGCACGGGCCGGGCTACGCGCTCGCTCCCCTCAAGACCTTTGGGGCAGGGCCGACCCTCGCCACCCAAACCAGAGAAGGGCTTGGGCCGGGCTACGCGATTGCTCCCCCTCAAGGCCTCTGGGGTTGGGCCAACCATCGCCACCCATACCAGAGAAGGGCACGGGCCGGGCTACGCGCTCGCTCCCCCCCACAAGACCTCTGGGGCAGGGCCAACCCTCGCCACCCAAACCAGAGAAGGGCACGGGCCGGGCTACGCGCTCGCTCCCCCCCACAAGACCTCTGGGGCAGGGCCAACCCTCGCCACCCAAACCAGAGAAGGGCACGGGCCGAGCTACGTGCTCGCTCACCCCCACAAGACCTCTGGGGCAGGGCTAACCCTCGCCACCCAAACCAGAGAAGGACACGGGCAGAGCTCCATGCTCGCTCCCCCCTCAAGACCTCTGGGGCAGGGCCAACCCTCGCCACCCAAACCAGAGAAGGGCACGGGCCGAGCTACATGCTCTCTCCCCCCTCAAGACCTCTGGGGCAGGGCCAACCCTCGCCACCCAAACCAGAGTAGGGCATAGGCCGGGCTATGTGCTCGCTCCCCCCTTAAGACCTCTGGGGCAGGGCCAACCCTCGCCATCCAAACCAGAGAAGGACACAGGCCGAGCTACGCGCTTGCTCCCCCCTCAAGACCTCTGGGGCAGGGCCAACCCTCGCTAGCCAAACCAGAGAAGGGCACGGGCCGAGCTACGCGCTCGCTCCCCCCACAAGACCTCTGGGGCAGGCCAACCCTCGCCACCCAAACCAGAGAAGGGCACAGGCCGAGCTACGCGCTCGCTCCCCCCTCAAGACCTCTGCGGAAGGGCCAACCCTCGCCACCCAAACCAGAGAAGGGCAAGGGCCGAGCTACGTGCTCGCTCCCCCCCAAGACCTCTGCGGCAGGGCCAACCCTCGCCACCCAAACCAGAGAAGGGTACGGGTCGCGCTACGCGCTCGCTCCCCCCTCAAGACCTCTGGGGCAGGGCCAACCCTCGCCACCCAAACAAGAGAAGGGCACGGGCCGGGCCACACACTCGCTCCCCCCTCAAGACCTCTGGGGCAGGGCCAACCCTCGCCACCCAAACCAGAGAAGGGCACGGGCCAGGCTAAGTGCTCGCTCCCCCCTCAAGACCTCTGGGGCAGGGCCAACCCTCGACACCCAACCCAGAGAAGGGTACGGGTCGCGCTACGCGCTCGCTCCCCCCTCAAGACCTCTGGGGTAGGGCTGACCCTCGCCACCCAAACAATAGAAGGGCACGGGCCGCGCTACGCGCTCTCTTCCCCCTCAAGACCTCTTGGGCAGGGCCGACCCTCGCCACCCAAACCAGGGAAGGGCACGGGCCGGGCTACGCGCTCGCTCCACTCAAGACCTTTGGGGCAGGGCCAACCCTCGCCACCCAAACCAGAGAAGGGCTTGGGCCGGGCTACGCGATTGCTCCCCCCTCAAGGCCTCTGGGGTTGGGCCAACCATCGCCACCCAAACCAGAGAAGGGCACGGGCCGGGCTACTCGCTCGCTCCCCCCCACAAGACCTCTGGGGCAGGGCCAACCCTCGCCACCCAAACCAGAGAAGGGCACGGCCGGGCTACGCGCTCGCTCCCCCCCACAAGACCTCTGGGGCAGGGCCAACCCTCGCCACCCAAACCAGAGAAGGGCACGGGCCGAGCTACGTGCTCGCTCACCCCCACAAGACCTCTGGGGCAGGGCCAACCCTCGCCACCCAAACCATAGAAGGGCACGGGCCGAGCTACGTGCTCGCTCACCCCCACAAGACCTCTGGGGCAGGGCCAACCCTCGCCACCCAAACCATAGAAGGACACGGGCCGAGCTCCATGCTCGCTCCCCCCTCAAGACCTCTGGGGCAGGGCCAACCCTCGCCACCCAAACCAGAGAAGGGCACGGGCCGAGCTACATGCTCTCTCCCCCCTCAAGACCTCTGGGGCAGGGCCAACCCTCGCCACCCAAACCAGAGTAGGGCATAGGCCGGGCTATGTGCTCGCTCCCCCCTTAAGACCTCTGGGGCAGGGCCAACCCTCGCCATCCAAACCAGAGAAGGACACAGGCCGAGCTATGCGCTTGCTCCCCCCTCAAGACCTCTGGGGCAGGGCCAACCCTCGCTAGCCAAACCAGAGAAGGGCACGGGCCGAGCTACGCGCTCGCTCCCCCCACAAGACCTCTGGGGCAGGCCAACCCTCGCCACCCAAACCAGAGAAGGGCACAGGCAGAGCTACGCGCTCGCTCCCCCCTCAAGACCTCTGCGGAAGGGCCAACCCTCGCCACCCAAACCAGAGAAGGGCAAGGGCCGAGCTACGTGCTCGCTCCCCCCCAAGACCTCTGCGGCAGGGCCAACCCTCGCCACCCAAACCAGAGAAGGGTACGGGTCGCGCTACGCGCTCGCTCCCCCCTCAAGACCTCTGGGGCAGGGCCAACCCTCGCCACCCAAACAAGAGAAGGGCACGGGCCAGGGAACACACTCGCTCCCCCCTCAAGACCTCTGGGGCAGGGCCAACCCTCGCCACCCAAACCAGAGAAGGGCACGGGCCAGGCTAAGTGCTCGCTCCCCCCTCAAGACCTCTGGGGCAGGGCCAACCCTCGACACCCAACCCAGAGAAGGGTACGGGTCGCGCTACGCGCTCGATCCCCCCTCAAGACCTCTGGGGTAGGGCTGACCCTCGCCACCCAAACAATAGAAGGGCACGGGCCGCGCTACGCGCTCTCTTCCCCCTCAAGACCTCTTGGGCAGGGCCGACCCTCGCCACCCAAACCAGGGAAGGGCACGGGCCGGGCTACGCGCTCGCTCCCCTCAAGACCTTTGGGGCAGGGCCAACCCTCGCCACCCAAACCAGAGAAGGGCTTGGGCCGGGCTACGCGATTGCTCCCCCCTCAAGGCCTCTGGGGTTGGGCCAACCATCACCACCCAAACCAGAGAAGGGCACGGGCCGGGCTACGCGCTCGCTCCCCCCCACAAGACCTCTGGGGCAGGGCCAACCCTCGCCACCCAAACCAGAGAAGGGCACGGGCCGGGCTACGCGCTCGCTCCCCCCCACAAGACCTCTGGGGCAGGGCCAACCCTCGCCACCCAAACCAGAGAAGGGCACGGGCCGCGCTACGTGCTCGCTCACCCCCACAAGACCTCTGGGGCAGGGCTAACCCTCGCCACCCAAACCAGAGAAGGACACGGGCTGAGCTCCATGTTCGCTCCCCCCTCAAGACCTCTGGGGCAGGGCCAACCCTCGCCACCCAAACCAGAGAAGGGCACGGGCCGAGCTACATGCTCTCTCCCCCCTCAAGACCTCTGGGGCAGGGCCAACCCTCGCCACCCAAACCAGAGTAGGGCATAGGCCGGGCTATGTGCTCGATCCCCCCTTAAGACCTCTGGGGCAGGGCCAACCCTCGCCATCCAAACCAGAGAAGGACACAGGCCGAGCTACGCGCTTGCTCCCCCCTCAAGACCTCTGGGGCAGGGCCAACCCTCGCTAGCCAAACCAGAGAAGGGCACGGGCCGAGCTACGCGCTCGCTCCCCCCACAAGACCTCTGGGGCAGGCCAACCCTCGCCACCCAAACCAGAGAAGGGCACAGGCCGAGCTACGCGCTCGCTCCCCCCTCAAGACCTCTGCGGAAGGGCCAACCCTCGCCACCCAAACCAGAGAAGGGCAAGGGCCGAGCTACGTGCTCGCTCCCCCCCAAGACCTCTGCGGCAGGGCCAACCCTCGCCACCCAAACCAGAGAAGAGCACGGGCCGAGCTACGCGCTCACTCCCCCCCTCAAGACCTCTGGGGCAGGTCCAGCCCTCGCCACCGAAACCAGAGTTGGGCACGGGCCGAGCTACGCGCTCGCTCCCCCCTCAAGACCTCTCGGGCAGGGCCATCCCTCGCCACCCAAACCAAAGAAGGGCACGGACCGGGCAACGTGTTCGCTCCCCCCTTAGACCTCTGTGGCAGGGCCAACCCTCGCCACCCAAACCAGAGAAGGGCATGGGCCGAGCTACGCGCTTTCTCCCCCCTCATGACTTCTGGGGCAGGGCCAACCCTCGCCACCCAAAACAGAGAAGGGGACGGGCCGAGCTACGCGCTCGCTCCCCTCTCAAGACCTCTAGTGTAGGGCCAACCCTCGCCACCCAAACCAGTGAAGGGCACGGGCCGAGCTATGTGCTTGCTCCACCACTCCAGACATCTGAGGCAGGGCCAACCCTCGTCACCCAAACCAGAGAAGGGCACGGGCCGAGCTACGCGCTTGCTCCACCACTCAAAACCTCTGGGGCAGGGCCAACCCTCGCCACCCAAACCAGAGAAGGGCACGGGCCGAGCTACGCGCTCGCTTCCCCCTCTAGACCTCTGGGGCAGGGCCAACCCTCGCCACCCAAACCAGAGAAGGGCACGGCCCGAGTTACGTGCTCGCTCCCCCCCTCAAGACCTCTAAGGCAGGTCCAACCCTCGCCACCCAAAACCAGAGAAGGGCACGGGCCGAGCTACGTGCTCGCTCCCCCCTCAAGACCTCTGGGGTAGGGCCAACCCTCGCCACCCAAACCAGAGAAGGGCACAGGCCGGGCTACTCGCTCGCTCCCCCCTCAAGACCTCTGGGCTAGGGCCAACCCTCAAGTCCCGGAGAAAGGACAAGGGCACACAAATTGGGGCAGACCTAACGCAGACCAAGGGCCGCTGAACAGTGCCTGCTGGGTGAACGTTGGGTCCTGATAAAGTAGGTCCCCGATGCGACTCCTCGAAGTAAAGGGACGCTCGGGAAATGCGCCATTAATGACGACATGCCTCCCAAAAGACTAGGGCTTACGAATCGCGCCAGGCACCACCTGACAAAAGCGGTTTCCAAAGGGCATGATTCTGAGGAGCCTATTAATAACGCCAGCTCATCGCATTAACTAGGGGGAAAACCGTCAACAAAACCCCTTATAAATACCCCCTTCACCCTCCCGATGGAGAGGAAGAAAAAGAAGAAGAAAATATGAAGACCAATCTCAATCCCCTCCACCAAGTATGAAAGCCTCAAGACAGCAAGCACGCAGGCACTCGGCCATCGATGGATCCCACACCCACATGCAATCGCTTCCACACGACGACCACCGACGGACTACTCCTCTTACCCCGGGAACAGCCCACCTATGTGACCTTAAGTTCCCTTAGACAACTTAAGGCACGGGAACTGAAGCTCCGATGGTGGACCGTTCCCCCTGGAGCCCGAGGAGACCTTGCAACCCTTCAGCACGGGGGACACGCAGAGGAACATGACGAGCAACGGAAGAAAAAGAGGCCCGCCCTATAGAGAAGAATCAGCCCATCTGGATGCAGTTCACAGCAGGATGGAACAACTCCCCAGCTCGCCAATGGATCGGGTCGTACTCACCTCACTACTGAAGACCTTGCCAAGACCTCATGTAAAAACTAAGGTTGAACTCTTGTAAATTTAAAGGAAAGAGACTATTCCAAGAAAATCCCTACTCACTATCCGGGCATGCTCTAACTTGGGAACGACCCCCCGTCAAATTACAAGGCGAGCTTACGAAACTGGGCCACCCATCACGACGGAGAGAAAAAGGGGCCGAGCTGCGCGCTCCCCCCACAGGTATAGCTCGGGTATAACTCGGGGCTTCGCCAGACTAAACATGACGAAACCAACAGAAATTACATATAGGTAGTCCGAACCTTACGATAGTAGTGGGGGCTGACATAACGAAACGAGACCTCCCTCGGACTGAACCCACCGTTCCCTTTAAACATGATGGGGGAGAAGGGCGAGACAAGACCTATCCTTTCGGGCCACTGCCACCCAAAGTGCCACCACTCGGTGCGGCAACCGAAGGATCCACCACACTATCGATAGCCCCTACCGATAGCCCCTATCCATGCAACGGACCCCGACACGCTTCGACTACCCCCTCTTTTTCATCGAAATAATCACGCCAAGACAGAGCAACTTCAAACCTAACCTCGTCTCATACCTGGGTCCAAGAAGAACCTTGCCATCTTCACAACGGCCAGGGTCATTGGGAGTCACCTGCCTGGCATCGGACTGGAAGCGCTCTGATATGCCAGATGTTCTCGCCCACGACCCCCCCAACCTGACAGGGCCTGCCCGGGCAGAATGCCTCACCTCGAACCGAACAAATGGTCCTCCTGTCCGCTCAGAGCTCACGCGTACGCCGTCAACATACTGTGGCAACATCCCCCTCCCCTTGACCTAGCGCTCTGGGACAGTGGAATGTTGGGGGAAATTATACCCTCGCAAGAAAGCAAGCGGTCCACACACTCGATAAGGAGATGATAAAACAAAGGCAAGACCAATCCAACAAGTTTATTTCAAATAGCGAGGTTGTTCATGGAGAACGCCGGGAGTACAACACTACATCGACCGGCCGTGCAAAAAGAAAAAATCTCCCCTTGGGATGACACGCTCATCACGTTAACAGCGGATAAAGGCACGCCCGGCTCGAAGTACCATGGGACCAACAATCCTGAGCAAGCTAATCGACCCGCATCAAGTTCTCCAGCCGGCGGCGTGCCTCAGGCAGCCCCACTAGGACCTGCGCCTTCACCAGGTCCCCCCCGGTTAGCTCCACCCCCTCTTTCGCCAGAGGGTTCAACACCCCCCAATCTGACACCAACACCGTGTCGACAGGCATCTCCACGAAGACAAAATCCTCCATCCACCAACATCGGCAGGTACCCCGACGATGAGCTCCCTCCCCCCCGCGCAATGTAGTGGTACATCCCCCTCTTTCGAACTACGAAGAAGTGCTGGGACAAAACCAGTGACGGACTCAAGGAGCTGGCAAAGCATAGCACGGTAAACCCCGCCAGCAAGCCCCAGGAGCGGGGCGCCAAGGCGAAGATTGGCACCTCTAGGAAGTTCATCAGACGTAGGAGGTAAGGGCGGATGGGGAATCGAAGTCCTAACTCGAAAGATCGGATGTAGACACCAACCTCATTATCCCCAGGCACTTTCAAATCGCAATAACTTGGCAGGAATTCCCAGACCGGTGCCGCCACTCCCGAGCACGGAGCAAAATCCGAACCGCCATCTCAAAGTGGAATAGCATTACGTCATCCGAACCGAATCGGGCTCTCGCCTCGAACTCGAATGCCGGGGGCAATTGTTACGACCAAAAGATCGTGATAGTCCGACCTTCCGCCCCAAACTACCGAGGTGCCCCGTTGGCATGCCCCTCCCGAACGGGCGGCCAGCCCAATGACGGTGCACCCCTCGCCCGAACCTCAGAGGCCTGTAGGGCGCCAGTCGACCCGAAAGTCCGAGACTGCAGGGGGACGGGCGCACCTTTGCCTTGCCCACTGACAGAGGCGCTTTACCGCCCTCGCTCGGTCCGCCAGGAACAGCGTGCTCGAGGCACGCCCGGACAGCATAGCCTCGGATGTTGACAGAGGCACACCCGTTCCCCCCGGGGATCCAGAATACATACCCAAAAATGTGGCCGGGCCGCACATCCATTGCCCAGGTCGGCCCGGCGGCTCGTCAGAAGGCCCGTCCACTGGGAGGCGCTCCGCCGGATCCTTGTCTCATCGGACACGACAAACAACCTAGTACATGGACACAACCGACACTTAAGCCGCCTGACCACCTGACAAAGCACCCCCTGGCTACTGCGCCCCCTGACACTTAATGCTTTCGGCCCTGACACCCTGACAAAAGCACCCCTGGCCGCTGCGTCGTCTGACAAAAGCGTGGCTGACACTCCTGTTCCTGACATCCACCTCCGAAGCTTCCACTGACAGCGAGGCCAGCTCAGCATGTTGAGTTAGCATGCCAGGTCAGCCTCACCTACCCACCAACCGTCAGGTATAAATTCCCCTTCGCCTCCGGTGGTGAAGGGGTTGGCAAATTTACTCTCAATTCTCATTACTCACACACAAGGACAAAGGTCGTCCATATCTTTGTTATTCCACTCATAGCTCGTCACGTACGGTCGACTCACCCTCAGTCCGACCTGTGTGCCTAGCCCCCGCTTTAAGTCCTATTACTGACTTAGGCATCGGAGAGGCTAAGGGTTGGACCCCAACCCAGCCTTTTTGACAAGTTGCTCCTTGCGCAGGTTAGCTCGTCGACACCGGTCGCCCTCACCCTCAACCTAGGCGGTTCGGCCCCTCCTCTGCATCCTACTGGATTCGATACCGTGGTCAGCTTCCACAACCAACCTAGCTTCGTCACCCCACTAATCACATGTCAAATAGCCTACCCTTATCCTGTTATTAGCATAACCACCGTGCCCTTGGTTCCTCATAATATAAATTCATTGTACGTGAGTTCTACCCCGCAACAAGTAAAGATAGATAATGTCATATATATATCTTAATTTTAATTAATCCAAACACATCAAATTTTGGATATAATTAAGTTGTAGAATGGTATCATACTTGAAGTCCATGGACAGATAAACTCAGTAATAATCAAAGAGCGTGCTTCGTTTTCGTATTCACTCGTGCATGCTTGTTACGAATCAAGTTGAAACTCAACTAAGCGACTCATTCTAACCAATACACTAACCCTAACCCTAGCCATCAGAGCATCTCCAACCGTGCTACATTTTTTCATTTTAATGCACGGTGGAGTGCCAACCCGGCATCATTGTGAAGATAGATTTAATTATAATATATAATAATTTAACCAAAATAATTTTATTTATAGATTAATTATAATTTTATATTTCATTACAAATTTATTTAATAAAGAAATATTGATTATTATATTAATCCATGTCTAAAATACAAAATTTCATTAATTATTTCAATAAAGATAAATAAAAATGAAAAATAGGGGTTGAAGAGTGTGGGTTAGAGTTGCACATCCGTCTGATCTATCCAAAATGTACCCCAAGAGCACAACCTAGTTTGGCGCAAATGCACGGAGATAAATCCCCGGCAACTGCGCCAAAAACTTGATCGGCCCCGGATATACACGCGGAGAACGATTGTAGTTTTACCGCAAGCGCACGGTCAAGTGGCGAGCGGGTATCAAACACGAGGAGGTGGTGTTGGCTCCAATCTATCCTAGGTTGGTTTGACTACGAATGTTTTATTGGTGGAGATGGTTATGGAATGATATAATGGAAATGGTGGTGGATGTCGGTGTCGGTAATAAAGAAGACGGATAAAGTATCGATTCAAATTTAATACAATAAAAGAGTCTAGAGCTAGGGAATCCCCACTACGGATCGTCATACATCATTGTAAATAGTGAATCTCAATATTACTAGGCTTGTGTTGAGGTGAACTAGTCGTAACTGAATAGAGAACCAAGCTCACACTCTCGCGCTACTGCCGGTCTATAGCAACCCTAGGATTGGGCCCAATCTCTTGCAAACCCTAGCCTAAGCCGCTAGCATTAGGATCGACATCATCGTTCAATCGCCCCTCGAGCCCACTCTCGTGCAAACTCGAGTTACGATCTAGGTTGTGATAGTTCGTATTCGTCCAATCTCTTGCAAACGAATATTGGTATATATTTACAATACAAATCATAGCTTTGGTCCAATCTCTTGCAAACCAAGTCTAGAGAATCTCGATTATAAATCTAAATCGAATATCTAGGCCTTCCCATCGATTAAAATCCAATCTCTTGCAAACCCCAATCGATGGAAATCCCTAGCTATTCGTAATAAATCGATCACAATCTGACCTCCTTGAAATTCTAGCAATTTAGAAATTCATTTATCACAAATCTGAAATTAGATCCATAGGGTTCATCCCATGCCCTAGAACAACAAATCAACTCAAGCATAGCAATAACGATATGAGAATCAATAAAAATCATTGCTTGCATACAAAAAGATAGAAAAAACAAAGATTCAAATAACAAGAACAAAATACTTAGCTTTGATGAAGATCTTCAATCCAAATACAAGCTTTTTAGATCCAAGAGGGGGCCTAGGACATGGCATAACCTCTAAAACAATCCCTAAGAAAACATCATAGGAACCTCCTCTAATGACGGCTACAACCCTCTTAAATAGCACCCAAAAAACCCTAACAAAACTGCCTAAACCCCCTCTGAAACCCGTGCCCAAAACTGAATCTGCGTGTAACTTAAATTCTGCGCAAGTCGCGACTCGGCCGAGTGGAAAGCTCACTCGGCCGAGTGGGAATTCCTGCAGAAATTCCAGAAAACAGCACTCTGTCAAAAACTGGCAAAAATTGGTCACTCGACCGAGTGGGAATCTCACTCGGCCGAGTGACATTGACATGCAAATTCCAGCACTGCAGTATCGACTTACAGAAATTCCCCAGATTTCATCCGGCCTCCGATTGACACGTTCTTGGCGGCGTTCGAACTGTCATGAAGTATATTATCCATAAAAAATGAGAAAAATACTTTGACCACTGTAATGATAGCAGATTTCAAAAGAGTGGGAGGCTATCTGAAAATCTGGGCGCTCGTGTCATCGGCATCACTCGGCCGAGTGGACTTCTTCACTCGGTCGAGTGCACTTCTCTACTCGGTCGAGTAGGATCTTCTAATATTCTCCCCAGAATTCCAGAGAGTTGGCTTTGATTTATTTCAGAAGTCCTGACTCACTCGGGCGAGTGGCGATCTCTACTCGGCCGAGTGGATGTAACCACTCGGCCGAGTGCGTTGTGGCACAATATCTCTTCGTATCAGTTGTACTCGGCCAAATACGCTTCTTCACTCGACCGAGTGGGCTGTGTTACTCGGCCGAGTGGCCAGTTTCTGGAGTCAACTCTTCTTCTCCTCGCCTCTTCATCGATTCTATCGATTTCCTTCTTCTTCCACTCATCATCCAACGCCGTTAGCTCCTCGATAGAGCCATGGGCGATGCTCCGGTTCATGTGCAAGTCCTTTAAGCTCATTTTTGCTTCCGATTGCTCTATATTTCCTGAAATCCGGCAAAAATAAGAAATAGTGAAAAGTAACGCAATATCGTCGAATACTCGTGAAAATTGCAATATGAGCAATCGAAATGGCGTGAAAACATGTAGAAAAAAGGTGTAAAATATGGAGCGATCAAAATCCCCCAAGCTTACCTCTTACTCGTCCTCGAGAAAGATAAATAGAGAGACGAACTCGGGAGATGAAAACAAAGAAAATGAAATGAAAAAGAAAGAACACGAGGTGGAAGGGGTCGCTAGATTATTCTCTCAGATCTCAAGCCATAAGCTACACATCACGATAACTTGGAAAATACGAATCACATGCTATAAGGATTTCATTTCTTACTTAGGCATGATACTTGCAAGCTTTTAAGAATAACAAAAGGGACTCTCTAAATTCATACAATCAATTCATATCCACATCACGCATTTCATAGAATTTAATATACAAATGTTGGCGATGCATTTTTCAATCAAAAGTTATAAATGAAGCATATAAGATACACACCAAGCATGCAATAGAGAATAGAATAAGAGTCATGGCATTCACATATTTATTTCAAATCATGAAAAATCTCCATATCTAATATATTTTGCAAAGTCTAAGCATTATCGAATATTCCCATTCATGCACGTCTCCACTCTAATGTCATACTCACTCATATGGTCAAATGAATTCACCCCCCCAAGCTTAGCTTGAGGCATCACATCTAAAGGAATATGATAGTGGAAAATGGGATTTTTGCCTAGGTTTTCCCAAGTATTTTGTGGCTCTAATAATGAGATCGAGAAATATCTCTTCTTTTCTTTTTTGAACATTTTGTTTCTCATTTTTCTTCTAGGATTTTTGTAGGAGCAATTTGATTTGTATTTTTGATTTTTGGCTCCTTTTGGCTTTTTGGACTTTTTGGAGCAACCTTTTTCTTTTGTAGGGATTTTTGGGAAATAGATGCGATATAAGTAGCTTTAGGAGGTGAACTCAAGTGACATGTAGAGAATAAAAAGATATATGTGGAGAAAGAAATAATGTAGCACTCGGTTCACTCTAAGATGTGCACGAACGGTTCAATAAAATAATACGTCAACTAAAACTCGTATGTAAGCATGGATATTCTCAATCATTTCAATAAATAGTGAAGCCAAGCAGTAAAGTTTACAACCATATCAGGCATGCAACAGAAGGTGAATAAGACAATAAAACTGATGCTTCAGATATACTAATGATGCGTGAATCTTGGTGCATTTCCAACAAAAGCATACTAAACACTAATCAATACATTCAGCTTCAATTAATATCATGCATTCATGTAGAGGAATCATCAAAAGAATATATAAGCAAGCACATGTAAATAGTAAGACTATGGAATAATCTAAGGAGCATGGCAAGGAATAATAAGCATTGTGATGGTTGCCAAAGCAATAAGAGATATCATCATAAGGAACATATCTAGCAAAAGGAGGAAAAGAAAATAAGAAAATAAAAAATAAAAAAAATAAAAGAGAGGAAAGAAAAGAAAATCAAGCACACAACATGATGCATGAACACACATAAAAGGAAAATAAGATGGAAAATTCAAAAGTATGATGCAAAATTTTCAAAATTCTAAAAAACCCTAAAAATAAAGTAAAAGTGCAACTAGATGGCATGGAAATGCACTCCCCCAAGCTTAAACTTCACATTGTCCTCAATGTGATCATAAAAGGAAAAATATGAGGAACAACGATAAATATGAGGGAGGTGAATGAAAAATGGTGAAATGAATGACATGAAATCCTAATGCAACTACATGCACATGCAATGATGCATGAGAGCGCTTTCCCCCAAGCGTATGCTAAACAATCCTATTCAAATGACTCGATCAAAAATGTCATAGCTTTGCTAAGCGAGATTGAGTCAAACGAATAAGAATGTGAGTATTCACTTGAAAAGAAATGCTCGATGGGTGGTGAGCAAAAAGGATGTGACACATCAAAATATAAAGTTGGCAATTAATATATATAATGGGTTTGGGGTGTAAAAATTTTTGTTGCCGTCATATGAGGTAATATTTATTCAAGCAAATCTATACGGTCCTCTCGCTGTCGAGAGAATTCGTGTTTATTTAAAGCATAAAAATTTCTACAATACTGGATTGATATCACCTATAGCAAAAGGCGGATCCAGTATCATTGCCGGTACAGGCAACTGCTCCAACTGCTCCTTCCGTGTCTCCGCCAGACGCGTGTGTCCACGAACACCAACGAACTCCAGCAATGCATCCTCCAGCATTCCCACAAGGACTCCACCTGTACCCTGCAGAGAATAGGATGCATCAGTTCGCTGTAAAAATTTCACACTCATAATAAAAGTATTCCAAAGAGGATTGTTTATAGAAATATATGAAATAAATAGTGGTGGACGATACTTCCCTGGAAAAAATTCAATATCCTCTTGCGCTGTGATAGCTATCTCCGTGGTATCCTCTCTCAGCTGCTCAGGTAACTCTGCTCCCAAATCAATTGAACTACCGCTCTCCTCTTGTTCGCACCTGCCATCAAAGGATAATTCGGTGTCACAAAAGGATTCATCAAATATACTTCCCTGAACGTAGGTATCCCAAGGTAGCTCTTCTCGAGCGTTGATCTTTTCGGTGCATGTTTCGATGACTTCATTCATTGGCGGCTGAGGGACTCCGTCAACTTCCAAATACAGCTTATTATTTCTAATATCGACCCTAATGCTTCCTTTGATTGTTCCTTCTGGGGAGAGTTGATCAATGATGTAGGTGGCAAATAGTTGTTCAATGTGGTCCTCTATATTGATGGCAATAGGTCCCGTGGTCTGAACTTCATCCACGAGTTCCTCCAGTAGGGATGCAAAAGTTTCATCGTGTTGCAGGTCAGAGTTTGTACTCATCATTGCACTTTCTGGATAACTTGATCAACAAAGACAAATACCTGAAGAAAAATATCAGTGGCACAAGAGAATATAGAAATGATAATAATGGTGGCGACGGTGAAAATTTCTTTTTGTTAATAATTTTTTTCGTAGTCTAATCAATCTAATTGTGACAAATTGGCACACAACGGGAAACACCTCCCCGGCAACGGCGCCAAAAACTTGATCTATCCAAAATGTAACCCAAGAGCACAACCTAGTATGGCGCAAATGCACGGAGATAAATCCCCGGCAACGGCGCCAAAAACTTGATCGGCCCCGGATATACACCCGGAGAACGATTGTAGTTTTACCGCAAGCGCACAGTCAAGTGGCGAGCGGGTATCGAACACGAGGAGGTGGTGTTGGCTCCAATCTATCCTAGGTTGGTTTGACTACGAATGTTTTATTGGTGGAGATGGTTATGGAATGATATAATGGAAATGGTGGTGGATGTCGGTGTCGGTGATAAAGAAGTCGGATAAAGTACCGATTCAAATTTAATACAATAAAAGAGTCTAGAGCTAGGGAATCCCCACTACGGATCGTCATACATCATTGTAAATAGTGAATCTCAATATTACTAGGCTTGTGTTGAGGTGAACTAGTCGTAACTAAATAGAGAACCAAGCTCACGCTCTCGCGCTATTGCCGGTCTATAGCAACCCTAGGATAGGGCCCAATCTCTTGCAAACCCTAGCCTAAGCCGCTAGCATTAGGATCGACATCATCGTTCAATCGCCCCTCGAGCCCACTTTTGTGCAAACTCGAGTTACGATCTAGGGTGTGATAGTTCGTATTCGCCCAATCTCTTGCAAACGAATATTGGTATATATTTACAATAAAAATCCTAGCTTTGGTCCAATCTCTTGCAAACCAAGTCCAGAGAATCTCGATTATAAATCTAAATCGAATATCTAGGCCTTCCCATCGATTAGAATCCAATCTCTTACAAACCCCAATCGATGGAAATCCCTAGCTATCCGTAATAAATCGATCACAACCTAACCTCCTTGTAATTCTAGCAATTTAGAAATTCATTTATCACAAATCTGAAATTAGATCCATAGGGTTCATCCCCATGCCCTAGAACAACAAATCTACTCAAGCATAGCAATAACGATATGAGAATATATAAAAATCATTGCTTGCATACAAAAATATAGAAAAAACAAAGATTCAAATAACAATAACAAAATACTTAGCTTTGATGAAGATCTTCAATCCAAATACAAGCTTTTTAGATCCAAGAGGGGGCCTAGGACATGGCCTAACCTCTAAAACAATCCCTAAGAAAACATCATGGGAACCTCCTCTAATGACGAATACAACCCTCTTAAATAGCCCCCAAAAAACCCTAACAAAACTGCCTAAAACCCCTCTGGAACCCGTGCCCAAAACTGAATCTGCACGTAACTTTAATTCTGCGCAAGTCGCGACTCGGCCGAGTGGAAAGCTCACTCGGCCGAGTGGGAATTCCTGCAGAAATTCCAGAAAATAGCACTCTATCAAAAACTGGCAAAAACTGGTCACTCAGCCGAGTGGGAATCTCACTCGGCCGAGTGGAAATGTCACTCAGCCGAGTGACACTGACATGCGAATTCCAGCACTGCAGCATCGACTTGCAGAAATTCCCCAGATTTCATCCGGCCTCCGATTGACACGTTCTTAGAGTCGTTGGAACCGTCATGGAGTCTATTATCCATAAAAAATATGAGAAAAATACTTTAACCGCTGTAATGATAGTAGATTTCAAAAGAGTGGGTGTCTATCTGAAAATCTGGGCGCTCGTGTCATCGGCATCACTCGGCCGAGTGGACTTCTTCACTCGGTCGAGTGCGCTTCTTTACTCGGCCGAGTAGGGTCTTCTAATGTTCTCCCCAGAATTCCAGAGAGTCGACTTTAATTTCTTTCAGAAGTCCTGACTCACTCGGGCGAGTGGCGATCTCTACTCGGCCGAGTGGATGTAACCACTCGGTCGAGTGCGTTGTGGCACAATATCTCTTCGTATCAGTTGTACTCGGCCAAATACGCTTCTTCACTCGGCAGAATGGGCTGTGTTACTCGGCTGAGTGGCCTGTTTCTGGAGTCAACTCTTCTTCTCCTCGCCTCTTCATCGATTCTATCGATTTCCTTCTTCTTCCACTCATCATCCAACGCCGTTAGCTCCTCGATAGAGCCATGAGCGACACTCCAGTTCATGTGCAAGTCCTTTAAGCTCATTTTTGCTTCCGATTGCTCAATATTTCCTGAAATCCGGCAAAAACAAGAAATAGTGAAAAGTAACGCAATATCGTCTAATACTCGTGAAAATCGCAATATGAGCAATCGAAATGGCGTGAAAACATGCAGAAAAAAGGTGTAAAATATGGAGAGATCACCTTCATAATGGAATCTTTAAAGCATATTCAATTTTGAAGGGGGTTGTTGGAGATGCTCTAAAGCATTGCCCATCTTGATATTTATGTGGGTCTGTTTTGACTTTGATCCCGGTGCACTGTGTGCACGTGTAATTCCTACTGATATATATACGCAGACCCAAACACAAAGGGTTATAGGTGATATCTTATATATATATATATATATATATATATATATATATATATATATATATATATATATATATATATAGGTTGACTTGGATCCATTCGGATGGATCGAACATGCGGATCCATCCAAGTGGAATTTAAAGCTAGACAATGTAAATAGAAAATCCGACCGTTGGATATCATCTAACATGTTTAAACTAGCTCCAAACAAAATTTAAACTAATTTGGGCATGTTTTACCCATGCATCAAGTGGTTGCAAAATCGATGTTTTTGAATAGTTATAAAATCGGCTAATTTTGCAACCACTTGATGCATGGGCAAAACATGTCCAAATTAGTTGAAATTTTGTTTGGAGCTAGTTTAGACATGTTAGATGACATCCAACGGTTGGATTTTCTATTTACATTGTCTAGCTTTAAATTCCAATTGGATGGATCCGCATGTTTGATCCATCCGAATGGATCCTAGTCAACATATATATATATATATATATATATATTTTGCAAGTTTAGTTTTATTATAATATACAGCAAATACAAAGTGGCTTGGTACTAGGACATTGAGCAAGTGACTAGGGGAGAGGACACAAGCGTCGTCACCCTAGACCAAATGATCAAGTGTCCGTTACCAAAACCAATAGACAGACCGAATACAATACAGGATATAGCCACAAACTCAAACTGCTAGGCACTTCTTCAACCAATACCCCTGATATCCCAGTTATCAAATGCATATGTGGACGCATCATCAATGTTATCAATATTGCGAAGTGCAGTACGTACATCAGCTGATATGTCTTCAAAGACAGCAGTCTTAGGCTTACTTACGTTCTGAAAAATCCGCCTGTTACGTTCACGCTAGATATTCCAAACCGTTGCCGAGAGCACAGTTTTAGCAAGTAAACGTATATCATCCTTCTTATTAAACCGGTCAAGCAGAAATTTTCCCACACCAGTAATAGTTGCGTCACCTGGGAGCTTGGCACCGAGCTTCAGTAATGCTCTAGATAGGATATAATTGGAGAATGGGCACAGGAAAAATAGGTGTGAATTTGTCTCCAGCTGATTTAAACCACACAAATCACAGTTAGTTGAGGAAAGCTCTGCCCAATGGAGCATTCGGTCTTTTGTTTGCAGTTTGCCAATGAGAGCTCGCAACAGTGTAATAGCAAATTTAGGTATGTGTTTCCGGTACCAAACAAGCTTAAAAAATGGGAAAGAAGGAGATTTGTTCCGGACGGTTTCCCAGGCATCCTTAAATCGCAAATCAAAGCCATTTTTCCAAGCCCACTGATCAGCGCCATTGGAGAGTTTATAATTCTGGAGGAGTGACTTGAGTGGTTGGATATCGGCACAATAATTCCAAGTAGCTCCATTCCAATAGTCGGAGACTCTCTTACTGCTGGCGCCATTCGGTACAGTCCATTGTCCTTTTAACGGCCCACACGGGAGCCAGTTGTCATGCCAAAATAGTGTGTCATTACCGTTTCTAACTTTTCTCACAATTATTCTCTGCGATAGGCTTCTGCAATGAAGAATAAATTTCCATGTGCCAGATTGAGTAGCAATTCCCTTAGCTTCATATAAAGTTGCCGAGTCCTTGTATTTTCCTCTCATATATTCCGCCCACAACCCTTTAGATTTGAGCAATCTCCATGTTAGCTTAATACCCGCTGCAAGGTTAAGGTCTGTCAACAGCCTTAATCCAACACCTCCTTCCTCCTTAGGCCTGCGGGAGTCCTTCCAAGCCCAAGATTTTGCAGCGCCCCAAATGAACTTTCTACACATTGAGGTCAGCGTACGCAAAACAGTTCTAGGGAATTTGTAAACTTGCACCCAAAACATAATCATGCCATAGATAACAGTTCTTACCAACTCCAGCCGTCCGGTAATTGATAAAGTAGCAGAAGCCCAACCACTCATTCTCTTCCTACATTTGTCAATGAGTCTGTTGTACATTTGAGTCCTGGGGTATTTGGGTGATAGTGGAAGCCCCAAGTAAGTGGTGATAGCCTGAGCCTGTTTGGCTCCCAGAAAATTTGCAAGCTCTTCTTTATTTTTTACTCCTTTACTAAATATGGAAGAACTCTTATCCCAATTTATTTCCAGACCAGTAAAATTCCTGAAATCTTCAAGTATGTTCTTGAGGCCTCTGAATGATTTCTGGTTAGCATGACAGAACACCAGTACATCATCAGCAAAGAGAAGGTGAGAAATCGTACCCACCCGTCGCATAGGTTGGATTATCCCCCTGGTAAGAGCCTTGTCTAACAAAAGAGTGAAACATTCCATAATAATGACAAAAAGGTAGGGGGACAGAGGGTCACCTTGCCTGAGCCCCCTGTTTCCACCAAAGAATCCCACAGGTGAACCATTTACCATGACAGAGAAGGAGGCCGATGAGATGCATTCCCTGATCCAACCAATGAATTTGTGTCCAAAACCCATTTGATGTAAGATGAAATACACAAATTCTCTGTTAACGCAATCAAACGCCTTTCTTAAGTCAAGCTTTAAACACGCCCTGGACCCCATTGGGTTGCTGAAGTCTCTGATTTGCTCATGGGCCAGGAGCGCACAATCAGATATCAGTCTACCCTGTAAAAAGGCAGATTGATTCGGAGAAACAAGTTCATGAATGAAGCTCTGAAGCCTGTTGCAAATAGCTTTGCTAATAATCTTGTAGATGACATTGCAGCATGCAATCGGCCTGTAATCTCCAAGAGAAGAAGCATTAGTATTTTTCGGGGCTAGAGTAAGAAATGTGTGATTAACCTGACGAAGCAAGGAGCTCGATCTAAAGAAGGCTTGCACCGCTGCCACAACATCAGGCTCAATAAGATTCCAATTGTTTTGGAAGAAGAACCCGTTGAAACCATCAGGGCCGGGTGCTTTGGAGGCGCCAATACTGAAGACCGCCAATTTGATCTCCTCAGAACTCACATTTCTTTCAAGCCATATAGCAGTTTCATGTTTGATTTTCTTCTTGGGCACAAGCTTGGGAAAGACATTCCAGTAGTTACTTTGACTGTAAAGGACCTCATAGTAGTTTGCAGCCTCAGATTTAAGATCATCATAGGTTCTGACCTGAGCCCCATTCACATCCACCATGTGGCTTAAGTTATTTCGGCCTTGCCTTGATTTCATCATATTATAGAAGAAGCTTATATTTCTGTCTCCCAGGTCCAACCAATCCTGCCTACTTCTTTGACGGTACATCTCCTCTTCCAATCCTAGAAGAGTAGAGAGCTTATTGGCCAAAAATAGTTCTTTCTCCTGAAGGTCTAGGTCAGAGTGAAGAGCGAAATCACTCCTGATGTTCTCCAGTTGCTTACAGCAAGAGAGGAGCTGGTTAGTGATTTGATGTGTTTTTGCCCAGGATTTGAGATCCAATTTTGTCTTCCGCAATTTACAAATCAGACGATACATGGGAGTGCCATGGCCAATATGGGCCCAAGCAGATTCCATAGTCTCATAGAATCCTGCCAAATTAATCCAATGATTGAAAAATTTGAAAGGCTTAGGATCAGTGAGTACTTGAGAATGCATATTGACTACCATAGGCGCATGATCACTGGTTAGCGGATCCAAATAATCAAAATACGAGTCAGGAAGCTTATTAATCCAAACATCATTGCAAAGGACTCGATCCAGCTGTGCCACAATACGTTGTGATCCCAGACGTTTATTGCACCAACTCATCCGCGATCCCGTATGTTTAAGATTCTGCAGGTGACAAGCAGTAAGACAATTGTTGAAATCAAAGAGCTTGCAGGCCTCCACCCTTCGCCCTCCCATTTTATCTTTGGTGGCCAAAATGCAATTAAAGTCGCCTCCTACTAGCCACGCCTCATTCTTCAGAGTTGCCGCATCTTCTTGTAGTAGGCGCCAAAGGAGTTGCCTCTCATATGAAAAGTTACTTCCATAGATAGCAGATAGAGCAAAGGTGAAGCCCCCCATATTGGTGCATCGAACAGTAATGTGCTGCATGGACATGGCTATAACAGTGACTTGCCAAACCAGGGGATTAAAACCCATCAAGATCCGCCCACCTCCGTGAATCTGGGTGTTATTCACAATTGGCCAGCTTTTTGGGATGCAAGACTTATTGCAGATACTGTCAGACCGTAATTTAGTCTCCAAGAGGACTAAGATAGAAGGGTTGAGTTTCTTGATACGATCTCTTAGATCCCTACGCCTCACAACATTATTCAAGCCGCGAGTATTCCAGATAAGCATCGACATATTATAGATTAGCGAAGAGGGCTGCTCAACCCCTTATTTCAACCTACTGCTCCTTCGTGTAACAGGGCCTGCACTGAGAGCTCCAATTTTCCTGTTTTTGATAAGGTCGAATTCATTTAGTATAGCCTGATGCTCCTCATCCCATTCTGGATTGGCAAACACAGGCTCCTTGGGAAGAATGGCTGGAGCTTCAGTGACCGGATCAACTTCATGGTCCGGTATGCTGCACACAGCTTCAGGTACATCAGCTGCCGCAACAACATTCTCAGGAGAGGCAATTTTGCATGGAGGCCCAGCTTTCAGTATGTGCAAACAACGCATTGCATGGACCAGACTTTGAAAAATCTTTAGGGGCCCTCTCACAGCAGTTGAGGGAGATGCAACACTCGTAGATTTGCTCTGCAGATTGTCTGTTCTATCATCAGACTTTGATCCATCTCCCTTCTGCATAGAAGATGACGAAGCCACGTAGGTGCGAGAGAGAATGTGTATCTTACCCTTGCCTTTATCCAGTGTTTTCTGCTGCTTCACATTTGGGCATTGCAAGTCTGAATGTCCGAAACAGACACACATGCTACAACGAGGGGGCACCACCTCGTACATTGCCTCAATAGTTAGAAGAGTCCCATCATCAAGCTCCGCAACAACTGATGTGGGTAACTCCTTTTTTGCATCTACCTCCACCAAACATCTTGCATAGGATATGCGTTCCATTTTTGCCGTGGCCCGATCCAGGCACAGTGGATGTCCAACTACAGAGGCAAGAATATTTAGTGCCTCCATATTCCACAAATTAACAGGCAACCCATGCATTTGCATCCAAACAGGAATAGTAGACAGGATGTCCCGATCATGGCGTAGGCCCGTGCTCCAAAGCTTAAGCACGACCAGGCGCCCATCAAAGAGCCAAGGCCCCCCATGCAAAATCCGTTCACATTCTTCATTGGACTCAAACCTGAAATAGAAGAAACCATTTTCCTTGCTATAAATCTGAACCCTCTTCTTAGGCTTCCAGAGCCTCTCCATCCAAGCAAGGACTTGCCCATACTTGGGGGTGTCACCAATGACATACCCCACCAGAGTGGATTTCCATTTCTCAGCCTCTTTAACAAAGAGATCATTGGTGATTCGAGCAACGCAGACCCCATCTTCTCTAATTTTCGGCTGAACAAATTTCATACCAACAGCTTCGCCATAAGTTCTTTTATTAGAGCAGATGTCAGCCCAGCTCATCTTAGTTGCAGCAAGATTAATCGAGATAGCAGGAGGCGCTGTCTTCACAGGCATTTCACCAAGCACCTTGTCGGCCCCCCTCCTACTTTGGATCACAGATGTTGATCCCACCCTTGAGTTCGGAGCATCAGAGCCCAATATGCGAGGAAGATTACCATAATCCCTCATCGATTGCCGATGCTTGAGCGCCTGAGGGCGATCATGACCCTGAAGCCATCTCCGATCCTTGAACCCCGGTGCTCGAATGCCGATGCTAGGAGCCCGGCCTCCAAAGTTCTTCCTCCGCTTCACAACGTGCCAGCCGCCGTCCTCAGTGTTGTCGTTGCCGGAAGTATCAGCCGTCTTCACAACCCTAGATGGGTTTGCAGAATCGCCGTCTTCACCCCTCCGTGAATCACTCATGTTTTTTATATATAACATATATATGTGTGTGTGTGTGTGTGTGTGTGTGTGTGTGTGTGTGTGTGTGTGTGTGTGTGTGTGTGTGCCAGGGAGGATGGCACTATCTGTGCCAGAGGGGTGCTGAAAATTGGACTTGCGCAAAGCTTT
This sequence comes from Scilla litardierei, assembly GCA_030789695.1. Lineage (NCBI taxonomy): Eukaryota > Viridiplantae > Streptophyta > Magnoliopsida > Asparagales > Asparagaceae > Scilla > Scilla litardierei. The sequence continues at coordinate 217,877,290 of CM061141.1, read as the reverse complement.
TGATAGTGTCAATCGGGACTTCATACTTTATTTCTTAAGGCAATTGGGCTTCCCTGAGATTTTCATCTGCTGGATCAAAGAATGCATCTTCTCTCCAACCTTCTCGGTAATGATTAATGGATCACCCTACGGTTATTTCAAAGGAAATAGAGGTATTTGTCAAGGTGACCCTCTCTCCCCTTATTTATTTGTCATTACTATGGAAGCTTTTCCATCCTGATTTCTAGGGCAATTATTATGGATAAAATCCAACCCATAAGACGTACCGGTGCTATTTCACATCTCCTTTTTGCTGACGATCTTCTGGTGTTTTGTCGGGCTAATAAGAATTCTTTTTTTGGCATTAAAATTTTGTTGGAAGAATTCTATAATTATCCGGGGCTTCAGGTTAATTGGGACAAAAGCTCAGGTTTGTTTAGCAAGGGAGCTAAGGATAAGAATGACTTGGCCAATATGCTGGGAATCAAGATTGCTACAACAATTTCCACCTACCTTGGATTGCCGCTCTCTTCTAAATATCCCAAAACTATCAACTATGGTAGGTTGGTTGATAAATGTAAATAAAGGATGCTTGGCTGGAGTTCGTCTTTGCTTTCTATAGCGGGCCGTATTGAGCTGGTGAGAACAATGATATATGTGATTGTGGCCTTCTGGATGCATGCATTTCGCATTCCTTTCAAAATTCTGAGAACAATCTCTGCTATGTGCCGAAGGTTTATACTGGGATCAACTAGAGCTTGGGCTTGGGAAGACATTTGCAAACCTAAAGATGAAGGCGGGGTTGGGATCAGGCTACTGGAAGACTTAAATGCAGCAGCAGGTATTAAACTGACCTGGAGATATCTCACCTCCGATAGTATTTGGGGAAAACACATGATAATGACCTATGGAGCCAATGCGGGATTCTTCGCGGCAAAAGGGAGTGTTCTGGAGTCTGGAACTTGGAAGAGTATACTTAATAGCCGGCATATTTCACTAAATCTCATCCGCAGGAATGTAAGAAACGGCCGGGACACTCTTTTATGGGTTGATCCGTGGATGGTAGGGGGTCCGCTGTGTATGCGGTACCCAGTTCCGCAAGGTGCTGAGCTTAAAAGGGTATCTGACTATTGGTGCGATGGCGGGTGGTGTGCAGATCCGGCGCTGGACCATGTCAGGCACATTTTGCAGCGGTTGCAGCTTACAGTTGGTGCGGATGATTGGGATTGGGTGCCGGGAGACAATTTCGGCTTCAAACAAGCCTGGGAGGGAGTACGACGTCGAGGCATTCACTTCCCCTTCTATAAATTGATTTGGTACAATCATCACTCTCCCAAATGGTCTATTACTTTACTTCGTGCTTTCCAGAACAAGTTACTCACCAGGGATTTGATGAGAAGATGGGGGATCTCTACGCAGGTTCATTGCGTTTTATATGATGAAAACAAAGAGGAGACCATTGAGCATCTCTTTTTTAATTGTAACTACTCTAATTATATTCTGAGTCGAGCTTTTTTAAAACTCCAAGTCTCATGCCAACTCACTCCAAGTTTGGATGAGATTGGGAAGTTTTATCTTGGCCGATTTAGGGGGAAAAGTGCTTTGGACATCCTGGCCAAGACTTCACTTGCCTCCTCGGTGTGGCATATATAGAGAGAAAGAAATCGACGCATTTTTGAAGGGGAGAAGAAATTGAAGACCAACCTTTTTGAGGAGATAGCTGCTGATATCAGAGTCCTATTGCGTGACCAAGAGCCGGCCAATTTGGATGAAGCTAATATTTATTCCAGCTGGGGTTTCAGAGACATGGGATGAATAGAGTTTAATTATCTTGGGTTTTTGTATATATGCCATTTGAGAATAGCTACATTTGGGATGTGGACTTGATAGTGGAGAGTGACGGCGCTTGTGCCCTATCCTCTCCCTATCGATAACACATGCCTAAATGTGCTATTATTGTAATTTGTATACTTGATCAATAAAGTACGACGCTAACTTTAGATCAGGTGCTTTCTTCCCAATATCGACTGCTATCATTATGACTATATTCTTTTGGAACTCTCGGGGTCTTAATAATGCTACTCGTAGAGCTGATCTGAAGTACTTTTTCCGGAAACTAAACCCAACAATTATGTGCCTCCTTGAGACTAAGGTCGATTGTGTTAATGCTAATAGAATTGTAAATTGCTTTCCTAAGGATTGGGGTTGCATCGACAACAGGATCTCACACAAGGGGGGGGGGGAGAATTATTATTTTTTATAATTCGACAACCTGGAGCTGCATTCTTAAGTCATCCTCTGCCCAGCACATTTTAGCTACATTCTCTAATGCTGCAGGCTTGGTTATAGGAATCACTGCCGTTTATGGGTTTAATACATCTAACTCCAGAACGGATCTTTGGAATAATCTCATTGCTAGCTCTATGATGTATAATAACACTCCATGGGTGATTAGCGGTGACTTTAATTGTGTCCGGAGTGCCAAAGAGAAACTTGGCGGCCGTGCGGTCGATGTAAAGGCTATGTATAATTTTAATTCTTGCCTTGGTAAGTGCCAACTTTTCGATTTGAAGAGTATGGGTGTGAGCTACAGTTGGAATAACATATGTCTTGGGAGCTCTCGTATATTTGCACGTCTTGACCGCATCCTCTGCAACCCCAAGTGGATTACTATGTTGCCGCATTCATACTACGAGTACTTCACAGCCAATACTAGCGATCATGCTGCTATGTATCTTTATATACTCCCGCAAGTAATCTCTTATCCAAAGCCTTTCAAATTTTATAATTCTTGGGTTTCTTTGCCAGGATTTCATGATCTCATTAGCAAGCACTGGAATTTTCCCACTCGCGGTTCTCCTATGAATAACCTTGTTCTCATCCTTAAATCTTTAAAACAAAAGCTGAGAATTTGGTCGGCCAACCACAGAAGGAATCTGGATGTTAATTATTGTCGTAAGGAGTTGGAGCTAATTCAATCCGATCAGAGGGTTTGCTCAGACATTAATACCCAGGAGCTTGAAATGCGGTCTTCTAAAAATCTTGTGAAGGCTTTGAATATGGAGGAGGAGGACTTGAGGCAAAAAAGTCGCCAAAACTGGTTGCTACTTGGCGATAGGAATACTAAATTTTTCTACACATCATTAAAATCTCGATATTGTCATAATAATATTGGCCACCTTATCTCCTCGGATGGTAAAGCTATCACCAACTCTGACATGCTGCGTGACGAAGCAAGAATCTACTTCCAGGACTTATATCAGCAGAATGATTATTGGAATGTTTTCTCTAATGCTATTCCGAAGCTTAAACTCACTCTGGAAGCTATTGGCTGGTTGGATAGGCCTGTTTCCCCCTCTGAAATTAAGAATGCAGTGTTTCAAATTAATAAAGACAAAGCTCCGGGACCTGATGGATTTAACTCATTCTTTTTCCAAACCAAATGGGATATTATTGGTAAGGACGTTACTTCTGGTATTGCTTCTTTCTTTAGTACTGGGAAAATATTACCCAATATTAATCATACATTCCTAACTCTGGTTCCCAAGAATGCTAATGCTACAGGCCTAGGTGACTATAGGCCTATTGCTTGCTGTAAAGTCCTATACAAAATTATTAGCAAAGTCCTTTGTAACAGATTGAAGCCTATTATTTCTGAGTTAATTTCTCCAAATCAGGCTGCTTTTCTAAAAGACAGGTTGCTGGCAGATTCCTCTCTTCTTGCCCATGAACAAATCCGTGACTTTAGCAACCCTATGGGGGCAAGAACTTGCATTAAGTTGGACCTCCGTAAAGCATTTGATAGTGTTAATCGAGAGTTTATCTTCTTCATCCTGCACCAAATGGGTTTCAGCCACAGATTCATAAATTGGATTACTGAATGTATATCCACTCCTTCATTCTCTGTCTTGGTTAATGGATCGCCAGAGGGCTTCTTTACTTCAAATAGAGGCTTGCGGCAGGGAGACCCTCTATCGCCCTATCTTTTTGTCCTGGTAATGGAAGCATTTTCTCTACTTATGTCCCGAGCGGAATCTTCCGGAGTTATTCAACCTTTGCGCAGGTCCGGAGCTATATCTTACCTACTTTTTGCTGATGACCTATTAGTCTTTTGTCGGGCAAATCCACACTCCCTTAATGGTCTAAAAGATTTGCTTAAGAATTTCAACCTCTTATCGGGTCTCCATATAAACTGGGATAAGAGTTCGGCTATTTTCAGTAAGGGTGTTCAAAATGCAAGCTCTCTCGCAGATATTCTCAGAATCAAAATGGTAGCTTCTTTCACTATCTATCTGGGATTACCTCTCTCCTCTAAATACCCTAAACCTTCCTTATTTTGCCGTCTTGTGGATAAGTGTAAAAAAAGACTCCTGGGTTGGACTTCATCTATGCTATCTATCTCAGGGAAAATTGAGTTGGTCCGCTCTGTCATATACGGCATGGTGGCCTTCTGGATGCAAGCTTATTGCATTCCACGCTCTGTTATCCGCTCTATTAATTCCGCGTGCAGGAAATTTATTTGGGGAAAACTCAATACTTGGGCATGGAAGGAGATGTGTACTCCTAAGAAAGAAGGTGGAGTGGGCTTGAGACTATTATCCGATTTGAATGTTGCTTCCGGTATCAGGTTAACCTGGAGGGTCCTCTCCAACAAGGGGATTTGGGCGCAATATATGCGCAAACACTATGATGACATCTCTCTTGGATTCTATGGAGCTAAAGCTAAGCCAACCCAGTCAGGATCTTGGAAATTCCTTCTGAAATGTCGCCAATTCTCTCAGAAACTTATAAAGCGCGTTGTGAGGGACGATACAACTACTTCTTTCTGGTATGATAATTGGCACCCTATGGGTCCTCTTCACCTGCTACAGGATCCTCCACCTGGATCTGAACTCTACACTGTTAGTCACTATTGGTCGTCTACGGGATGGAGCAATGATCCTAGTATAGCCGGCCTACATTATCTATTGCAGCAGTTCAATGTAACCGATGGGTAGGACACATGGTCTTGGCTACCTGGGCCTAACTTTGCACTGCAAGATGCCTGGAATGGCGCACGAGTTATAGGGCCCACTTACTGTCATTTTGATCTCATTTGGTTTAAATCACATGTACCCAAGATGGCACTGTGTTTGCTCAGAGCTATAAGGTCTAAACTTCCGACTTGTGATCACCTTCGCAGATGGGGGATGACTTCTGGTAGCACTTGCGTTCTTTGTGCTTCTACAGTGGAGGAGACACATTCACATCTCTTTTTTGAGTGTGATTTCACAAGGTATATTTTAATGCACGGCCTATTAAAGTTGAATTACAAGGGGGTCGTACCGACAACTTTGGCGGGAGTGTGTTATCTTATCCAGTCACGCTACAATAAGAAGGACCCCGTGGGGGAGTTGGCTAAAGATTTTCTGGCAACTATGATTTGGCACATATGGAAGCAGCGCAATAAGCGTATTTTTGAAAAATCTTTGAAGGACAAAGTCTCATTATTTGTGGACATCGAGGCAGATGTCAGAAGCTCTCTCTGTAATCTGAGCCTTGATGAAGCGTCAGATGCTACTCCATTTGTTAATTGGGGTTTTATTGACTCTAGCTAACTTTTATGTAACATATCTGTATAGTTCCTCCTTTGTATAGAGCTCTACACACTTGTTATTATCGGGTGAAAATAATCTGTAGTGGGTGACGACGCTTGTGTCCTCTCCCTACTCTTATTATTAGCTCCTGCTACTAACTAGTGTTGTTAGGCTGTAATCTTTTCTTTGGATTATTAATAAAGACTAACTTTACTCGTCAAATATATATATATATATATATATATATATATATATATATATATATATATATATATATATATATATATATATATATATATTATATGTGTGTGGGTGGGAGGGGAGGGGGGTGAGTAAAGATAGATAATGTAATATATATATATATCTAAATCTTAATTAATCCAAACACATCAAAGTTTGGATATAATTAAGTTGTAGAATGGTATCATACTTGAAGTCCATGGATATATAAACTAAGTCATACTCAAAGAGCAGAAATCCTTAGGTCACATCACTGCTGTTCTCATGCCCTGCTTCCCAAAATGGGTACGAGGATAAGACGAAGGTCCGCATAGGCCGGAGCTGTGAGGCTCGGCCACATAAGCGTCTGTAGAGATACCATTTAATTACATGTTCTTGCATTTAAAAGTTCATAACAATATTAACAAGAGTACTCGAAAAGAAATTTGCATTCATTTATAAAAGAGATAATGTCCAGCATATATATCAAGTCTAATAAAGAAGCCCAGCATGGCTACAACTGCAGAAAGGGAAAACTAATGGTGCGAAGCACCCAACCTAGGCAGAAAGTAAAACGGTGCTACACACCCAAACTAAAAAGTAGTAAACCTCTGGAAGACAGCAACGGTGAGGAACCTCTAGGTCTGGTCCTCGTTTGGCACGTACTCCAAGGTCAACATCCTCCGGCTCCAAGTCCTCAAGTAAGGCCGGCTCGTCTGTGTACTCTGTCTCAGTACCTGACGTACAACACCTATGAGAAAAGGACCTGTACGTCAGGTAAAGTCTACAAAGGAAAGGTAAGAAGAATCTACTACAAGTGTAAAGGAATTTAAAGATGACATTTTAATGTTGATTTAAAATGAGATGATGCAACAACATGACATGTATTAGTAAGGAAGTAAAGAAGGTGCAGAAAGTAAACGTGGCAGGCAAAGTCGTAGCGTATGCTACCAAGACAAGACTAGACAAGACTGGACAAGACTGTGTGACACCAAGCGACTCGACACCAAGAGGGTTCACGCCTTCAGCTTAGAAAGTGGCCAAATTCTATAACCTAGTGGCCGCTCAACCCTACGCCACCCCAAGTACTTAAGACAAGACTGTATAGGACCACTTACTCTAGCTCGATGAGTGCCTCTATCCCCGCGGTCTGTAAGGTCACTCACTTACTCGGTGAGTGACATGCTTCCCGTAGGTGAATCTGTACCACTGTATATGACCACTCACTCTAGCTCGATGAGTGCCTCTATCCCCACGGTCTGCAGGGTCACTCACTCACTCGATGAGTGACATGCTTTTCGTAGGTGAATCTGTACCATTGTATTGGACCACTCACTCTAGCTTGGTGAGTACCTCTGTCCCCACGGTCTGCAGGGTCACTCACTCACTCGGTGAGTGATAGGCTTCACGTAGGTGAATCTGTACCAATGATCACTCTCTCTGTCTTGGAGAGTGTCCTTATTGCAGGTAGGATGTGCAAGACAAGTCGTGAATGTTCTTACATGGCATGACATGAGTATAGTTGTTCTAGGGTGTCCACACGCACGCACACACACACACACACACACACACACACAGAGAGAGAGAGAGAGAGAGAGAGAGAGAGAGAGATAGTTCCTAGCATGCTTGCAGTTTATACCTAGACTTTGTTGTCAAGTCTAGGCTATCATGAGGGGGTCCCGGACCCTATAATTTCACGTCTGATTCTCTTGTTCAACAATTTATAGATCTAAGAAAGAAGTGGCCTAGACTTGGCCGAAACTACGCAAGTGGGAGCACTTGCCTACGGTGGCAAGAAGAACGTCCGTAGCGTCTCGTCTCTGTCGGTGCGTCGGTCAACGTCTGCTGTCACAAGTCAACGGCGGGTGTCAGGTCGCGTTTTTAGAAGTTCCTATTATGGTATGTTTCTAAGTTAAGCGTGGCTACCCTAACAATTTTCAGTAAAGTTTGAATGTTTAGCCTATCCGACGATTTTATCCTATGTGCATAGTCAAAATGTCCGATCGTCGATCTACGGTTTCACATCGTTTTAAAGCAGCATAAAATAAATTTAGTGAGTTAAGTTGCTGATTTTTAATTATGGTTTGATGACTTAATGTTTGGGTTGCTACGAGTGAGGGCACCAACCTAGTGCGACGAACGCGCACTTGTAGGCGTCGGGTCTGAAACAGTGGCGGTGCTCGGTGTCCTCGATTGTGGGTAGCGCAGTAAGGACCGTCTCGGGATCATCTCAGGATCCTATCGGCTGCAGGTAGCACAGCAAAACAGCACGGTAATGATGACGGCGTTGGGATCGCCTCGGTTGCGAGTAGCACAACGAGACGACACGACAACGGTATGGTGACAGGATCGCCTCGGTTGCGAGTAGCGCAACGGGAAGCGACAACGTCAATGAAAACGACGTCGTGAGGGGCAGGACCAGTGGTGAGCGTGCGATCCTAGGGACGCAAGGGGTTGCCAGGGTGTGTTTTGTGTGCTGGATAGGAGTAGAGATCGCCTCGACAAAAGGGAAAAGGGTAGAAGGCTGATGGCAGTATTTTTGGAGGGGGAGAGAGGCTCGCGGTGTTTGGAGGGGTGGCCGAAATTGGGGTTTTGCTGCAGAAGATAAGGGAGGCTGGAGGGAGGTCGTCGGCGGCCTAGGAGAGGCTGGCCGTGAGTTAATATGGGTGTATCGGCTGTTTGTTCAAGGGGCTGTCAGATCTAGGATGTTGTCATGGAGGGAGAGAAGAGGGAGGAGGGTTGTCGAGGAGGAGGGGGAGGCTGGAGCTTGGGGATAGGGTGGTCGGAAGTTGGCCGGCGGCGAGGTGGAAGCAGGCCGTTGGTTAGGGGCTATCGAATGGCAGTTTTGTTTCAAGGGGGCCGTGAGTTTTTGGGCTCAGATGGGGGGTTGTCGGAAGTTTAGAGGGAGAGGGGAGAGGTGTCGGAGTATGGGGGTGGTGGCCGGAGCTGGCCGATGGTGGCCGTGCGGCATGGGAGGAAGAAGGGTGTGAGCAATATGGGTGGCGGCTGCTCCAGTGAATAAGAAACCCTAAATGGGCTGTGATTTAAAACAAGGGTTTTGCTAAATAGGGGGGAAAAGAGTGTATCTTAAGTTGATTGGAGAGAGAGTGTGAGAGGGGAAGAGGGTAGGTTTATGGTTAGGATAGTGTAACGACCGGTGTTTGTAATAAATATTTTATCTAATTAATATTGAATTTCTCCTCCTTGTATGTTTTCTCGATTAAATCCTCACATTTTAGCTTAATAACGCCGTAATTCTAGAGTTAGGACGATCCTTGAAGCCATGGAATCTTTCCCGAAGCTTCGCGCTTCGTTTCGGCACTTCTGGTGCATCTTAGTTGGTTCACGAAGGGGAACCAACCGACTAGAACGAGATCTAGTCGGTCGGCAATCCTTCATGGACCGACTAGTTCAACATATTAAAAATAGCTGAGTTACTGTTTGTCGTTAGTCGGTCTAAGTTCAACCTTCGACCGACTAGTTCTCAAACTAGTCGGTCAAGCATTGTACTCAGACCGACTAATTCTGAGTTTCACTGAACAGTAGAGTTACTGTTTGTCGTTAGTCGGTCTAAGAACGATTTCCGACCGACTAGGTTGCAAACTAGCCGGTCAGCTGTTGTTCTTCAACCGACTAATCCATGTACAGTCTTTTCTACAGTAGTTACTGTATATTTTTAGTCGGTTAAGAGTTTCTCTTCAACCGACTAGTTCTAATTCTTATCATTTAGCTTTTGGTTGCCTTTTAGTCGGTCAACGTTGGTCGACCGACCGACTAGTTCTTAAACTAGTCGGTCACCAGTTGCGCTCTGACCGACTAAAGTAGTCGACCTGTACCAAACCCTATTCTCGGTTTGCCATTTAGTCGGTCTACGTTAGGTGACCGACCGACTAGTTCTTAAACTAGTCGGTCAACCACTCTTCTTTGACCGACTAGTTGACCTCGAAACCCTAGATCTATTTTTAGTCGCCGTTCTTATTTCTATTTAAGCCGTCGTTTCTTTCATTCTTCATTCATCCTTTCTGAGCTAAGATCATTCGTAGATCATCCCTAATCTTCCCCAAAACATTTCTTTCATCCTCGGAGGTTATTTCTCACCGTGTCTTGCGCCGGATACCGATCTAGGTCGCCGAGATCCCGTTTTCGGCCATAGTTTCCCGGGATCGTTCTTCGTCACCAAATCAAGATCCGTTTTGGTGTCTTCCATCTGCTACACTACGGTTAGTAATCCTAATCTTGTAACCTCTAATAACCCACACTGTAAACTAGAAACCCTAATTGAAAATGGATTATTAGACATAAGATTTCAATGCAAAATGATTTAGAATTTCCGTCTAATCTTTATTTTTACCATAAACAGCGAATTCATCTACCGTAGGACATCGTTCTCGTTACTCACGTCGATCAACAATTCGGTACCAGGCAAGTGAAACTTGCCAACACTTCTTAGGGCCATGTTTTGGGCCAAATTCTTTGTACTAGCGTGAAAGAGACTAGATCGTGAAATGATAGCGATCTAGGCGCAACTTTGAGATCTAGCTTGACAACGAAGCTAGATCTGACACCTTGACATATCATTCATGCATTGATAATTGCCATGTTTAAATTCCTTTAACTGTACGCACTCGAATTGTTAATTGCCATGCATTGCATCTTACATGACATCCTAGTTAAATTTGCATCGTAGCACACGCTACACTACATGTACCAAATCCATGTTTCAGTGTTACCGGCTAGGCACCCGTTATGCGGGCACAACCCTACGCCATCCGTGTTAAAAACACTTCCTGGCTCGTGATCCAGAAGCGAGCATTCTGTGTTCGGGGGTAATGCCCTGGCTCGACACACGTGGAGGGGTAGGGATAAACGATCACTTGAGCGTAAGAGTTGGCCCGTACAGCCACTCTAGCCAAAGGGCGGAATCTCTGTGCACGACGTGATTACAATTCCAGTACTTGTCTTTTACTTGTTTACTTGCCATGCCATGTTACTTGCCATGCCATGGTATTTGCCATGCTATACTATGTCATACTCTACTTTAGAACTGCTAGGTTGTTTCTTTTATAGTTTTCTTGCACAAGTCTTTTTAGACTTGCTGACATGTGCCCCTTCTCTTTGGGTGACACATGTTAGTTGCTGAGCCAGAGACAGTTGCGGAGGGTGACGAGTTCGTGGAGTTCGCGCCCGAACCTGCTGGTGACGTGGAGTACGAGGACACCGGTGACCAATCTTAGAGAACTTCCGTACTTTTCTTTGTTAGCTGTGGTTGTCGGTGAGTAGCACCGTTTTGTTAGTTTCTTTTGGCCGTGCTGGGCCTTGTACTTTTGACTCTTTTGTTGCCTGGTGGCATTTCTGGTTGTGGACTTTTGTTGGACTATGAGTTGAATGAATGCTATATTATTCGCCTCTTTTGCTATTATTATTATTGTTGTTCTGAGTCACATTACAGGGACCTGCTACTTCGTTTTGTTTGACGCTTATCGGACTTGCGGCTTTTGCAGCTTCAAGTCCGTGCGGACCTTTTCACGCTTCGCCTCCATGTTTTTGGGAAGCGGGGCGTGACATGTTTCTTTGGTGGCCCATGCAGGTCCATTTTTCTGTAACTGTAACTTAATCAGAATAACAATAAGAATTATAGAAAGTCCAATGAACAAAATTCAACACCGTGCCTTAGGCAAAGAGTCTGATTTGTTTCGTTTTCCTATGTCGATAGATGGCTGGGAGACGGAATACCCGTGCTGGTGGTGGTGTGCCCCCTCGCGACCAGGAGCCGGACCGAGAGCCCACCACCGGGGGGATGATGAGGATGATGCATCAGATGATGCAGGTGCAGCAAGGAATTCTGCAGACTGTCCGGAATGTTCCGCCTGCTCGTGCAGCGCCGGCTGTCCAGGCTGCCCCTCGCTTCGAGCCCGGAGCGAAGCAATTTCGGGAGCTGGGTCCCGCTTACTTCGATGGGACCGAGGGACCCCTGGCTGCAGATGAGTGGACCAGGAATATGGAAGATAATCTGAAGATGTCGAAGGTCGACCCGACTGGATGGGTTGATCTGGCAAAGCGACAGCTGAAGGACAACGCACGGAACTGGTGGGATGCCGAGGAGGAGTTGCTGGAGGAGCCAATTTCTTGGGCTACCTTCAAGTCCAGATTTGACGAGGAGTATTTTCCTAAGGCCGCCAGGAGGGAGATGGCTCAGCGTTTCATTGACTTGAAGCAGGGGAATTTGACGGTGGATCAGTACCACCAGGAATTTACGAGGCTGAGTCGTTTTGCACCAAAGATGGTGCAGGATGCTGAGGAGAGAGCCCAGAGGTTTCTGCAGGGTCTTTCGTTGGATCTACAGAGCTATGTCACTTCTTCTGATGCGGAGACTTACCAGAAGGTTCTGATTGCGGCAAAGAGGCAGGAGAGGATTGTGAATCAGAAGAGGGGACAGATTTCTGGCACTGGGAAGAGGCCTATGGAGCAGGCCAGAGCAGTGGTGAGACCGGGGCACGGGCCCAACCAGCCTGTGCAGTTCAAGAGGCCCGGAGGACCTCTTACTTTGAAGACTTGCAACTTCTGTGGCAAAACTGGGCATGTCAAGGAGCAGTACCGGAAGATGCTGGGGCAGTGTTTAGTTTGTGGTGATCATGCGCACACCATGAAGGATTGCCCGAGGTCGAAGCAGCCATGGAGAGCACCTGTTGCAGCTCAGCCGTTGCAGTAGAGGGCACCTGTTCCTGCTGGTCGTGGAGCACCTCTCGTTCCGCAGAGGCAGGCGTTTCAGCAGGCTGTCCAGCCGAGACGACAGGCGTTTCTGATGACTGCTGCTGAGACTGAAACGCTGGATGAGGTTATCACAGGTAACCTTCTAACTAGCTGTTCCTTTCTTAGTTAGTTGGCTGTTAGATATGATTAGTTGTTTGCATATGATTATCTGCTAAGAATAGAATTTGATTGTTAGACTGTCTGTTAGGTGTGATCTTGGTTTGCGCTTTTCCTGCACGAGTTCTCTTCGACTCTGGTGCATCCATGTGCATCATTTCTCGGAGCTTCGTGGAGAGGCATTCTTTGTCGACTTCCTCTCTTCCCCAGAGTTGGAACATCGTCACAGGGAATGGTGTGATCTCGGTGCATCGTGGGTGCAATTCTTGCCCGTTGGTGGCTTGTGGACACGAGCTGTATGCTGACTTTATTGTCCACGACATCATCAACTACGATGCAGTGCTTGGGATGGATTGGCTTGCGAGCTTCTATGCTACGATCGACTGTCGGAGGAAGAAGGTGGTGTTCGAGATTCCCGGACATCCAGTGTTTGAGTTCAGTCGTGGTAGCAGTTCGCTTGGTCCGGTCAGGTTTCGGGCCAAGCCGGTGGAGGCGGTGGCTATGCTGATGGAGCAGGGTAGGCCTGCTGTAGTGCGTGAATTTGATGACGTCTTCCCCGAAGAGATGTCTGGACTGCCGCCCGATCGAGCTCTGGAATTTTCTATCGATCTGATTCCGGGAGCGCAGCCCATTTCAAAGGCACCTTATCGGATGGCTCCAGCGGAATTGGAGGAGTTGCGGAAGCAGCTGGATGAGCTCTTGCAGAAGGGTTACATAAATCCCAGTGTGTCTCCGTGGGGAGCACCGGTCCTGCTGGTGAAGAAGGAGGACGGTTCGCGTCGTATGTGCGTGGATTATCGAGGGCTGAATGCGGTGACTGTAAAGAATAAGTACCCATTGCCGCAGATTGATGATATTTTTGATCAGCTGGGAGGATCGAGAGTATTTTCCAAATTGGACCTGAGGAGTGGATATCACCAGCTGAAGGTGAGGAAGGAGGACGTTCCGAAGACGGCGTTCAGGACGAAGTATGGTCACTACGAGTTCGTGGTTATGCCTTTTGGTGTGACCAACGCGCCCGCAGTATTTATGAACCTGATGAATTTGATCTTCTATGACTATCTAGATAAGTTTGTCGTTATCTTCATTGACTACATTCTGATCTATTCTAAGTCAGAGGAGGAGCATGCGTCACACTTGAGGACGGTATTGGAAATTCTGAGGAGGCATCGATTGTATGCCAAGTATTCGAAGTGCGAGTTCTGGCTGGATAGAGTGGCTTTTCTGGGGCATGTGGTGACTGGTGATGGGATTTCAGTGGATCCCGAGAAGATCAAGGCCATCAGAGAGTGGCCGGTTCCATAGTCAGCGACTGAGATCAGGAGTTTTCTTGGGCTTGCAGGTTATTATCGGCGTTTCATTAAGGATTTCTCCCGGATTGCCGAACCGATGACTAAACTGACGAGGAAGGATATACCGTATGTTTGGTCCGATGCTTGTATGGAGGCCTTCTCTGTTCTGAAGGAGAGATTGACGACTGCACCGGTTCTAGCAGTGCCTGATCGTAGTGGAGGATTCGAGATCTTTTGTGATGCTTCTGGCAAGGGTCTCGGTTGTGTGTTGCACCAGCATGGGCATGTGGTTGCGTATGCTTCTCGTCAGCTCAAGACTCATAAGAAGAATTACCCGACGCACGACCTGGAGTTAGCAGCAGTCGTGTTTGTGCTCAAGATTTGGAGGCACTTCCTGCTGAGTGAGAAGGTGAAGATCTTCACCGATCACAAAAGCTTGAAGTACATTTTTACACAGAAGGAGCTCAACATGCGACAGCGTCGATGGTTAGAGCTCATGGCAGATTATGAGATCGAGTTGCAGTATCACCCGGGAAAAGTGAATGTGGTTCCTGATGCGTTGAGTAGGCTTCCAGTGGTAATGATGTTGACTGCACAGTGGAGGTTGCAGCAGGATTTCTGTGAGTCTGGTATTGAGATTGTACTTCCTGGAGAGGCTTCGTCGTTGATGTGTATGCAGATACAGTCGACGATCGTGGATCGGATCAAGGCAGGTCAGGTTGGAGATTCGAAGCTGAAGAGGATCCGTGAGCAGGTAGAAGCCGGTCTGCGGACTGACTTTCGGATTCATGAGGATGGCTCACTGAGGTATGGAGCCAGATTTTGTGTGCCAGCTGGAGATATCAGAGAGGAGTTATTAGCTGAGGCACATAGCTCGCCGTATTCTGTGCATCCTGGTGGCACCAAGATGTATCAGGATCTTCGTCTGAACTATTGGTGGCATGGCATGAAGCGGAGCGTGGCTCGGAGCGTAGCCAAGTGCTTGGTTTGCCAGCAGGTGAAAGCGGAGCATCAGCGTACGGTAGGGTTGCTACAACCGCTTCCGATTCCGGAGTGGAAGTGGCAACACATCACTATGGACTTCGTGACTGGACTACCTCGGAGTCCGAAGCAGAATGACGCGATTTGGGTGATCGTAGACCGATTGACCAAATCCACGCACTTTATTCCGTTCCGAGTAGGACAGTCCACTGAGGCGCTGGCGAGGAGATATATGGAGGAGATCGTTCGATTGCATGGAGTCCCTGTGAGTATCGTGTCGGACAGAGACACGAGATTCACATCTCAGTTTTGGCAGAGCCTGCAGAAGAGCTTGGGTACGAGTCTGAGTTTCAGTACGGCGTACCATCCGCAGACAGATGGCCAGTCCGAGAGGGCGATTCAGATCTTGGAGGACATGCTGAGGGCGTGTATGTTGGACTTCAAGGGTTCTTGGGAGGATCATCTCCACCTTGTTGAGTTTGCCTACAATAACAGCTACCAGGCGAGTATTGGCATGGCGCTATTCGCCGCGCTATACGGGAAGAAATGTCGATCGCCACTGAGCTGGGATGACATTGGAGACAGGGAGCTGTTAGGGCCAGAGATGATTGTGGAGGCAGTGGATGTTGTGAGGAACATCCGGGAGAAGCTGAGAATTGCCCAGGACCGTTTCAAGCATTGGGCAGATGCTAAACGGCGACCTTTGGAGTTTCAGCCTGGGGATCACGTTTTCCTGAAGATCTCTCCGAATCGGGGAGTTATCCGATTTGGAAAGAGAGGCAAGCTGAGTCCGAGGTACATTGGGCCGTTTGACATCCTGGAGAGAGTTGGAGAGGTGGCTTATCGCTTGGCGTTGCCACCGTCACTGGAGGGAGTTCACGACGTATTCCACGTATCTCAGTTACGTCGATACGTCAGTGATCCGTCCCATGCTGTGGATTTCTCGGAGATCACGGTTCGTCCGGATCTTACCTATGACCAGCAGCCAGTTGAGATTTTGGATCGACGTCAGAAGTGTAATGCCCTACCAGCTACTGCACAAGTACTAGAGGGGGGGTGAATAGTACTTTAAAATAATAAGGCGTATTATTCCAAATTAAATTGCACACAACTACCAAGTCAATTTGCGGAAGCTTAAATTGAATGACAACAATGAAATTAACAATGCTAACAAATGAAGTTAATGGGTTCGGATCCACCCAAGTCTCCCCGACTTGTTCCCGGTGATCCTACGTCCCAACCACCCGGATCCCTTTCGGATACTTGAGTTAGAAACCCTAACTCAAGATTTCCACTATGAATATCTTGTGACAAACCTTCACAAGATCAAATCATACATGCAATGGCAAAGTGAATCCCACAACCCGGGATCACAAACTTCTCTCACAACCGAGAGAGCCAATAAGCAATATAAAAGAGTTTAATATGAAATAAATACTCTTACCACAAAATCCTATACCTTGAGTTTTTCTTACCCAAAAGGTGGAATGAAGGATTTGAGGAAGATGAAGTTACCAAACCCTAGCACCAAGGAAATGAGCAGCAATGGGTGCCTAGGGAAGATTTGGAAACTTGAATCAAGCAATAGCTTGAAGAGCTCACCAAGAACAAGCTTCTCTCTAGATCTAGAAATGAGAGAGAATGGGTTTCTTGTGAGGAAGAGAGCTTTAGATTTGAGGGAGAATAGCTATCTCTTTAGAACTCAATGAATCTCTTAATGACAGCTCTATTGAAGATAGAAATGACCTAGATTCGTATTTATAGGGTCCCATAAAAACAAGTTAGGTCAATCTCCAACGGAAAGAAATCTGTGAGATCTAGTCGGTCAAAGAACACTCACTGACCGACTAGTTCATCAACTAGTCGGTCAGTCACAAAGCATGGACCGACTAAGAGCAGATCTGAGAAGAGATAGAATTTCAGACCTAGAAAACTAGTCGGTCCAAGAACACTGTCTGACCGACTAGTTTCACAACTAGTCGGTCATCCAATGAACGTAGACCGACTAAGAGGCAAAACAACATAGTCTGAAGGCAAGTTGACTTAGTCGGTCCAAGAACAAAAGTTGACCGACTAGATTGTCAACTAGTCGGTCATCAAACGTTCTTAGACCGACTAACGATAAACAGTAGCTTAGGAGAATTTTAGAGTGAACAGTCAGTCTCAACTAGTCGGTCAAAGAAGCATCACTGACCGACTAGTTCACAAACTAGTCGGTCGGTGAGTCAACATAGACCGACTAACTGTAAACAGTAAAGAGCTAAGAAATAACTGACAGAAACTAGTCGGTCCAAGAACAGTGGCCGACCGACTAGATCACCATCTAGTCGGTCAGTACTTGTTCTTGTACCAACTAACATGCACAACAAAGTCCGAATCGAAGCGCGACGCTTCGAGGAAGTTAGAGTGAACTTGTGCAAGAATCCTAGAGCTACGAAATGAGCGTAATGAAGATAGAAACGTAAGATATACTCAAGGCTTAACATTCTATCAATCGAAACTAAAAGACTATAAATAAAACCTTAATAAAC
This sequence comes from Scilla litardierei, assembly GCA_030789695.1. Taxonomy (NCBI): domain Eukaryota; kingdom Viridiplantae; phylum Streptophyta; class Magnoliopsida; order Asparagales; family Asparagaceae; genus Scilla; species Scilla litardierei. The sequence continues at coordinate 217,859,845 of CM061141.1, read as the reverse complement.
GGTCTTTGAGAGCTTCGATTGAATCTTCATTACTTCCAAAGTGTCGCAAGAGCTTCAACGAAGCTTTAGGCATGAAAATGAGCTTTGGAAAGTGTTGAGATGTCTCTTTGAATGTTCACGTGAAATTGGCGACGATCTCCAATACTGCGCTCACAAATTGTTAGATCATGAATTATTTATGTTTGCTCATCATCCAAAACCAAATCCGGGGAGTCCAATATTCAACATTCTCCCCCTTTTTGGTGATGACAAACCAACATAAATAATAATCAAAGATAATAATTCAAATGTAAAATACTTACTCCCCCTGCATTGATGACACGTCAATTCCAAAATGAATATAAATGAATTGCATCAAGCAGACGAGTAAGATAAATAAAGTGAATTGATTTTTGAAATATCGGATTTTGAAAATCCTTATATGTATCTTAACTCCCCCTGAATCTAGCATATCAAACTAGATTCTTGGAAATTGAGTTAAATTTTCATTTGCGCTATTTATTATCATTATCTCTCCCCCTTTGGCATTATCCCAAAAATGGGGGGCATACAACGACAACAATTAGGAAATGTAAAATTCAACATCGGGAGTCGTAGACAAAGGCAATGGACCAACTTGACACCAAGGGAAAAATTGTGGAAATCAAAACAAGGTGTGCCAAATTTTCCATTATCAAAAAAAAATCAAAATCATCAAAAACACCAAATCATTATTCATTTCTTGAATAAAGAAACATACTCTTCAATATTCAATATTCTTGGTTAATTTTGTGCATGGAAAACAATTCTATAAAATTTCAGAATTTAAATCCATTTAACCAACTTTTTATGCGTCGATTCGATATCACATTTCAAATATATTCAACGAATATTAAAATTTGCACGACGAATAAAAGATAAAGTGAACGATGATGAACATATATATATATATATATAGACAACATGAGTACATCCAAAAAATATCACATCGAATATATGAGATACATCATATCAAGCGCTACATATCATCAAAAAGAAATACATCATCATCATCATAAAATCCAACACCGACAACCAGAAAGCACAAAAAAAATACATCAAAGCATCTCTCAACCCCATCCTAACCCAAGACACTCTCACTAGAATATATCATCCAAAGCGTATATGGAGAGTCCTCGGAACAACGATCACGAGGAGGAGGCTGGATCTGCAGCGTCCGTGGGTCCAGTCGACGGAGTGGACTCAGGCTCTGCAGGGAGAAGAGGTGTCTCAACAGATGGAATCGTCGGGGCAGGAGTCGAGATCTCAGCAACAGGCTCAACAGCAGCATGAGTCTCGACAGAAGCAGCAGCAGCAGATACATGAGCAGGCTCAGAAACTGGGTCAGCAGAAGGCTCAGAAGGCTGAAGAGCTGCAGCAGATGGCTCTGGAACACCGGAAGAGGTGGCAACTCCAGGAGCAGAAGTGGAAGTACCAGCAACAGCAGTACCAGCAGAAGTGCCCTCGGGGGCACGAGTCGAAGCACGACAGAGCTCCTCAATGTCCTCCTCAGCCATCTCATCAAACTCCTCATCCTCAGACACGGAAGGAGGAAGCTCAACACCCATCCGACGAGCCATACGGCAGACTACCTCCTCGGTACGAGCCAAGCGGGACTCGTGACGACGAAGTATCCGTAGGACATCATCAAGGGTGGCAACGGGAGTAGCAGAGGCACTAGCAGAGGCAGGGACAGACGCAGAAGGTGTCGTCCTCTGAACGTGACGAAGCGCCGCAAGAGATTTCTTGACGGCCGTCGCATTCAGGGGAGGACCAAGGGGACGCTCATCGTCACGAGGCAATGTGACACGAAAATGACGAAACACGAGGGTCAACATGCAAGGAAATGGGATATGAGCCGATTTATTGGACTTTCGAATACACTCGAAAGAGTCAATCTTATCGAGTATAATTCGAGCCCAATTAATTGAGCTCCCCATGAAGATCGCATAGATAAGCTTCAAAAATGGCTGGGATGGTAAAGATGAGGAGCCGTACTTGGGAAGCAAGCACGACTTCAGAATCAGATTTAGGACCCACGCATTTGGCTTGAAAGATTTAGATGGCACGCCAATCATGGCAGGAGGAATCTGATGGAAAATCTCTGAAAGGATAGACTGATCAAGAGAAGAAATATCATCTACCGAGATATCAGAAGGAAGAAGGCCAGACGAAGAGATACCCAAAATCTCTCCTAAGATTTCCGCAGTGAGGACTATAGGAGTCCCCAAAACGGTCGTCTCAACAGAGTGGGTCTGATCGTACTGACCCCGGATCCTATTCGCAAAGAAAAGCTTCACTAATCTAGGGTAGGGGTGAGGATTCGCCTTCGGGTCATATCGAAGGTAATCGAGGAGACCCGACGACGACAGAAGATCAGCTAACCCTATGAAGTCGCTAAACTGGACGAAATGCTCCAGAAGCAGCGGGCAATGTTCGATACGGTTATACGCCGCGAGACACAAAGGGTCATCGCGACATAAGGAAATATCGACACCGCCCACCGGCATCGGACCATTTCCCTTAGGCTTACGGGTAGACGTACGAGGGTGGGTGCTAGACTCGGGAGGAATAGGAGGAGTGGGTTCCCTATGAGTCTCGGTCTCGGGGTTATACTCCGTATCGGAATCGGTAGGAGTATGGAACGAAGATGGAGAGGCAAGAACATTGGCCTTGGGCTTAGGCTTGGGTTTGGGTTTCGGTTGACCTCTAGGTTTAGCGGTTGTCGCCCTCTTCTTCTTGAGAGGAGGCGAAGACGACGAAGGAAGGGTGGTCTTGGCTCTACGCTTCGGAGGGGTTGGATGCTCGGGATCCGAAGGGTTTTGTTCTACGGTCATCGGCGAGGGGCTAGACGGAGTGATCGGGATACGTGTTCGAGCCATAATCTCGGCACAACACGACACACGAGATTGGAAAGAAGAGATCCTAGCCGAAATTAGAAAACCCTAATCGAAACCCTAGGAGATGAAATCAACTTGAAAACCTAACCCTAGAGCTGAAACCGAACCCTAGATAGGAGAGGGAGGAAGAGAGGATACCCTAGGTCGGAGATCGGCGGACGGCGACGGCTGGAATGGTCGGAAAGTGGCCGGAAGACAAAGGGTCTCGAGGGAGGTCGGGGTTTTGAGCGGAGAGAGAAGAGATTTCGATCGATTAGAATGAAAATCGATCGACTAAACTGAGTTTAAGTCGGTCGATTTCGCAAAAGACCAAACAGCCCCTGGCACAACTAGTCGGTCACAGTTCAAGCACTGACCGACTAGATCACGATCTAGTCGGTCGGTCAATGAGCTTGAACCGACTAGTTGCAAACAGTGGCTGAAACCAAGATTTACTGACAAGATTTAGTCGGTCTGCGTTCATTTACTGACCGACTAGATCTCAATCTAGTCGGTCGGTCACTGAACATGAACCGACTAAAGAGTTTAAGATGGAAAGGAAACTCAATAAGCTTGAGTTAGTCGGTGTAAGTTCTTCTACTAACCGACTAGATGAACATCTAGTCGGTTGGTGGTTGAACTGATACCGACTAACAAAGTCCAAAAAGTGATAATCAAGTACTCTCCACAAAACACTTGGACGATAGATCGTAAAACTCTCAATACTCATCTAAACTACCCCATTAAACGTCGAAGTCTTAAATATGACATTGAAATACGATTTCGATCATAAATTCAAATAAATCACATAAAATTCCCAATAATTCAATTAATCTAGCATGAATGAAATATCGCGAAATATATTAGCATGCAAGATGATTGAATTTAAATATGAAACCTATATCTCGGATTCACCCATAATCCCCAATTCTCGACGCAACCGCACAAAGGAGTCCTCCTTTAGGGGTTTCGTGAAAATATCGACGATTTGTTTTTGGGTTTCAACGTACACTAAAATGATGTCCTTTTTAGCAACATGATCATCTAAGAAATGGTGTCGGACATCTATGTGTTTCGATCGGGAATGGTGCACCGGATTCTTTGAAAGACAAATAGCACTTTGGTTATCCACCATGATAGGGCTAGTATCACAATGAATACCAAAATCCTTCAATGTGTGTCTCATCCAAAGAACCTGGGCACAAGCGGCACCGGCGGCAATATATTCCGCCTTGGTGGTTGAAAGTGAAACCGAATTTTGCTTCTTGGAAAACCAAGAGACAAGAGAATTTCCTAGAAAATGGCAAGTGCCACTAGTACTTTTCCTGTCGGATTTGCATCCCGCATAATCAGCGTCACTATATGAGACTAACTCATATGTGCTAGATCTCGGATAAAGTAATCCAAAATCTAATGTGTAACTTAGATAGCGAAAAATACGCTTTACCGCTACTAAGTGAGACTCCTTAGGTTGAGACTGATAATGAGCACATATACATACGGCAAACATAATATCGGGCCTACTTGCGGTAAGATAAAGCAAACTACCTATCATACCTCGATATAGACGAATGTCTACATCCTTACCGCCCGTATCCTTGTCAAGATGCGTAGTCGTGCTCATTGGAGTCTTTTTCCCGGAGGCATTCTCCATTCCAAATCGCTTTAGCAACTCCACCGTGTACTTCGTTTGGTGGATGAAGATTGCATCGTTCATTTGGCGAATTTGGAGACCTAAGAAATATTTGAGTTCGCCCATGTGGCTCATCTCAAATTGTTCCTTCATCACATTAGAAAACTCTTCGCAAAGAGCGAAGTTAGTAGCACCGAAAATGATATCATCAACATAAATTTGAACTAATAAAATATCATTATTCGCATGCTTAATAAAAAGTGTTGAATCGGCTTCGCCCATTTTAAAATTCAAATCCAAAAGAAAATTCTTTAGGCGATCATACCAAGCTCGAGGAGCTTGTCTCAAACCATAAAGAGCTTTCTTTAGTTTAAAAACGTGATTTGGAAATTTTTCATTTACGAAGCCCGGAGGTTGAGAAACGTAAACTTCATCAACGACATCTCCGTTTAAAAATGCACTTTTAACATCCATTTGAAATAATTTAAAATTCTTATGGCATGCAAAAGACAAAAGTAATCTAATTGATTCTAATCTAGCTACCGGAGCGAAAGATTCTTCGAAATCGATACCTTCCTCTTGACGATAGCCTTGAGCTACTAACCGAGCTTTGTTCCGGACGACGACTTGGTTTTCGTCGGTTTTGTTCTTGAAGATCCACTTTGTCCCTATGACGGTGTGGTTCTTCGATGGCAATGGAACAAGCTCCCAAACTTCATTCCTCTCGAATTGAATGAGCTCCTCCTCCATGGCTAAGATCCAAGCGCTATCTTCGCATGCTTCATTAATATTCTTTGGCTCTATCAATGAGGCAAAGGCACAATTTGCGAAGCGGTGAACTTGGGATCTCGTCTTGACACTATCATAGATATTGCCAATGACTTGCTCATGGGGATGGTCACGAACCGAATGAAGCCGTTTGAGAATACCTTGATCACTTGGAACATTCTCAACAACTTCATTAGTTGGGTTAGTCTCAATAGAATCAATAGAATCATTAGACTTAGAATTTTCAAACGAATCACATAAAACATCCATAGAATCATTATCATTTGAAATTCTAGTTGGAACAAATCCTTCATTAAATAAGACATGAAGCGATTCCTCGATCGTTGAGGTTCGTTTGTTGAATATCCGGTAGGCTTTGCTACGCGTAGAATATCCAACAAAAATCCCCTCATCGGATCTCGGATCGAATTTGTCCAAACTACCATATGTGTTCTTAATAAAACATTTCGAACCAAAAACACGAAAATGTTTAACTTGAGGCAACCTACCAAACAACAATTCATAACAAGTTTGTTTAGTGCCGGGCCTCAAAAGTATTCTATTAAACACATAGCAAGCGGTGTGTACCGCTTCCGCCCAAAATTGATGGCCAAGTTGGCTATCATCAAGCATAGTGCGAGCACACTCCACTAGCGTCCTATTCTTTCTCTCAACTACACAATTTTGAGGAGGTGCACGAGGGAAAGAGAAGGTGTGAGTAATACCAACTTCATCACAAAATGTCTCAAAAGACTCATTCTCAAATTCACCTCCATGATCACTACGAATAGTGACAATGGTGGTTCCTAAGAGATTTTGTACTTTCTTAACAAAAATTGTGAAGTTTTCAAAAGCTTCATTTTTATTACACAATGAAAATACCCAAGTAAATCTTGAATAGTCATCTACGATGACAAGTCCGTACCTTGCATTTCCTAAGGAAGCTACTCTAGTTGGCCCAAATAAATCTAGATGTAATAGCTCTAGTGGCCGTTTAGTAGAGATGCTTTTCTTAGGTTTAAATGAAGATTTAGGAAGCTTGCCGCGTTGACAACAATCACAAAAACTTTTCTTTTCAAAAACAAGCTTCGGAAAACCTTTAATAGAATTCAATTTTGAAAGCTTATATAGTGTTCTAAAGTTCACATGTCCAAAGCGTCGATGCCATAAGTGTTGTTCACTTGTGTTGGCAACGAGACATTGTTCATATGACTTAGGAAGATCCAAAATATAGATGTCTTTACGACGAGTTCCGGAAAATAATAATTTTTCATTATCCTTTCTTAAAATGTGACACAATCCTTTCGCAAAGCTAACTTTGTAACCTTTGTCACAAAGTTGACTTATTGAAATAAGATTATGATTTAAACCACTAACAAGATAAACGTCACTAATTAATGGTTTAGAAGGGTTACCGACTTTACCAACACCTATGATGGTTCCGCTCTCGTTGCCTCCAAATACGACGCGGTTTCCATTCGCAATGGGAACCACTCTGGAGAGCAAACGAGCGTCACCCGTCATGTGTTTGGAGCACCCGCTATCGAGTATCCAATTCCCTTTGGAGCTAAATTTAAATTTGATGCTCCTTTTCGTTTTCTTTTCCTTGAGTACCTAAAGATAGACACTTTCATATCATGGTACCCAAGGTCATTGGGTCCAAGGGATTAGACCTTTGGAAGCCAAGTCCAAGTGGACTTAGACTTCCCCACATAATTCTTACTATGCACAACATCCGAAAAATAAGCATTCATGTACATTTGTTTTTCGTCCATGCTTGTGTCCTTTGGGCTCCAAATAGTGAAAATTTTGGGAGCCATCATCCTATTGGGTGCATGCATGCTACGTTGATTTCTACGTGATGCATGTTGTGGATAGGCATACGGGACATGATGGAATGGTGCACGAAAAGAATTATTCATATGATGAGGTGGGTGTACATATGCACGTGTGGAAACACGTGCGTGAGGGTGTCTCACTTGGTGTGCACGTGCCCGGGAATGTGTTGCATAAAAATCATCATAAGTGTGAGACGGTGGAGTAGGACGTGTGTTCCTACGTGGCATGTTATTAGTGTACATGTAGGCATGCCCCTTCTTTGGAGGTCCACCCAAAGTGGGTTTCTTTCCGAAAGAGGGTGTGGACGAGGTGGAAGCACCATTGGTAGATGAACTACCAATAGAGTGTTTGCTCCCACTCGTTGAGGCTTCGGAAGTTGGCCTAACAAAAGTAGTGACCGATTTGGATGAATTTCCCATCATATACCCCAAGCCAATGTGGTGTTTGGCCGGAAGTAAATCTTTTAGGATATTATCCAAATGGCCCTTACCCTTGTTGAATTTGTTGATTCGGCCCAATGTGTCCTCATATTTCTCTTTGAGAGAACGCAAAGAAGTATCCAAAGCGGATATTTGCGATGTGAGCACATAAACACGAGATTTAAGATTCTCGTTCTCAATACTCAAAGTCGAGTTTTGAGAAGTTAAATCCGCTATCTCATGTTCTTCCGCATCCTCAATGCTAACATGTTCAAGTTTAGATTTGAGATTCACAATATCATTTCTTAACTCTTCAACAACGGTGTCGTTGTTGGTGATGATATTCTTAGGCGATGTTTGAATGCTAGCTAGGTCATCTTTTACCTTAGTATATCTATTTACTAACTTAGTGTATTTTGACCAAAGTTGAGAGTTAGCATTTCTAAGATCATCCATCGTTACCTCATCGCTTTCGTCATTACTATCATCGAAAGAGGAGGATCCTTGATCGTTCTCCTCTCTTGCCATGAAGCACATATGTGCTTGCTCCACTTTCTCATCATCCGACTCTCCGCTTGAGGAATCCTCGGAGTCGGTGAATGTTGCTCCGACAAGTCCTTTCTTGTACCCCTTCTTGTATTTCTTGGACTTATCGAATTTTGGCGCCTTCCACTTCTCCTTTTGTTTGTTGAGAGGACACTCCGCTTTCATGTGTCCTGGCTTATTACACTTGAAACACAAAGGAGAGGAAGAGGCATTAGAAGAACCAAATTTACCTTTGGTCTTGAAGTTACCTTTCCGGAAGAAACGGTTGAACTTCTTGGCCATGAGTGCCATGGACTCCAAGTCCAACTCGTTTTCCGAGTCTTCATCATCGGAAGATGTGGATGAAGCCGCCTTGAATGCAATCGCCTTTTTCTTAGGCGCATCTAGGTTCAAATATGACTTCATCTTTTCTTGTAGCTTCACCTTGCTATCTTTGCGTACCTCGTATGACATCAAAGTACCCATTAGTTGAACTACGGTATATTTGTTCATGTCATTACCTTCCTCAATGGCGAAGGTACGTTTTTCCCAAGAAGAGGGAAGTCCTTCAATAAGCTTTAAGCACTTCTCCTTTTGAGTGTAGATCTTGCCGAGGGCCTCTAACTCGTTTATTATGTCAACGAAGCGAGCGTAATATTCTTTCATCTTCTCGCCCTGTTGCATGTGAAACATTTCGTAATCTTTGGTTACGACAACGAGTTTAGAGTCTCTTACCCGACTCGTCCCTTCATGTAGTATGAGGAGAGAGTTCCAAATTTGATATGCACTCTTACATGTGCATATCTTATTGAAATCCTCGGGCTCCAATGCGCATTGCAAGGCGTTCATTGCCTTGGCATTGCTTACCTCCGCGGCGACCTCCGCGGTAGTCCATTTCTCAAAATCTTCTTCTTCGGGCTCGTTGTACTCCTTCATTGTAGTCCTCCATAAAGATGCACTTCGGAGGAAGGTTTCCATCCGACATTTCCAGTACCCGTAGTTGGTACCGTTGAAGAATGGAGGCCTTGTAGAGGAATGTCCTTCCATCACCGATGACGCTCCTTCACGGTTCCTGAAGGTGTCGTAGTTGGAAGGTGGAGGCACGGTCTTGTTGTCGTTGGCAGACATAGCTGAGTATCTGGCTCTGATACCAAATGTAATGCCCTACCAGCTACTGCACAAGTACTAGAGGGGGGGGGGGGGGTGAATAGTACTTTAAAATAATAAGGCGTATTATTCCAAATTAAATTGCACACAACTACCAAGTCAATTTGCGGAAGCTTAAATTGAATGACAACAATGAAATTAACAATGCTAACAAATGAAGTTAATGGGTTCGGATCCACCCAAGTCTCCCCGACTTGTTCCCGGTGATCCTACGTCCCAACCACCCGGATCCCTTTCGGATACTTGAGTTAGAAACCCTAACTCAAGATTTCCACTATGAATATCTTGTGACAAACCTTCACAAGATCAAATCATACATGCAATGGCAAAGTGAATCCCACAACCCGGGATCACAAACTTCTCTCACAACCGAGAGAGCCAATAAGCAATATAAAAGAGTTTAATATGAAATAAATACTCTTACCACAAAATCCTATACCTTGAGTTTTTCTTACCCAAAAGGTGGAATGAAGGATTTGAGGAAGATGAAGTTACCAAACCCTAGCACCAAGGAAATGAGCAGCAATGGGTGCCTAGGGAAGATTTGGAAACTTGAATCAAGCAATAGCTTGAAGAGCTCACCAAGAACAAGCTTCTCTCTAGATCTAGAAATGAGAGAGAATGGGTTTCTTGTGAGGAAGAGAGCTTTAGATTTGAGGGAGAATAGCTATCTCTTTAGAACTCAATGAATCTCTTAATGACAGCTCTATTGAAGATAGAAATGACCTAGATTCGTATTTATAGGGTCCCATAAAAACAAGTTAGGTCAATCTCCAACGGAAAGAAATCTGTGAGATCTAGTCGGTCAAAGAACACTCACTGACCGACTAGTTCATCAACTAGTCGGTCAGTCACAAAGCATGGACCGACTAAGAGCAGATCTGAGAAGAGATAGAATTTCAGACCTAGAAAACTAGTCGGTCCAAGAACACTGTCTGACCGACTAGTTTCACAACTAGTCGGTCATCCAATGAACGTAGACCGACTAAGAGGCAAAACAACATAGTCTGAAGGCAAGTTGACTTAGTCGGTCCAAGAACAAAAGTTGACCGACTAGATTGTCAACTAGTCGGTCATCAAACGTTCTTAGACCGACTAACGGTAAACAGTAGCTTAGGAGAATTTTAGAGTGAACAGTCAGTCTCAACTAGTCGGTCAATGAAGCATCACTGACCGACTAGTTCACAAACTAGTCGGTCGGTGAGTCAACATAGACCGACTAACTGTAAACAGTAAAGAGCTAAGAAATAACTGACAGAAACTAGTCGGTCCAAGAACAGTGGCCGACCGACTAGATCACCATCTAGTCGGTCAGTACTTGTTCTTGTACCAACTAACATGCACAACAAAGTCTGAATCGAAGCGCGACGCTTCGAGGAAGTTAGAGTGAACTTGTGCAAGAATCCTAGAGCTACGAAATGAGCGTAATGAAGATAGAAACGTAAGATATACTCAAGGCTTAACATTCTATCAATCGAAACTAAAAGACTATAAATAAAACCTTAATAAACGGTCTTTGAGAGCTTCGATTGAATCTTCATTACTTCCAAAGCGTCGCAAGAGCTTCAACGAAGCTTTAGGCATGAAAATGAGCTTTGGAAAGTGTTGAGATGTCGCTTTGAATGTTCACGTGAAATTGGCGACGATCTCCAATACTGCGCTCACAAATTGTTAGATCATGAATTATTTATGTTTGCTCATCATCCAAAACCAAATCCGGGGAGTCCAATATTCAACAAGAAGCAGCTGAGGAATAAGACTGTCGACTTGGTTCGAGTGCAGTGGCGTCATGGGTCCCCTGGGGAGTCCACCTGGGAGCGTGAGGATGATATGAGAGAGCGCTTTCCGCTCTTGATTTCGAGTAGTGGTTGATGTTGATTCCGAGGACGGAATCATTCATAAGGTGGGGAGGATGTAACGACCGGTGTTTGTAATAAATATTTTATCTAATTAATATTGAATTTCTCCTCCTTGTATGTTTTCTCGATTAAATCCTCACATTTTAGCTTAATAATGCCGTAATTCTAGAGTTAGGACGATCCTTGAAGCCATGGAATCTTTCCCGAAGCTTCGCGCTTCGTTTCGGCACTTCTAGTGCATCTTAGTTGGTTCACGAAGGGGAACCAACCGACTAGAATGAGATCTAGTCGGTCGGCAATCCTTCATGGACCGACTAGTTCAACATATTAAAAATAGCTGAGTTACTGTTTGTCGTTAGTCGGTCTAAGTTCAACCTTCGACCGACTAGTTCTCAAACTAGTCGGTCAAGCATTGTACTCAGACCGACTAATTCTGAGTTTCACTGAACAGTAGAGTTACTGTTTGTCGTTAGTCGGTCTAAGAACGATTTCCGACCGACTAGGTTGCAAACTAGCCGGTCAGCTGTTGTTCTTCAACCGACTAATCCATGTACAGTCTTTTCTACAGTAGTTACTGTATATTTTTAGTCGGTTAAGAGTTGCTCTTCAACCGACTAGTTCTAATTCTTATCATTTAGCTTTTGGTTGCCTTTTATTCGGTCAACGTTGGTCGACCGACCGACTAGTTCTTAAACTAGTCGGTCACCAGTTGCGCTCTGACCGACTAAAGTAGTCGACCTGTACCAAACCCTATTCTCGGTTTGCCATTTAGTCGGTCTACGTTAGGTGACCGACCGACTAGTTCTTAAACTAGTCGGTCAACCACTCTTCTTTGACCGACTAGTTGACCTCGAAACCCTAGATCTATTTTTAGCCGCCGTTCTTATTTCTATTTAAGCCGTCGTTTCTTTCATTCTTCATTCATCCTTTCTGAGCTAAGATCATTCGCAGATCATCCCTAATCTTCCCCAAAACATTTCTTTCATCCTCGGAGGTTATTTCTCACCGTGTCTTGCGCCGGATACCGATCTAGGTCGCCGAGATCCCGTTTTCGGCCATAGTTTCCCGGGATCGTTCTTCGTCACCAAATCAAGATCCGTTTTGGTGTCTTCCATCTGCTACACTACGGTTAGTAATCCTAATCTTGTAACCTCTAATAACCCACACTGTAAACTAGAAACCCTAATTGAAAATGGATTATTAGACATAAGATTTCAATGCAAAATGATTTAGAATTTCCGTCTAATCTTTATTTTTACCATAAACAGCGAATTCATCTACCGTAGGACATCGTTCTCGTTACTCACGTCGATCAACAATTCGGTACCAGGCAAGTGAAACTTGCCAACACTTCTTAGGGCCATGTTTTGGGCCAAATTCTTTGTACTAGCGTGAAAGAGACTAGATCGTGAAATGATAGCGATCTAGGCGCAACTTTGAGATCTAGCTTGACAACGAAGCTAGATCCGACACCTTGACATATCATTCATGCATTGATAATTGCCATGTTTAAATTCCTTTAACTGTACGCACTCGAATTGTTAATTGCCATGCATTGCATCTTACATGACATCCTAGTTAAATTTGCATCGTAGCACACGCTACACTACATGTACCAAATCCATGTTTCCGTGTTACCGGCTAGGCACCCGTTATGTGGGCACAACCCTACGCCATCCGTGTTAAAAACACTTCCTGGCTCGTGATCCAGAAGCGAGCATTCCGTGTTCGGCGGTAATGCCCTGGCTCGACACACGTGGAGGGGTAGGGATAAACGATCACTTGAGCGTAAGAGTTGGCCCGTACAGCCACTCTAGCCAAAGTGCGAAATCTCTGTGCATGACGTGATTACAATTCCAGTACTTGTCTTTTACTTGTTTACTTGCCATGCCATGTTACTTGCCATGCCATGTTACTTGCCATGCCATGCTATTTGCCATGCTATACTATGTCATACTCTACTTTAGAACTGCTAGGTTGTTTCTTTTATAGTTTCCTTGCACAAGTCTTTTTAGACTTGCTGACATGTGCCCCTTCTCTTTGGGTGACGCATGTTAGTTGCTGAGCCAGAGACAGTTGCGGAGGGTGACGAGTTCGTGGAGTTCGCGCCCGAACCTGCTGGTGACGTGGAGTACGAGGACACCGGTGACCAATCTTAGAGAACTTCCGTACTTTTCTTTGTTAGCTGTGGTTGTCGGTGAGTAGCACCGTTTTGTTAGTTTCTTTTGGCCGTGCTGGGCCTTGTACTTTTGACTCTTTTGTTGCCTGGTGGCATTTCTGGTTGTGGACTTTTGTTGGACTATGAGTTGAACGAATGCTATATTATTCGCCTCTTTTGCTATTATTATTATTGTTGTTCTGAGTCACATTACAGGGACCTGCTACTTCGTTTTGTTTGACGCTTATCGGACTTGCGGCTTTTGCAGCTTCAAGTCCGTGCGGACCTTTTCACGCTTCGCCTCCATGTTTTTGGGAAGCGGGGCGTGACAGATAGCTAGAAGAATAAGTGGGCATGAAACATAGGATTCCAATAGGTTGGATTAGGATTAGGTTTAGGGTTAGGAAATTTAATTATGTTAGAGCTAATTGGGTTTGAAAGTAAGTAGGGTGAGAGGTCGGGCTAACGGTGTCCAAAAATTAAGAGAAAAATATCGGGATGACCGCGACGACGAGAGGCTCGAGGGTACGGTGGTCGGTCACGAGCTGGGTCACAGAAAATGAAACTAAAAATAAAAAGGTCCAACGTTGAAGTCTAAAGTTACGACACCCCTTCAATCAAAGCTGATTTATGGGAGAACGACCCATGAAATAACGTTCACTAAAAATCCCACAAACAACTACTCTCTTTGAGGGTCACACCGACATATATCTTCGCACGTTTCGGATACAAGAGGAGGTCAAAATAAATACGAGTACGAAAAAGAACGTACATGCACGAAAAACACACGGTCGAAAAGCGACCGTGACATCATACCCACCTTAAGAAATGATTCTGCCCTCGGAATCAACATCAACTACTGCTCAGGAAATAAATGTGGATAGCGCTCTCTCATCTCTTCTTCGCGCTCCCACATGGACTCTCCAGGTGTTCCGTGACACCACATCACGCTCACCAAGTTGACTACCTTGTTCCTCAACTTCTTCTGTCGACAGTCTAAAATCTGTACTGGCTGCTGCTCGTAAGTCAGGTCCGGTTGAACCGTGATCTCCAAAAAAATCCATAGTGTGAGATGGGTCACTGACGTATCGACGTAGCTGAGATACGTGGAAAACGTCGTGAAATCCCTCTAAAGATGGTGGTAGAGCAAGGCGATAAGCCACGTCTCCCACACGCCCCATCACATCAAACAGTCCAATAAACCTTGGGCTCAGCTTTCCCTTCCTCCTGAAACAAATGACTCTGCGGTTCGGAGAAATCTTCAGAAAGACATAATCTCCTGGCTGAAACTCCAAAGGTCGTCTCTTGGTGTCTGCCTAATGCTTGAAACGATCTCGTGCAATCCAAAGCTTATCTATGATGTCTCTCACGACATTCACAACTTCTACAATCATCTCCGGACCCAACAGCTCTCAATCTCCAATGTCATCCCAGCTCAGTGGCGATCGACATTTCCTTCCATATAGGCAACAAACGGTGCCATGCCAATGCTCGCTTGGTAGCTGTTGTTGTATGAGAGCTTATGGGTCACCCTCAGCAGCTCATCTCTATTGTCACCTGTAGGTACACAGAGTCTACTGTCGTACCTCAGTGATCCATCCTCATGAATAATAAATTCCGTCCGAAGTACAGCTTCCACCTGTCTTCTGATCCTCTACAGCTTTGAATCTCCTGCCTGAGCTGCCTTGATACCATCCACAATCGTAGACTGAATCTGCAAGTTCATCAGAGTAATGATCACTCCTGGTAGGACAACCTCAATGTTCATCCCTCTCAGCTCCTGCTGCACTCTCCAGTCGGCTGTATGCATCATCATTGCAGGGAGTCTGCTCAAAGCATCTGGCACTACATTCACCTTTCCCGGGTAATACTGCAGATCTATCTCATAGTCTGCCATCATCTCCAACCATCATCTATGACGTATGTTGAGGTCCTTCTGTGTAAATATATACTTCAAGTTTTGTGATCGGTAAAAATTTTCACACTCTCACTCAGCAGGAAGTGTCTCTAGATCTTCAACAGAAATATCACCACTGCTAACTCCAGATCGTGCGTCAGGTAGTTCATCTCATGATTCCTCAACTACCGAGAAGCCTACGCAACCACGTGACCATACTGATGTAAGACGCATCCGAGACCCTTGCCAGATGCATCACAATAAATCTCGAAGCCTCCGCTCCAATCCGGTACAGCCATTACCGGTGCTATGGTCAATTTCTCCTTCAAGATACTGAATGCCTTCTAATAATCCTCAGACAAGACGAACTCAATATCCTTCCTCGTCAGCTTCATCATCGGCTCTGCAATCCTCGAAAAATCCTTAGTGAACCGATGGTAGTAGCCAGCTAAACCAAGAAAGCTCTTGATATCTGATGCTAACTGCGAGGTCGGCCACTCGCTGACTGCTCTGACTTTCTCCGGATCTACAGATATGCCATTACCAGACACCACGTGTCCTAGGAATGTGACTCTGTCCAACCAGAACTTGCACTTACTAAACTTGGCATACAGCTTATGACGTCTCAGTGTCTCCAACCTTGTCCTCAGATGACGGCTGTGCTCCTCTTTAGACTTCGAGTAAATAAGAATGTCATCGATAAAGATGATGACGAACTTATCCAGGAAGTCGTAGAAAATCAAATTCATCAAGTTCATAAATACTACTGGAGCATTGGTCACACAAAATGGTATGAATACAAACTTATAGTGTCCGTACTTTGTCCTGAAAGCCGTCTTCGGAATGTCAACCTTCTTCGCTTTCAACTGATGGTACCAGCTCCTCAATTCCAATTTCGAGAAAACCCTCGAACCTCCAAGCTGGTCAAAAATATCATCAATCTGGGGCAGCGGATACTTGTTCTTCACAGTCACTGCATTCAGCCCTCTGTAGTACACACACATCTGGCAGGATCCATCCTTATTCTTCACCAACAGAACCGGTGCACCCCAAGGTGACATACTAGGATGTATGAAACCCTTCTGCAGAAATTCGTCCAACTGTTTTCGTAACTCCTCAAGCCCTGCAGGAGCCATCTGATACGACACCTTCGAAATAGGTTGCGCTCCCGGCATAAGATCTATACTGAACTCCAAAGCTCTGTTGGGTGGCAAACCTAAAATATCATCCGGGAAGACGTCGTCGAAGTCTCTGATGACTACTGGCATACTGATATCCATCTGCATAGCGACAACGATCGGCTCCTCCGGCTTGGCCCGGAATCTAACGGGCCCAAGCAATCGTTCTCTGCTATGAAACTCAAATTTCGGATGGCCTGGAATAATGAACACCACTTTCTTGCTGCAGCAATCGATCGAGGCATGGAAGTCTCCCAACCAATCGATGCCAAGAACAACATTAAAATGTGGTAGATCATGGACGATGAAGTCAACATAAAGATCGTGCCCACTGATCACTAATGGAATCGATCGGCATCCCAAATTTACCTTCACCACTTCGTTCCTTGTAATGATGTCCCAATACTTAGGAAGTGTAAGGGTGTGAATGGAGTGTTCTGTCACGAATATCTGGTTTATGATGCACATAGATGCACCGGAGTCGAACAAGGTTAATGTCGGGCAGGACGACACTAAAATGGTGCCTAAGTTAAAGAGATCATAACTAATGTCAAACTAGGGTCACTGATCTAGCTAGCAAGGGTTCTTAGACTTTACACTGGATATTAAATGAATGAGGATACTTTTATTGTCCTGAACTTTTCGCACGATCTGCATGGGCCACCACTAAAACCTGTCATGCCCCACTTCCCAAAATGGGTACGAGGACGAGACGAAGGCCCGCATGGGCCGGAGCGGTGAGGCTCGGGCCCAATAAGCGTCTGTAGAGATACCATTTAATCAAAGGTTCTTGTATTTAAAAGTTCATAACAATATTAAGAAGAGTACTCGAAAAGAAATTTGCATTCATTTATAAAAGAGATAATGTCCAGCATATATATCAAGTCTAATAAAGAAGCCCAGCATGGCTACAACTGCAGAAAGGGAAACTAATGGTGCAAAGCACCCAGCCAAGGCAGAAAGTAAAACGGTGCTACGCACCCAAACTAAAAGGTAGTAAACCTCTGGAAGACAGCAACGGTGAGGTACCTCTAGGTCTGGTCCTCGTCTGGCACGTACTCCGGGTCAATGTCCTTCGGCTTCAAGTCCTCAAGTAAGGCCGGCTCATCTGTGTACTCTGTCTCGGTACCTGACGTACAACACCCAAGAGAAAAGGAACTGTACGTCAGGTAAAGTCTACAAGGGAAAGGTGAGAAGACTCTACTGCAAGTGTAAAGGAATTTAAAGATGACATTTTAATGTTGATTTAAAATGAGATGATGCAACATCATGACATGTATAAGTAAGGAAAAGTAAAGAAGGTGCAGAAAGTAAACATGTTAGGCAAAGTCGTAGCATAAGCTACCAAGATAAGACTAGACAAGACTGGACATGACTGTGTGACACCAAGCGACTCGACACCAAGCGACTCGACACCAAGAGGGTTCACACCTTCAGCTTAGAAAGTGGCCAAACTCTCTAACCTGGTGGACGCTCAACCCCACCCCACCCCAAGTACTCAAGACAATATTGCATAGGACCACCCACTCTAGCTCGGTGAGTGCCTCTATCCCCACGGTCTGTAGGGTCACCCACTCACTCAGTGAGCGACAAGGTTCCCATAGGTGAATCTGTACCACTGTATAGGACCACTCACTCTAGCTCGGTGAGTGCCTCTATCCCTACGGTCTACAGGGTCATGTAGGGATCGCCTAACCCTTGCAATACTAACAACACACACTAGAGGGGGGGTGAATAGTGTAATGTCAATAAAATTGTCCAAATAAAATTTAACTTGCAAATGCGGAATTATAAATGTAAGAGGAATTAGATGGCACAATCAATCCAAACGCAAACACAAAGAATTACCCTGGTTCTCCAAACTTGGGTACATCCAGCCACACCAATATTCACTATATTCCCACACAGAGAAGTGAATACAAATCTCACAAGGAGATACCCCACAAAGAGGATTTATGCCATACACAAGGACCCAACCAATCCTACACAAGGATCAAGATTCCCACACAGAGAATCACTAACTCCAACTCAGAGAATTAGGGTTAGCCCTACACTAGGACACTCGAACTCCCACAAAGAGAGTTAATTCCCACACAGATAATTCCCTAGTCCCACAAAGAGACTATCTCCCACAAAGAGAGAAACTCCCACAAAGATAGTATCCTAATCCCACAAAGAGAAATAGGAAAACAAATTACACCCTGTAAAGTAAATACTCTTACCTATGCCTTGAGATGCTTACTCATGAATGAATGCAAGGCATGGAAGAGGATCTCCAAGTGTTGGAATATGCTTGAGAGCACTTGGATAATTTCCCTTGAGCTGGACTTCAATGCATGAAGAAAGATGAATGCTCAAAGAAGGGAAATGAGGGAGCTTGAGAGTGGCTTATTGATCTCTTGAGATTTTCTATGGAATCAAGAGTTTATCAAATGTTGTCAAGAGTTCTCAAGAAAGGCAGCACACTCATATATATAGGAATCCTATATCAAGCCCAAAAACCCAAAGAAACAGCCAAATAAGCAAATCTGCAACGGCTAGAAACTGGGTGAAAACGACAGGAACAGTCGACTGATGATCATAAGACAGTCGACTGATCAACGGCTAGAAAATATCCAACGGCTATAATCTGAGCCAGGACAGTCGACTGACGAAGTCAATACAGTCGATTGACAAACAGGACAGGTGCCTGTAAATCCTTCAACAGACGACTGCTGCAGGGGATGGAACGAAACAGAGAGCTGCACTCTTTCTCCAATTCTTCGCACAGGCGACTGGTGTTAATACTACAGTCGACTGTCCAATAGTTAGGCGACTGTACATTCTTCATCAGTCGACTACTGTAAAGTATGGAGAGAAGACAGAGATGCAGGGATTGCACTTATGCTAGACAGGCGACTGTTGGCCAAATCTCAGGCGACTGTAAATATACAGGCGACTGAAACTGATCGACAGGCGACTATGCGTAAAACTCAAGTTTGAGTCAATTGAAATATTGACTTGAGCAATGCAAATCAGGCGACTGTAGAAGGATCTACAGGCGACTGGAAATCACCCAGTCGGCTGTATTTCCCTCAACAGACGACTGACGGAAAGAGTGAACCTATTGGGTTGGATTCTTTGATAATCCTAAGGTTCACTAAGATGGTTAAGTGCATGTGCATGAATGAGCAAACCATCTAGCAAGGCATTACATCAACCCTAGACTCAAAAAGAGAGAGAAAGCAATAAAGTAAATTACATGGATTACAATGCTTTCATAAGATTCTAAGTCTTCAATCTTGATGCCTTGATTGCTCTCCATCAACTCCAAGCTTTGGCACTCCTTGAGTCCAAACTTTGGCTCTTCTTCACTTGATGTCCATCCTTTGCACCAAGTGATTAGTCTCCAAGAAAGATAACCTTGAAATAAACTGAGAGACTAAAACAAGAGATTCATTAGGAACAACATAATGTTGTGATCATCATCAAAATAAGATTGGTATGAAACACCAATACTCAACAATCTCCCCTTTTTTGATGATGACACACATTATGTAAATCATAAAGAATTAAAGCACAAAGCTAATGATCTCCCCTTACTTATATGCACCATTTAAATAATGAGCTACACAAAGGTAAACACTCATAAACCAATAACAACATGGTGACATATTGTCACGCCCCGCTTCCCTAAAATGGAGGCGAGACGTGAGAAGGTCCGCACAGGCGTGGAGCTGTGAAGCCACACGCCTGATAAGCGTCAATAAAACAAGTGCAGGTCCTTGTAACCACAAACGGAACAACAATAATAACACAAGGAGATACAGAAATAAGATTCCAAATCTCAGCATTGTCCAACATTAAAATTAAGTTCAGCATCCAGAAAAGCCACCGGGCTAAAAGAAAGAGTCTAGGCCCAGAACAAGGCCAACAAAGACAACATAACAGAGTATTGGTGCTACGCACCGACAACAAAACAGTTTAAAACGAAGAACACAAGCAGCCTCTACGATTGATCGCCTGTGTCCACGAAGTCCTCGGTAAACACAGGCTCGGGCTCGGCGTCTGCAAACACCTCGTCCTCAACAATGAACTCAGGCTCAGGATCTAACATGTGACACCCAAAAGAGTAAAGGGGCACATGTCAGCAAGTCTAAAAGACTTGGGCAAGGAAACTGAAAAGGTAGGTAAACTAACAACCTAGCAGTTATAGTATGCATGACATGTCAGTTATGGTATGAGTGCACAAGTAAGACATGGTGAAACAATGAGTGCAAGAGAACAATTATCAGGGCATGTCAAGAGTAGCCAAACTACTAACAATCTCAATCTTTTCACTAGTCACGTTTTCAAGTTATTTGTAGATGTTTACGCCTTACAGCTGAACTGTTGGACAATCACACTGATTGGCCGCTTAACACTACCCCAGAACCCAGAGTTTACGCCTTACAACTGAAGTTGCTGATCGGGTAGACTCCCAGTTGATTGGCCGCTTAACCCTTACCCCTTCCATATGTAAACAAGCCAGGGTCCCTGTACACGATGCTCAGTAAATGAGCCAGGGTTGCCCCGCACAAGAGCTTCTTTTTAGGTTCAAAATCCATAAGTACCTTTGGCGTAGGGTTGTGCCCGCTAAAAGCAGGTGCCTAGCCTCAATCAATTCACTAGGTGTAGCGGAGCTACGCAATCACGGGAACATTTAAAGAATGCAATGACATTACAATTAATTCGCGTACCATTAACTGAAATGAAACATGACATGGTAGTTATGCAACATGATAAATGACGGATCTAATTTCGTTGTCAAGCTAGATCCTAGAATTGCGCCTAGGCGAGTATCATTTCGTCGCCTAGTCTCTTTTACGCCTACAACAAGCAAATGGCCTAAGACATGGCCTAAAACCCTAAGTGGTAAGTTTCACTTGCCTAGCACCGAGGATGATGATCACGAAGGTTCGTCTCACAAACGCTAATCTACGGGGAAAGTCGCTGTTAAGGAGGAACAACCATCAAACAACTTCCATTTTTATTAGGGTTTCACAAAAATCACAAAACGGGTTATGAGAACATTAAAGGATCGATCACTACCTTAGGAAGCGGAAGAACGATACCGAGCAAGCACGGCAACGGAAGAACGATCCGGAAAACTAGGGCTCAGATCTGGAAATGGGAAGAAAATCTGGAGAAATGAGATTTGGGGGGTTTTGGGGGTTTTCCGGCGGCCTAGAGGTGATGGCCGGCCAAAATGGAGAGGGAGAGGAGCTCTTGATGAAGGAGGAAGGCTAGGGGAAGATGGATGATGATTTGGGGAAGAAGGAGGCTCAGGAGAAAATGAAAGAAGAAAGAAAAACGTTTGGGGGGTTTAAATAGGAAAAGTCGGCGGCTGGGCAAACCCTAGGTTTACGACAGCAATTAGTCGGTCAAAGAAGGGTTGTTGACCGATAGTTCAACAACTAGTCGGTCGGTCGACCAACTGTGACCGACTAAAACCAAACAGTAACTCAGGTTGTCGAAATGGTCAAAGAATTAGTCGGTTAAAGAACAATGGCTGACCGACTAGTTTGCAACCTAGTCGGTCGGTGGTTGTTCTTGGACCGACTAATGATAAACAGTAACTTAGGTGAAATTCATCAAAGGAACTAGTCGGTCTGAGAGCAAGTTCTGACCGACTAGTTTCACATCTAGTCGGTCGGTGGTTGTTCTTAGACTGACTAAGAGTAAACAGTAACTCCTGTACAATTGATTCAATGAACTAGTCGGTTCCAGTAGAGTTCCTGACCGACTAGATCTCAATCTAGTCGGTTGGTCCCCCTTCTTGAACCAACTAACGTGCACGGAAAGTGCCGAATTGAGGCGCGAA
The DNA here is from genome assembly GCA_030789695.1 of Scilla litardierei. Lineage (NCBI taxonomy): Eukaryota > Viridiplantae > Streptophyta > Magnoliopsida > Asparagales > Asparagaceae > Scilla > Scilla litardierei. The sequence continues at coordinate 217,837,663 of CM061141.1, read as the reverse complement.
GTTCTAGGAAGATTCCTACGGCTTCTAAGATCACTCTAACTCTAAAATATGAGCGATTTGAAGTTTGTCAAGAGTGACTTACTCCAAGATCAACGATCTAAGGAAGAAGCTAGAAAATCTCAACGAAACGAACGAAAACGAAAGCTACGGAGACGGAAAACCACACGTAAGGAGAAAATCCACCAAACATATAATATAATATAGATAATCCAAATACATGAAAACCAGTCGTTACATCCTCCCAAACTTAAGAAAAATTCCGTCCTCGGAATTTCCCAACACTCACGTGTCCGGGAACAAAAGTGCGAAACGCTCTCGCATCTCATCCTCATTCTCCCAAGTAGACTCTCCTGGCGAGCCGTGTCGCCACATCACCCTCACAAGATTGACAACCTTGTTCCGGAGTGACTTCTGATGCCTGTCCAGAATCTGTACTAGCTGCTGGTCATACGTCATATCAGGGCGAACGGTAATCTCCGAGAAATCCACAGCATGAGATGGATCGCTAATGTATCGACGATGCTGTGACACATGGAAAACATTGTGAACTCCTTCCAAAGATGGCGGCAAGGCTAAGTGGTAGGATACCTCGCCAACTCTCTCCAGAATGTCAAACGGTCCAATGTATCGCGGGCTCAACTTCCCTCGCTTCCCAAAGCGAATCACACCACGATTCGGGGAAATCTTCAGAAACACATGGTCGCCTGGCTGAAACTCCAAAGGACACCGTTTAGCATCCGCACAATGCTTAAAACGGTCCTGAGCAATCCTCAACCTCTCCCGAATGTTCCTGACAACATCCACAACCTCCACAATCATCTCAGGTCCCAACAGCTCCCAATCACCAACGTCATCCCAACTCAATGGCGATCGACATTTCCTCCCATAAAGCGCGACGAAAGGCGCCATGCCAATACTCGCCTGGAAGCTTTTGTTGTAAGAGAACTCCACCAGATGTAGATAGTCCTCCCACAAACCCTTGAAATCCAACATGCACGCCCTCAGCATGTCCTCCAAGATCTGAATCGTCCTCTCAGACTGGCCATCCGTCTGCGGGTGGTACGCCGTGCTGAAACTCGGACGCGTACCCAAACTCTTCTGCAAACTCTGCCAGAACTGAGATGTGAACCTCGTGTCTCTGTCCGACACGATACTCACGGGGACTCTATGAAGTCATACGATCTCCTGCACGATTCACGTTACATCACTATCCCAACTAGGAAAAGGAAATAGAAACGGAGAGTAAAAGAATTTATCTCCATATATCTCCTCGCTAGCGCCTTAGTGGACTGTCCTACTTGGAATGGAATAAAGTGCACGGATTTGGTCAATCGATCTACGACCAACCAAATCACGTCATTCTGCTTCGGACTCCGAGGTAGTCGAGTCACGAAATCCATAGTGATGTGTTGCCACTTTCACTCCGGAATCGGAAGCGGTTGTAGCAACCCTGCAGTACGCTGATGCTCTGCCTTCACTTGCTGGCAAACCAAGCACTTGGCTACACTCCGAGCCACACTCCTCTTCATGCCATGCCACCAATAGTTCAGACGAAGATCCTTGTACATCTTGGTCCCACCAGGATGTACAGAATACGACGAACTGTGTGCCTCAACTAGCAACTCCTCTCTAATATCCCCAGCTGGCACACACAACCTGGCTCCAAACCTCAGCGAGCCATCCTCATGAATCAAAAAGTCAGTCCGCAGACCGGCTTCCACCTGCTCCCGAATCTTCACCAACTTCGGATCTTCAGCCTGACCAGCCTTGATCCGATCCACGATCGTCGACTGAATCTGCATACTCATCAACGAAGAAGCTTCCCCAGGAAGAACAATCTCAAATCCAGACTCGCAAAAATCCTGCTGCAATCTCCACTGCGAGGTCAAAATCATCGCCGCTGGAAGCCTACTCAGCGCATCCGGTACCACATTCACCTTGCCAGGGTGATACTGCAAATCAATCTCATAATCCGCCATGAGCTCCAACCATCGACGCTGTCGCATGTTGAGCTCCTTCTGAGTAAAAATATACTTCAAGCTTTTGTGATCGGTGAAGATCTTCACTTTCTCACTCAGCAGGAAGTGCCTCCAAATCTTGAGCACAAACACGACAGCAGCCAACTCCAAATCGTGCGTCGGGTAATTCTTCTCATGAGTCTTGAGCTGACGCGAAGCATACGCCACAACATGCCCGTGCTGATGCAACACACAACCTAGACCCTTGCCAGAAGCATCACAAAAGATCTCAAATCCTCCGCTGCGATCAGACACGACAAGAATAGGGGTAGTCGTCAATCTCTCCCTCAGAACACCAAAAGCATTCTCACAATCACCCGACCAAACAAAAGGTACATCCTTCCGCGTCAATCTGGTCATCGACTCAGCAATACGGGAAAAGTCCTTAATGAAGCGCCGCTAGTAACCAGCAAGCCCAAGGAAACTCCGGATATCAGACGCTGACTGCGGAACAGGCCACTCTCTGATGGCCCTGATCTTCTCGGGATCCACTGAAATACCATCCCCAGTCACCACATGCCCGAGAAAAGCAACTCTGTCCAGCCAAAACACGCACTTCTCAAACTTGGCATACAAACGATGCTTCCTCAAAATCTCCAACACTGTCCTCAAGTGCGATGCATGCTCCTCCTCAGACTTAGAATAGATCAGAATATCGTCAATAAAGATAACGACAAACTTATCCAAAAAGTCGTAGAAAATCAGATTCATCAGATTCATGAAAACTGCGGGTGCATTGGTTACACCGAAAGGCATAACCACAAACTCGTAGTGTCCATACTTCGTCCTGAACACTGTCTTCGGAACATCTTAATTCTTCACATTAAGCTGATGATAACCACTCCTCAGATCCAACTTTGAAAACACCCTCGAACCTCCAAGCTGATCAAAAATATCATCGATGCGAGGCAACGGGTATTTATTCTTGATGGTCACCGCATTCAGCTCCTGATAGTCCACGCACATGCGACGCGAACCATCCTTCTTCCTCACCAGCAGCACCGGTGCTCCCCACGGAGACACACTAGGAATGATATAACCCTTCTGCAAAAGCTCATCCAGCTGCTTTCGTAATTCCTCCAACTCTGCTGGAGCCATACGATATGGCGCCTTCGAAATCAGCTGCGCTCCCGGAACAAGATCAATAGAAAATGCCAGAGCTCGATCAGGTGGCAATCCAGACATCTCCTCGGGGAAGACGTCATCAAAGTCCAGCACAACCGCTGGCCTCTCCAGCTCCATCTGCATAGTCACAATCTCCACCGGCCTGGCCCGAAATCTGACAGGGCCAAGCGAGTTGCTACCTCGGCTGAACTCGAACACCGGATGTCCGGGAATCTCAAACACCACCTTCTTCCTCCGACAGTCGATCGTAGCATAGAAGCTCACAAGCCAATCCATCCCAATGACCACATCATAGTTGATGATGTCGTGGACAATGAAGTCAGCGTAAAGCTCATGTCCACAAACCACCAATGAGCAAGAATTGCAACCATGATGCACCGAGACCACGCCATTCCCTGTAAAGATATTCCAACTCTTGGAAAGAGGAGACGTCGACAAGGAATGCTCCTCCACGAAACGTCGCGCCAAAATGCACATCGATGCACCTGAGTCAAAGAGGACCCGTGCAGGAAATGTGCACACCAAAATCACACCTACAAACAGTCTAACAATCAAGCCCTAGTCTAACAAACAATCATATTCAAGCAATCAACATAATCTAACAAACAAAGCCAAATAAAAAGGAACAGCTAGATTGAGGATTACCTGTGATAACTGTTGGATATTGGACTCCCCGGATTTGGTTTTGGATGATGAACAAACATAAATATAACGTGAACTAACACTTTGTGAGCGCAGTTATGGAGATCGTCGCCAAATTCATATGAATATCAATTACAACGTCTCAAGACTTCTCAAAGCACGTGATCGTATGCCTAAAGCTTCGTTGAAGCTTATGGACCAATTTAGAAGCATGAAGATTCGATTGAAGCTATTGAAGACGGTATCGTCAAGTTTTATTTATAGTCTTTTAGCTTCTTTCGTAGAATGTTACGCCTTGAGTAGGTCTTACGGTTTAAATCTTCATAACGCTCATATCTTAGCTCTAGGATCTTAGTAGAAGTCCATACAATCTTTCCCGAAGCTTCGCGCTTCAATTCGCGACTTCTTGTGCATGTTAGTTGGTTCAAGAAGAAGAACTGACCGACTAGATGGTGATCTAGTCGGTCGGCAAAGCTTCTTGGACCGACTAGTTTTTGTCAGTCATTTCCAAGCTCTTTACTGTTTACAGTTAGTCGGTCTAAGTTGACTCACCGACCGACTAGTTTGTGAACTAGTCGGTCAGTGATGGTTCTGTGACCGACTAGTTGAGCTTTCCATGTACATGCACATTTGAGCCTGAGCTACTGTTTATCATTAGTCGGTCTGTGTTCATTGATCGACCGACTAGTTGATGAACTAGTCGGTCAACTTTCCTTCTTGGACCGACTAGTTTAGCTTTACTGTACATGCCAATTTTTCACCTAAATTACTGTTTATCGTTAGTCGGTCTATGCTCATTTGGCGACCAACTAGTTGATGAATTAGTCGGTCAACATTTGTTCTTGGACCAACTAAGTCTATTTGTGCTCAGACTTTAGTTTTATCTGTTAGTCGGTCTCAGTTGAGTAACCGACCGACTAGTTGTGAAACTAGTCGGTCAGCTACTCTTCTTGGACCGACTAGTTCCTTTTGTCTGTGCTTTGATCTTTTCTCTGTTCAATCATTAGTCGGTATACGTTTATTGACCGACCGACTAGTTGATGAACTAGTCGGTCGGTGGTTGTTCTTTGACCAACTAGTTGGGTTCAGAAAAGAGCCGTTGGAGCATTAATTGAAACGTTTTTCTTTCTCTCTCTCCTCTATCCTATAAATACTTGATGGGATGCATTCATTGCAGGCAAGGCTGATATTATTGCAAGTTTAGAGATCAAGAGGAATCATTCCAAGCTCATTCAAAGCTCTTTCATTCCATTCAATAATCTCTCCTCACTCTTACTTCCAAAGAGAGATTCATTGAGTGTGAAGCCTTCCAAGCCAAGTGCTTGATTCTAGGTCACCAACATCCCCATAGCTCTCCATCGCTGATCTACATCTTGGAGCTAGGGTTTGGTGCCACCTCTTCTTCCTCAAAATCATCTTTGCCCTAATTCGTAAGCATTACTCAAGGCATAGGTATTTTGTCGGTAAGAAGTTTCTTATTTCATTTCAATTTCATATTGTAAGTTTCACTCTCGGTTGTGAGAGTGTGGTTGTGATCTCGGGTTGTGGGAGTCACAAATTACTTTGTGTATGATTTGACTTGTGAAGGTTTTTCACAAGTATTTCATAGTGGAAATCTAGAGTTAGGGTTTCTAACTCAAGTATCCAGAGGGGATCCGGGTGGTTGGGACATAGGATCACCGGGAACAAGTCGGGGAGACTTGGGTGGATCTGAACCCAGTAATATCTTTTGTTAGCATTTTTAATTTTGTTGTTGTCTTCAATTTAAGCTTCCGCAAAATGATTTGGTAGTTGTTTGCACGATAATTAGGAATTATACTCCTCGTTATTTTTAAAGTACTATTCACCCCCCCTCTAGTACTTGTGCAGTAGCTTGTAGGGCATTACATTTGGTATCAGAGCCAGATACTTAGCTATGTCTGCCAACGACAACAAGACCGTTCGTCCACCTTCCGACTATAGCACCTTCAAGAACCGTGAAGGAGCGTCTTCGGTGATGGAAGGACATTCCTCGACGAGGCCTCCATTCTTCAACGATACCAATTACGGGTACTGGAAATGCCGGATGGAAACTTTCCTCCGGAGTGCATCTCTATGGAGGACCACGATGAAGGAATACGTCGAGCCCACCGAAGAAGATTTCGAGAAATGGACTCCTGCGGAGTTCGCCACGGAGGTAAGCAATGCCAAGGCAATGAACGCCTTGCAATGTGCTTTGGAGCCCGAGGATTTCAACAAGATATGCACATGTAAGAGTGCATATCAAATATGGAACTCCCTCCTCATACTACATGAAGGGACGAGTAGGGTAAGAAACTCTAAACTCGTTGTTGTTAACAAAGATTACGAAATGTTTCATATGCAACAGGGTGAGAAGATGAAGGAGTATTATGCTCGCTTCGTCGACATCATAAACGAGTTAGAGGCTCTCGACAAATCCTACACCCAAAAGGAGAAATGTTCGAAGCTTATCGAAGGACTTCCTTCTTCTTGGGAAAAGCGTACCTTCGCCATCGAGGAAGGTAATGAGATGAATAAGTACACCGTAGTTCAACTAATGGGTACTTTAATATCATACGAGGTACGCAAGGATAGCAAGTTAAAATTGCAGGAAAAGATGAAGTCCTACCTAAAGCAAGACGAGCCAAAGAAGAAGGCTATTGCTTTCAAGGCCGCTCCATCCACATCCACATCAACCGATGATGAAGACTCGGAAAACGAGTTTGACTTGGAGTCCATGTCACTCATGGCCAAGAAGTTCAACCGTTTCTTCCGAAAAGGTAACTATAAGAACAAAGCTAAATTTGGTTCTTCTAACGCCTCCTCCTCTCCTTTGTGTTTCAAGTGCAATAAGCCAGGACACATGAAAGCGGAGTGTCCTCTAAACAAGCAAAAGGAGAAGTGGAAGGCGCCAAAGTACGACAAGTCCAAGAAGTACAAGAAAGGGAACAAAAAGGGGCTTGTCGGGGCAACATTCACCGACTCCGAGGATTCCTCAAGCGGAGAGTCGGACGATGAGCAAGTGGAGCAAGCACACATGTGCTTCATGGCAAGAGAGGAGCATGATCGGGGATCCTCCTCTTCCGATGATAGTGACGACGAAGGCGATGAGGTAACTATGGATGACCTTAGGAATGCTAATTCTCAATTATGGTCTAAGTATACTAAATTAGTAAATAGGTATACTAAAGTAAAAGATGACCTAGCTAGCATTCAAACCTCGCCTAAAACTATCATCACCAACAACGCCACCGTTGTTGAAGGGTTGAGGAATGAGATTGTTAATCTCAAGACTCAACTTGAACATGTTAGCATTGAAGATCCGGAGGAGCACAAGATAGCGGATTTGACTTCTCAAAACTCGACTTTGAGTATTGAGAATGAGAGTCTTAAATCTCATATTTATGTGCTCACATCGCAAGTATCCAACTTGGATACTTCTATGCGTTCTCTCACCGAGAATATGAGAACACATTAGGCCGAATTAATAAATTCAATAAGGGTAAGGACCATTTGGATAAAATCCTAAGTGACTTACTTCCGGCCAATCACCACATTGGCTTGGGGTATACGATGGGAAGTTCATCCAAATCGGCCACTACTTTTGTTAGGCCAACTTCCGGTGACTCAACGAGTGGTAGCAAACACTCTATTGGTAGTTCTTCTACCAATGGTGCTTCCACCTCGTCCACACCCTCTTTCGGAAAGAAACCCACTTTGGGTGGACCTCCAAAGAAGGGGCATGCTTATATGTACACCAATACTATGCCACGTAGGAACACACGTCCTACTCCACCGGCTCACACATATGATGATTTTTATGCAACACATTCACGGGCACGTGCACACCATGTGAGACACCCTCACGCACGTGTTCCCTCACATGCATATGTTCACCCACATCATCGTATGAATAACTATCCACATACACCATTCCATCATGTTCCTTATGCCTATCCACAACATGCATCACGTAGAAATCAACGTCGCATGCATGCACCCAATAGGATGAGGGCTCCCAAGATTTTCACTATTTGGAGCCCAAAGGACACAAGCATGGATGAAAAACAAGTTTACATGAATGCTTATTTTTCGGATGTTGTGCACAGTAGAAATTATGTGGGGAAGTCTAAGTCCAATTGGACTTGGCTTCCAAAGGTCTAATCTTTTGGACCCAATGACCTTGGGTACCATGATATGAAATTTTCTATCTTTAGGTACTCAAGGAAAAGAAAAAGAAAAGGAGCAACAAATTTAAATTTAGCTCCAAGGGGAATTGGATACTCGATAGCGGGTGTTCAAAACACATGACGGGTGACGCTCAATTGCTCTCTGGAGTGGTTCCCATTGCAAATGGAAACCGCGTCGTATTTGGAGGCAACGAGAGCGGAACCATCATAGGTGTTGGTAAAGTGGGTAATCCTTCTAAACACATTATATGTGATGTTTACCTTGTTAAAGGATTAAACCACAATCTCATTTCAATAAGTCAACTTTGTGACAAAGGTTACAAAGTTAACTTTGCGAAAGGAATGTGCCATATTTTAAGAAAAGATAATAATGAATTATTATTTTTCGGCACACGCCATAAGGATATATATATCCTAGATCTTCCAAGATCACATGAACAATGTCTTATTGCCAACACAAGTGAACAACACTTATGGCATCGACGTTTTGGTCATGTGAACTTTGGAACACTTTTTAAGCTTTCCAAGTTAAATTCTATTAGAGGCTTCCCTAAGCTTGTCTTTCAAAAGAAAAGCTTTTGTGACTCGTGTCAACGAGGCAAGCTTCCAAAATCTTCATTTAAACCTAAGAAAACCATTTCTTCTAAGCGGCCTCTAGAGCTATTACATCTAGATTTATTTGGGCCAACTAGAGTTGCTTCATTAGGTAATGCTAGATATGGACTTGTCATCGTTGATGACTTTTCTAGGTTTACTTGGGTATTTTCATTGTGTAATAAAAATGAAGCTTTTGAAAACTTCACAATTTTTGTTAAGAAAGTACAAAATCTCTTAGGAACCACCATTGTCACTATTCGTAGTGATCATGGAGGGGAATTTGAGAATGAGCCTTTTGAGACATTTTGTGATGAAGTTGGTATTACACACATCTTTTCATTCCCTCGCGCACCTCCTCAAAATGGTGTTGTTGAGAGAAAGAATAGGACGATAGTGGAGTGTGCTCGCACTATGCTTGATGATAGCCAACTTGGCCATCAATTTTGGGTGGAAGCGGTACACATCGCTTGCTATGTGTTTAATAGAATACTTTTAAGGCCCGGCACTAACAAACTTGTTATGAATTGTTGTTTGGTAGGTTGCCTCAAGTTAAACATTTTCGTGTTTTTGGTTCGAAATGTTTTATTAAGAACACGTATGGTAGTTTGGACAAATTCGATCCAAGATCCGATGAGGGGATTTTTGTTGGATATTCTTCGCGTAGCAAAGCCTACCGGATATTCAACAAACGAACCTCAACGATCGAGGAATCGCTTCATGTGTCATTTAATAAAGGATTTGTTCCAACTAGAATTACTAATGATGATGACTCTATGGATGTCTTATGTGATTCAATTGGTAATTCTAACTCTAATGATTCTATTGATTCTATTGAGACTAACCCGTCTAATGAAGTTGTTGAGAATGTTCCTAGTGACCAATGTATTCCCAAACGGCTTCATACCGTTCGTGACCATCCTCATGAGCAAGTCATTGGCAATATCCATGATAGTGTCAAGACGAGATCGCAAGTGAACTACTTCGCTCATTGTGCCTTTGCCTCCTCGATTGAGCCAAAGAATGTTAATGAAGCATGCGAAGATAGCGCTTGGATCTTAGCCATGGAGGAGGAACTCATTCAATTCGAGAGGAATGAAGTTTGGGAGCTTGTTCCATTGCCATCGAAGAACCACACCGTCATAGGGACAAAGTGGATCTTCAAGAACAAAACCAACGAACGCCAAGTCGTCGTCCGGAACAAAGCTCGGTTAGTTGCTCAAGGCTACCGTCAAGAGGAAGGTATTGACTTCGAAGAATCCTTCGCTCCGGTAGCTAGATTAGAATCAATTAGATTATTATTGTCTTTTGCATGCCATAAGGATTTTAAATTATTTCAAATGGATGTTAAAAGTGCATTTTTAAATGGAGATGTTGTTGAGGAAGTTTACGTTTCTCAACCTCCGGGTTTTATTAATGAAAAATTTCCAAATCATGTTTTTAAACTAAAGAAAGCACTTTACGGCTTGAGACAAGCTCCTCGAGCTTGGTATGATCGCCTAAAGAATTTTCTTTTGGATTTGAATTTTAAAATGGGAGAAGCCGATTCTACACTTTTTGTTAAGCATTCGAATAATGATATAATTTTAGTTCAAATATATGTTGATGATATCATTTTCGGTGCTACTAACTTTGCTCTTTGCGAAGAGTTCTCTAATGTGATGAAGGAACAATTTGAGATGAGCCACATGGGTGAGCTCAAATATTTCTTAGGTCTCCAAATTCACCAAATGGACGATGCAATCTTCATCCACCAAACGAAGTACACGGTGGAGTTGCTAAAGCGATTTGGAATGGAGAATGCCTCCGGAAAGAAGACTCCAATGAGCACGACTACGCATCTTGATAAGGATACGGGCGGTAAGGATGTAGACATTCGTCTATATCGAGGTATGATAGGTAGTTTACTTTATCTTACCGTAAGTAGGCCCGATATTATGTTTGCCGTATGCGTATGTGCTCGTTATCAGTCTCAACCTAAGGAGTCTCACTTAGTAGCGGTAAAACGTATTTTTCGTTATCTAAGTTATACACTTGATTTTGGATTACTTTATCCAAAATCTAGCACGTATGAGTTAATCTCATATAGTGATGCCGATTATGCGGGATGCAAATCCGACAGGAAAAGTACTAGTGGCACTTGCCATTTTATAGGAAATTCCCTTGTCTCTTGGTTTTCCAAGAAGCAAAATTCCGTATCACTTTCAACCACCAAGGCGGAATACATTACCGTCGGTGCCACGTGTGCTCAAGTTCTTTGGATGAGACACACACTTAAAGACTTTGGTATAAACTGTGATACTTGCCCTATCATGGTTGACAACCAAAGTGCAATATGTCTTTCTAAGAACCCGGTACACCATTCCCGTTCGAAACACATAGATGTCCGATACCATTTCTTAGATGATCATGTTGCTAAAAAGGACATCATATTAGTGTACGTTGAAACCCAAAAGCAAATCGCCGATATTTTCACGAAACCCCTAAAGGAGGACTCCTTTGTGCGGTTGCGTCGAGAATTGGGGATTATGGGCGAATCCGAGATATAGGATTCATGTTTCATTCAATAATCTTGCATGCTATTATATTACGCAATATTTCATTCATACTAGACTTATTGGATTGTTCGGGATTTTATGTGATATTTTGAATTTTTGCTCGAATTCATGTTTGAATGTCGTTTTTGAGATTTCGATGTTTACTGGGGTAGTATAATGATTTTTGAGAGAATTGCGATGTATCGTCCAAGTGTTTTGAGGAGAGAACTTAATTATCAATTTTTGGACTCATCTAGTCAGTCTCAGTTCATCAACCAACCGACTAGATTCACATCTAGTCGGTCAGCTAATGAACTCAGACCGACTAGCTCTATCTCTCAACTTTTGGACTCCTTTAGTCGGTATCAGTTCAATCACCAATCGACTAGATTCATATCTAGTCGGTTAGTAAGAGAACTCCGACCGACTAACTTAAGCTATTTTGAGTTTCCTCTCCAGCTTAACTCTTTAGTCGGTTCAAGCTTACTTATCGACCGACTAGATTGAGTTCTAGTCGGTCAGTACTTGAGCGTAGACCGACTAATTCTCGTTCAGGAAATCTTCGACTGGTCTCTGTTTCCACTTAGTTGGTTTAGGCTCGTTAACCGACTAACTAGATCGTCATCTAGTCGGTCAGCCATTAAACTGTGACCGACTAAGTGCTCAGGGGCAGTCATGTCTTTTCACGATTTCGACCGACTTAAATCATTTCTAATCGATTCTTTTCCCTATTAGTCGGTCTCCATCTTCCCTCCAACTCGAAAACCCCCGATCCCTCCTAGTGTCTTTTCGTCTTCCCGTCGATCTCCGGCCACTTTTCCGACCATCCGCCGCCGTCGATCTCCCTCCCCTAGGTATATCTCCTCCTCCTAGGTCGTTTTCACTTTCTAGGGCTTCATTTCATCTCCTAAGGCTTGATTTTGTCGATTTAGGGTTTCGAACTTCTTCTAGGGTTCCATTTGATTTCAGCTAGGGCTTCTTAGATTTGATCTCTCTTGCATCGTGTCTTGCTTCAATCATGGCTCGTACATGTATCCCGATCACTCCCTCTGGCCCTTCGCCCATGACCGTCGATTCGCCTCCCTCAGACCCTCCTCCTCCAAAACGCCGTTCGAAGCCTACCGAACCCTCTTCGTCTTCGCCTCCTCTTAAGCGTAAGAGGACGACGAAAGCGAAGCCCCGTGCTCTTTCTAGAGACCAACCCAAGCCTAAGCCTAAGCCCAAGCCCAATCAACTCGCATCTCCCTCCTCTTTCCATACTCCTACCGATTCAGATTCCGAGTTTAGACCCGAGCCTGAGACTCATAGGGAACCCACTCCTCCTACCCATCCTGAGTCTAGCTCCCGACCACGTACGTCTACCCGTAAGCCTAAGGGAAAGGCTTCGATGCCGGTAGGCGGTGTTGATATCTCGTTGTGTCGCGATGACCCTTTGTGTCTCGCGGCTTACAACCGTATCGAACATTGCCCGCTGCTTTTGGAGCATTTCGTCCAGTTTCGCGACTTCCTAGGCCTCGCCGATCTTCTTTCGCCCTCCGGTCTACTCGATTACCTTCGATACGACCCGAAGGCGAACCCTCACCCCTACCCTCGCCTAGTAAAACTATTCTATGCCAATAGGATCCGGGGTCAGTACGATGCAACCCACTCTGTTGAGACGACTGTTTTGGGGACTCCTATAGTCCTCACAGCAGAAATCTTAGGAGAGATTTTGGGTATCTCCTCGTCTGGCCTCCTCCCCTCTGACATCTCTGTTGATGATATCTCCTCTCTCGATCAGGTCGTCCTTTCCCAGATTTTCCATCAGATTCCTCCCGCCATGATTGGCGTGCCCTCCAAATCCTTCAAGCCAAATGCATGGGTCCTGAATTTGATTCTGAAGTCGTGCTTGCTTCCCAAGTACGGCTCCTCATCTCTACCATCCCAGCCTTTTCTGAAGCTGATTTATGCCATTTTCATGGGGAGCTCGATTAACTGGGCTCGCATTATACTCGATAAGATGGACTCTTTCGAGTGTATTCGCAAGTCTACGAAATCGGCTCATATCCCATTTCTGTGCTTGTTGACCCTTGTTTTTCGCCACTTCCATGTCACACTTCCTCGTGACGATGAGCGTCCACTTGGTCCTCCCCTGAACGCGATGGCCGTCAAGAAATCTCTTGCGGCGCTCCATCACGTTCAGAGGAGACACCTTCAGCGTCTGCCTCTGCCTCTGCCTCTGCTGCTTCCTCTACCACTCTTGCTGATGTCGTTCGTTCGATCCGTCGTTTGGAGTCTCGTCAGGCTCGTTCTGAGGAGATTCTCTGCCGTATCGCTCGACGCCTTGATATTGAGGTCCCTCCGTCTTTCTCTGACGAGGATGAGTTGGATGAGGAGGATATTGAGGAGCTTTGTCGTGTTTCCACTCGTGCCCCCGAGGGCACTTCTGGTGCTGCTGTTGCTGCTTCGTCTGCTGGTGCCCCCGAGAGCACACCTGTTGCCACCACTCCTGTGGTGGATACTACGACTGGTGCTCCCGAGGCTACTACTGTTGCTGCTCCAGAGATTGCCACTTCTGCCGTCGCTCCTGCTGACATTCCAGATGTTCCTGTGACCACCACTTCTCCTGCAGAGCCTGCTGCTGCTGCAGATCCTGCCGCTTCCTCTTGAGCTTCCTTGAGGACTCTCTGATGCTCATTGGATGACATATCTAGTTGTGAGAGATGTTGGGTAGGATAGTGTGGGTGGCTATGGTTTTTGGATCTTTTTGATACTTTTGATGATGTATCTTTATGTATTTTGATGATGTATTTTATGCCCCGATCAGTGGATCGATGTTTTGTATGTCAGTGATGTTTATTTTTGATGTACTCTGGTTCATATCTTTTATATATATACATCGACGTTGACATTTCATACTATTGTGCACAATTTATAATTTCTTTTATGTCTCTGATGTTTGATTTCGTCGCTCGACGATATTAACTTGGTTTAATAGAAATTTCTTCTATGGAAACATAGAATTATTTTCCATGCACTAAATTAACCAAGAATGTTGACATTGGATAGTATATTACATAACTCAATCCGTAAAATTGATTTGAGTTTTGATGATTTCGTTTTACGATTTTCGACATGGTTTTATTGACACGCCTTGATTTTATTCGTATTTTTTCTTTGGTGTCACTTGAACCGTCGTCGTATTCTATGACTCCCGTGCTTTTTATTTTGAAGCCATTGTTGTTGTCGTTGTTCTCCTCCCGCTCTTTTTGCTTATGCCAAAGGGGGAGAGATATAATAATAACGATGTGCTAAATGATAATTTAAAGCACTATTCCAAGAATCTAATTTGATATGTTAGATTCAGGGGGAGTTAAGATATATAAAAGGATTTTCAAATCCGATAGTTCAATAACCTACAATTGGTATTCGATATTTCAATAATCGATTCTCATTTTATATACTTCACTCGTCTGCTTGATGCGTATTATTATTGTTTAAATTGGAATTAACGTGTCATCAATGCAGGGGGAGTAAGTAAATTTCATTTGAATTATTATTTTTGACTATTATTTATGTTGGTTTGTCATCACCAAAAAGGGGGAGAATGTTGGATATTGGACTCCCCGGATTTGGTTTTGGATGATGAACAAACATAAATATAACGTGAACTAACACTTTGTGAGCGCAGTTATGGAGATCGTTGCCAAATTCATATGAATATCAATTACGACGTCTCAAGACTTCTCAAAGCACGTGATCGTATGCCTAAAGCTTCATTGAAGCTTATGGACCAATTTAGAAGCATGAAGATTCGATTGAAGCTATTGAAGACGGTATCGTCAAGTTTTATTTATAGTCTTTTAGCTTCTTTCGTAGAATGTTAATCCTTGAGTAGGTCTTATGGTTTAAATCTTCATAACGCTCATATCTTAGCTCAAGGATCTTAGTAGAAGTCCATACAATCTTTCCCGAAGCTTCGCGCTTCGATTCGCGACTTCTTGTGCATGTTAGTTGGTTCAAGAAGAAGAACTGACCGACTAGATGGTGATCTAGTCGGTCGGCAAAGCTTCTTGGACCGACTAGTTTTTGTCAGTCATTTCCAAGCTCTTTACTGTTTACAGTTAGTCGGTCTAAGTTGACTCACCGACCGACTAGTTTGTGAACTAGTCGGTCAGTGATGCTTCTGTGACCGACTAGTTGAGCTTTCCATGTACATGCACATTTGAGCCTGAGCTACTGTTTATCATTAGTCGGTCTGTGTTCATTGATCGACCGACTAGTTGATGAACTAGTCGGTCAACTTTCCTTCTTGGACCGACTAGTTTATCTTTACTGTACATGCCAATTTTTCACCTAACTTACTGTTTATCGTTAGTCGGTCTATGCTCATTTGGCGACCGACTAGTTGATGAATTAGTCTGTCAACATTTGTTCTTGGACCGACTAAGTCTATTTGTGCTCAGACTTCAGTTTTATCTGTTAGTCGGTCTCAGTTGAGTAACCGACCGACTAGTTGTGAAACTAGTCGGTCAGCTACTCTTCTTGGACCAACTAGTTCCTTTTGTCTGTGCTTTGATCTTTTCTCTGTTCACTCATTAGTCGGTATACGTTGATTGACCGACCGACTAGTTGATGAACTAGTCGGTCGGTGGTTGTTCTTTGACCGACTAGTTGGGTTTAGAAAAGAGCCGTTGGAGCATTAATTGAAACGTTTTTCTTTCTCTCTCTCCTCTATCCTATAAATACTTGATGGGCTGCATTCATTGCAGTCAAGGCTGATATTATTGCAAGTTTAGAGATCAAGAGAAATCATTCCAAGCTCATTCAAAGCTCTTTCATTCCATTCAATAATCTCTCCTCACTCTTACTTCCAAAGAGAGATTCATTGAGTGTGAAGCCTTCCAAGCCAAGTACTTGATTCTAGGTCACCAACATCCCCATAGCTCTCCATCGCTGATCTACATCTTGGAGCTAGGGTTTGGTGCCACCTCTTCTTCCTCAAAATCATCTTTGCCCTAATTCGTAAGCATTACTCAAGGCATAGGTATTTTGTCGGTAAGAAGTTTCTTATTTCATTTCAATTTCATATTGTAAGTTTCACTCTCGGTTGTGAGAGTGTGGTTGTGATCCCGGGTTGTGGGAGTCACAAATTACTGTGTATGATTTGACTTGTGAAGGTTTTTCACAAGTATTTCATAGTGGAAATCTTGAGTTAGGGTTTCTAACTCAAGTATCCGGAGGGGATCCGGGTGGTTGGGACGTAGGATCACCGGGAACAAGTCGGGGAGACTTGGGTGGATCCGAAACCAGTAATATCTTTTGTTAGCATTGTTAATTTTGTTGTTGTCTTCAATTTAAGCTTCCGCAAATTGATTTGGTAGTTGTTTGCACGATAATTAGGAATTATACTCCTCGTTATTTTTAAAGTACTATTCACCCCCCTCTAGTACTTGTGCAGTAGCTTGTAGGGCATTACAATAACCTCATCCACAGCCTCGCTCTCCACAGCGGTCATCAGAAAAGCCTGCCTCCTCGGCGGAAAAGCCTGCTGAAAGGCCTGCCTCTGAGGGACAAGAGCTGCTCCACGTCCAGCAGGAACGGATGCTCTATGCTGTAACGACTGTGCTGCAACAGGTGCCCTCCGCAACTGATTCGCATGCCGACAATCCTTCGCGACATGAGAAGCATCACCACAAACCAAACACTGGCCCAGAAATTTCCTACACTGATCCTTAATGTAGCCAGGCTTGCCGCAGAAATAGCAAGTCTTCTGATTAGGCCCTCCTGGCCTCTTGAACTGCACCGGATGATTAGGCTTGAAACCAGTCCTAACCACCACCCTCGCCTGCTCCATAGGCCTCTTCCCAGCACCAGAAACATGTCCCCTCCTCTGGCTCAGGTTCAGCTCCTGCCTCCTCGTAGCTACCAGAACCTTCTGGTAAGAGTCCATATTCGAGGAAGACACAGAACTCTGTAGCTCCAAAGCAAGCCCCTGCAGGAACCTCTGAGCCCTCTCATTAGCATCCTGCACCATCTTTGATGCGAACCGACTCAGCCTAGTGAACTCCTGGTGGTACTGGTCCACCGTCGAGCTCCCTTGCTTCAGCTCAATAAAACGCTGCAGCATCTCCTTCCTAGCAGCCTTCGGAAAGAACTCATCATCAAACCTGGACTTAAAAGTAGCCCAAGCTATCGGCTCCACCAACATCTTCTCTTCCGCATCCCACCAGTTCCGAGCATTATCCTTGAGTTGCCTCTTCGCCAAATCAACCCATCCAACCGGGCCGATCTTTGCCATCTTCAAATTATCCCCTATGTTCTGAATCCACTCATCGGCAGCTAGAGGACCCTCAGACCCATCAAAATAAGCGGGACCCAGCTCCCGAAATTGCTTCGCTCCTGGCTCGGAGCGAGGGGCCTCCGGAAGTGCCCAGGCAGCTCGAGCAAGTGGAGCATTCTGGACTTGCAGGAGCACGCCCTGGTGCACCTGCATCATCTGAAGCATCATCCGCATCATCTCCCCATTGGTGGACTCCCGCACAGGCTCCTCATCATAAGGGGGCACGCTACCACCACCACGGGTAAATCGCCTTCCTGCCATCTAATGACACATAAAACGAAACAGATTAGACTCATAGCTTATGACTCGGATGTCAAACTTAGTTTATTGGACATTCTAATATTATTATCGTTATTCCGATAATTCACAGCTACAGAATGGACCTGCATGGGCCACCAACAAAACTTGTCACGCCCCGCTTCCTTAAAATGGAGGCGAGACGTGATAAGGTCCGCACAGGCATGGAGCTGTGAAGCCACACGCCTGATAAGCGTCAATAAAACAAGTGCATGTCCCTGTAACCACAAACGGAACAACAATAATAACACAAGGAGATACAGAAATAAGATTCCAAATCTCAACATTGTCCAACATTAAAATTAAGTTCAGCATCCAGAAAAGCCACCAGGCTAAAAGAAAGAGTCTAGGCCCAGAACAAGGCCACCAAAGACAACATAACAGAGTATTAGTGCTATGCACCGACAACAAAACAGTCTAAAACGAAGAACATAAGTAGCCTCTACGACTGATCGCCCGTGTCCACGAAGTCCTCGTCAAACACAGGCTCGGGCTCGGTGTTTGCAAACACCTCGTCCTCAACAACGAACTCAGGATCAGGATCTAACATGTGACACCCAAAAGAGTAAAGGTGCACATGTCAGCAAGTCTAAAAGACTTGGGCAAGGAAACTGAAAAGGTAGGTAAACTAACAACCTAGCAATTATAGTATGCATGACATGGTAGTTATGGTATGAGTGCACAAGTAATACATGGTGAAACAATGAGTGCAAGAGAACAATTATCAGGGCATGTCAAGAGTAGCCAAACTACTAACAATCTCAATCTTTTCACTAGTCACGTTTTCAAGTTATTTGTAGATGTTTACGCCTTACAGCTGAACTGTTGGACATTCACACTGATTGGCCGCTTAACACTACCCCAGAACCCAGAGTTTACGCCTTACAACTGAAGTTGCTGATCGGGCAGACTCCCAGTTGATTGGCCGCTTAACCCTTACCCCTTCCATATGTAAACAAGCCAGGGTCCCTATACACGATGCTCAGTAAATGAGCCAGGGTTGCCCCGCACAAGAGCTTGTTTTTAGGTTCACAATCCATAAGTACCTTTGGCGTAGGGTTGTGCCCGCTAAAAGCAGGTGCCTAGCCTCAATCAATTCACTAGGTGTAGCGGAGCTACGCAATCATGAGAACATTTAAAGAATGCAATGACATGACAATTAATTCGCGTACCGTTAATTGAAATGAAACATGACATGGTAGTTATGCAACATGATAAATGCCGGATCTAACTTCGTTGTCAAGCTAGATCCTGGAATTGCGCCTAGGCGAGTATCATTTCGTCGCCTAGTCTCTTTTACGCCTATAACAAGCAAATGGCCTAAGACATGGCCTAAAACCCTAAGTGGCAAGTTTCACTTGCCTAGCACCGAGGATGACGATCACGAAGGTTCATCTCACAAACGCTAATCTACGGGGAAAGTCGCTGTTAAGGAGGAACAACCATCAAACAACTTCCATTTTTATTAGGGTTTCACAAAAATCACAAAACGGGTTATGAGAACATTAAAGGATCGATCACTACCTTAGGAAGCGGAAGAATGATACCAAGCAAGCACGGCAACGGAAGAACGATCCTGGAAACTAGGGCTCAGATCTGGAATTGGGAAGAAAATCTGGAGAAATGAGATTTTGGGGGTTTTTGGGGGTTTTCTGGCGGCCTAGAGGTGATGGCCGGCCAAAATGGAGAGGGAGAGGAGCTCTTGATGAAGGAGGAAGGCTAGGGGAAGATGGATGATGATTTGGGGAAGAAGGAGGCTCAGGAGAAAATGAAAGAAGAAAGAAAAATGTTTGGGGGGTTTAAATAGGAAAAGTCGGCGGCTGGGCAAACCCTAGGTTTACGACAGTAATTAGTCAGTCAAAGAAGGGTTGTTGACCGACTAGTTCAACAACTAGTCGGTCGGTCGACCAACTGTGACCGACTAAAACCAAACAGTAACTCAGGTTGTCGAAATGGTCAAAGAATTAGTCGGTTAAAGAACAATGGCTGACCGACTAGTTTGCAACCTAGTCAGTCGGTGGTTGTTCTTGGACCGACTAACGATAAACAGTAACTTAGGTGAAATTCATCAAAGGAACTAGTCGGTCTGAGAGCAAGTTCTGACCGACTAGTTTCACATCTAGTCGGTCGGTGGTTGTTCTTAGACCGACTAAGAGTAAACAGTAACTCCTGTACAATTGATTCAATGAACTAGTCGGTTCCTGTAGAGTTCCTGACCGACTAGATCTCAATCTAGTCGGTTGGTCCCCCTTCTTGAACCAACTAACGTGCACTGAAAATGCCAAATTGAGGCGCAAAGTTCTAGAAAGATTCCTACGGCTTCTAAGATCACTCTAACTCTAAAATATGAGCGATTTGAAGTTCGTCAAGAGTGACTTACTCCAAGATCAACGATCTAAGGAAGAAGCTAGAAAATCTCAACGAAACGAACGAAAACGAAAGCTACGGAGACGGAAAACCACACGTAAGGAGAAAATCCACCAAACATATAATATAATATAGATAATCCAAATACATGAAAACCAGTCGTTACACATATAATAGGTATGGGTTACATAAACCAATTGCAAAGAATAAAGGCATGCAGACATGAATGGTTTATCTAAACCCATATATCTCTCCCTATAGAGATATATCTCCTCATATGCATATGTATATATCTCTCCCCCTATAGATATGATCACATAATGCATATATCTCTCCCCCTTGACATCGTCAAAAAGGTGGACATCAAAAATATCCCCCTTTATCATCTTAACAAAGATGTGACAATATGCAAGAAAAGAAAGATATGTATGATACCAAATATAAAATTTAGTGGGTATCAATTCACTATCCCATGCTCCCCCTAGATCATAGAAATGGTGAACTTTTGACTTCTAAGATCTAGTACCATTTAATTAATGGAGCCATGGGCCATAAGTGTATCAAAGCAATAGATATGGAAAAATCAAGCTTCAAAGATACACACGGATATTGCCAAAAACAATGAGATATGAAACAAGTTGGCAATAAACAAGAGGTTTGGTTTAAGACCCAGAATAACTAAGTATAAAGAATGATCTCAAATAACCTCCTAAATGAGAGTTAAAATATGTCTTAAAATAAGTTAAACATATAATATATTAACTCCCCCATTGACACACACATGGATCAAAAATGCATGTATGTCAATAAATCCCAAGGTCCCCATTTTCATGAGAAGAAATAAATTTGAAACTATTTTCAAAATCATGAAACACACACAATCAATGGGTATGCTTAAAATAAGGCATAGAAGCACAATACCCATGCAATATGCACATGTGTGAGGAACCTAAACATTAGGTAACCAAACCCAAGAGGAGTTTGATTTCCTAACAGAATCACACGAGGTGATCACATCCCTAACTAGAGAGTTGATGTAACTATCTCTCTCTTGCACACTAGCCTTAGTGGGAATCCATAATCTTAAGGATTTCCTAGGCAAAGGTTTTGCCTTAGCAAGAGGGAAGGATGTGGCATGCTTAGGTGTAGAAACAAATTTCTTAGCATGCAAAGAATGAGGATTTTGCTTCTTAGCAAAAAATGAAGATTCTTCATTTTTCCTCATCACCTTGTGATCTACATGCTTCTTGTTGGTGTTATTGTTGTACAAGAAAGCATGGTGATTCTTCTTAGGTGATTTAGCAATATTTCTTGAATTTGCACCAAAAGAAGAATTAGAGGTGGGTTTGGGAACCACATTTTGAATATAACCCAAACCTCCTCTATGATTTGCCAGATGTTGTTTTTCCAACAAATCGTGGAGTGAATACCTAGAATACACAAAGCTCATGAGCTTCCGTGATTCCTCTTCACATTTCAACGTAAGTTGTTGAATGTGAGCATCTAAGCTAAGGTTTTGAGCAATAAGATTTTCATTAGAAATGCTCAATTCCTTAACTTGAGAGAGAAGTGTGTCTCTCTCACATGTGTCATACACAAGCTCATCATGAATATTTACACTAGATGATTCTAACTCATGCACCCTACTCATCGCATTATCAAGTTTAGCTTTAATTTTATCATATGAATCGATGCACGCACTTACCAAATTGGAGGCCACACTTAGGCGGTATTCAAGCTCCTCATAGGATGGCTTTTCCTCCTCGGTTTCTTCACACTTTCCTCCTCGCTTGAGCTAGACGAAGAATCTTCCCCATTAGCCATGAAGCAACTTTCCTCTTTGGAGTTGAGCCATGTCTTTATCTCTTCATCGCTAGAGTTAGATGAAGTTGATGAAGAATCATCAAAGGCAATAAAACACCTTTGATCGTCCTCCTCGTCATCCTCTTCTTCATCATTAGATGTGTCCCTATCGGAATCATCAAATGTGCCGATGAGTCCCTTCTTTTGGTTCTTGACCTCGGACTTGGCTTTCCAATGTTTCTTCCATTTACCCTTATAGGAATCTATGTTGGGTTTGGAAGGGCATTCAGTAGCCACATGACCAATTCCACTGCAGTTGAAACAAACCAACTTGTTAGACTGTGAGACAAACTTTGCTGAAGACATACCTTGATTGTCCTTGAGGAATGCCTTGAAGTTCTTGAATTGCTTGGCAAGCTCGATGTAGACGTCGTCATTAAGAACTTCTTCATCTTCACTTGGAGCTTCTTGTTGGAACAGCTCTTTCCACTTGACTGACTCCTCACCATGAAGAGCAACGCCCTTTTTATTCTCGGGCTTGGTTGACTGAATCTCTTCCTTATGTTGAAGTAGCACTTCATGAGAGATATCCAATGTATGCCAAATACTATTGGCCGATGTGCACATGGAGATGCGATCGAACTCATCCGGAGTGAGGGCACAATGGAGAACACATATAGCCCTAGCATTGACTTTGATCAAGTCCTTCTCCGCTTTAGTTCTCAAGGCCGCGGGAGTAGAAGGCTCCTCGAAAGGTGATTCCGTTATGTCCCAAAGGTCGTGACTCTTTAAGTAGACCATCATCCCGATCTTCCAACTCGGATAGTTGGTTCCGTTGAAGAGCGGGGGTCGGACGGTTGAAAGACCTTCTTCATGAGGCGCGGAAGTAGTGTTGAATGCCATCGTTGCAGTATGCTTTAACCTCGCTCTGATACCAATTGTAGGGATCGTCTAACCCTTGCAATACTAACAACACACACTAGAGGGGGGGGGGTGAATAGTGTAATGGCAATAAAATTGTCCAAATAAAATTTAACTTGCAAATGCGGAATTATAAATGCAAGAGGAATTAGATGGCACAATCAATCCAAACGCAAACACAAAGAATTACCCTGGTTCCCTAAACTTGGGTACATCCAGCCACACCAATATTCACTATATTTCCACACAGAGAAGTGAATACAAATCTAACAAGGAGATACCCTCACAAAGAGGATTTATGCCCTACACAAGGACCCAACCAATCCTACACAAGGATCAAGATTCACACACAGAGAATCACTAACTCACACTCAGAGAATTAGGGTTAGCCCTACACTAGGACACTCGAACTCCCACAAAGAGAGTTAATTCCCATAAAGAGAATTCCCTAGTCCCACAAAGAGACAACCTCCCACAAAGAGAGAAACTCCCACAAAGAGAGTATCCTAATCCCACAAAGAGAAATAGGAAAACAAATTACACCCTGTAAAGTAAATACTCTTACCTATGCCTTGAGATGCTTACTCATGAATGAATGCAAGGCATGGAAGAGGATCTCCAAGTGTTGGAATATGCTTGAGAGCACTTGGATGATTTCCCTTGAGCTAGACTTCAATGCATGAAGAAAGATGAATGCTCAAAGAAGGGAAATGAGGGAGCTTGAGAGTGGCTTATTGATCTCTTGAGATTTTCTATGGAATCAAGAGTTTATCAAATGTTGTCAAGAGTTCTCAAGAAAGGCAGCACACTCATATATATAGGAATCCTATATCAAGCCCAAAAACCCAAAGAAACAGCCAAATAAGCAAATCTGCAACGACTAGAAACTGGGTGAAAACAACAGGAACAGTCGACTGATGATCATAAGACAGTCGACTGATCAACGGCTAGAAAATATCCAACGGCTATAATCTGAGCCAGGACAGTCGACTGACGAAGTCAATACAGTCGACTGACAAACAGGACATGCGCCTGTAAATCCTTCAGCAGACGACTGCTGTAGGGGATGGAACGAAACAGAGAGCTGCACTCTTTCTCCAATTCTTCGCACAGGCGACTGGTGGTAATACTACAATCGACTGTCCAATAGTCAGGCGACTGTACATTCTTCATCAGTCGACTACTGTAAAGTATGGAGAGAAGACAGAGATGCAGAGATTGCACTTACGCGAGACAGATGACTGTTGGCCAAATCTCAGGCGACTGTAAATATACAGGCGACTGTAAATTGATCGACAGGCGACTGTGCGTAAAACTCAAGTTTGAGTCAATTGAAATATTGACTTGAGCTGTGCAAGTCAGGCGACTGTAGAAGGATCTACAGGCGACTGGAAATCACCCAGTCGGCTATGTTTCCCTCAACAGACGACTGACGGAAAGAGTGAACCTATTGGGTTGGATTCTATGATAATCCTAAGGTTCACTAAGATGGTTAAGTGCATGTGCATGAATGAGCAAACCATCTAGCAAGGCATTACATCAACCCTAGACTCAAAAAGAGAGAGAAAGCAATAAAGTAAATTACATGGATTACAATACTTTCATAAGAGTCTAAGTCTTCAATCTTAATGCCTTGATTGCTCTCCATCATCTCCAAGCTTTGGCACTCCTTGAGTCCAAACTTTGGCTCTTCTTCACATGATGTCCATCCTTACACCAAGTGATTAGTCTCCAAGAAAGATATCCTTGAAATAAACTGAGAGACTAAAACAAGAGATTCATTAGCAACAACATAATGTTGTGATCATCATCAAAATAAGATTTGTATGAAACACCAATACTCAACAGGTCACTCACTCGGTGAGTGACGGGCTTCCCGTAGTTGAATCTGTACCACTGTATAGGACCGCTCACTCTAGCTAGGGTTGTGCTTCTATCCCCACAGTCTGCAGGGTCACTCACTCACTCGATGAGTGACGGGCTTCTCATAGGTGAATTTGTACCAAGGATCACTCTCTCTTTCTTGGAGAGTGTCCTTATTGCCTGCAGACTGTACAAGACAAGTCGTGAATGCTGTTACATGGCATGCCATGAGTATAGTTATTCTTGGGTGTCCACACACACACACACACACACACACACACACACACACACACACACACACACACACACACACAGAGAGAGAGAGAGAGAGAGAGAGAGAGAGAGAGAGAGAGAGAGTTCCTAGCATGCTTGCAGTTTATACCTAGACATCGTTGTCAAGTCTAGGCTATCATGAGGGGGTCCCGGACACTATCATTTCACGTCTGATTTGTTTGTTCAACAATTTATAGATCTAAGAAAGAAGTGGCCTAGACTTGGCCGAAACTACGTAAGTGGGGCCACTTGCCTGCGGTGGCAAGAAGAACGTTCGTCGGAAGCGTGTCGTCTCTGTCGGAGCATCGGTCAACGGCCGTTGTCACAAGTCAACGGCGGGTGTCATGTCGCGTTTTTAGAAGGTCCTATTATGGTATGTTTCGAAGTTAAGCGTGGCTACCCTAACAGTTTTCAGTCAAGTTTGAAAGTTTAGCGTATCCGATGATTCTATTCTATATGCACAGTCAAAATGTCCGATCGTCGATCTACGGTTTCACATTGTTTTAAAGGAGCGTAAAAATAAATTTAGTGAGTTAAGTTGCCGATTTTTAATGATGGTTTGATGACTTAATGTTTGGGTTGCTACGAGTGAGGGGACCAACCTAGTGCGACGAACACGCACTGTCAGTGTCGAGTCTGAAACAGTGGCATTGCTCGGTGTCCTCGACTGCGGGTAGCACTGTAAGGACAGTCTCGAGATCGTCTCAGAATCATCGCGGCTGCAGGAAGCACAGTAAAACAGCACGGCAACGGTAACGGCGTCAGGATCGCCTCGGTTGCAAGTAGCGCAACGAGAAGGCACAACAATGTTACGGTGATGGGATCACCTCGGTTGCCAGTAGTGCAACAGGAAGCAAAAACGTCAATGACAACGACGTCGAGAGGGGCACGACAAGGGGCTACCGAGATGAGTTTTGCACGCCGGATTGGAGTAGAGATCGCCTCGACAAAAGGGAAAAGGGTAGAGGGATGATGGCAGTATTTTTGGAGGGGGAGAGAGGCTCGCGGTGTTTGGAAGGGTGGCCGGAAATGGGGTTTTGCTGCAGAAGATTGGGGAGGCCAGAGGGAGGTCGCCGGCGGCCTAGGAGAGGCTGGCCGTGAGTTAATAGGGGTGTATCGGCAGTTTGTTCAAGGGGCTGTCGGATCTAGGATGTTGTCCAGGAGGGAGATAAGAGGGGGGAGTGTTGTCTAGGAGGAGGGGGAGGCCGGAGCTAGGGGATAGGGTGGTCGGAAGTTGGCCGACGACGAGGTGGAAGCAGGCCATGGGTTAGGGGCTGTCGAATGGCAGTTTTGTGACAAGGGGGTCGCGAGTTTTTGGGCTCAGATGGGGGGTCGTCGAAAGTTTAGAGGGAGATGGGACAGGTGCCGGAGTATGGGGGTGGTGACCGAAGCTGGCCGGCGATGTCCGTGCGGCAAGGGAGGAAGAAGGGCGTGAGCAATATGGGTGGCGGTTGCTCCACGCGTGAACAAGAAACCCTAGATGGGTTGTGATTTAAAACAAGGGTTTTGCTAAATCGGGGGGGGGGGGGGAGAGTGTATCTTGAGTTGATTGGAGAGAGAGTGTGAGAGGGGGAGAGGGTAGGTTTAGGGTGAGGATAGCTAGAAGAATAAGTGGGCATGAAACATAGGATTCCAATGAGGTTGGATTAGGATTAGGGTTAGGGTTAGGAAATTGAATTAAGTTAGAGCTAATTGGGTTTGAAAGTAATTAGGGTGATAGGTCGGGCTAACGGTGTCTGAAAATTACGAGAAAATATCGGGATGACCGTGACGGCGAGAGGCTCGAGGGTACGGTGGTCAGTCATGCGCTAGGGTCACGAAAAATGAAAATAAAAATAAAAAGGTCCAACGTCGAAGTCTAAAGTTACGACACCCCTTCAATCAAAGCTGATTTGTGGGAGAACGACCCACGAAATGACATTCACTAAAAATCCCACAAATAACTACTCTCTCTGAGGGTCACAACGACATATAACTTTGCACGTTTCGGATATAAGAGGAGGTCAAAATAAATACGAGTACGAAAAATAACGTACACGCATGAAAAACAAACGGTCGAAAAGCGATCGTGACAGCTGTTCTGTGTAATGCAGTGCTGATCCAACAAAGTAATCAACAAATCTAGAATACAACAAAAAACTAGATCAAAATTAGATAGCCGTGCATGCATTAAGTAAGATATATTGGTTAAATACTACACTGGGATACAAATCAGAATATGGTCTTGTTGGGTATGATATTAGTCAAGACAGTTGTACGAAGCATAAAGCCACAGCAACAACTTTCTGATATAGACACTCTTTCAGAAAAAATTATTTGTTACAAAAATTAATTACAACATTTTTACCTGACGTGCCAACTCGTACCTAATCTGGCTAAAGCTCTTTGAGCCTCCATGATGCTCATAGCCTCGAGGTGCACTAGGGTTGGCGGCGGCCCTTTCCGAAAGTTTTTATATATTTTTATAGTATGTTAGAAAAAACATATATAGAATATGTGTTTAAAAAATATGAACTATACCTTCCCAGGAGCAGACTCCCATAGGAAAGCATAGCCAAAGAACTGCACCGGGTCAGTACGGTTGTCCAGTCGCCAGTACCACTCCCAGTCCTCAGTGAACCGTTTCCAGTACATCTTTTTCAATTCCTTCTGCCACTGGATAAGTCCGTACTGAATCTTATCCATTAAGTAGCCCAGGCATCATGGTTACGGTCTAGGACGTAATGCCACTATGCCAGGTAACAAACACATTATAACAGTAATTACCTATTAAGAACCTTAAATTAAAAGGTAGCTAACTTACGTTGATCTCTTGCCAACAGGTGACCAATGACTCGTGCCGTTGATCCTTCCACGTCAGGCAGATGTTGAATAAATCCGACCTTTTAGACTGGGCAGCAAGGAAATAATTAAATTTTACCGACCACGGGTCAATGGGAGCTTGGTGGCTCTACTGTATAATGACCCGCTGCCCCTTTCTAGGTATCAAGGTCGAAATTTTTGTCCCGCCTTGTCCTTCCTTCGGCAGAGGTTTTGTGCCTGCGAAAAACCAAACATACTTAATGAATGTATAAGATTACAATAAATATGATTACATTATACGTACCATGTCGTCTAAAGCACTCAGCTTTGGCCTCCATCATCCTCGGTGCAGCTCTGTCTGCCAACTGCGCGATCACAAGCCGCTGCGTGTTTACCACGTCTGGCTGCCACCTATTTACCTCTTCGTGCTTACAGGCCGTCGGTAAGGCAACACGCTCTATCTCCGGGTCATACGGAATGAACACCACCAGGTCGGGTTCGACATGTGGAGGGGCAGTCTGAGAAATTGAGGCAGCATGTGACCTGGTCGTGTCGGGAGTCTCAAAATGGATATCCTCTAGCCCACATGCATCCATACGTAATAAGACAATTGCAAATTCAATTAGTTTAACAAACTAGACTGAACATTTAAAATAAAAGTATGCGTACATGTACGTGTCGACAGTGGGGTGTGTGGGGAAGATGGTATATGTCTTGCAGTGCCTGAAAATATATAAAGAATGTTATGCAATTAGTTATACAAAAACTTAAAAGGTCCACATTTAGACACATACTAAAACTACAATAAGCGTACATGTTCCAGATGGAGGGGGGAGGGGGGATGTGTCACAGGGGAGCCATGTCCTGCACCACCTGAAAATGTATGAAGCATTTTACCGATTAGTTTTAAAAAAATTTAAATTGTGCACGTTATACAGCCGTACTACAACATATGTGCACCTGACCCAGAGGGCAGGGTAGTATATGCCGAAGGGGAGCCATGACCTGCACTGCCTGAAGATGTTTGAAGCATTTTACCATTTAGTTTCCCAACAAATTAAATTGCGCACGTTATAAAGCCATACTTAAACCACAAAATATACGTACCTGCCCCAAATGACCGGGAGGTCTGGGATGTCCCTGTACCAGGTGTAAAAATCGTGTTCCAAACTCTCTTCATCTGCACTGTATAATATATATTAATAAAAAATTGATGCTTACATGCTGTAAATATTTGCGTAATTTATATGAAATAAATGGGATGTAAAACATGGAGTAATTGACATTCTTTATTGATTCCAAGAAAAATCATCGTAATGAACATCTTTATACATTTACATATTTTTTAGCTTATTACTGAAAAAAGTTCAACAATTTAATGTTGATGTTGACGCCCTTTGTGACCTAGTCCGAACGGTAGATGAAATGACTTTGTTTATTGTGTTTCTTTGTCTTGTGCTCTCTACGGCTACAATACCCGTGCCTGTGATTGCAAAATCGGGTATATCAACACGCAACGGTGTGATGTCATCAGTCGTTTCATTATTTGTCTTGATTGAAAAATCGTCCACGGCATCATCTGCTATGATTACAACATCTTCGTCATCTTCATTGTCCTCTTCAGCACCTGTTTCATCCGGTGCATATTCTCTAGGCGGATTTCTAAGAACCAACCAATCATCGTCTACCATTATATCTTTAACATAAAAACATTGTTTTGCTTGCGAGGCAAACATGAACTTCTCATCCGGATAGATTTCATTCTTCAGATTAACGACCGTGAAGCCCAAGTCGTCCTTCTTCTTTCCTTGCTCACATCACCACACCTTAAACATAACATGGCTCACTTCCTTTCGAAAGCCATAAAATAACTCAACCACGTATACAACCTGGCCATAATAGAATATTTGACCTTCTTTTGGTTGTTGATCTCTGGATCTTGCATATGACAACTACGTAAAGGATGAGAAGATTCCACTATTTTGGGTGCATCGGTCCTTCTCGACTTCAATGGTATTAAATCTGTAACCATTGATAAAATAACCTCCATATCGATGACCTTTGGCGTATTTTTGGATATCCTCGAATAGCCATGCATCGCGAACACATTGCTCTGCCACCTTTAAGACAAATAAGAAACACACTCATATACGCAAGTTATCGAAATTGATTTTGTGATAGGTGTGTAACTATCGTGAGAAATCGATGCACGTACCGTCAGTTGCAGCCATGACGTAAATTCTTTAGAGTGTGCATCCACAACCTTTTGGTTAAGAGTTTTTGCGTGCAATTTGTCTTGGAGTACTTCTATATGAATACTGAGAGACAAGTAAAGAAAACTATTAAAACTTGGGAATTACACCACTTATAAAAGCGAATAACTCAGCTTTATTACCTCCGATAAGATTCAAATATACGTAGATTATTTAGAACATATGAATATGCTTGTTCAAGCTAAATTTTACTAAAGTGTGTGTCCTCTCCATAATCATTATAGAATACTCCATCAGTAACTCTTGCTGGACGATTTACCCTTGTGTCTACACACCGCAAATATTGAGATATGAACATCACGGCCTCGTTTGACATATAATTCTTGGATATTGACCCTTCTGGCCGTGCACGATTGTGCACAAGTTGCTTCATGAACCTAGATACTTGCGGTTCAAATATCATAAAAAGATTCAAATTCACGTTTAATTTTGTTCCTAGCAAAATAGAATAATATATGACACGATGTTCACCTTTTAACGGGGTACATCCACCGATATTGTACCGGCCCTGCAATGCGGGCCTCCTGTGCCAGGTGCACAATAAGATGAACCATGATTGTAAAGAATGAAAGAGGGAATTTTTTTTCCATATTACATAGTGCAAGGATAACCAGTGCCTCTAAATCTTCAAACTCACAAACGTCTATCACCTTCAGGCATACCTGCCTGAAGAACCCACAGAACTGTACCAGGACTTTTGCAAGCTTCTTATCGACATGACGTAAAGCAACCAGAAGCAACTAATGTAGAAAGATATGATAATCATGTGTCTTCAATCCAAATATCTTTACCTGGTCTATGCGCACACATCTTGATATATTCGAAGCATATCCATCTGATGTCTTCGATGACTTGAGAAACACACACAGATTATGAATTTCATCTCTTGACAGGGGGACCCCAGAAGCTGGCAGGTCGTACTTGTAATTTTCCTTTTGTACAGCCTACAATTCAGGACGTATATTCACTTCTTTTAAGTCAAGCCGAGCCTTTACTCCGTCTTTTGACTTGTTGATGTCTTGCATCATGGTATACACCAGATTTTCACATATGTTCTTTTCGATGTGCATGCCGTCCAGGTTGTGATGTATTTTCAAATTCCTCCAATATGGCAATTGGAAGAAAATACTAAACTTTGACCAACAACTTGGTAGTATTCTAACATCTGCTGTGTTAGAATATGTGTGCGACACTCGAGGCGTTCTTCTTTTAGTTTTGCCCCCGCACTTGCCCTTGCTCTTTCCTTTTCCCTTTCCAATCCTCCTTCTAACACCAAGAGGGTGCTCTTTGCTATATCTGTTCTTTCCAAACTTCACTCTCCGTAAAGGGTGAAGTGCTTCAAATATGTCCTATTCGGTTAGTTGCTCTGGGGCTTCTCGGCATTCGGTTTTTCCTTCGAACAACTGTCCCCGTCTCCTATAACTATGACCCGCATGCAACCATCTTCTGTTCTGCCTAAAGCAAAACTTACGGCTATATTTCAGGAATGTTCCCTCATAACCTGTCATACAAACCGGGCAAGCCGTCCTACCTTTCATCGACCAACCAGATAGATTAGCATACACCGAGAAGTCATTTATCGTCTATAAAACAATAGCACGTATGTAGAAACTTTTCTTTGTCACGGCGTCGAAAGTGCCCACACCTTGTTCCCATAAAAGCTTCAGATCATCAATTAAGGGCTGCATGAAAACATCGATATCATTTCCAGGCGAGTATTTCCTAGGAATCAATAGTGAAAGTATCACGTATGGTTGCTTCATGCACATATGAGGCGGGAGGTTATACAGGGTCAGCAACACATGCCAAGTGGACCAACCAGAGCTCATCACTCCAAACGGATTAAAACCATCGCTTGCGAGACCAAGCCTTAGATTCCTCGTCTCCCTTGCAAAGTTGGGATAGATACAGTCGATATGTTTCCATGCTTCCCCATCGGCAGGATGCCTCAATTTTTCGTCCTCTATGCAATCGGTGGCGTGCCATCACATTTTTCCTGCCAATTCAACAGACATGAAAAACCTTTGCATCCTTGGTATAATTGGGAAATATCGAAGAACCTTCGCCATAGTCTGCTTCTTCTTTTGGACTGTAGGACATACCTCGTCACACTTGTTCTTTTTTCAACTTGCCACCGGGGAACATGACACGTTGGACATTCGTGTAGGTCCTTGTTATCTTTGTAGTATAGAATGCAATCGTTAGGGCATGCGTCAATTTTCTTGTAATCGAGCCCTAACCTATTAACGATTTTGCTCGTTTCATAATAAGTAGCTAGAATGCTGTTCTTCCCACCGGGAACTACTCTTCTCAACAAATCCAACAACATCTCAAAATGTGTAATCTCCATTCTGCTTAGTGTTTAGATATGCAGCGGTCTGATCATGAATGATAGCCTCGTGAACTCCATGCATCCTTCGAATAAATCAGACTCATTATCCTTTACTAATTTCATCAAACGATCATTATCAACGGTGTGAAGATCATCATCTGACCTGTTTCCGCTCGGAGCAGTAATATCTTCCAGCATTGTATCTATGTCATATGCCCTTTGATCTCCATGCACAATACGCTCTTCTACCCTAAGTATCTCCTCTGTTACGACACTTTCTTCGTAGTAACTCCAAAATTTATAATTGGGGTCGAACCCTTGAGACACCAACTGGACACGTATAATGTACTTCTGAAGGATCTCATTGTTCTGGCACCTCTTGCAAGTGTAACAGATTTTTCCACTGGACATGCTTAGAGGGTGGGCATCAACGTACGCTAAGAACGCATCTATCCCCTCTATGTATCTTCAGTTTCCAGTCATGTTTAGATCTGATATTTCCATAAATGACTTGTTAGGAACCTCCACCTTTAAATGATAGTCGACTCTTTCATAAAAGTATGCGGCTATCATTGTGATACCAATGGTGTATGTTTTAACATGGCTAGGTTATCATTAATCTAAAATTAAAATTAATTCTATTTTTCCTTGATATCGACAATATAACTAAAATAAATTTTAGACCAAGAGTGTATGTTTTAACATGGCTAGGTTCTCATTAATCTAAAATTAATATACATTCTATTTTTCCCTTGATATCGACAATATAACTAAAATAAATTTTATACCAAGACTGTATGTTTTAACATGGCTAGGTTCTCATTAATCTAAAATTAAAATAAATTCTATTTTTCCCTTGCTATCGACAATATAACTAAAATAAATTTTATGACACAGTATGTTGAGTATTGGTGTTTCATACCAATATTATTTTGATGATGATCACACCATTATGTTGTTTCTAATGACTCTCTTGTTTTAGTCTCATAGTTAACATTTCAAGAATATAATTTTTGGAGACTTAAACACTTGATGCAAGGATGGACATCAAGAGGAGCTAGGTCAAAGCTTGGACTCAAGGGGTGCCAAAGCTTGGAGATGATGAGGAGCATCAAGGCATCTAGATTGAAGTCATAGACTCTAAGGAAAGCAATGTAATCCATGTAATATTTCATTTATTGCTTTTCTATTTTTGAGTCTAGGTTTAATGTATTACCTTGATAGATGGTCTACTCATTCATGCATATGCATTTAACAATCTTAGTAAGCCTTAGGATTATCATAGAATCCAACCCAGTAGGTTCATCTTGCCCAAAGACTCAATTGGAGTCTCTGGCTCTCCAACAGTCGCCTGATGAAGGTTTTACCGTCGACTGGGTGATTCTAGTCGCCTGTCGAGCCTTCAACAGTCGACTGTGGTGCACTACTCAAGTCAAATTTTTATTGACTCATACTTGAGCTTGTGGAACAATCGACTGACAGTTAATTTACAGTCGCATGTCTTCTAACAATCGCCTATGAATCGTTTAACAGTCGAGTGTGCGCACCTTGCATTGTCTGGGTTTAATCCCAATTTGCTAGTCAGTCGACTGGTTCAGTATTAACAGTCTCCTATCCATTTGACAGTCGCCTGTACACTGGCCATCAGTCGCCTGTCTGTATACAGTGCGAAAGAGTGCATCTCTCTGTTTTATTCCATCCCCTACTGCAGTCGCATGCTGAAGGATTTACAGGCGCCTGTCCTGTATACAATCGAATATATAGTCTTCATCAGTCGACTGTCGTGGCTCAGATTATAGCCGTTGGGAATTATTTAGCTGGTGGCTAGTCGACTGTCATTTGTTCATCAGTCGACTGTCGATGACAATTTTGCCTAGATTCTAGCTGCTGCAGCCTTTTGTTTTTGGCTGTTTCCTTGGCTGTTGAGAGTTCATATAGGGTTCCTATATATATAAGAGGGCTGAATTCATTAGAACTTTTTGATGCTATTGAAAATCATTAAAGTTTAATTAAGCGACTCTCAAACTCTCTCATTTCTCTCTTAGAGCTCATTCTCTCCTTCATGCATTGAAGTCAAGCTCAAGGGAAATCATTCAAGTGGTTTCAAGCTAATCTCATCACTTGGAGATCTTCTTCCATGACTTGCATTCATTAATGAGTAAGTTCAACTCAAGGCATAGGTAAGAGTATTTTCATGGCATAGGTAAGCGTATTTGTTTTACTTTTTGTTTCTTTGAAACCCTAATTCTCTTTGCGGGAATTAGATATTCTCTTTGTGGGAATAACTCTCTTTGTGGGAGTAACTCTCTTTGTGGGAGTTTGGTGTCCTAGTGT